>JANAVB010007399.1:45549540-46149540 GCA_029216955.1 Iris pallida
AGGGTCAAGTTGAAAATTGTCTTAACATCAATTTGACTCGTATTTTTTTCCTTTATGGAATGGCCATCGAGATGAAGGTAAATAGTATATATGGAATGACCATATATATATAATGTCACCTACAATCGATATCTAAGATCCCATGACAAAGCCAAAGACATTATTGACAAGACTTGAATATACTATCAACTAATTACAACCACAACTAGTACTAAATAAGTCTCCTAGTATGATATAGAGGTAAGTAAATAGTATACTAGATTGACTGACACTCGACTGAACACCCTCTGGACACGCACTCAAGCCTATACTACACACTCACACATCACTCTATTATACTCACATAGACACACATAATTGTTACCTTATTATATATATACCTTAATAATACACACACTTACACACTCTCAAACACTACACAAACCTATAGCTAATGCATACACACACTAATATCTATATCCCCATATACATTTAGCATCACAACTAATCAATTACTCTCAACTCTACACACACACACACACACACACACACAGACACACACACACACACACACATAAATATATATATATATATATATATATATATATATATATATATATATATATATATATATATATATATATATATATATATATATATAGCTATATTTACCTTATAACTTAGTATCTTGAGATACCCAATCCTTACATACACTTGGCAATTACAACAATTCTCTCTCTAATACTAGCTAATGATCTAACACACTTTAACATCTAACTTGAACTTCACACACACACACACACATAGTGGGTCTTGGGGTGTTGTCGGATGGGACCGGTGAGGAGGCGCTTTGTCGGCGGAGAACTCATGCTTGTGCCCATTCTCGTAGGCATCCGTCTAGATTTAGGGTTAGGAATGTGTCCGTGAACTCATCGTGTTAGGGAAGGAGGAGGTTAGGGGAGGAGGGGGCTCGAACTCATCGTGTCCCTGTGCATGTGTCCGTGTTTAGAGCTAGGGTTAGGGATAGGAATTACCTGGAGGAGGGGCTCGACGAACGGCGGCTCTCGGCGGCGGAGGAGGGGGCGTTGGGTGGAGGAGTGGGCCACAGGCAGAGGAGGCCTCGACGAACGGCGGCTCTCTGCGGCGGAGGAGGGGGCGTTGGGTGGAGGAGTGGGGAGAAATGAAATTTGGGAGGAGAGATCGAGAATGGGGGGAAATAAAATTTCTGAATCGGTATGTAAAAACATTAGCGACGTCTTAGAAATACGTCGCTGATCGTCGCTATTAAGCGGCATAGTCGTACCTACGTCGCTAATTGTCGCTAATTTTCACATATTTGCTACGTGTAACAAAAGCCGTCGCACGTCGTCGCTGATTACCGACGTACGGCGACGTATTTTCTTGTACGTCGCTAATTTTAATATTTCGCGACTTTACAATTAGACGTCGTAAATGACGTCGCTAAATTGATTTATTTTGGTAGTGTTCTACCTTGAGGTCCTTAGAGACTCGAGCAATCTTTAGGAAACACTCCACATTCTCTATCCAATCATCAGTGTAAAGAATGCCCTTGATGTCATAAAAGTATAAAGGTCACAGGTTCTTAAAGTCTGAAGCCTTCCCAGGTTTGGAAGGTGGTGGGATGGAACCTCTCAGGTTCGGAGGGCATCTAGAAGATTGTGGATTGCTCTTTTTGAGAATCGATGAGCACTTGAAAAATTCTAAGTAACTGGGCACCATCCAGGGTGACAGTTGGGGTAACAGGTGGAAGAGGAAACTCAAGTACTACGGGTGTAATTCGCTCAATCTCTCAGGGTGGGCCTCCTATGGTGTTCCTGGTCTGAACCATCACTCTGGAAGGGAAAAAAAGATGGAGTTATTTCGAATTTTGGTCAAAATTAAGCAATTAAGGGATGGTGATAAAAATCATACAATTACAAGAACGACCCGTGTTATAATCGAGCATTCCTAACTTGCTGGCTCGCAGTAATACGACTATGCCTAGGTACTACTGCAATATTGCACTAATTGTGAAGACAAGACCTATATAGGCAACCATTAAAAATATGTCACGACCGTGCCCGCATGATTGTGTCCGAGTTGTGATCACCTCTAGCCTACGCCGGATGCGGTAATGAGTTGTTCTAGACCTCAATAGTCGCCAAATATTTGAAAATATCGATCTTTGCTCAATCACATAAACTAATAAAGTAGTAAAGCAACCCAGCACACACATGATCACCACTGTCCACTATCATCTTTAATACATAATACATGTCCAATTTCCGAAAAAAAAATCTGGTAACTATCATCAGAATATCCATCTACTACATCAAACACATTTGATACATCAAACTCTATTCTAATCTTCTAAGTCCTCCAAGTGTAGTCTTCCGAACCACGTGCTATCTACATGAACTAATATGTCAACTATCCAGTCAGAATGGGAGCAAAGTACATCAATACAAAATGTCCCACGATACAAAATAAAGCAGAAAAATAAATGCAGAAGGAACCAGATAATGTGATACTGAATGTTGTCATGAACAAGAATTCTGTAACACAAAAAATTATGAGAACAACAATAGACCAAATATAAAGACTAGTAACCACTAGGACAGACAATGAAGAAGCATAACACGACTAGTAATCTACATATTTTGAAATATCATTTTCAATATGCGGGCGACTGGACTTTTACTTAGATTGGTACGGTTCAAACATACGTGCAGTGCATGACGAAATATTAGTCAGCAACAGAGGGTTTACCCACATGTCCTACCCAGGATTCAGAAATCAATATCAATCAATAATCAGATTTGATACACATTGTACAAGAATAACAATGATACAGAGTCATGTCATGTCAGAGTCGTGTCGCAACATGAAACATGACAAAGTCAAGAAATAAAATACAACATTGTAATGTATTGAAAAGCATAGTATAAGGACTGTACTTTCTTTAATCTAACGGTATGACTTGTACTATTCCACCTATAAAATAATAGGTTCTAACTGGAAAAAAAAACCCTAACTAATAGACTTGGAACCTTCTAGAAATTCTAAACTAATTTGGACTCTAATTAAAATTCTAAGTTACCAACTTAATTAACTAAGTATTTGATTTACTAATCCTTAAATCAACTTATTAACTAATTGACTACTTCTTTAATAATTAACTACCAATTTTAATTATTAACAATGCCTATCTATAGTGACAGACATGGCCCAACCCAAAAATCCATTAACATATCCCAATTCCAAGAACACGATAACCAATTCAGTTAAAAAATTGAAAACGCCTGCCCTATTCTTCGTGTGAGCACTGTGTCCAACACTAATACTTCACTGGACATAATAATACAACACCAGACCTTTGTTAGCAATTCGGCAAACGTAGAAAATTCGGAACGACGAAAATACGAGTATAAATCGACACAGTGCAAATAAAATACGTTCAAAAAATCGGTCAAATATTCAAAAATTGAAAATATTGAAGTTAGAAACTTCACATTCTTAAATATGTTGTTTAAACAGGTTCCCACCACATTTTTTGTGTCAAAATTTTCAATAATTTATACGGAACATGTTTAAAACTTCGTATGCTTAAACTTTACGTACTGATTTGAGTCTGTCAAAAGTATGCAAATATTATACGTTTATGAAAGATACGAAAAAAAATTCGCGTATAATACGAGTTTTATTCAGGTGATTGCTAACAAGGCACCAGACAAGAATTCGCGTCAGACAGAAGTGTCCTCGATGGTGAATACTGACACAAACCCAATTACTATGTCCACCCTCATACGTGTACGTGTCATTCCTGAATACAACACTGGATACAACACTTAGTTCTTTTTTATATTCAATAATCAAAACAACAAAATAAAGAAGAGAACAGGGAATGAAATTTATACATGCGTCTTCAACGAGTCAACTCTGATCTCTTGTGTCCAACTCGGACACAACAAGTCACAGATACTTCTTTGAAGCACACGGTCGAGCATCTGGTGCTTAGGATCAGAGAACAAAATTTTAGAGTTCAAATGGAATCCTCGAACGATCAAAATTCTGGAAACAAATCAAAACTAGGATTAGAGAATGAAACTACCTACTGATTGATCCCTTTCGATCAATTGATGATCAGAAATCCATCACCGAATCACCGAGTCAATTTTCGGTCATTGCAGAGACATGACGGATAATTTATGATCAAGAGCAGGGAATACAGAAACACTCGATCGATTCCAATAGATCGATCTTGATCGCTCAATCGATCAACGAATCAATCGATCGAAATCGAAACAGAATCAGAATCAAATCAACTGAACAGAATGTTGACTTGCCGATCATTGCTGCCATGTTGTCGCCACCACGAGTCGCTCTTCGAAACGTTGTCGAGGAAGGATCAACCAGTCGCTGAGAATGCCGCTGCTACTGCCATGGCTCCACGAGCTCGAAGCACGGGAAGAATATATAAAAATTGTGTTTCTCTGTGATTCAAACAGAGGAAAAATGAGTTCTGATCCTCAGCTCTTGGGCCGGGTGCAAATAGTGAATGTGTGGTTTGGTGGGCTGTGGCTGAGAAGTAAATGGTTTAATAAAGAGTGAAGGGATTTAGGGAGTTTTTATGGAAGATTCTAGATCCTCTAAATTAGGCACATGCCTAATAGCTTCTTGAAAAATGTCTAGCACTTCTAGATTATTACAAGAATGCATTCTTATCCAAAAATAGGCATATCTTCCTAGAAAATAAAAACTAGAAAAATTAGAAATTTGGAAAAAATAATAATAACAGGAATTTTGAAAATAGGGGGCTACAGGTCCGGATATGGCGCATGTATGCTAGTACACTCCTTCGGACGATTTAGCTTGCTAGCTGGCCGTTCGATGTCTATAAGTATCTGAGACACCTGGAGTGGATTCACTTTTTCTTCGGTTATTTCTCCATCTGCTTGTAGGAGGAGTTGCGCTCCTTTGGTTGGTCCTATTATGAGGAGCCCCCCCCCCCCCCCCCCGACATATAAACAGATGCCACAGGTAATTCTTCATCTTCATCGCTGCTTTGAACTTGCTTCCCAAGGCACTATCGGGATAGTGAAGCAGCATACAAACGTTGGAACACGGACTACTTTGGTGAAGCTTATGCTGGTTGCATGCATCAACAGTTGATGACAATGCTAGTACAACGACGCTCTTCAGTGGACACTACATTGGTAGCAGTAGTCTACCTCGTCTTACTCTTGTAACATAATAAGTTACGCAGGTCGAATGGGGGAATTTTTGCCTTTGAACCCACTTCATGCACATGGAAAGTCCATGCTCATGGGTTTGTATGCAAAGGCTGTTGCTCCTTGACCAATTTCACGTGCATGGGAAACCCCTGCGTGTAGGTCGTGTGTGGAAAACTTAAGGAATAGACCCACAGTTTTCTTATCCAAGTCCTTGGTTGACTAGGTGGGTTAGGGTCCTCTAAATTCTAGAATCTAAGTAAACTTGTGAATATAGGTCACAAGGACAAAGGAATTTCTAGATCACAAGGCATTCTACCCAAATTAAAAGAATTAAACTAATGGTGTTTTGGGGACAAAAGAACATGTCTAACTAGTAGGGATCACTTGTCTAACCTCTAGCAAGCACGAAGGGAAGATAAGAATTATGATAGAAGAAATCAAGTAAGATGCAGTCGATGAGTCGAACGGTAGTTCGAATGTGGAATCGAGGAAAGAGGTCAAGTATGTGGATGAGATCCTAGACTTTTAATCCTATTCGCAGGCTTGCTTGGTACGGTAAAATAACCAAACAATTTATCTTGACTTGCATGGGCCACCACAAAAATATGTAACGCCCCAGTCCCAAAATACGTAGGACTAGGAACGTAGACATGCACTACCAAAATACACTCAATTAGCGACGGATATTTAGCGACGGAATTTTTCCGTCGGTGTTAGCGACGGTTTCGTGGCCGCTCAGCGACTGATTACCGACTACACGCCTTTTGCCATTTTTATTTTAAGTTTAGGGGGAGAAAAGGTCGCACATCCGTCGCTAGACTGTCGGTGTTATAGCGACGGATCCCCAGTCGTCGCTACGTAGTCGATTATTTGGCGAGAATTGTGTAGAGAATTGGCTGAACATATCTTCGACTACGTAGCGACGAATATTCAGTCGGATAATCAATAATAGCGACTACTTGGCGACGGATTATGAGCAGTCGCTATTCCGTCGCTAAATTTACGTTCCAGACTTAAATGAAAAGACGGAGGAAACTTTTAGCATTCCCCCCAAATTCAATCTCTCTCCTCTCTCTCTCTCTCTCTCTCTCTCTCTCTCTTGCGGCTTCGGTGAACGGCGTCGGCGTCCTCTCCTCTCTCTCTCCCGAAGGTAATCCCCTCTCTCTCTCTCTCTGTGTCGCGGTGTCGACGTAGGGGCAGCGGGGGCGGCGGGCTTGGGGACATTCGAGCTTGGGGCGGGGGCGTCGGGGGCTGGGCGGCTGGCTTGGGGCGGGGGCTGGGCGGTGGGCTTGGGGCGGGGGCGTCGGGGCCTGGGCGGCGGGCTTGGGGCGGGGGCGTCGGGGGCTGGACGGCGGGCTTGGAGCGGGGGCGTCGGGGGCTGGGCGGCGGGCTTGGGGCGGGGGCGTCGGGGGCTGGGCGGCGGGCTTGGGGCGGGGGCGTCGGGGGCTGGGCGGCGGGCTTGGGGCGGCGGGCTTTGGTCGGGGGCGGCGGGGGGCTTTGCTTATCAAATTCATCTGAGTTTATATATTGGCTAAATAATATGCTATCCATATTGGGTGTTATCCATTAGTTTGGTGGTGTTTGGATTAGTAAATGTGAATATGGAGTTTGGGTTCTTGGTGTATATGTTCACTGTGTCAAGGACAGTACGAGTTCTTCATCTGCATAAGTCAGTGTTTGGGTTCATGGTCTATACATCTAACTGTGATATACATATATGTGTATGTGTGCTTTAGAGAGTGAGGAATGAAAGGCAGGCCTAGTATGACTAGACTAAGGTAGTGCTTGCTAGATAATAAGGACACTCTAGTATCCTAACCAAGTTAATTTTAGACTAGATATTTAGGATATAGCTCCCATATCCTAGAAGTGGACTCTTGCAATTTAGAAATAGATAGATTGACTCAGTTTGGTATCGGTATCGCACTATCGGTATCGGTATCGGTATCGCACTATCGGTCAAGGTTCACAATATCGGTATCGGAATCGGTTTTGGACTATTCCTATGAGTATTGGTATCGGCGATATCGGTAGTATCGGCGGTATCGTATCGGAGTATCGGACTTTGGTATCGGAAAATAAATAATTATTAATAAATTATTTACATTTAAAAACATATATTTTATACATTTAGGCATAATTTTAAGTATTTTAGCGTTATTTCTTAGTAGTTTTAAAAATATATGAAAATATTCGTATTGCGTATTTTTGGAATACGTGTACGTATTTTATCTTGTGTTGCATTTCCTTGGCCATGGTTCATCTTGGTTCGGGTTGGCTTGGTTCGGTTTTGGGGTTGCTTTTGGTTCATCATGACCCAAAGGAAAACCCCCTACCTACCAACACTTACCCCCATTTATATCCCAACCACCTTTCTCTCTCCTCATAACTCAGCATCTATTCTTCTTCTTCTTTCTCCACCCAGCGTAGAGCTCCACTTAACCCCCCCCCCCCCCCCGGCAAGTGCAACTTGCTTCATGGAGGAACTCACATTTTATTGTTTCATTTTCTTCTCCATACGATTCTAAGTCCCTTTAGTACTTAGTGTTTTCAAATTCCATGGCTCACTTCATGCAGATCTATGTTTATTTTATTTTCGGATTTCTTGGTTTTGATCTACTACAATGGCTTGTTTTCGAAAACTAAAAGTTCCATGGAGTAGGCCTCATGACTTTACACAAGTTTGGTCTTGGGATGGCTGGATTTCACCAAGTCCTGGCCGAGATAGAGTTTACCAGCTTTTACGCATGGTTGCATTGACCGTGTGGAAAAGATAGAGTTTTACGCCCACGCATTGCGTGCCAGCGTATTCCTCAGCTTTTACGCCCACGTCTTAACGTGTTAGCGTAGTTTCCTTTTACGCACACGCATCGCGTGACAAGCGTACCTCATTTTACGCTGCTTGGATTTTACGCTCGGGGCTTACCCGCTAGCGTAAAATCGAGCTAGCGTAAAATCGAGCTCGTTTTACGCTGAACTGATTTTACGCTCGGGACTCTCCCGCCAGCGTAAAATCCTGCTAGCGTGAATCCTTGCCAGCGTAAACCCTTGACCCGAGCCAACCCTTGCTAGCGTAAAAGTTATGCTCAAGTGTTCCTCGTATGGAATCTCAATTGCAGAGAGTTTTACGCACTGCAATCCGACTAGCGTAAAAACCCTTCCCGCATGCACCTTGCTAGCGTAAAGCTATCTTACCTTGCTCTTGCCCGCGTAGTGCTGTTTACGCTCGGGTTTGCTTGGCCTAGCGTAGTAGTACACGCGTAAACTTGGGTTCCTATGGCGTACACCTTTACCTTATTGTATATTTTTACGCCCATTTTATATCCTTATGCCTTTTGTCCCGAACTTGATAATTTCGATTTGATTGACATGATTGAAATGACAATTATACCTGGCATGGAGTGACCAAGAACTGACATGCTTGATAGTGGCCCACCGTGGTGCACTCCTGACATGATAACTTGACCTGATAACTTGACCTGCTATACATGGCACGACAGTGACACTCTTGATAAGTAATAATGATAATGATAGTGGCCCGTCGTGGCGTACTCTTGACAAATCAATTTATTGGCCTGGACACCGTGGATGATTGTGCTTGTATAAACTACTAGTCCGGTTGTGTCTTGCATCATGTCTAGGGCATGATCCCTGAGTACCACGGTCAGGAATTCATACTGAATCTGGCTAGGTTAATGACTAGATTGATCAAATAGTTCATGGAGAATTTTCCAGTTACCTGTTGCCCCTTTGGTCCCGGCCTTATATATATACATGGGATTTGTTGCTATCCGTCGAGATGAGCGCACTTCCAGCCCGCCGTCGAGTGTGGTACCTTAGGACACATGTATCTTACTACAGTGTGTCTGCTATATCATGCTATCTTTTCCTTTTCTTGCTGGGATCACTCAAGTAGTAACAAACAGGCAACCGGACTTGGAATTCTCATTGCATCTTGCTAGTAACTAGGCTTGTGATAACCCTAGTTAGTTAAAGTATCAAGCCGTACTTATTGCTTGGCCGTGAATGATTGGATGGAGTCTAGTCTTGTCTTGATCCTGTACAAGATTGTTATATGACCCGTCTTCTTATATTACCTTACCGATAAATGGTGGAAGAAGCCGAGTTCTGTTCAGACGAAGGGTTACAACCCCGGTCCTTGTTTGGTTTATGGGTTATAACCTGGTTATCTGAATAGTCCCATGGTTACCTCATCGTATATCACCTGTCATGCTTGATACGTTTTACCTTATCAATAGTAATTGAGACGAGTTTCAATTCAGGCGAAGGGTGACAACCCCGGTCCTTGTTTGGTTTAAGGGTTGTGACCTGGCTACTTGAATGGTTTCTTCATACTCGGTTTGCTATTGTTATTCTTTTAATATCAAGCCTTTTCATTACTGTCTTTTATGTAATTATATTCTTGTGCTAATTGCTGGTTTTAGTTCCTAAGTGAAGCCTTCTTTGTGGCACTTGCTCTTTCTGGGGTCTGACCCAGCTGGTTTTGTATGGCCAGATACCGGAGCAGTACCAGAGGATCTACCGGTCTTCCAGCCCGATGGTGAACACCAGGCGTAACCAAGGCAACGAGTGGGTTATTTTTGGCTCTCCCACTCTATTGTAAAATTATTCTTTTGAGACGTTTAGCCGCCGAGCACCTGTTTAGCTCGTGTACATTTTTACTTACTGTCTGTCTACGGGCTGTAACATGATTGGCAACCTAGGGTTGATCATGTATGACTAAACTCTTGCTAGTCCTGACATTTTGTAACGACTAGCTTCATGATCAACTGAATATGTAATGTTTGGGACGCCTTACTATTGTATATTTGGTGATCTTACATCTTGTAACTATTATTAGTTGGTTGAGATTGAGACAATAGGCTATTTTATGACCTTAAGAGACTGATGGCTTATAGATAAACCCTCATATTTCTAGACAGCCGTGACCGTATGGTGAGATGGATTCCATTTCATTATACGTAGCTGGCTATGTCCACCCCCGCTCTCCAGTATTCTGGTTCTGGGGCGTGACACCCACTGTAATGGAAGATCCATCGAACAATCGTGTCGATGGGTTCGGACAAACCCATAACTGGACCAAACGGAGTATCTTCTGGGACTTGCCTTATTGGAAAGATAATCTTATAAGGCATAATCTTGATGTTATGCATATCGAAAAGAATGTGTTCGATAATGTCTTCAATACCGTCATGGACATTAAAGGAAAGACGAAGGACAATCCAAAAGCAAGACAAGACATTGCCGAGATATGTAAGCGTCCTTATCTGAATACACATTGAGCAAGGAAGATAGATTAATAATCTGTAAGTGGGTATCTACTTTAAGATTTCCCGACGGCTATGTGTCGAATTTGTCTAGATGCGTTGACCTCAATGAACGCAAGCTAACGGGAATGAAGAGTCATGACTGCCACGTGTTTATGGAAAGATTACTGCCCATTGCTTTGAAAGAGTTGTTGCCTTCTGCTGTATGGGTTCCGTTGGCCGAACTATCAATATTTTTTAGGAATATTTGTTCAACTAAGTTGACTGTGCAACACATGGTTGAACTTGAGGAGAAGATTATCTTAACAATTTGCAAGTTGGAGAAAATATTTCCTCCTGGCTTCTTCGACAGCATGGAGCATCTACCGATTCATCTAGCATACGAAGCCCGTGTCGGTGCATCTGTTCATTATCGATGGATGTACCCATTTGAAAGGTACATAAATATCGATATAATTTAAGCTGAATTTCAGTGGGTTTTAAAATTCTTTCTTAATTCTCAAGATAATTTGTCTCTCTAGATACCTACACCATCTAAAGAAGAAAGTTGGCAACAAAGCTCATATAGAGGCTTCGATATGCGAAGCATATCTTATCGAAGAGGTGTCAAACTTCTGCTCCATTTATTTCGATACTCATGTTAAAACAAATCGAAATAGACCTCAAAGGAATGACGAGGACGTTGAGGATGGAGGAAGATTCAATGTAAGGGGCAAGCCTGTTGGGGCTAGTAAAAGACGGTGGTTGACAGACGACGAGTATGATGCCGCTCACCGATATGTCTTGTTAAACTGTGACATACAAGAAGTGAGAGATTTGGAGAAGTAAGTCAGTACACTTGCACTCGTTATAATCTCGAATTTGATGAAGTAAGTGACTACACTTATATATTCTTACTTTCTCTAATAGTGTATTTAGAGATGAAGTCAAAATGAGGAGACCCGATATTACCGATGAGGGACTTCAAAGAGAGGTTGATTGTACATTTCCGTCATGGTTTCGCAAATACGTAAGTAACTGTGATTATAATTGAGATTATTAATATATAATCGGAAACATTTAAATTATAAATATTTGTTTACAGGTTTTATTGCCTGAAACAACACTCACTCATAAGAGTGTTCGTTATCTGGCACTGGGACCGAAGAAGCAAATAAAGACTTGGCCAGGCTATGTCGTTAATGGCTTCAGGTTTAAGTCAACTCAGAATGCTATAAATGTCGAATTTATCAATAACGGCATCAATACCAAGGATTCCGGTGTTTGCATAAGAGGCACCGTCTATGACGACGAGCCGGACTTTGACTATTATGGAGTGCTTCGGGATATTGTAGATTTACAATATACTGGCCCATATGATATACATATTGTGATGTTCAAATGTGAGTGGTTCGATACGACACCAAATATCGGTTGGAGAATCGATAAACAATTTGGATTCGTCGATATAAATTATCGCAGGAGGTATAGAGGGTCCGATACATTTGCGATAGCAAATCAGGCTGTTCAAGTCTACTATACAAGCTACCCAAGGCGTCGTAGAGATCGATTTGACTGGTGGGCAGTATGCAAGATTAAATCTAGAAATACATTCAACGTTGGAGACCCAGCATACCAAGAGGACCAGATCGAAAAGTCCCAATACTTGGGACAACACTCAGATACAATGGATGTTGAAGATATTGTTGAGAAAAATATAGGGGAGGAAGAGGTTGACACACAAGACTTAGCTGTCAACCAGGAGAGAAAGAGGCGTCTTGTCCCAAATTTTGAGGCAGAAGAAGAAGAAGAAGAAGAATTTGATGGGGATGAGGATACAGATGAAATCGACAATGAAGATAAGGATGAGGATGAGGATGAGGAGGATGATGATGAAGACGAGGCCGAGGATGAGAACGAAGACGATGATTAGGTTAAATATTATTGTATATTAAAAACACTTCCAATTACGTGAATTAAGTTTGACCTCATAAAAGCAATTACGTGAATTCATGTTTTTTTATTCGATTATTTACTTATTGCAGATGGCACTCCTAGTATTTTTCGTCGCGGCGGCACTCGTCTCCCTACTGGTGGTATGTATATTTTAGTTTAATTTTTTATATCCATTTACATTTTTATATTGTTAATTATGTTTATGTGTTCTATTTACAGGTCATGATGGCTGGCCGTGGTCGTGGTACTGATCGTGGTGGTGGTGGTGGTGGTGGTGGTACGGGTCGTGGTCGTGGTCGTACTGGTGCTGGTGGTCGTGGTCGCATTCAAAGTTCCCGGGATGTGACCCCATCGAGCGAGCCCGACCCGGAGAGTACCCCGGGCACAGACGCATCCCGTCCTCGATCGACCACTTCATCGAGGCATGAGTCCGGATCTGCTAGCGGATCCGATCCGCTATCGGAACCACCAGCAGCGGATCCACCAGGGGATGCCCCAGTTACTGTACAGTGGGCCCCGGAGTACCCCCATACTAGGTTCCATCCGGTTACTGGGGAGTACATACGCGGACCCGCGGATCCTCCGACGGCACCAGAGAGGCCGAGAGGCGAGTTCTGACGAGAGCTATGGCCCGCGGGGACCTCGTAAGTAAATTTAAGTTAATTTATTAAATTTCTTTTATTTATTCAAGTTAATAATCCAGTCGTTTCTTCTTTGTAGGTTTTTTCTGTTTAATGTTGGCAGGGCCCTTGGAGAAATTATCAGGGCTAACTTCCACGGTCCCTACCTCAACTTTTCGTCGATGCTCCCAAACGTGCAGTACGTCTGGCTCGACGAGTTGAGGGTATATATCTATATCTTTTGGTTAAGTCTATGTGATTCTTTAATCAACCATTTTTTAAATTACGTGATAATTGATTTTCTGTGTTAGACAACGTACTAGTGGCCCCCCCATCGCGAGGAGGGGATCCGCAGGACCTACAGAAGCGCTTGCTCGAAGAAGATATGGGATATGATTCATGACCTAAAAATGGGGCATACGAGGCCGAATTGGATCCGGCAGGAGTATTATGAGGACCTCTTAGGCATGATGGATACCCCTGCGTACAAGGAGAAATCGAAGAAGGCAAAGGTGAACCGATCTGCCCTGGGCCTTCATACGGGGGGATCAAGGTCCCACGCAGCGACACTTGCAGATCTGGTGAGCAACCGTACATTTATTTCACTATCGAATTAGGTATTATTGATTAAAAGAGTTAATTAGTTTCTACGGAAATTTCGTATGCAGGCCCAACGGGCGGTGAAGGAGGGAAGGATGCCAGAATCGGTCACCATGCACGACGTGTTCCAGCATACGCACAAAAGACGGAAGGACGGGAGCTTCGTCGACGAGAGGGCCAAGGAGACTGATGTAAGTACTTATGTTTATGAGATTAACGTTAGAATTAAAAGTATTCGGACTATAACTTAGGTAAACTTAGGATTCACACTTAACTTAGTGAAACATAGGATTTAGATTACAATTTAGGTAAATCTTATAATATAAACACATTCATTTGATAGGCTGCGTATCGTGAGGCCCTTAGTCGGGCTCAGTTAACTGACACCGAGGATGTTGGTGAAACGATGCCCTTCCGGATGCCCTCTTCTTTGGCCGCTCGGAACGACTTGTTCGTAGATACCATCGGCGGCTTTAAGAAAGGGTTCCTGTACGGAGTCGGCTCCCTAGGGCCATTGCATATGGCGACGCAGAGATTTCCACCGACACCGCCTCCTCCCGTGGCCCGGGCAGACGATGATGTTAGGTCGCAGCTTACGCAGCTGCACGAGGCGGTGTCGTCCTTGCGGGAGCAATTTGCCACGTACTTTCCGCCTGCGTCTGCTGCTGCTGGTCCGTCTGCTGCTGCCGGTACGTCTGCTGATGGTGCTCGTCCGTCTTCTACTGGTCCGTCGACTGCAGGTGTCGGTCCGTCTTCCGTGGGCCATCTTTCTTTCAACCCTGGTGCCCCTGTGGTACCGCCTACGACTGTGACGGCACTCCTGGATCTCATGTCCGCAGAGCAGCTACGCCGACTTCCGAGCAGTGTCTACGACGGCTTGCCTCCGTACCTTATGGAGGAGTATATTCGTCGGTCGCATACGGGATTACCACCAACGGACAATCGACCTCCTCCTTCTTAAAATATTATATTAAGAAAATTTGGATTATTTGTGAGAGTTTTGAACTAATTGTGCTATAATCGGCTTATGGCACCGGATATTATGTTACTCTTTAGGATAATTGATATATATTTTCTATTAATTTGGTTTGGTCTGTGATTCTTGGATAATTGGTGTGCATTAAATTCGTATGTGCATATTTGGTCTATGTTATTCTTGGATAATTGGTGTGCATTATATATTTGGTCTGTGTGATTGTTGGATAATTGGTGTGCATTATATATTGGTTTGGTTTATGCATATATTTGTGAACAGGGAAAGTGCTGCAATTTTTTTCCCAAAAAACTCAGTTAGCGATGGACTAGTGACCGTTTAGCGACGGATAATCCCAGTTGCCGACGGTTTGTCGACGGATTAGCCGTCGCTATCTGGAGTTTTTAAAGTGTTCCAGGTAGCGACGGATGATCGACGGATTATCCGTCGGCAAGGTTCTGGTGGTATAAACTTCGACGGAATAGCACGGCCTATCCGCCGCCAGGGCGACTGATAATCAGCCGCTAAGCAGTCGCTCGATCTAGCGACTGCTTAGCGACGGACAATCCGTCGACATGGTTCTGAAAATGTATGACATTTTCAGAATCATGGCGACGGATAATCAGTCAGTAATCCGTCGCTGTGGCGACGTGGTAGCGACGGATTAGCGACTACTCTTCCGTCGCCATGGTACTGGAAATGCCAAGCATTTTCAGAACCTGATCGACGGATAGTCCGTCAGCACGCCGTCGCTAATCCGTCATTCGTTACCGACGAATACCGACGGATTAGCGACGGAACGATACGATCTGATACGCTGTTACGACGGGTTACCGACGGAATTTTACGTCGCTATTGTCTACACAGTTCAGTACTTAATAGTTGAAATGGACGACAGTCCGTCGAAAATGCGTCGCTAATGCTTCGTATTGTGACGTCGACAATCCGTCGCTATTCCGTCATGTGACGACAACTTAGCGACGGACCGTTATTAGCGACGAGCTGATTGCCGACGGATTTTTTTGGCCAAAATCCGTCGGTTATCGGTCGCTAATAGTAATTACCGTCGGTTTAGCGACGGATGGGGCCGTCACTAAAACGATAAATTTTGGTAGTGATGCCAGCTGTATACATACGGAGTATACTCCAATATACGGAATCCTCGTATGTATACATAAGCTGTAAATACAGTAAAACCAAGGCTAACTAATCTCATCCACAAAATAAAAGAATAAAAGACATCATATAATCAACTATGAATTGTCATTTGGTACATGTAGTTGGGCAGAGACAAATCCACTACCAACTATGAAAAGAAATACAATACAAAAGAAAGAGTTTGGCGAGCGAAGCGAAGACGATCAATGTGAAATCATCTTCGAAGAAATAGAGATGATCATGGCCACGGCTAGAACACCTACGAAAGACAAGAGCACACACCTGGCGAGATAACCAGGTCCTCAGAGGGACGTAACAAGACACATAATATCATGCCAATATAACTGAATATAAATTGCCCAAATAAATAAGTTGATTGAATTATAACATGGTCCAATACACACCTATTGAACTAGCGTACCATCCCCCCAACCAAAGAAGGACATGAGATGGTAAACTAATTCACGATGACGATATTTCCATGCTATGAACCCAATATGGTATCCGAACCCCGACAAGGTTCAATACCTTCTCATCGAAGTAGTAAGCCACACCTACAACCAAACAAGGACAAGGTGTGGCGAACTAATCCGCGACAAGTTATTGTTCCAAGCCACGGTCAGATACAAGTACCCAAACCAAAAGTACTCATACCTAACGGATAAGGGTGCCTAACCAATCTAAGTGAATGTAGTTTTAAGAACAGTTCATGGTCGCATGACTACCGGGTCAAGTCAAGAAAATACCAATACATTACCTCAGTAGCGAGTCACAACACCATATACTATTCCTCAGTATCGAGCGAATTTATAGCATATAGTCTACCTATCGTTCCTCAGTAGCGAACGAGTCTATGATAGATAGGGTGGTAGTCAACTTCCAATCATGTTCTCCCCGCCCAATGCCAACTCATAACTGCTAAGTCTTCTAGCATGCAACTCTATTAGCAGTTATTTCCTAACGCACGGCTTATACGTACTGGTGGCCAGCCAATCACGCATGCCCGAGTCCTATATGTGACTCACAACAACATGGTATAAATGTGTCAAGACCTATGAATGCAACACACAAGGTGGTCCCTTAAATCTAGGTTTAATGTGTAGAAAAATAATACATAGTAGAAAATATAACTGAACAGTAAGTTCTAACAAGTTATGCCATGTATCACAGTTTATTTTACATAAAAAAAATAATGAATAATGCATGAAATATGAGCTAAATAAATAAACAGCAAATGACAAGGTGTCTTGCCTGGTAGGACGCCTGGTGTGCTGCAATGATCAATGTAGCACGAACTACGGCTTCGGGTAACAACTACACAAGGTTACCTCTGATGGTGGCATGAACAGTTCCATTGGGTCTAGAAGGGTCAAATTAGTTAGGGTGGACATAAGGTAGTATAGAATTGGTAAAAGAATAGAAAAGATGGGCTGGGTCATGGACATGAGAATGATCGATAGAATTTGGATAAATAATATATATGATTTTAGAAAATATTTATAATACTTGCAAATATATTTTTATTTGTTAAAAATAGTTTCTAGATAAATACTTGAAAAGTATAAAATCGTTTTAGGCAAACACTTTAATTTTTAAAATATGGTTTTGAGATAGTAAATAAAATCATTTTTGGTAAAAATTATACGTTTATTAACTATTTAGAAATCGAGAAATTTTTTACAAAAATAATTAAAACTATATTTTTTTTCCTTTTACTAGTTAAGATAAAAGAAATATACAAAAAATAATTTAAGTCAAAAATTCATTCATAATAAGCTAGGGATATATAATAATACTAATAATAATAATATTAATAATAATTATATATTTTTACTTATCAATAAAAGAATACTTGGTAAAATAACATAAACACTAAAAATTTATAATCAATAATAATATTAAAACTATAAAGTTATATATGTATATAGTATACTCAAAATATTATTAAATAATGAAAACACTAGAACTATTAGGCTGATGTATACAAAATTAATAATAATAATAATAATAATAATAATAATAATAATAAAACAAAGTATCCAAATTCTGATGCAGTCTTTTCTTTTATACTAAATAAACAATTAAAATAATAATAATAATAATAATAATAATAATAATAATAATAATAATAATAATAACTAAGCAGTACATGTACTGCTGAGGAGTTGTTCTCCTCTTCGAGGAGATTACTCATAAAAAAGAAAACGAAAACACAGGTGCTTAATGAAAACAAAAGAGAGAGAGAGTCATGAGAGGGTTTTTAGAGAGGGAGAGAACGGAGAGCTGCGGTCGGGAGAGAGGGAGTTCGGGGATTCTGGTGGCAGAGGGAGCAGAAAAGGCCAGTGGCTGCGGAGGAACGGCAGAAGGAGGCGGCGGTCAAGTGGGTTCGGTGGTGGCACTCCGCGGAGGCTGCGGCCATAGTCTGGGTCAGCGCCTGCCCGGCGCTCGTCGAGCGCGACCAAGGCGGTGCGCAGCACTGCGGAGGCTCCGATAGGGGGGTTGCTAACCGAGATGGCCAGGCGGTGGGAGCCGCCGACGGCGTTGGGTGTCGGGCGCTGCTGCGCTCGAGGGGCTCGCAGATCTGGCTTGGCGACGATGGTCGACGGGAGTGGCGGTCGCGGCGGAGGCGCATGCCATGGCGATGGCGGATAGCCCAGGTGAGGTTTAGGAAATTTTTGGGTATTTTGTGATGGTGCTGGATTTCTTTTTCTTTTCTTTTTGGGGTGCCGTTGCCGGCCGGGGTTGGCCACGGGGATGGACGGTGGTGGTAGGTGGCAGCGGAACGATGGTGAAATTTTGATGGCGGTTGCTGCGGGGATGGCCGCAGCGGGGCGTGGGTGATGGTGGAGTGGGGTTCCAGTGGTGGTGATTGGGTGGTGGCGGGTGGCGTAGGTGGTCTTGGCGGTGATGCTGGTCTGGAGGTCGTGGGTCGAGGAGCGGCGGAGCTGGACAGGCGGAGGCCGTAGTGGGGTCGGTGGTCTGGTGGCTACGGTGAGGAGAGGTTTCCGATGGAGGGCTGGCACGGGTGCGGGTCGACAGGGTAGGACATAGAGGTTGGCCGGATGGTAGGGATGAGGGTGGTGGTGAGGATCGGTTGGTGGCCGAGTAGGCATGGCGGCCGAGCTGTGGGCGGCGCTGGAATCAGCCAGGGAGGCTCGACGGTGGTGGTGTTGTGGCCATGGCAGAGACGGGGTTCGGGTTAGGTTAGAGACTAGGGAGATGTGTCCGATGGGCTATGGGACAGGGGTGCGTCGTGTCCGGGTTTGTCGGACACGACAGAGAGATGGGAACTCGTGATCCGGTATGTCGGACACAAAGTGGACGGTGTCCGGCTTGTCTGGCACAAGGGTGGAAAAATTTGTACATGTAAAATTTATAGTGGATGGGAAGGGAAACACGGACACGGACACGATGCACATATTTTTTTGGTTGTGGTAGCAAATTTATGGACGAGTACCTCTCCTTATATAGGAGGTGGGAATTACAGTTGGATAAGGATTTGGGAGGTTTAAATCCCCTTAGATAATTCGTCTATTAATTTAAATCCATTCAAAAATTTCAAATCCAAATCTAAATCAATTTAAATATAATTACATTCTATCTTTTAGTTTAAAATCAAATAAGATAAATCAAATTTCAAATATAGATATTTATTTAACTATTTAAATAAATCCATAAAATCAAATCAAGATTTAAATTGCCACAAAAATTTCAAAATATATTTTCCAAAAATACTAATAATAATAATTTCGAAAATTACATTATTATTTAAAAATAAACCAATAAATAATTACGAAATATATATGTATGCATAATTAATATTTACATAAATATACTTTTCTAGTATACCATTTTATAAGAATATTATTTATTATTATAACTGTATAAATGAAAGGCTTTCCATAAATAAAATAAATAAAATAATGAACTTGGAAATTTTGCTACAATAGCTAAAATAATTATTATATATATATATATATTATTTTGAAACTTTAAAAATGAAAAAATATTTTTCTAAAAATATGTACGCTCGTACATATTCGCACTCGTCGAGCAATTACGAAAAATAAAATTTCGCACACGACGTACAATGCAACTACGCGACGTACAATACAAAATAAAAAAATAATCAGTACCAAATTTATATTAAAAAATAGTAGAAATTTAGGGGTTTTACAGAATTTCAAAGGAGTTTTTAGAGATTCAACTAGCGGATAATGATTAGAAAAAAGGTAAGTATTTGCCCTTTAGGTGAAAGTATCAATTTTGAAAGGCAATGCATTTATTAGGAAGAAATGACTAAAGACAAGGAAAATATTTTAATCCTTATCAAAACTAATTCGAGCTTAACATATGGATGATTGAATCAGAAATTATTTTAAAAATAGTTCCTTATGGCAAAAAGGAAAAATAAGTAATTCGGATATGATGATGATATTCAATGAGGGTAAAATAAAATTTGAACAGATGATCAAGATTAGGGATAGGATCATACGAAGGCCTAGTTTACCCAACGAGTAATTTACCTACCTTGGATCGTACCATCATATCAAATACAATGGTATATCACTCTAGGAAAATTTCCTAAGTTACCTAATAGGGTTTTAGAATTTAATAAATCATTGGCTAAATCACACGACCTACGTAGTAACCTTAACTACCCAACAGTCAATTTGAATAGGGTTTTCTTAGTCCTAGCCATTCTCCTAAAATCAAATTAACCCTAACTTGTGAATGAGCATTTCCTAGTCGCAAGCTCACAATAGAACGACTAACTTAAGTACTATCACGAGTTCGCACAATTTATGAAAACTAACCTGCATGGGCCACCACAAAAATTTGTCACGACCCGTACCCGCTTCTCGGGATATGAGTGCGTGTCCAAGCCAGCCTACGCCGCAGTGTCGGCAGTAGAACGCTATCAAGGCCATGATGCTAAAAATCATATAAAATAATAACTTTCTGCTCATTCACAATAACTAAATTAACTTACAATATTTACAAGTTTTACATTTGAAAAAAGATATAAACTCTTACAAATATTGAAGACTGCCAACACATCTAACTAATCTTCTATGGTTGACCTCATCATATACCCATTTCTCCCCCAATGGTCCAAGCAAAATGTAGCAAGCGATTATCTGAAAAATATTAGTTTTTAGTCAAGAATGGAACAAGTACAATCCAAGCATGCAGTTCCAATATATGATAACGACTATAAAAACAGTGAATAGAAAATGACATATATGATGAAAGAAATAACTATAGTACTAAAAATATGGTGAGACTACAGGGACAAGTAAAACATGGAACAGAAAAATGTAACCATCTACGTGATTTAGGTACTGTTTGGGAAGGGTGGAAAATGGAAGGAAGAAAAAAGTTGAGGGAAAAGTGAGTGGAAAATTTTAAATGATGGTGTTTGGAAAGGAGGAGAGAAAATGGGGGAGGAAAATTTGAGAGGAAAAAGTAGGTGGGTCCCACCAAAAAATTTCCTTCCAACAGTGAAAGAAAAATGGAGAGAGATGAGAGGAATTTGAGTGAATTTACCCCACCACCCCTCAAAAAGTTAATATTAAATCATCATTTGAGAATACCAAGGAGGAAATAGTAATTATACCTCTATCCATAAACAAATAAAAAATTATTTTTAAACTTTTTATTTTCCTACTTTTTGTCCATCCAAACAAAGGAAGGAAAAATTAACTTTACTTTCATTTTACTCTCCTCCATTTTCCTTTCCCTCAAATTTTCCTCTCCCTCCCCACAAATGTTCCCAAACACAGTGTTAAAGTACATCATTCAATATGTGATCAGGCTGGTCTACTACACCGCATGGTCTACGTTGTCTACATTTCATAAAATAAAGCACTGTCTACGATGTCTATATTGCATAAAATAAAGCACTGTCTACGGGGTTGATCACATATCTACTCAGTTCGTACTTTCCCACCCGACTAATACACATAGATTAGTCACGACAATAAATCACAAAATACGATAAAATAAGCATGGTATCATGACTAAAATTCATATGATACTAACCCGTATACCGAACGTGCTAAGAATCAAATATGTATTACTAATCATACAATTATAATAACTAACAATACTAAAAACAAAATATGAACTATACTCGCCTGCTGTCCTGAGTTGTTGATAAAGGTTTGGTGTAGCAAAGAAAGTCCACTGCCACAAACGTCATCGGATGCTAAAATAAATATCATGAATGTATTTGGTATTAAATATTTGTCTAAAAACGCTTATCCAAAAGTTCAATTCTGGATACAGGGGCAAAATTGTAATTTCAAGTTAAAACGATGTCCGCCATTGGACCCGTTTTGTACTGAAAAGCGTGACAGTATCTACGGTCTCTAAATTCGTTAAAATATATGTCTACAGGTCTGGTTTGATGATACGAGCCCAACCGTATGTGCAAAGTTAGATTCCGGTGGGCCGTGCACAATTTTGCCCGTTGGATCGGGTCGCGGGCTCGTCAAAAGGGAATTCCGGTCGACCTTCTCAGAATCGGACCAAACTTGACATGCAGGACCAAAAAATGATACGGTCCTCTTGGCGTAATTTTGTCTCGAGATGACGAACGTGCATGAAGTTAGGGGCTAGTTTACAAGTGGACCGATACGGGATATTTTGACGGATACACCTCGATTTCGTCGCTCACGCACAACGAAATCGAGTTTCGTCGAATTCCACACGTCGACAACATCCATACGCGTCTTTCGATGCTCATGGGTTGCAACCATGTCGCCCGGTTTATCTGGGTGCACGCCGTATCGGTAAAAATTCTATTTTTTCCAAAAAAGTTTATCGTATTTTTCCTCTTTTTTCTAACTGATATATCTCACTGTATATTCAACTAGAAATAAAAGTAATAATGGGGTTTTATTACTGTTTAAATAGTTTATAATTCCATTTAAACATATTTCTAAATTTCTCTATGGTTTGGCAGAAATGTGCCTTCCAAAACCGTGCATTGGACAGATTTTGGACTGCTCTATTTTTTCATGTTTTGGTATTTTTTTTCCTGATTTTGATTCGACTTCTCGTCAAAATCAGACAAGTTCAATCCAAACTAATTGCTAGGGTTCAAAGATGGTCAGGATGTCTATGCGTAGGATTTTACGGCTCGAAATTTTACTAAGCGAGATGGAAGAAAAAGAGATGGGAAGATGGGTACCTAATACTGCAAACTGTTGTGATTGTTGCTGCTGTCCACGTGGTTTGCGGCGGCCCTGACAGCCGGCGGCGCCCCGACCTCGTGCTGTATATGGGTTGCATTTGCTAGCTAGGGTTAGGATTTTGTTCCACTTCTCTCCCCCTCTCTCTCTCTCGGTTTTTGTATATATATAGCTACTGCTATATTAAAGAAACTGGTGCTTGGGTTTCAAAGGCTCGGGTTTGGGCTGTACGGGGAGAGGGTTTTTTTTTGTTTTTTGTTTTTGTTTCTCTCTCTCTCTCTCTCTCTCTCTCTCTCTCACTCTATATATATATATATATATATATATATATATATATATATATATATATATATATATATATATATATATATAAATCTAATTAAATTTATGAAAATCCCAAAGAATTCCCACAATATTTTTAAATATTTGAATAAATATTTTTTTGTAAAAGTTTACCTATTATGATTATAACAAGACTATAAAATAGATTAAAATCAAACAGAAGCTATCTAGAATATAATACTGTAATTTATATTAAATAAAAATAATTATAATGGTAATAATAAATATTTGAAAACTTATTAAATAAGACTAACTTATAAATTATAAAAATCTATAAGACCCACACACTTTCACACCATGCAAATTATTTAATATGTAAAATATTTATATTTAATAAAACCACAAAGCTCATATATTAAAATTATCCATTAATAAAATTAACTAAATATTGTTTATAAAAATTTTGGAAAACAGGGGGTTTACAGAAGCTTTCGGAATTCTCCAGTGGGGGTGGTGTCTTCTTGAATTTTCAAGAAGTCGTTTTAGTTTTCTAGCAGTTCTACAATCGTCCTTATAAATATCTAGGACCTAGAAGTTTCTTGTAATATTCTGGAACTTTCTTGTATGTCCCTTGAGGTCCTATAAATTCGTTGGAGGCTCATTTGCTTGCCACCATTGAATCTTGTAAGCTTCTTTCAATATAATAAAGTATTTCAAGTTCCACTCTTGCTCCATTACATTCTCTTTTCTTAGCAATCTAGCTGAGTTCGTTCGAGAAATACTTATAAGGGTCTTCGAGGAGGAAGTTTGTATACCGCACGGGTCAAAGTGTAGGAAAAAAAAAAAACTAAATCTGTGATTGGCATCAGTGCCAGGTTCAATCGTCGCCATATCTACTTCCAAGGTCGTCAATGAGGTGCGTCGCGTATCGTTCAAGGAAAAAAGCTAAGAACGCCATGAGAGGCAAAAGTAAGGAGCCAACATTGGAGCGTGTCCTTGGAGAATTGGTGTCCCGCGTGGAGCTCTTGGAAAACGGGTATATAGACGTGGAGATGAAAATGGAGCAAAATTAAGGGAATTACGAGGAGTTCTCTTATGGATTAGAGAGTGATGTTGCCACTATTCTGAGAGCAACTTCATGAGTAGTGGGTATAGACAAAAGGAGTACGGATTGAGGATCTAGAAAAGGATCGATATAGTAGGTGCCTTAAAGATAATACTCGTGACATGGAAAAGGACAGAGCTGGATGGAAGATAAGGGCCTACGTAACAGGCCCAAGTTGTGGTTAAAGACGTCTGTTCATTGTCCTTGTAGGTGTCATTGACTTTTAACAAATTAGCTAAGGATTGAGATAGGTATGAACTTGGAAATATAACAACACTGTGTTACAACATTAGGTTGACATATGTCTCGTGGATGAATTGGGTTGTCCTATCCGAAACTAGTTTTAATTGTTCTTTAACCTCCTATTGTAGATCGATCATGGAGGATCATCAACGACTCCGACCTCTACTGGGATCATGTTGAACATGTACATTGTCCTAAAGCAGGAAAGAATTGTCCAAATTTGAAGTCTTATCTGACTTAATTATCCCTCGACCGGTCCTCATCACATGCACGACTAACTGCCTTGATACATCGAAGGCGCCGCAACCCTATAAATCAGGCTTATTGGAGACAAAAATAAATAGCAGGCATCTTTATTTTTGTCTGGGCTCAAGCATGGCTATTTAACAAATTGATCAGTTTGTTTCAAGCTTACTGCCAATGACAGCTAAACCTTGTGAAGAGTTTTTATAAACCCTTGGAATCCAGATGTCAGGTTGGAAAGCCTAACATGTTGATCAAACAATTTAACCTTGTGAAGAGTTTTTATAAAGACACTATAAAAGTTATTTGGAGTTGCCTATTTTTTCTATTTACAAATTTGCCTCTCAAAAAAATTGGTCCCTCAAAAAAATTGTATATCTGCATTAGTCTAGTACTATAGGTATATATGTACATATGAACTCATTCAGGCAAAAAAAAAATCTGATTTACTTGGAGGTAAAATTATTCTTTCTTTTTGAGAAAATGCAGTGAATTATTTCAAGAATGATCCCCATTGCTTTGTTTACTTTGACTGACCTGACCCATCAGAACAAGACTTGCTTGATTTACGAATTCGATATCGACATAGATTCAAACGTTTTCTTGAATCATGTGATGAGGGGATTCGTACCCCGAATCGAATTCTTATAAAAAAGAACTCTTTTTTTTCTCCCTTTTTGAATTTTCTAACTTAGTTGAGATAGTGATAGGCATATTTTATTTGAACGATAAACGAAGCAATGAATAAAATAAAACAAAATGGGGGTTTACCCCTTTTTTCAGGTCGGACCAATCATTGACCGAACCGAAGGCTACACATCCTATGAGGCATTATAAATAAGTAGGAGGCTCATTTGTTACTCACCACCCAAGAAGTTGTAAACTCTCTATAGTATAGTGAAGTTTTCAATCTTCCAACTCTTTTGCTCCACAAGTTTCTTTTTTCTCGCCTTAGAGATCTAGCTAAGCGTTTGGGGAAGGTTGGCATGGATCTTTTAGAATGAAACTTGTGTACCGGACGGGTCGAAGTGTAGCAAAAAATACTAAGTCCGTGGCAATTGGCTACTATGAGCAGTCCATGAACACTAATGAAAAATCTTCATATAGTAGTGCGTACATTGTAATAAAAAGAACAAAAATAAAATTTCAGCCAAACTCTTTTAGCAAAATCTATTAAAAAAAATCCAACAATATTTTTATTCTTAAATTAATATTTATTTTTAGTTCGTACCAGAAAAGTCCTCTAAGTTAGATTTGTTCGAACTCTAATTTGAACTAAAGAGGAGATGACAATTTTTACCCATAATAGTCTGTTGTAAGAGATTTACTAGCTCCTGAAAAGTGGTCGGTCATGATTAACGTTGGTTCTCGGCCAAAATCTATAAAAAACCTAAACATAGTAGTTTTAGTTGGACAAATTGTGTTAACTATCACTATATGTTATACTTATTGCAGAAACCATTCCTATGTTTTACGCTTATTACATAAATTATTCCTACTTTGAAGCTAATTACACGGACCACCTATATAGTTTATATTTTATACATGAACATATAACACTGACCATCTCTATGTTTTACAAAATTTATAAAGGAGAGGCGTGACCAGTGTAATTATTTTCGGAGTATGGATAGTTCATGTAATACTCACGAAACATAGGAGAATTACTGTATTTATTTCTAGTTTTAATATTTTAATAATTAAAATCAATTATAGTTACCAATTTTAAAATAAAAATATTATTGTAGGCCTTCACGAATCCTTAACAAAAAAAAAAACCTTAAATGTCATTTTCCTAGGGGTGAGCATTATTCGGTTTTGGACCGAAAATCGAACCGAACCGAACCGAAT
This sequence comes from Iris pallida, assembly GCA_029216955.1. Classification (NCBI taxonomy): domain Eukaryota; kingdom Viridiplantae; phylum Streptophyta; class Magnoliopsida; order Asparagales; family Iridaceae; genus Iris; species Iris pallida. Next base: position 45,576,251 of record JANAVB010007399.1, read on the forward strand.
AAGAGGTTCGGTTCGGTTTTAAAAAAAATTCGGTTCGGTTTTAAAAATACTAAATTTTCTTATTCGGTTTCGGTTTCGGTTTTGGGTTTCGGTTTCGGTCCAAAACCGAAAACCGAATAAGAAAATTTAATTAATTAATTTATATGTGTGTGTGTGTGTGTGTGTTTGTGTACTATATATATAAGTATTAATATATATAGGTATATACTAAATATATATAGGTATATACTAAATATGTCTATGTATATTTAGTTACTATATATATTAACAAAAAAGTTCAAAAAAATATGAATAAACCGAATAAACCGAAAATCAAACCGATTTAATTCGGTTTGGTTTGATTCAATTTTGGGCCAATTCGGTTCGGTTTTGCTTATTCGGTTTCGGTCCAATTTGATTTTGGGTTATTCGGTTCGGTTTAGGGTCCGTTTGGTAAATCGTATTTGGAGGTAGAATTTGAATTTTTATGGATTTGGAGACAAATTCATAAAATTCTATGTTTGGTTGGAGATAGATTTGGATATATAAAGTATGACAAAATCCAAAACTCATCCCTACATTTTCCTATGTCTTTTGCCACTCTCTTTCACATAAAAGGGTAAGGCCCTAACAACCTCCTCACAGTACACAAACAAAGTGGTCAAAGGAGAGAGACATTTCTAAGTGCTTCCTTCATTTTGCCATTTCCATCACCATATCACAGGCGCAACAAAGGAAAGTAAAAGCTCCCTCTCCCACAGGAAAGATAGAAACCCTCCAAACTCAAAAAAAAAAAAAAAAAAAGTTCTTGTTTGGACGAAGGATCCAACAGCCACACAGCTGCCAAATCTCACTCTTCTTCCCTAAAAAGAAACCCTCTCCTTCTCCAGCAATTCTTGTGCTTATTTACAGTTCATGCCACTCCTCTAGACCCCAATGTCAGTGTTCTCTTCTTTTCCTCTGGAATCTCAGTGTTTCTGCTCAGTAAGTGTTCAATTGCCTTTTGCAATGTTGGGAAAGAAAAATCCTAATTTTCATGCAAAGATTTCATATTTTCCTTTAATGGCATCCTAAAGAAGCAAACTTTGAAAGGAAAAAACTCATTTAACTTATAAAGATGTGATTTTTTTATTTATTTATGGCTACTTAAAGAAGCAAACGTTGAAAGAAAAAGCCAATACTTATAAAGATGTGATTTTGTTATTTTATGGCTACTTAAACAAGCAAACTTTGAAATGCTTGCACTTGTCGTTAGAAGAAAAAGAACACATCTTTTACTTGTAAAGATTTGTTTTTTTTTTTTTTGCTCATTAATGTGTAGATGCCAAAGAATAACAAATGCCCATTATTGCTGGTTGTTGTTGGTCTCGTTGGCAGCTTAAAGAAGCAAACTTTGGTTCCAGTTGTGTTCAGAAGAAAAAGAACACATTTTTTACTTGTACATATTTGAATTTTGTTTCTTTTTTTTGCAATGCTCAGTAATGTGTAGATGCCAAAGAATAACAAATGCCCGTTATTGCTGTTTGTTGTTAGTCTCGTTGGCAGCTTAAAGAAGCAAACTTTGATTCCACGTGTGTTCAGAAGAAGGGGAAAAAACATTTTTACTTATAAAGATTTGAATTTTTTTTTTTTTTTTGCTCAATAGTTTGTAAATGCCAAAGAATAAAAATTGCCAATTATTTCTGTTCTTGTTACAGTCTCAATGGAAGCTTAAAGGAGGAAGCTTTTGAAGTTCTGTACTTTGTAAATGGAGATGAGGTTCTTTCTGTTCTTTCTTCTGCTTCTTCCTCTATTTGCTCACTCATTGACCCCTCCCGGGCTCAACGACGACGTCCTCGGCCTCATCGTCTTCAAAGCCGACCTCCTCGATCCCCATTCCAAGCTCTCCTCCTGGAACGAGGACGACGAGGACCCCTGCGGCTGGGCCGGCGTCGAGTGCGACCCAAAGTCCAACCGAGTGGCGGAGCTGTCCCTGTCCTCCTTCTCCCTCTCGGGGAAGATCGGCCGGGGCCTCCTCCAGCTGCGGTTCCTCCGATCGCTGTACCTGGCCAACAACAACTTCTCGGGCAGTCTTCCTACGGATCTCGTGCTGCTCGAGAGCCTCCGGAACCTGGATCTCAGTCAGAACTCTCTATCCGGGTCGATCCCCGAGGAGTTCTTTTCGCAATGCAGGTCGATACGGTCGATCTCGCTGGCTGGCAACGCGTTCTCCGGGGACATCCCGTCGAGCATCGGGTCCTGCTCGACGCTTGCCGCCCTGAACCTCTCGTCGAACAGGCTCTCGGGGTCTCTGCCGGGCGAGATTTGGTCCTTGAATGCTCTCAGGTCTCTCGACCTCTCTGGGAATTCTTTGGTTGGGGAGGTTCCGGTGGGGATGGGTAAGATGTATAATCTGAGGACGGTCAGTTTCAGATGCAACCGGTTGTCGGGGCCACTGCCCGAAGATATCGGAGAGAGTCTGCTGCTGGAATCGATCGACTTCAGTGCAAATTCGATGACCGGGAACATGCCGGACTCGATGCAAAACCTTTCGCTGTGTTCTTTCCTGAGTTTGAGCTGGAATTCCTTCTCCGGGGAAGTTCCGAGCTGGATTGGCGGGTGGAAGAGTCTGCAGACTTTGGATTTGTCCGGAAATGGGTTCTCCGGGCAGCTTCCTGATTCACTAGGGAATTTGCAGTCTTTGGAAAAGCTTAAAGTTTCGATAAATAGCCCGAAAGGGAGCTTGCTGGAGCCGATGGCTACTGGCAAGAGCCTCGTCGATGTTGATTTCAGCTGGAATAAGCTCACCGGCAATCTTCCGTCGTGGGTGTTTGAACCAGGTTTTGTTAGAGTCTCTCTTTCGGAGAATAAACTCAGCGGATCGGTCCAAATTCCTACCACCACGGCTCCAACTCTCCGAACGTTGGATCTATCACGCAATGCCTTGTCCGGTAACATTCCGATGGAAATTTCTCGGATTCACACCTTGCAGAGTTTGAACCTGTCTTCGAATTCGTTCTCGGGCACCATCCCAGCGAGTATCGGCGATTTGAAGTCCGTAGAGTCTATTGATCTCAGTGGAAACCAGTTGAACGGAAGCATCCCTCCGGAGATCGGAGAAGCAGTCTCTCTGAGGGAGCTCAATTTGGAGAGGAACTCTATGACCGGACGAATTCCGGAGCAAATTGGAGATTGCTCTTTGCTCACATCTCTGTAAGTACTTTGCTCCATATTGTTTTGGTAGAAAATGACATGATATTCCTCCCATTTGCATAGCTTTTCTTGTTTATAGTGATATTGAGAGCAACTGCTGTCTTAATCAGTCTTTGGTCACTATCTAGTGGTAACATAGTAGACCATGTTGCACGGACACGACAAAATGGTGTCCATTTTTCTATTGTGTCCATACCCATGCCTGATAGATATAACTATCTTAGTATCTATATTTAAATGTCTGTATCCGTGTTCGTATCGTGTCTGTATCAGTATCTGTGTCCGTATTTGTGCAACATATATTGTAGATAACAGTCTCTTCACCATTATTCTCTTGTGTATCATATTAGAAACCTTTCTAATTCTAGTTTTTCTAGTAGCAAACACTGTTGAGCTACAGATTGTCTTGGTCAGTCTCCTCCGATTTCTATTTTCGATTTCCTCCAAGTTACCAAAATTGTGGTCTAATGGTTTTCTGTATGCTTGTGTTCTTCTTGCTCAGGGATCTATCGGAGAACAATCTTGCTGGCCAAATCCCTGCAACCATAGCCAACCTCACGGGTCTCCGAACCGTAGACTTATCGGCCAATCACCTCACCGGAACCCTACCGAAGCTGCTCTCTAACCTTCCCCACCTCCTCTCCTTCAACATATCCCATAACCGCCTCTCCGGTGCCCTCCCTTCCGGAAACTTCTTCCATGCCATCTCTCCTTCCTCCATCTCGGATAACCCTGGCCTCTGCGGTGCTGCCCTGAACCTCCCTTGCCCTTCAGTCCTCCCTAAGCCCATTGTCATGGACCCGACCTCTTCCTCTCCGATTTCGTCCTCCAGTTCCGTCCTCCCCTCCGCCAAACACAAGAATATCATCTTAAGCATCTCAGCCCTTGTTGCCATAGCAGCTGCCGTGATCATCACCGTCGGAGTCGTCACTATAACCATCCTGAACTTCCGAGTCCGTGCCTCGGCTGCTGCTGCTGCAGCCCCCCGCTCTGCCGCAGCCCTTGAATCCCCCGGTAGTTACCTCAGCCAGTCCCCGACTACCGATGCCAACTCTGGTAAGCTCGTCATGTTCTCGGGTGACGACTCTGCGGAGTACTTCGACGCTGGCACCCATGCTCTCCTGAACAAAGATTGCGAGCTGGGCCGTGGGGGGTTTGGAGCAGTCTACAAGACCTCTCTTCGTGACGGCCGTCCAGTGGCGATCAAGAAATTAACCATTTCGAGCCTAGTGAAATCTCTCGAGGATTTCGAAAGGGAGGTCAAGAAGCTGGGCATGATCAGCCACCCCAACCTCGTGTCACTCCAGGGCTACTACTGGACGCCGTCGCTGCAGCTCCTCATCTACGAGTTCGTTTCCGGTGGGAGCTTACACGATCGCCTTCACGACTCGAGTTACCCCCTCGCGTGGCAAGAGCGTTTCGATATACTAGTCGGAGCTGCAAGAAGTTTAGCCCACCTCCACCAGCTCGACATAATCCACTACAACGTGAAATCGAGCAACGTGCTCGTCGACGACTTTGGAGAGGCCAAGGTGACGGACTACGGCCTGGCGAGGCTTCTGCCGATGCTGGACCGGTACGTGCTGAGCAGCAAGATGCAGAGTGCGCTCGGGTACATGGCGCCCGAATTCGGGTGCGGGTCGGGCAGGGTGACCGAGAAGTGCGACGTGTACGGTTTCGGGGTCGTGGTGCTGGAAGTCGTGACGGGGAGGAGGCCCGTGGAGTACGTGGAGGACGATGTGGTGGTGCTGTGCGACGTGGTGAGGGGGGCGTTGGAGGAAGGGAGGGCGGAGGATGTGGTGGACGGGAGGCTTGGCGGGAGGTTTCCGGCGGAGGAGGCGATCCCGGTGGTGAAGCTGGGGTTGATATGTACGTCGCGGGCGCCGCCGGACCGTCCTGACATGGGGGAGGTGGTGGGCATATTGGAGCTGATCAGATGTCGGAGGGACAGTACTGAGGATGAATTGGTCTAGATTTCAATCTTGTTTCTTGTCCATCTTAATTTTGATCTCTCTGCAGATGAATTGATCTTTGAATGTGATGATATCTGTGATCAACAACTATGCTGCTTTCCTAAATGTAACATGAATTGTATTTGCATGTCAACACTTCTTGACTGTGAACACTCTGTAGCTTCATTTTTGACTTGTTTGTTATTGACAAATTGATTAAAGAGCTAAATTTTATCCATCAATTATGAGCTCATCAGCAGTGGATCTATTTGGCTCTAGACTTTGTTTCCGTTTCTGTGATCCTATAGAACTGTCACAATGTGCCATCAATGTTGTTGGGCATGCTTCTGAAAAAGAGCCCACCAGTGAAAGCAATTGTTCCTTTGTTGTTCTTGGAAGTCAAAAGCAGCACATGGGTGGTGGGTGAGAGAGGAGGTCTTCAACCAAGATTCCCAACAATCATATGGTACAAAATAGGAGAAGAGCGAGCAAGACCGTGAGAAAAGGCTTGCTTTTGTTCGTCTCCACCCGGAACATGGTCTCAAGCATACTATATACATATATAGTACATAAACTATATATATATATATATATATATATATATATATATATATATATATAGAGAGAGAGAGAGAGAGAGAGAGAGAGAGGGATTAATATTATCACTCTCTTCTGGGCCAGCTATGCTTTCACAAGCACACAATAACAACAACATTTCTTTTGAGTATAAGTCTGTCAACTTCTCTAATCCAGGAAATATTGGTTAATTAATCTAGGCTTTTTCTAAGGGCACCGTGCATTTTACTTGAGGCGCCATTTTACTAGGGAACAGTCCAAATTTGAGAAACTTTTACTGGAAACGTCCCGAAAATTGCTTGGGGCTATCCCAAAATTAGAATTTTTTTCCTCCTCTTTCCTCCTCCTTCCTCCAGCCGCCGCCTCCCTCCTCTCCTCCGCCTCCAGCCGCCGCCTCCCTCCTCTCCTCCGCCTCCTCCTCCAGTCCCTCACCGTCCCCATCCACCGGTCCCCGCACCGTCTCCCGCTTCGACAACTACCGCTCGGCCGTCCGCTCCCTCGCCGACTCCAACTCTCGCTGCACGGTCGACAGGAACGAGATGATGCACTTCCACTGCCCACCCGGCGGCGGTGACGGGATCTACGACGCCAGCGTCGTCTTCTCCCCGGTGTGCTCGTCGGGAAGCGGTAGGTCCGCCGGCATCCAGACCTTCGGCGAGAATTGGGTTCTGGTGCAGCAACATCTCCAAGGACTGCCAACAAGTTGGCAATCCAAACATATGTTAGGACTGCCAACCTGCTGGCAGTCCTAGGACTGATTGCTGGAAATAAATTTGGTAGCCCCAAGTAAAAAATTTTGATGGCAAACTTGTAATTTTTTCAAAATTTTTTGGAATAGTCCCAAGTAAATGGTGTGGTGCCCTTAGAAAAAGCCTTAATCTATCCATGGCAACTAGGCTCTATTAAAAGATGAGGTCATGGGTGGTCAGTGCCTTCTCTAATCCTACTTGGGGAGGTGACAAAAGTCAGCTGGCTTGGCATCTTGCTTTTGCTAATCTATAGGAAGGGGTCTGTGTTTGTTTATGGTTTTAGATGGATGCAAATTTCAATTATAACGACAGTGTTATTCCGGAAATAAAGTTTCGTGTTTGAATAAAGTCACTGTAGATATCATTTTAGTCATTTTAATAGAAGCAATTGAAGAAGATGGTGTGTAAATTAACAGGTAGCTGCACTGTAGTTATAGTGAAAGAGAAAGAAGAGGGATGGGTGGAGGCATAGCAACAGAACTTAGGAACATCTTTTAGGAAGAGACAATATGAGTGTGCGCCCTACAATTTACCAGGGGAGGGGAGGGGAGGGCTAGTGTGTGGACAGCAGTAACCCCTACACCCTTACCTATAGAGAAATTATTCATTAATATTAAAAGTCAAAAAGCAACTAATCAAACAATTGCCAAATATAAAATAGGATTACCAAAATATAGTAAGATATTACGATGTGTCATTATACAATTGGACGGGTTCGTCATTTACCAGTGCCACCGTCATGTGGTGAGCCTGTCCCAGTGAATAATTTCTCCTTAACTTGAGAATATACATTTTTTTTTTGAAACAAACAGCATTCATTCAAACAGTCAAATTACAGTGTGAAATGTCCAGATCAACATATTCAAAAATACAAGAGGGTATGCTATCATGGACAGTAAGAGTATTTACAGAATTGTAAAGCAGAGCATGTGAAGTCAGTTGATGAGCACAACTATTAGCAGATCTTCGAACAAATGAAAAAGAAATGTTGTATGAAGATTGTAGAATATACATCAATCTGCCTAGTTTTATGAATCAAGGCCAGGGTCTTTTAGTAAAAGAAACTGCTTTTAAGCATTTCTTGTTTATAGTCATAATCAATCCCATGGGCTCATCTCTTTGATCAAAGGATCTCTTTAAGTAATGTACATTAAGTTGCATCCTTCTATAATCTAGCCTCGTATGAAGAACTACTTAATTAAAATTATGTTTGTAGAGTCAATTTAGGCTGGTTGGAGAATGGTTATCATGGCTGCTACTTCTGCTTATTTCTCGAAAAACAGTCCTTTGATCAGAGACAACTTTTACAAGCAATAAGAGACCTCTGAGAAAAGTTATTTGGTATATCCGTTGTTTGTAATAAGAATGAAGGAAAAAAAAAGGTACGTTAGTTCAATTCTAAGACTTTTACAAGCAATGAGAGACCTCTGAGAAAAGTTGTTGCTGTCACTTTTTGAAAAATAACAACGATTTCAAACCAGGCCTATTCCAAGAATCAACAAATTCTTTGAATTTTATTCCTTCAAATTCGACATTGAGAAGGTGTCTTTAAACATCCTCTGTTTATGTATGAAAGTCTGTCTTTTAATCATAGAAAATGCTTCAATGATAACCCTTTAATATATCATTCTTAAAGACGTACAGTCTTCAATGTCATAATATCCCTTAAAATCATGTTTGATATTTGCAAATATCAACAAACACCCATACGTTGGTCATGATCTCCTCCATACTTTAGAGTTGAAACTAGAACTAATATAGGTACCAAACCTTTCGTTTGTTTAAGTGAGAAAAAAAAAAGGTAAAAGTTAACTGTTGGTATATTTGGTATTAGTATATTAGAATAAGTATATTAGAATATTCTGGAAATTGCTGAGAAGTCTAATTTCGGGGTGGACTTTTATGAAATGCTCACCCGCTGGATTATTTTTATGAAATACCCAGAATTAAGTATTTCCACGTTAAATATTTTAAGATTCTCTCTAGATGTTCTGTATTTACAAAATTTGCCATTATCATAGTTCCAAAAATATCCCTTCACGCAAATTTGGACATCTATATATAATTTTGAATTCGCAAACTCAGATTTGGATTGAAAAATTCGTATTCTTCTTCTTCTTCACGAGAAATTTGAAATCCATTGATATCATCTTTATCAGAGATCGCAAAATCGTTCGTAGTTCACTGTGGTTTTCGTCAGTCGAACGTCGATCATCCTTCATCATCATCGATCATCATCATCATCATCATCATCTTCGTGGTTTTCGGCGATTAGGTCAATTGTGGAGAGAAAATCTTCTTCTTTTCTTTTTATAGATCTTAAAACAAGGTGAGAGTTCAGATCTGTAGAAATTCATCCATCAGCTTCGTATATCTCGAAATTTATGCTGAATTTGAATTTGTTATGAAGATTATTAACTGTGAAAATGTTAGAGAGATATTTAATCTTGTTATTTTGTGCGAATAGCATTCTCTTTTATATTTTAACGGAAAATGACAATTACTTCTGAGAAAGATCATTATCCGTATGTTTTTAGACGGAGAATGAGCATTATCCATAAGTTGCAGACAGATAATAATCATTCTCCGTTATATTTAGACGGAGAATGTCTATTCTCCGTGTGTTTTAGACGGAGAATGTCATTCTCCGTTTGCTTTAGACGGAGAATGATCATTATAAGTTAGTTCCGAACGGAGAATATTTATTCTCCGTTATTTTTAGACGGAGAATAATATTATTAGACGAGAATTTTATTGTTCTATTTGTGATCTCTTATGTTTTTATGTTATCAGGGGGGAAGGTATGGAATCTAGTTGTTAGTTAACATTTGTTTCAAGGGAGACATAGTTTCCTGCCGTGTCACACATGAAAGTACCGTGGATTTTTTAAAGAATAAAGTGTGCGATCGATGGACTTCTTTGGATCCACTTTCCTTCCGTTTCAGGTTTTTGCACTCTGATGGGACTGAACTGTATGTTGAAAGTGATTTTTGGCTTTGCTCATTGGTTGGTGGTTTTAACGGTACTCATGATGTGAGTTTTGATCTATATGTGGAGCAAATATACTCTCCATGTTCTTCATCAACATCTTTTCCTTGTCAAAGCTTTCACATGGGACCTTCGTCTTCCTCTTCTAGTTCTTTGAGTAGATGTTCTCCTACTGTAAAGGACAAACGAGTAGTACAATTTTATGACGGCTCAACTGAGACAGTGAAGAAAAGAAAATCGGATATGTGGCCTGGATCAATTACTGGTGTTGGTCAGATTTTTCTAAATGGTGTTGAAGAAGTTAGGAATGTTGTTAGAAAGGTATGTTTTGAATCTCGTCATTCATTCCACATTTTGAAATCTGAGCTGGGGAGGTATACTGTTTGCTGCAAGAATTACAAGACACATGCTTGTTTGTGGAGCTTCCATGCTATATCTATTTCGAAAGATAATAAAAATTTTGAGGTGAAGAGGTATGTGGGAGAACATAATTGTGGAGCTGGCTATTTGAATAAAGGTAATCTGGTTGTTCCAGCAAAGTTTATGAAAAGTTTGGTTAGTGACATTGTTCGGATGCATCCTAAAAAGTCCGCAAAATCTGCTGTCGATGATTTCAAGGTTGACTATGGTTTATCTATTACATATGGACAGGCATACCACGGAATTAGGCTGGTGCACCAGGAAATGTACGGAGATGATGTTAGATCATATAGTGACTTGTGTTGGTATGTCAAAAAGGTAAAGGAAACCAATAATGGTTCCGTTATCGACTTCCAGAAAGATGATTCATCAATGAGGTTTGAGCGGCTTTTTCTTTCATATGGGGCTTGCGTAGAAGGCTTTCAATATTGTCGCCCAATGCTATATTTGGATGCTACTTTCCTTACAGGGAGGTTTAGAGGATGTTTGATGTCTGCTACAGCGAAGAATGGTAACCAACAGTTCTACCCTCTTGCATACGGTATAGTCTCAGGCGAAGATGGTGACAATTGGGAATGGTTCCTTAGAAATCTAAAGAATGTTGTTGGATGTAGTAGGCGTATTGTTTTTCTTTCGGATCAAGGCACCGGTCTAGTTTCTGAAGTCCCTAAAGTGTTTCCTAATGATTACCATAGCTATTGCTATTATCACATGAAGAATAACATACCGCTGAAAGAGAAAGGAAATGAAATAGTGTATCCGCATGTACTTGAAGCTTGGAGACAAGCAGTATATGCTCTAACTCCAGGTGTGTTAATGAGACAGATATATGCACATTTTCTATGCATTTACCATTAATTTAACACGGAGAATGACCATTCTCCGCGTCAGTAAGACGGAGAATAGTCATTCTCCGTACATATTACACGGATAATGACCATTCTTCGTCCTACATAGAACGGAGAATATCATTCTCCGTTAGCTTTAAACGGAGAATGGTATTATCCGTCTTGCATAGTACGGATAATGTTCATTATCCATTTCCATCACACGGAGAATGGTCATTATCCGTCTTGCATAGAACGGAGAATATCATTCTCCGTTAGCTTTGAACGGAGAATGGTATTATCCTTCTTACATAGTACGGATAATGTTCATTCTCCGTTTCCATCACACGGAGAATGGTCATTATCCGTCTTGCATAGAACGGAGAATATCATTCTCCGTTAGCTTTTGAACGGAGAATGACTATTATCCTTATTTTAAACACGAAGAATGCACTTATTTTTCATAATTTTATGAATTGACCTAATTCTTTATTAATTATTTGTTTTTCTGTATAAAGGTGGGTATAGACAAGCAATCAAGAAGATTTATGATCTGAATTGTGTCATGTTGTGAATTTGATGAATAAACAAAAACCTGAACACTGGTCAAACGCATTCTTTCCGGGATGTAGATACGGTGAGGTTGCTTCTAGTTGTGCAGAGTCATTCAATGCATGGATAAAGGCTGAGAAGAAATTGCCTATATCAGCAATTGTAAATGTCATCCGTGTGAAGATGATTTCGGATCACCACAAGGATGCAATTGGTTTGAATAGCAAATTGACTCCATACACTGAGGATATGCTGAAGCAGCTTACAGATGATGGCATGTGTTATAGGGTATATCGGTCCGGTGATTTCGAATTTGAGGTGATCGCAGATACTTTCTTCCACATGGTGAATCTTCTTGATTGTCATTGTAGTTGTCGTAGATGGAAGGTATATGGATTCCCATGCAGCCATGCAATACAATGCATCAGAGTTGGTTCAGATAAATCTGTTTACGACTTTGTGGAGCAGTATTGGACATCTGATTATTAGCGGAAGTTATATTCATGTGCTATTCGTCCAGTTCCAGATTGTGAAAACAGTTTAAAAATAATCCCACTGATGTTGTTCTACCCCCTGTTCCGAAACGTGGTCCTGGACGACCAAAAGCGGACCGTTATAAGAGCAAATATGAGAACAAGGGAAATGAGAAGAGAAAGATAAGGTGCCAGAATTATTTTGAATTATACAATCACAATCGCACCACTTGTCCTCTGCCTCCACGTGCTGCTACGGTGGTCGAGGGGGCAGCGCCCCCTCGTTAATACATACATATATATTCCTTCTTTTATATAATTGTTTTTTGAATACATATCTTACATTTTTTGATATCAATGGTAATAGTTTGAACTCTGCATATCTGATGTTTCACATATATATTAACAGCATAAGAACTTATTATCCGTTATACTCTCTGATTTTATAATGCATTGAATGACCATTCTCCGTGATTTAACATGGAGAATGATCATTCCAAGCATTACATTTATATGTTCAAAACATATAACCATGAAAATGACTATTCTTCATGTTCAATTAACGAACATTTTTAGTTCATATTTTCTGTATTTTTTAACACAGAATCAAACAACAGAACTTTAACAAAACAGATTTACATATAGAACAATATATATATTAACTACACAGAAAATGTCATTCTCCGTGTATATTAACACGGAGAATGACCATTCTCCGTGTATCTAACGCGGAGAATGATCATTCTTCGTGTTAGAAACACGGAGAATGGTCATTTCTAGGTCAAAATACACAGAAAATGTCATTCTCCGTGTATATTAACACGGAGAATGTCATTCTCCGTGTGTTTTAACACGGAGAATAGTCATTCTCCGTGTTAGATACACGGAGAATGGCCATTTCTAGGTCAAAATACACAGAAAGGTCATTCTCCGTGTAAAAATACACGGAGAATGATATTCTTCGTGTATTTTGACACGGAGAATGATCATTCCCCGTGTTATATACATGGAGAATGGCCATTTATAGGTCAAAATACAAGGAGAATGTCATTCTCCGTGTAATTTAACACGGATAATGTCATTCTCCGTGTAATTTAACACGGAGAATGACATTCTCCGTGTAATTTAACACGGAGAATGATATTCTCCGTGTTAGACGCACGGAGAATGGTCATTTCTAGGTCAAAATACATAGAAAATGTCATTCTCCGTGTGTATTAACACGGAGAATGGTCATTTCTAGGTCAAAATACACAAAAAATGTCATTCTCCGTGTAAAAAGACATGGAGAATGATATTCTCCGTGTAAAAAGACACGGAGAATGATATTCTCCGTGTATTTTGACACGAAGGATGATCATTCTCCGTGTTAGATACACGGAGAATGGCCATTTACAGGTCAAAATACAAGGAGAATGTCATTCTTCGTGTTAAATTATACGGAGAATGTCATTCTTCGTGTAATTTAACACGGAGAATGACATTCTCCTTGTATTTTAACACGGAGAATGGTCATTTCTAGGTCAAAATACACAGAAAGGGCATTCTCCGTGTATTAGATTCTCCGTGTGTATTAACACGGAGAATGATCATTCTCCGTATATTTTGACACGGATAATGACATTCCGCTTCAGTTACATTCACACGACTACATCTCATGAGAAAAACAAAAGGTTTTTCATCTCTTCATCAGGGCAAGAAGTAGATGATTACATTTGATGTCCAAAAGGAGTGAAACATAAAGCTAAAAACAGATAGAAATACCAAGACAAAATACAGACATTTATGAAAACCCGCGGACCCTAGCTGTGTCGAGGCATATACCATTCCCTCAACCATTTCGCATATGAAGGATGTATTTGATTAAGGTCCTCGGCCGGGGCTGGTCGGTCAGAACTCCCAGTGCTACTACCCTCAAACTTGGGCTCCTCCTTCACAGCAGCTTCAATCTTGGGAGTAATTCCTTCCCCGATCAGCGCCAATTCTTCTTTTACCTCAATTTTTGGTATCACCTCCTCCTTAACGAACGATGACTCTTGTTTGATGAAAGAAGGCAGCATCTCCTCCTTCACCACTGCCGAGGACACTGCCGCAGGAGGAGAGTCACTCGGCGCAGCCCCCTTGCCCTTCGCGGATCTCTTGGCGACCTTGGGAGACATGGTTCTTAAAGAAAGAAGACGAAGAGTTTTCTGAAAAATTCAAAGAGAAGGGAATAATGAAATTTCTCTCTCCTTCAGTGCCTATTTATAGGCACGGGCCACTTCCTATGCGCTCACTTGTTGTATGCGTCCATGCGCCCATTGCGTTGTATGCGCCCACAATGGCCTATGCACCCATGTGAAGAATCAGCTTCCTGCACACTATGCTAACACACTATGTTAATACACAGAATGTCATTCTTCGTGTATTTTAACACGGAGAATGGTCATTCTCCGTGTTAGATACACGGAGAATGGTCATTTCTAGGTCAAAATACACAGAAAATGTCATTCTCCGTGTATTTTAACACGGAGAATGAGCATTCTCCGTTTACTTTGACACGGAGAATGCTCATTCTCCGTGTTAGATACACGGAGAATGGCCATTTCTAGGTCAAAATAAACAGAAAATGTCATTCTCCGTATATTTTAACACAGAGAATGACATTATCCGTGTGTATTAACACGGAGAATGATCATTCTCCGTGTCAAAATACACGGAGAATGACATTCTCCGTGTCAAAATATACGGAGAATGGCCATTTCTAGGTCAAAGTACAAAGAAAATATCATTCTCCGTGTATTTTAACACGGAGAATAACATTCTCCTTGTATTTTAACACACGGAGAATGACATTCTCCTTGGTTGAATAGCGGAGAATGGCCATTTCTAGGTCAAAATACACGGAGAATGACATTCTAGGTTTGCATTAACACGAAGAATGAAATTCTCCGTGCATTTTAACACAGAATCAAACAACAGAACTTTAACAAAACAGATTTACATATAGAACAATGTAAATTAGTCGAAAAATTGAGTTTCATTACAAAGGACAACGAATACATTACAAAAGAAACCTGACAGACAGGATATATATAAGAAATTTTTTAGCCAATTTACATTGTTGTTTACATTGTCATTTTCTTTTATGATACAAAAGGAATTGCACAGTTACTCCTAAGCAAAAGCTTAGCCAAAGTTAACCTGCTCTTTACAATAATATTGTGAACTACTTTGTTTGTTTTCTTTTGTAAATCAAATGGAGCTTTCGACAAGTTTTTAATATAATATACAACATACAGCAGACAGCTGGGTGATAGTTGTTGTGGGCAATCTTTACAAATTTTGAGCTCTGTTGTTTCATATTCCTGAATTGTCGGGCTTTTCTCCCTCATCAATGCAATCTTCTTTATTTCAATCGGCTCGATTTTACTCTTCATATATTTTGCATCATTGATTCCCTTAGCGCCCGTGTTTTTCCGCAAGGAGTTGCAGTGTGTCCAAACATAGGAGCTGAAGTTGAATGACAGCAGTGTATAGTATTTATTTTCTTCATGGAAGAGTGGCACGAATAGCCATTCGATGTCATCCTCCAACTCCATGATAAAATCTTCTATTTCAGCTTTGAAATTGTAAAGGGCTCCAACTGCTGGTTTGTCTACATCGACAAACTGAACGGTACGCTATTTTCCAGAAAACAAAAAAAAACAAAAAATAATATCATGAGTTAGTTTTTTACAACCCTATTAGTAGGTGTACACATTAATATTTATTTTTCAGTTTTAATTCTTACCAATGAATGGGGCATCATGATTGCAGACCATTTACATTGTGCACCCTGCGAGCTTGACTGAATGGTACGTCTTGTATCGGTTTGTATTTCGTTCATAATCTTTATCCTGAAGTTCATAACATTAGCCTCTATTTCTTCCTCATTTAATATGTCTTGTAGTTCTTTAGCATTTAACAACAATGTAACATCATTGTTTCTTCTTCTTATTTTACAATCTTCTGGAGCAGTTGGAAAGTATTCGTATACATTATCACTGCACATAAATTTAGTTTCGATTATGTTAATAATATAGTCTAATGATATAATTGAAAAAAAGTAACTCCAATAGAGAGAATGATCATTCTCCGTTATGAATTGGACGGAGAATGACCATTCTCCGTTAAAATACACGGAGAATAATTATTATCCGTTATGAATTGGACGGAGAATGACCATTCTCCGTCCAAATTACACGAAGAATGACCATTCTCCGTTATGAATAGGACGCAGAATGACAATTCTCCGTCCAATTTACACGGAGAATGACCATTCTCCGTTTTAAATGGGACGGAGAATGATCATTCTCCGTTCAAATGACACGGAGAATGATCATTCTCCGTTGTGAATTGTACAAAAATTGGTTCAAGTTTAGAATACTTACGTTGGAGACATCCTTCTTGGGTATACGATGCTCTTGTATAGATCCTTCAGCTCATTGTCTGCTTGCTTCCAAAGTATGAGTTTTGGACATTGCATCAGCATTTTTCCCTCTTTCACTAGCTTGGCAGTTTCAGGAGTTTCTTCTTCAAGTTCTTCAGTTACTGACATCTTCTTTTTATCTTCTACCTTCTCGGGACTGGAATGAGCTTTTCTTTTCCCACCAGTAGCTACATTCTTATCGGGACTGGAAGGAGCTTTTCTTTTTCCACCAGCAGCTACATTCTTACTTGTTGTAGCATCAGATGTTTTCTTCTTTCCCAATGTGGTAAAATAATCATCCGCTAGAGCATTTGATTGTTTTTTAATCCCTCCTGGTTCTTTTGCTCTTGTGTGATGTTTTTGAGGAACTGCTTGAGTCTCCCCAAGCTGCAATGTTGTAGCCATTGCTTCGAGGTTAACAATTGTATCATTCTTCTTTTTGACTTCGTCATTCAATGATACAACTTCCTCTAGAAGTTTGTTGTTATCATTAACGAGCTTTTCATTCTCCTTTCTGAGATTCTCTGTTATTTTTACTGATATAAAACAAACAACAACAAGAGGTATGATATCAATATTATATAATCTTCTTTTTAAAAACAATGAAAAATATTATTATCCGTTTACTTTAATCCGGAGAATGTCCATTCTTCGTGTCAAAGTAAACGGAGAATGATCATTCTCTGTTAGACTTACAAGGAGAAAGGACATTCTCCGCGTAATTTATACGGAGAATGGGCATTCTTCGTATAACTTAAACGGAGAATGACTATTCTCCGTGTTAAGATACACGGAGAATGACCATTCTCCGTGTCAAAAATACACGGAGAATGTCATTTCTAGGTCAAAATACAAGGAGAATGTCATTCTCCGTGTTAAGATACACGGAGAATGACCATTCTCCGTGTCAAAAATACACGGAGAATGTCATTTCTAGGTCAAAATACAAGGAGAATGTCATTCTCCGTGTATTTTAACACGGAGAATGACATTCTCCGTGTCAAAAAACACACGGAGAATGGCCATTTCTAGGTCCAAATACAGAGAATGTTATTCTCCGTGTTAAAATACACGGAGAATGACATTCTCCTTGTATTTTGACACGAAGAATGACATTTTTCTTGTATTTTGACACGAAGAATGACATTCTTCGTGTATTTTAACACGGAGAATAACATTATCCGTGTTAGAAACACGGAGAATGATCATTTCTAGGTCAAAACACACAGAAAACGTCATTCTTCGCGTATTTTAACACGGAGAATGATCATTCTCCGTTTACTTTGACACGGAGGATGGTCATTCTCCGTGTTAGATACACATAATTACAACTTAAAATTTTGAAAAAATAGAATATTTTACCTTTTAGAAGTAGCTCCTCAACACGTTGACGAAGCTTCTCATTATCAGCAATAAGCTCTGATTTCTGCTTTCTCAGGGAGTCTAGTTCCTGTTCCGACCCCTCTGCCTCTAGTTCTTCAACTTTTCTACGGAGTTTCTCATTATCAGCAATAAGGAGAGATTTCTCGTTCCTTATAGAGTCTAACTTCTTTTCTGTCACGCCCCGCTCCCGTAGGAGCGATCGTCCTCGCTAAGGCGTGATGCCGCACGGGCCTAGGTTGCGCCCGTGCAAGGCCAAGTCCAGAAACGGCCGATTTGAGTTCTAGGCCACAGAGTCGCACAGAGTGTCCCCATTTGCAGCGGAATATAAATGAACACAATTGAAGCGAAACCAAATTCTTTATTGATATTCAACAAGTTTACAAGCGGCGCTAGGCCGATATTACAAGTCGCTCAAGCTCTCTCTCTCTCTCTGAAACATAAAAGGCGTGCCAAGTGGCTTACAAGATGGAATGATTCATGGCGATGTTCCGATACATTATGTCCCGTATATGGTGCTCCAGCTCCTTGCAACGCTCCAAGGCCCAGAGATAGCTCCGCGCCTTAGCACGTTCGATTGAAGCTCCGCACCCGCCGGCGTCTTCTGCATCCTGCAAGTAGACTGTGGGGTTATCAGTACATTGTTATGCACTGGTGGGGAGGCTAGCTCGCCCATAATCACTATCATTACCGAACACGTTCCATTTACTTGTGTGCATCTCTATCATTCATTGTCTTTCTAATCTTGCCTTAGGGTCATTTACATGGCATATGATATAACCTATCCCGTGTTACCGGTTTCAAGTGTCGCATGGAAATACATGCACAACTTACCCATACTTACCGTCCGGCCTTCCCTGTTCAGAGCAAACCAAGTTAGACAACAGTTCATGTGTAATAACATAACGTAGACGCATTCTTTAACTCATTTGTACTCATTACCATTTTGGAGTGGCACATTTCAAGTCATTCAGTAGGCACTTGTTTTTGTTAACTTAGACTACTTTGATTTCAATGCAAGGACTTGCGCGTGGATGGCCACCAGCAAAGCCCACTTAACTCTATATGCACCGGTCGCTGGCTTTACAAGCCATCCTGGACATATTCCCCTTGGTATTTTCCTCACCTATCATGCTGTGCGGCTGGTGCACCCTGATATTATCTTGAAAATACCCCGCACTTACGTTTCCCGTTGTGGCCAAGCCCCCACCCGGGTCGTCCGTAAGCCCCTTTTTGATTCCGTCCGGATCGGCTAGTCCTTCACACTTTGACAGTGCCGCGGAATCCCTTTCTCTACGGCACAGCATACGCCACCCCTCGCTCGTACCGTTTGTCCACGACCATTTCGTATTTTATTATCATTTTTAACTTAACGGCTGTCCTTGAGCCATAGGCTAACCCTTAGCCATCTTACGTTATCGACCAGGTTGGCGTCCGTGCAGCGCGGGTAGCGAGCCCCGATGCACGTGCCCGTCATACCTGTCGCTAACCATTCATCTCCTTTCTTTCTTATCTTTTCTTCATTCTTTCTTTTCTTTCTTTTCTTCACTTGTTCATTCGTTCATTGATTCATTCACATATTCATTCATTTCATTCATTGATTCGTTGATTTATTCATTCAAGCATTACGCAACTCCTCGTGCGGGAGTCGCCTTGGCGACCCATCGGTCCCATAGCCTTTCAATGTCGCTATACTCTACTCGGAACGACTATGTCGATAGTCTTCCGTTTCATTGTTGTAAACCATTTATTGTTTCATTGTTTGGACGTATAGGGAGCATCAACGTAGGCTTGTGCCGTAGCACGAGCGTGGAGCGCGGGCGAGAGTTCTCGTATTTTCCATGTTACTTTCCATATTCTATACAAGCATACAAGTTGGGATTATTCCCTTAGCTAGGTGCGTTGGGTCATTTATTAGCATGCAAGATGTTATCGCCTAGCGATTCTCGTGTTTGTGTCCGCATTATTATGTGCATAGGCTAAGCAAAGACGGGTTCATCGGAGCCACCCACCTTAGCGATGTTCGCATCGGCCGAGCGATATTCCGAGCGCGCCTTTGAAAGTCTAAGTCTGGATTCATCCTGTCGGGCCAATGTAAGCCTTGCATCGATTCGCATCGATACTTCATTGGGACGAAGCAACTCTTCGGGTCGACGGCTCGTTTGAGTCGTTGCACTTGCCGTTTGGAATCGGCGTTCCGCTAGGGCGGAGCGGGTCACTACATAATACACCACTCAAAACAAGTCTCGTCCTCGAGACTTCCTGAGTGCGGGTCATCCTACCATTCCTTAACTCGGACCGTGTACATACCTTAGACAATTTCCTATGCATCGTCGTTCGATGGCATCGAACGACACTCGGTTTCTTTCTAAGTTCCGTGTCGTATACGTTTTGGTCGATTTTTATTGATTAGCTTCTCGTTCAATTTAGACTTGATGTTATCTTTTCAATTCAAGCGTTTCTTCATATTGGTTTCTATTTCTTCGTGTCATGGGACTGGAGTGGTTGCACAAGGCACGCTGGATTTTGCCAAATGCGTGGGTCGTAATTGAGGCAACTCACTTTCGTTTACCTCAATTATCGGGATCACTCGATTCGCTTCTCAAGCGTTTTCGTCTATAAAATCATTATGACTTCTTCTTAGCGGAGTCGACCAAGTCTACGAAATTTTCGTCCGATTCAAGACCAAGAACGACACCATCGTCGAGCATAACTTCCTATCGATGGTTCAATTCGTTGCACCAACTTTTTAACTAGCACGATTTTACGTTCACGACACTCGTTCACTCCCCAAGTCGTGCTAGAACTCAGCGTATCACTTGGTTGGATCGTACACGCATTTCAGGCGTCCCCAAAATACATGTATTCAGCCAAGCCGCAGGATAGTGAGTTTGTCATTCTCACTCGAGTTCGCATCGTGCACATACTCAAGCGTCCCTGAGATATATGCATATCAGCCGAGTCTCGTGAGCAGGGTTTCCTACTCTTGATCCACTCTTTCAATCCATGTCAATCCTCAAGCTCAATCCTTTGTTTGCAACTCTCGCAATAGGGGTGTCTCGCCTATCCGCTAGGCCAATTCTCAAGGCTAAGTCAATGTCAGGATTGGAATCATAGTTCCCCAACAATAATGCCAACACTGACCCCAATCCTAGGGTCAAACCAAAGTCGGTGGTGCAGGATTTTTCTACCCAAGCTCGTGTCACTCAGATTCCTAAACATCGAGCACGATCACTTAGTTCGCATAGATGCATTCGTTTTGCAACATCCAAATCTGTTCAATCACCAATTCTAAACCAATTCATGTATTCGATCACGAGGTCATCCAGCTCGACAATACGTTCTGCCCCAATCTCACGCGAGTCCGATTATTCACGGCGGTTCATGAATCACCATGCAACGCTCCCGCGGAATAATCATTCCCATCGGGGCGTAACTCTTGTTTGAGTTTAGACTAACTCATTCTCGATACGCAGATTGGACCTACTCAATCCTCAAGTTCAACTCTTCAAACACACAATTCATCCTCAAGTCTCCTTCGTGTCAAACCACAAGTCGAAGCATACGAGTTGCCACGCCGGGCGAGTACCGATCACTCCCGCTGTATGAATCACCATACCAGCGCTCACGCGGAGTGATAGTCCTAGTCGGCGTGACTCATGTGCGAGGCTGGGGTTGCGCTCGCATAAGACAAGAACGTCTACGTTGTGGTTGACAACGAAGTAAATCCAAGCACTCCGTTTTTCATCCAAGCCAAGTCTATATTTGATAGTCCGACCGTCATTCATCCTCGAGCCAAGTTTATCTTTTCCTCGACACATCCTCAACGACCCAAGTATAGCATCCAACAGAACAATGATATTTGCATGATCGTCATTCGCCGAGTCGGAGTGCCCCCGAGTTATCGCATATCGATCTTCGATACGCCTCAATACCATCGACGATATGCGTAACCTGACGATCTTCCTTTGCAACCGATTTTCGAATCATGCATTGATGCTCCGAGTTGGATATTCCACAATTTCCTCGATATTCAAGATCAAGTTCGACCGCTATCTCTCCAGCTAGGGTCAAGATCGTTGTTCAAACTCAAGTCGCGATTCATTTGAATCAATCCGAGATCGTACGCGCAATCCTTTAAGTTTCCTCGATCAAGACCATTCCTTTACCTCTGTCGTTCCGAGTCGTTTTCTAACTCACGTTGTCTAACAACAAGTTGTCCGAGCGACATCTCGCTCGGGACAATCGAAGTCACAACCAACTAAGTGTGACGCGTTCTAAGGCTTTGCGCGACCGCATCGCCTCGCCGACATACTCGTAATCCTCGATTCTGCTCGAACTATTTCCAAGACGTCCATACACCACTCGGATTCAAGCCATACGGTCTAATCCTCAATCACGTTTGTGCCACGCGCTAAGACGTCTTATCGATTCGTTCAACGAATCGCTAGCGTAGTCGTTCGCGCCGTTGCGACGCATTAAGTCGTTCGCAATAATCCTCAAGGTCCAAATCGATCCTTCGAGTGCGCCTAAGCGTTAACTCGATAACGTTCCTATCGATACACACTCAAAGTGTATCTCCGTTCTCGATCGAGCGATACGTTGATATCGCTCGCAACCCGATGGCACCCAAGAGTCGAGGTGCGCGACACGCGGACTAAGTTGTACCGCTTAACCATCCCGTTCGGACCACATTCCAGTTTGCACGCTCACTTATTCTCGTTCGCAACTCGTATGCACCAAAGGGTCTAGGTGCGCGATACTCCGCACAACTTAGCCAAAAGGCTGCGTGCAAAACCATCCTGTTCGAATAATACTCCGATCTCGTGTACCCGTTTGCTATCGTCAACGTAAGCCTATTCAAGCATGCCTCGCGTTTGCTAACTCTTAGCATTTAGTTTTCGTCCGACTCGAGTCCGTCGTGGTTTGACACAAAGGCCATCGCCTATCAAGTCCGTCGTAGTGGCACAAAGGCCATCGCCTATCGGTCCCGTGCAACCGAGTACTCGTACGAGCTTTCGCAATATTAGACTTATTGTATGGAACATCCCAGTGCACAACGAGAGAGAGCATACACTTCTTTTGTTTCCAACGCGAGCTTTCAAAACTGAGAGAATCGAAATGATGTCCAAGGACGTAAAGCCGTGCTTTGATACCAATCTGTCACGCCCCGCTCCCGTAGGAGCGATCGTCCTCGCTAAGGCGTGATGCCGCACGGGCCTAGGTTGCGCCCGTGCAAGGCCAAGTCCAGAAACGGCCGATTTGAGTTCTAGGCCACAGAGTCGCACAGAGTGTCCCCATTTGCAGCGGAATATAAATGAACACAATTGAAGCGAAACCAAATTCTTTATTGATATTCAACAAGTTTACAAGCGGCGCTAGGCCGATATTACAAGTCGCTCAAGCTCTCTCTCTCTCTCTGAAACATAAAAGGCGTGCCAAGTGGCTTACAAGATGGAATGATTCATGACGATGTTCCGATACATTATGTCCCGTATATGGTGCTCCAGCTCCTTGCAACGCTCCAAGGCCCAGAGATAGCTCCGCGCCTTAGCACGTTCGATTGAAGCTCCGCACCCGCCGGCGTCTCCTGCATCCTGCAAGTAGACTGTGGGGTTATCAGTACATTGTTATGCACTGGTGGGGAGGCTAGCTCGCCCATAATCACTATCATTACCGAACACGTTCCATTTACTTGTGTGCATCTCTATCATTCATTGTCTTTCTAATCTTGCCTTAGGGTCATTTACATGGCATATGATATAACCTATCCCGTGTTACCGGTTTCAAGTGTCGCATGGAAATACATGCACAACTTACCCATACTTACCGTCCGGCCTTCCCTGTTCAGAGCAAACCAAGTTAGACAACAGTTCATGTGTAATAACATAACGTAGACGCATTCTTTAACTCATTTGTACTCATTACCATTTTGGAGTGGCACATTTCAAGTCATTCAGTAGGCACTTGTTTTTGTTAACTTAGACTACTTTGATTTCAATGCAAGGACTTGCGCGTGGATGGCCACCAGCAAAGCCCACTTAACTCTATATGCACCGGTCGCTGGCTTTACAAGCCATCCTGGACATATTCCCCTTGGTATTTTTCTCACCTATCATGCTGTGCGGCTGGTGCACCCTGATATTATCTTGAAAATACTCCGCACTTACGTTTCCCGTTGTGGCCAAGCCCCCACCCGGGTCGTCCGTAAGCCCCTTTTTGATTCCGTCCGGATCGGCTAGTCCTTCACACTTTGACAGTGCCGCGGAATCCCTTTCTCTACGGCACAGCATACGCCACCCCTCGCTCGTACCGTTTGTCCACGACCATTTCGTATTTTATTATCATTTTTAACTTAACGGCTGTCCTTGAGCCATAGGCTAACCCTTAGCCATCTTACGTTATCGACCAGGTTGGCGTCCGTGCAGCGCGGGTAGCGAGCCCCGATGCACGTGCCCGTCACACCTGTCGCTAACCATTCATCTCCTTTCTTTCTTATCTTTTCTTCATTCTTTCTTTTCTTTCTTTTCTTCACTTGTTCATTCGTTCATTGATTCATTCACATATTCATTCATTTCATTCATTGATTCGTTGATTTATTCATTCAAGCATTACGCAACTCCTCGTGCGGGAGTCGCCTTGGCGACCCATCGGTCCCATAGCCTTTCAATGTCGCTATACTCTACTCGGAACGACTATGTCGATAGTCTTCCGTTTCATTGTTGTAAACCATTTATTGTTTCATTGTTTGGACGTATAGGGAGCATCAACGTAGGCTTGTGCCGTAGCACGAGCGTGGAGCGGGGGCGAGAGTTCTCGTATTTTCCATGTTACTTTCCATATTCTATACAAGCATACAAGTTGGGATTATTCCCTTAGCTAGGTGCGTTGGGTCATTTATTAGCATGCAAGATGTTATCGCCTAGCGATTCTCGTGTTTGTGTCCGCATTATTATGTGCATAGGCTAAGCAAAGACGGGTTCATCGGAGCCACCCACCTTAGCGATGTTCGCATCGGCCGAGCGATATTCCGAGCGCGCCTTTGAAAGTCTAAGTCTGGATTCATCCTGTCGGGCCAATGTAAGCCTTGCATCGATTCGCATCGATACTTCATTGGGACGAAGCAACTCTTCGGGTCGACGGCTCGTTTGAGTCGTTGCACTTGCCGTTTGGAATCGGCGTTCCGCTAGGGCGGAGCGGGTCACTACATTTTCCAAGCCATCATTAACGAGCTCCACAGCACGTTGTTGGGCTACATCTGTCTCTAGTTTTTGGGCTCTTTCGTGGAGTCGCTCATTCTCAGCGATAAGCTGAGATTTCTCCTCCAAGACACGCAACATATCTTCATTCTCAACTGTGTTTATTGCTGGTGCTTGGGCTTCAGTTTGTGGTTTTTCTTCATCAACATCATTATCTCCACCTTCTATACAATGCTGCTCTGCTGGGACTTCTACTTCTTCAACAGTCACTGTAACAAAATCTTTGAATATCAATTCTGAATTCGTTTGAGCCCCTTGATAGTCATTTTTTAGGAATATCGAGATTCTATTCCCATCCCATGTATAGAATCTCGGGTATGCACTTATTGGTTTGTACTTCCTTTTTAACAGTTGACTGTGCTCTGCAAACCAATACAAGAAATATATCGTACAACCTTCAATCTTCTTGTACGATATCTCAATATCTCCATCTTCAGTTTTTGTAACAGTCCTCTTTATGCTGTCCATGACATACACTAAAATAATAAGTGGCCAACAGATGCTTTTTATAACATCTATGCTCTCTACCAGAGCGAAGAACTTGTACGACAAGTTCGACCCACCCATTCTAGTGAAGAATGCTGTTTGGCACAAGTTGAATACTATTAACTTGGCCAACTCATCAGGTCTTGCATTACTGTCTCCCAACAGCTCTAAGAACCTTTTTCTAACTTCTGCATTTGAGACTTCTGTATTTTTTCCTTGAAATTTGTCAGCAATCTTTTGAAGTGTTATGTACACATGCTGAATGAGTCTGCTGGTGGGGGGGGGTCTTCTGTTTTTCAGTAATAATTTTTAGATATTTTTCATCAACTTCACTGTCATCATTCATTGGCAGACCGAAAATGGTTGCCATTCATCAGCAGTTGGTGCTACCTTGACATTGTTGCTCAATTGGAAATATCCAATGTCATCTTCTTCCAAGTAAGTCCCTATCAGGTTCTCCAGACCTTTTGTGACTTTAGATAGTTCTGCCTTTTTGACCTTGGATTTGTAGAATACATCTATGAAATTGTAGAATCCAATATTCTTCAAGGATTCAATAACTGCTTCATGCAAATGGCCACACTTTTCCTTCACCTCATCCATAAGAGAGAGTATTGGGGTGAATGTTGCACGAAAAAGTCTTTCTTCTTTGTTCCTGACAGTTTTTTTTTCCTAAAAAACAACAATTAGGTTTACGTCAACATTCTTCTTTATTATAACACGGAGAATGACCATTCTCCGCTATTCAACCACGGAGAATAATCATTCTCCGTGTCAAAATACACGGAGAATAACAATTCTCCGTGTATTTGACACGGAGAATGGTCATTCTCCGTGTAAATCACACGGAGAATGACATTCTAAGTGTATTTTAACATGGCGAATGATCATTCTCCGTGTTAGATACACGGAGAATGACATTCTCCGTGTATTTTAACACGGAGAATAATATTCTCCGTGTTAGAAACACGGAGAATGCTAATTTCTAGATCAAAATACACAGAAAATGTCATTCACCGTGTGTTTTAACACGGAGAATGGTCATTCTCCGTGTTAGATACACGGAGAGTGGCCATTTCTAGGTCAAAATACAAGGGAGAACGCTATTCTACGTGTAAAATACACGGAGAATGGCAAAATACAAAAAATGTCATTTCTAGGTCAAAATACAAAAAAATGTCATTCTTCGTGTAAAAATACATGGAGAATGACATCCTCCGTGTATTTCAACATGGAGAATGTTATTCTCCGTGTTAAAATACACGGAGAATGGCCATTTATAGGTCAAAATATACGGAGAATGACATTCGATGTATGTATTTTAACATGGAGAATGACATTCTCCGTGTTAGGTGCACGGAGAATGGCCACTTCTAGGTCAAAATACACAGAAAAAGTCATTCTCCATGTTAAAATATACGGAGAATGGTCATTTCTAGGTCAAAACACACGGAGAATGACATTCACGGTTTGCATTAACACGGAGAATAACATTCTCCGTATTAGAAACACGGAGAATGGTCATTTCTAGGGCAAAATACACGGAGAAAATGTCATTCTCCGTGTATTTTAACACTGAGAATGAGCATTCTCCGTTTACTTTGAAACGGAGAATGGTCATTCTCCGTGTTAATACACGGAGAATGGCCATTTCTAGGTCAAAATACAAGGAGAATGCCATTCTCCGTGTATTTTAACACGGAGAATAACATTCTCCGTGTTATAAACACGGAGAATGCTCATTTCTAGGACAAAATACACGGAGAATGACATTCTTCATGTATTTTAACACGGAGAATGCTCATTTCTAGATCAAAATACACAGAAAATGCCATTCTCCGTGTATTTTAACACTGAGAATAATATTCTTCGTGTTAGAAATACGGAGAATGCTCATTTCTAGATCAAAATACACAGAAAATGTCATTCTCCGTGTGTTTTAACACGGAGAATGGTCATTCTCCGTGTTAGATACACGGAGAATGGCCATTTCTAGGTCAAAATACAAGGGAGAACGCCATTCTCCGTGTATTTTAACACGGAGAATGTAATTCTCAAACACGGAGAATGTTCATTTCTATATCAAAATATACAGAAAATGTCATTCTCCGTATGTTTTAACACGGAGAATAGTCATTCTCCGTGTTAGATACACGGAGAATGACCATTTCTACGTCAAAATACAAGGGAGAACGCCATTCTCCGTGTATTTTAACACGGAGAATGGCTATTTCTAGGTCAAAATACACAGAAAGGGCATTCTCCGTGTATTTTATAGACGGAGAATGATCATTCTCATTTTTCGCGTCAATATAAACGGAGAATGAACATGACTCAAAGTTTTACCTTTTTTCCCTTCTTGTTGATCTTCTTTTTCTTCTCCTGCTACTTCTTGTTCTTGTTGTTCTTGTTGTTCTCCGTGTTCTTGTTCTTCTACTTCTTCTTGCACTTCTTTTTCTTTTGTAGCTTTTCGTTTACGAGCAATCCTCTTAACTTTCACCCCTTCTTTCTTTTGTTTTTCAACATCTACTGCTTCTCCGTCTTTTCTAACTCGGTCTACATCCATTGATAATGATTGCGATATTGTGTGAAACTTGCGAATGGGGATTCGCTGGCGCTTTCTTGTAGGATTTTTCTAAGATTTTTGGAGGAGATGACCTAAAATCGAAAGCGAACAGAGTATGGAAGAGGAGGGAGCGAACGAAACGTTTTTTTGAAGAGTTGCTGGATTTGTATGTAATTCTCCCTCTTCTGGAATCGAACCGTTTTTCTGAAAAGTTGCTGGGTTTGTGGATATTCTTAATAAATTAGAAGGGCAAAAAGGTCATGCCGACCCATTTTATATATTTTTTAGATAATGCTGGGCACGCGATGAAAGTTTCTTTTGTGGTGGGTTTTTCATAAAACTTTTTAAATTTTTGGGCATTTCATAAATTTTCCCTAGAATATTTTGTTGGTATATTTGATATGTCAAAATATGTCACAGTATATTCCATAGAGGGTTTAGTATAATGAGGAGGATTGTAAGACTATATATAGCCATGAGATTATCAATGAAATCATAACAATATAGAGTTATTTTTATTTAACCCCCCCCCCCCCCCCTCCCCCAATGCTAATCATATCTCCACGCCCCCCCCCCCTCTCCCCCTTTTATTTTAATTAGTGTTACCCCCCAATACTTCGGGTAAAGTGCAAACAAACCATCCTTAGATTTGAGTTTTTGCATTTAAATATCCCTTGTTTAAATATCCTTAGATTGAAACGAAATGACACTTGGCTTGGCTAGAGTCGTTAAAGGCTAGTTATGAAAGTGAATAGCTTTGGAATGCTTTTAAATAGAGAGAGAAGAGAGGAATGAATGAATGATTTGGAATGGAAAGTTCTCCTTTATTTATAGCTTTTTAGGCAGAACTCGCCCGAGTTCTGGTCCATAAATTTTGTAATTTGAAAAGTGGTTATAGATATTCAGGAGGACCAAAACATTCTGGAAACTAACTGACAAAACTCGGGCAGAGTTCGGGCCGAACTCGGGTAGAGTTCTTATATGAATATGCTCAAATTTTGTGTGGGCATTTTTGTATTGGTATTTGATATAGGATTGGGTATAGGCTTTAGTATAGTATGTGGGGTATAGTAGGTTTATTTTGGATAGTGGAGTTCAGTATAGAAAGTCAGTTGCCAATCCGGTCAATCTCACATTTTTCCTATACTCAATAAAAGGAAAAATACAGAATAAAATAGAAAAATAAATCTTGATTTGCATTTGTAGTTTTTGTACGACGAAGATGACGAGTAGTAGCTTGTTGGAAGTAGACGTTCTGTTTTTGTACCTATAGTGTATTATTTGCGTATCGACCAAAGATCTATGTTGATTATCAAAATCAGATGTAACTATGACCAATGGGCCAACACGAATTACTTCGCAAAACGTTAGGCGAAAATATCAATATGCATACTAGCAAATGTGGTAAGAATAATTGCATTAGGACTAT
Organism: Iris pallida; assembly: GCA_029216955.1. NCBI lineage: Eukaryota > Viridiplantae > Streptophyta > Magnoliopsida > Asparagales > Iridaceae > Iris > Iris pallida. The sequence continues at coordinate 45,605,529 of JANAVB010007399.1, forward strand.
GCCAACTTTATGTATTAACAATATAATGATTACATGATCGTTAGTGATGTCATAATATAGAATTAATCGACTAACCATATCAAAAACTCAAATGAATCATTGGCCTAATAAATAGTACATAAATCTTTCGCGTCCAATTTATTCTAAAACCCTAATTTCATAATGATCTTATTTTTCTTAGATCTTTGCCCCGTGCCACAACTATACCCAAATAGAAAAAATAACTCATAAGAGCATCAATGGCAAGTCTCATCCCAATTTCTAGATTCTAGATTCAGAATGTAGGAGCTCATTTTGTAGAATAGTAAGGTTCAATTGGAGTCTCATGGTGGTCCCGTTTCAGCCACATGAGCTATAGTCCGGGCCTGAGAATTTTTACATTCAAAATGTAGGAACTCATTTTGTAGAATAGTAAGGCTCAATTTGGAGTCTCAATTTCTAGATTCTAGATTTTATATTATTTTTTGACCACATAATTTTATGATCTTTGCACCAAAGGTCGTTCTATGTTGCTGATTATTTTAAATTATTTCCATAAAAGACCCAATCTATTGTAAAAAATTTAATATAAATTTTGGACCTCACCATCCCATACTTGGTATGACTTATAAAGCCAAAGTAGTTTCTTTTATCATTTTGAAATGAAAGAGTTTGGTGTGAATGACGAAACGGGAAGCAAAAGAAGAAAAAGCATGAATGAAGAATGCAGTGCATTAAAGGGAAGTCTTAAAAGTGAGATAATAATTGACATTCAATAATGTACTACTACATCAGTATGACTATGGAGTGTGTCAAGGAAAGTATGTCCCCATAGTCTCTAATGAATCATGAAGGCTTCAAAATAACTACAAAAGTTATTGGGTTTGGCGACAGATGACCCATCACTAAACATTGCTAATCTGTTGCTAACAATAAATAGTGACGAAAAAACAGTAGTAAGCAAACATCATGTCGCTATTTGAAAAAAATGTTCATCCGAAATGAAAACTGTTTTAAAGATACTTGAATGACTACCCCTTAAAATAATACGTTATAACAAATTCAAACTAACGCGATGTATTAAGAAAGTAAACCGAATTTTCTGAAACCGAACTAAACCAAAATTAGACCAAATTATGTATGACTTGAGCATGTTGGATTATGTGCTTCAATCTTTTGGAGTGTGTTAAGAAACTAATGTACAACAACAACTACTGTGCTATTTGACAAATGCTGCTCCTAAAGTCGTATTAGTAGAGATTTTGATATGCCTAAATCTTACTTGACATTGATTATCTTATTCGACAGTGATTAACTTACTCTGCAATGTTGTACAACACTACTCAGGCATGTAGGTAGGCAAAACTACAGTTGTATAGGAAAAACTGAAGTTGTATGATATTTGACAAATATATTTTCATTGATACTGCGTGTATACAACATCGATTATACTCTGACGAAATACCGTGAGGATGTGCGGCCGCCTCACCCACGATCCCTCAATATAAGAGGCCTGATTAACTCTAAGTTTGCAACGGTAAGCACACCCCAATTTTTATTTTTTTCCTATTCTACCCCTCCCCACTTAGCACACCCCCCATTCACCCTCCCGACACTTCGACTTCGCCGCCGCCTTCACCGGTCCCGCCTCCACCGGCCCCACCTCCCCTCCTCCTCCCGCCGACACCCCCCTCCCCCTTCCCCTCCTCCTCCTCCTCCTCCTCTCCTCCCTCCCGACCCTTGGACTTCGTCGTCGCCTCCCTCCCGTCGCTGCCACCTCCTCCCGCCTCTCCCCTCCTCCCCTCCTCCTCCCGCCTCTCTCTCCTCCGGCGAGGACGAGGCTCCCGTGAAGGAGCAGGACGACTCGTCCTCGGAGGCGTGCGGGTGGGAGTGGAGGGGACGAGGCCGCGCGGGACAAGGGAGAGGAGGGGTCGGCGGGAGGAGGAGGAGGGGAGGCGGGGCCGGTGGAGGTGGAGGGAGGCGGGACCGGTGAAGGCGGCGGCGATGAGGGGAAAGATGGGGTGTGCTAAGTGGGAAAGGGTAGAATAGGAAAAAAAAAAATTGGGGTGTGCTTAGTAACTAGTGGGGTGCGGATAGCTGCACCCTATTTCAAAACCATGTGACGGATACTCCCTAGTGTTAACAAATAGATGTATATGTTGAACATATTACAACATAAAAATTAAAAAAAACGAAAAAAAAGTGAACAGCTCTTGCCCAAAAAAAATCGTGCTTGTCGCACTCTTTTCATAATAGAAAGATACTTAAAAATAAGTCCCAATTTAAATCTGCATACTGAGATACTTGTTATATATGCCAAATGAATCAAACATTATTCGACTTTTCAGTTCGTGCTTATGAATAATTATCAAGAGAATGAACCAAAAAATAATGATGTGAATCATGCATGTAGCTCCTTTTTCAGTATATAGTCTATTGCCTCCTCAACGGTCTCAACTACCTGTAAGACAAACAAATTAGTGCATCAAAGGATTGTGAATAGTAGAACTCTGGAAATCTATGTGTGTGTAAGGGGAAAAAAAGGAAGAAAAAAAGAGAGGATACTGCACAAACAAGAGTTTCCTTCTACATGTGCACATAAGAGTATTAAAAAAACAAGGGGCCGTTCAGTTTGCGGTGTGCAGATTGCGATATTTGTGGAAATTTAATATCTTGGAATAATATTTATTGGCATTAAATTCCTAGGTATTGGGTTATAATGCCTCTGGTATAACACACTATTTTCGGGAATATAGAATTCTTATTTTTGATATTATAAATAAAATGACAAGAATAAAATATTTTTTAGCATGTTTTTTCCTGAATTGTCCCTACCCACAAAATGATTATAATAAACTAATCGAGTCGGGTAGAAATTTGGGTCTAGATAAGTCCATGTTGGGTCAAATTCGTGTTGGGTTTGGTCGAGTTTGGATTTCGGTCGAGTCGGATTTGGATCGAGTTGGATCAAATTTTCTCAGACCAGGGCTTGGATCGAGTTCGCTCGGGTTTAAGTTGAGTTTGGATCCCGGTTGTGTGTTCAGGTGAGGTTTAGGTCTAGTCGGATTTAAGTCATCCGACTCAGGTTTGGCCAAGTCGGGTTAGGTTTAGGTTTAAATCAAGGGTAGTTTTGGTGATTTCAAATTATCTTTATTCCCACAAGGTGGGAATAACAAAAACCCACCTCTCACCATGGGATTAGTATTGTCCGCTACGGTGGAAATATGATGCCCAAAGGATGCAATATTCCCATGATTTCTTTATTGGGCTTATGCAAAAATGTAGTAAAATGGATGTGAAGAACGTTATTTCCATCCCAAATGAATAAATTGAACAGGTTCAGACAAACATATTTCCTTCATAAAAAAAAAAATATATGTAATGTGTTATTCTAAGGGCACATCCACAAGTAAATATCATTCCATCAATGTGAAAGCAATGTAAATACATTTCAAATCAATATTAAGGAAAGCATATCAATATCCGAAGCATAGTTCTGAATCGAGTACCTTTCTTAATACTTATCAATCTAACACCACCGTTTAACTTTAAACAATTTTTCTGCCAGTTCTGGTTGGATTATAGTTAGTATGACTTAATGATACCCACATTTAGGTAATTGTCCCTTTCTTTCACATTATATTTGTGTAGCTAGTTGGACATACATAGTAAGTGACCCTACAGAAAATACATATAGTGTTACTTCTTGCTATGGGTATCAGCAATATTAGAAAAATAGCAATTAGCACATGTAACTACCAAGGCATTTCTCACTAAGTCAACAAATCTCTCTCTCTCTCTCTCTCTCTCTCTCTCTCTCTCACTCATAGTGACTATAATGGCAAACTCCTTGCTCATATTGTGAGTCAGCAGATCAAGGGATCAAAACGAATGTATACAAGTTGTCCCAAACTGCACACACTGAAACAGTGCATGGACAGTTTAAACCAAAGTTTCACACTATCGGTATGAGAATTAGTTTTCCGACCGGTATTATGAGAAGCTTTCCCAATCAGCAATGATAACTATTATTTCATTCAATTTTAAAACTACCAAAAAACAAAACAGAAAATTCTTAAAATTATGCCTAAATATATAAAAAATTCTAAATTGTCAATAATTATTTGTTTTTCGATACCAAAAAAAAATTCAATACTTCGATCTGAAACCACTGATAATGTGGATAATGCCGATCCCGATACTCATAGGAAGGGTCTGATACCGATTCCGATACTGCGAACCTTGAAACGTATATATATATATATATATATATATATATATATATATATATATATATATGACGATTTGTTGATGTTCCTCTCTCCTTCGGTTGAGGGTATGTGCAATCTGAAAAAAGCTGATGTTTAAGTTTGGTAGGATGTCCGAGTTGGAGCTGAATAAAGATAACAGCTGCGTATATTATAATTGCTTGTGTAGTCACAAAAAGGAGTTGCACCGGGTGCTCCAAGTGCTTTGCGGGTCAGGTACCTAGATTTGCCATTGACTCCCTCTTATGCCAAAGCCGCGGACTGCAAAAATCTTATGGAGGCCATTCAAGATCGATTAGATGGGTGACAGACGAACTTGCTCTCCACCGGGGGGGGGGGGGGGGGGTGCGTATCGAGTTGGTGAGATTGGTCATCACGACTTTGGTGAGCTTCTGGATACAGGTGATCGTTCTCCCAATTAATATTGTGAATAGGATTGAGAAACGTTGTGCTAACTTTGTTTAGAGAGGGGGCATCCACTCAATCGTGTGAAAGTATCTGTTCCGCCCGAAGGTGGAAAGAGTAGGTCTGAGGAACCTTAGTATGCTGCGTGAGGTGATGATATACAAGCTTAGCTGGAAGTTCTTGGATGGGCAGTCCTTATGGGCCAGATGGATACACAACATATACGCGCGTAGGAAAAGTTTCTAGGTACTTCCTATAAACAACAATGTTTTAGTGGCTTTCGAGTCGATTCTGAAGAAATGGGAAGGGATGAAGGGGTTCATTACGAGATGTATTGCTGACGGGGAGACGACGAACCTATGGAGGGACCCTTGGTTGGGGCACAGATCGGCTATCGACATTCTGGGGCTGCATCCTTTCTCACAGGTGGGCTCAAGGGAAAGGGTTAGTGTGCTATTGAAAAGCAGGCGTTGGCAGTCGTCCGATCACTGCAGCGGCACCGTTTGGATGAGCAGATAAGGGCAATCCCTATTGCCGTTGATGCCGGCAGAGACGCCTGGCGTTTCTCGCTGGATAGGGAGGCGGGTTTAAGCTAAGGGAGAACTACGACGAGCTGTGGATCAAGTGCCAGAAGGGGGAGTTGACTAATTTTATCTGGTGCAAGGGGGTTCTCCTAAAATTTTAGTTGAACATGTTGAAGGTAGTGAATGGCCAGTTACTCACGAAGAAGAGGCTGCATAAATTTGAGGTTAATATGTACATGAATCGATGTGTCCTATGTGTTGGGCACGAAGAGAACACAAATCATCTCTACTTCAAGTGCGTGTTTGGGAGGGCACTTTGGGTGGCGCAAAAGAGCAAACTCGGGCTTCTTTCTTTGGAAGATAGGAATTTGCTTGAGGCGATGCAAGATATGGTGGGGGCGAGACATAGAGGCACCACAAGGTTTAGAGAGGCTAGGCTACAACTAACTTGTGCAGTGTGGCATATTTGGAGAGCGCGAAACCAAAGAATTTTTTAGAAGTTGGCTAACTCGGTGATAGGGTTAGTGTTCAAGATTGAGGAAGATGTTCACTTCCGGGGGGATATGTATAGTCCTTAGTAGGAGTGATCATATGGAGTTCTGGGGATCTGGGTTATTCATTGTTTCGGATGTAGATATCTTACTTCCTGTTTTGATATATACAAGTTTACCTTTTCATATATATATATATATATATATATATATATATATATATATAGTACCGGGCGCTAGGCAAGGCGAGGCGACATGTCATTCGCCTCGCCTAGGCCCACCTCGGCGTCCGCCCAGGATCCACTACTCTTGAATCAAAAAATTATGCATTTGTGTATACAATAAATATGTAGTATAACTAATAAGCAATAAACATTAACCAATAAGCATAAAAGTAATATAAGAAGACAAAAAGATGAAATAATCAATGTTCAATATCAAGTAAAGATAGTAAGTATAATTGGGCAGCTTAGGCGACCCTAGGCGGAACATTTTTTTCCACTGGACGACCCTAGGCGGGCGCCTAGGCGAGCATCGCCTCACCCATAAGAATTTTTCCCAGGTCGAGGCGAGTCCTCTCCAACCTGCACACCTAGACCGCCTAGTCGCACCTAGGCGTCGCCTGTGACAACATATATATATATATATATATATATATATATATATATATATATAGCAAATGACCTCTAGCCTAGTGGTTAAGAGAGATGCATGCGGCCCGAGTGGTCAGGAGATCGATTTCCGGTGGGAGTGTTCGCCACAATTACCTTCTTTCAAAAAAATATTATATATATATATATATATAACCATGACCTCTAGCTCAAGTGGCTAGTGTGGAGAAATAAGATCGGAGTGGGCGATGCTTCGATTCCCAATAGAAGCAATCATGAAAAATTACCTTCTTCCAAACATATATATATGAACTCTGATTACATTACCATTAATGTTTTAAAATATAAAAAAGGAGAAATTGTTGGAAGATTCTACAGGTGAGAGGAGCCAAGGAACATCCTCCTGTAATGACTAAAGAAAATCTCAGAGAGAGAGAGAAAGAGAGAAGTCTTACATGAGAGATCAACAATTATTGGAATAATGGAAGTCGAACGCCAGCATTTGGATCCTTGGGCCTTGGTAGAAGAAAAGGAACAAAAACAAAGAGTCTACAAGAGAAGAAGACCAAGAGATATTTACCTCATGGCTCTAGCAATATATGTCAGAATTGAAGATGACGATGAGATTTGATGGGTTTGGATAGACACAAAAGGGAAGGGAACTGGGCCAAATCCAAACTCAAAATAAACTGGCATAGGTCCGGCGGCCATTCCTATTCTTTAATATATATATGAAATTATTAATATCCTTAACTTTAAGTTCTTGGGAATGAGCCAAATTCCAAACTCAAAATAGATTGGCCTAGGTCTGATGACATTAAAGTCAATGCGGGCTAAGGCATTTGAGGTAGCCTTAGGTGGCCCAAGGCGGTTGCCTCCCATGCCAAGGTGGACACCTCAGGACCTCGCCGCCTAGATACTAGTTACCTATTCTGAATGAGGTAAATTTGATCAAGAGAAATTTCAAAAAATAAATTAATTGCAGTAGTTGCGGTCTCAGTAACATGTTGGAACATTTGGTAGAGAATAGTAGAAGACGGTTCCAGGGAGAAAAATGCATAAGATCTATTATTCATGATTCTAATGGAGAGATGCACCCACCAAAAAAAGGAAAATAATGCTAACAAAGCTATCCTGGCAAACGTGGCACTTCCTTGTCACTTACACTGTGTTTGGGAACTTTTGTGGGGAGGGAAAGGAAAATTTGAGGGGAAGGAAAATAGAGGAGGGTAAAATGAAGGTAAAGTTAATTTTTCCTTCCTTTGTTTGGATGGACAAAAAGTAGGGGAAGGAAAAGTTTAAAAATATTTTTTTATTTGTTTAAGGATATAGATACAATTACTATTTAGTCCTTGGTATTCTCAAATGATAATTTATTATTACCTTTATGAGGGGTGATGGAGTAAATTCACTCAAATTCCTCTCATCTCTCTCCATTTTTCTCCCACTTTTGGGAGAAAAATTTTTTAGTGGAACCCACCTACTTTTTTTCCTCAAATTTTCCTCCTCCATTTTCCCTCCTTTCCAAACACCGTCACTTTTAATTTTCCTCACTTTCCCCTCAACTTTTTCCTTCCACCCATTTTCCCCCCTTCCCAAACAGTACCTTAAAGAGCAGTGCCAGGCCTAGGGTGAAGAATTGAATGTTAGTGACATGAGCAATAATGTATTATATGTTAGTCTTCATATACAAATGAAAAATTACCGTTAATAATAATGTGCTTCTACAACCTCATCATTAAGCAACGATGACATTTGTATGGAAAAAAAATTGATCCTAAGATCAAAGAAAATTGTAATCACAGTACATGACGTCAATACATCTTCTCTACAAGACCAGCATTTCCAAATTATTAATTAGAGTAACTAAACTTAGAACTATAGCAATATGTGATGGCGTATCTAACCAATCTAGAATTGTTACTACATATTAACAAGACACAGTAAACAAGGTGCTCATTACTTGACATCATGTCTATGTTTGCTAATCCATAGTTCTTTATTCACATCAATATTTGAAGATAAGTTGCTAGGAATGAAGGATGTTTGTATAGGAAAAACATCATTCACTTACCAGGTTAGCTGGAAATTGTGTATGGTTGTCTTTGCCCCTGAAAACCCCAGTCCTTGTAAGAACAGAAAACCATGGGTCTCCAGCCTGTAGCAAAAATAAAGTGTGACATAGCCAAAAAAAAAAAAAAAAAAAAACAGATTCAAACTATTAACTTGTCTATACGAAGGCTATCAATTACAACCCCCAGCCAAGCTAACCGACCAATAGTAAATTTATATTTGTCACAATCTTACATTCACCAGAAATTCAACTAAATATTGAAAAGAAAATGTAACAAGCTGCAGGCAGCAGTGACTTGAATTTTCCAGGTTGACCTTCGACAAAAATATTTTCCTCGAAAAGAGGTCCAATATTTTCTTAGGAACCATCAACCAGAGTACCACACCTACTCAAGTCTTTCAAATAACAACTTTAGCAGTCTAATATAGTCTTTTATAATCTGCCACATTTTGGCATGAGAAACAAATCCTAAGCTACTGGACCTGGATGAACTAACTGTAACAAACTTAAGAGATTTTACTTAAATCCTTGTGAAATATCATGGTTAGAAATAGTTAAAAAGATATGAAGGCAGAAGCAGCTGTGCTGCTTCAGCATGTATGCGGGTGAACGATGTAGATCCGATAAGAAGGGTTATAGATTAAGGCACATAGTGCCGCAAAATATGTGGCCATGGGAATCATGGGAGCAAGTCGAGAAATGGCAGAAAAGAAAAGTTCATACGTCCATTTTTCTAGATCCTAGCAATGAGAAGGTACATGACACCATATGCATGGTTAGGACTTCTAGGAAGCAGGATTTGACAGGAACAAACCTTATTAGCACCTTTAATGTCAACTGAAGGATTATCGCCGATCATATAAATAGTACTGAACTTATGTTCTTTTGCTTCATTCATAATATTGCCGGTATTGTATGTCTTCGATACAATCTGTCTCAAAACAGCTTCAGCATTTTTGAATGCAAAAGGATTTGGTTTGCCGAAGGATATGTATTCCAGAGGACTACTATGAATCCTGCATGTTCCATTTTAGCAAATGAGGGGTCCACATTGTTCCATAAAACAGTATCGCATATAGATTCTTGATGTGTAAACTTACTTGTTGAAGATGCTTTCCAATGCTATCCTAAATGCACCCATTCCTAGACGTTCACAAGGAAATGCAGCCTATCTTAGAATCAACAAATAAGTTAGTTCATTAATCCTTATAAAGAAAACTTGGCAACAAATAAAGCATGAAAATAGAATAATATGCATTGTCTTTTTTAGCTTGATAAAGTTTGTGAAAGAAGAGGCAAGATATATAATCTACATCATTAAACTACCTGGTATTCGAGATCATCTGCTGCAAAATACAGTGGAGGTTGATGCCCCTTCTCTCTTCCAGGAATACCACCAGATCTTAAAATGTCACACAGAACCTACATAGAATCAAATAAGTATGAACCATTCCAATTATTTATACAAAGTGATATTGGATGAAACCACATCTCAACTCGGTAGTATGCATTGTGGTTTAAGATGATTTCAAATGTCTATTGTGTGGTTAAACACAACCATCTGGTAGATAATTCATGAACCTGTAGCATTTATACATGTTATATAGCCTTTCTTGACAACTAATCTAACATTTGAAAGATGGGTGTAATCACATTGACAAAGACAAGAAACATCTCGTACCAAAAAGTTTTATAGCAACAACAGAAATCACAATATTCACCTTCTTCGACAACATCTAATTCAAATATAGTGAGAAACTTTAAACTCAATGATGTATCTCCTGGTAAACCAAGCAATACACCATAGTAATGAGTAGCATTGGAGCAAAAAAGAGCTCTCTAATTATCCGCTATTTAGATCATGCACAGTCATCATATGCTTTGGACTTCAAGCTCATCATCATCATTCAAAGCTGCTCCTATCAGAATAGGGTCAGGTATGGAGCATAACAAACCTCCATAAAAGAATTGACAAAGTCCCTGTTTGTGGTTGTCTACCTCATGCCAATCCTCTATATTGGTGCCAAATTCCTAGGCAAGATAGCTATTGGCATGAGAGGCTTATGCGATAAAACCTAATCAATTGGAGGGTAAGTAGACGTATCTTTCGACTATGCAATGTAAAGCTCATGTTACAACTTAGGATAAATACCACTTCACATGTTTAAAAAGTTAAACTAAGGATAGTGAAATTTCCGTATAACATAGTATCTTACATATCCCCATGTTACTACTAAAGATAAAATTATGTTTGCACCACTCAGGAATGGTTAGCTGTCATATACCAAATCCATGCCAGAAGAGAGATTCTGTATGTTGACATAGGGCTTAGAAAATATCACTCTAGACAACTAGTCTTTATGTATATTATTATGTTGTTAATTTATTTTTGTTTTTAGTTTCTTTAGAATTATTTTGGTTTCTTATAAAAAATAAAATTAATAAAAAGGGATTTGCCATGACTTGATGACTCTTCTTTTGACAAGTATTTTTGGAGTCATGTAAGATTTACACTTGAATAACATTTAAACATGCATGATCTTGATCATAAAGTAAAGAACTTTTCTAATCATAATTTGAGGTTATATTACATTATGAGGTTATATTACATTATAAGATCTTTAACAAGACTTCAAAGTTATAATAGCTATAATTGAACAACATTACTCTACTGACCTTTCACATTACTTTGTCGACCTTACATACATGACATGACATCAAGTTTGCATGATGGAAAAGTTGAATTTCTATGACTTGTTTCATTTCAAGTAAGAGTTACTAATAATATAGAATTTGGATAGTAAGAAACCCGACTCGAGTGCCTTCGTGCGTTCGGTAGTAAAATTTCTTAAATGATATAGTTTAACCATTTATGGGAGTAGCAAAGCCTAATAAGCTCCACGTACTCAAGGGGTAAACACTAAATCATTATGATTATACTATATTAGTTAGCTACCCGTCAAGTACTACTTTACCTCCTGATAAGTTTGTTAGACCTAGTGGGATGAAAGCAGAAAAGTATTGAACAATCTTAATCTTCTCTATGAAGTTGAGTATTGGATTAAAGTATAGGTTTTTAATCTAAAAGAGTAATGTAGTAAGTAATTGAATGATTGCTAGTTTGGACATGTTCTAAATTTTTCTGTGAATCTTGACTGTATACTTGGTTGTCAACAATAGTCCACGAGTATGTGGGATCTTTGTATCTATTTTTTCTTAGTAGTCTTGTTTTCTTATTCTATTATATTTTATTGAGCTCAATCATGATTTCTTGACACCCTTCTTTTTTTGTTTAGAAAGTGTATTTTTAATGTTGTGATAGTGTTGCATGCTGATTTCATAAACTTATCTTGCTAGATGGCATCATTGTTTTGACTTGACTTATATCTTTTGGTAACAACATAGGAGAGAATTGAGAAAAGAAGAGGAAATTTGAATTTTATATGATTGGTTTCAGGAGAAGAATCTTTGCTTATTGTGACATCTTTTATACGCCAAAAGGATACTACTCTATGATGTTGAGTATTGGATTGAAAGTGAAAGTTTCTTAATCTAAAAAGTAGTGTAGCAAGTGTTTGAACGATTGCTTGTTTGGTCATTTCTTAGATTTTTCTATACATCTCGAGTGTATACTTAGTTGTCAACGATTCTGCACGAGATAGAGTATGTGGGGTTTTTGTATCTATTGTTTCTTAGTAGTCTTGTTCTTTTAATCTACTATATTTTATTAACCTCGTATCATGATTTCTTGACACTCATGTTTGGTTTAGAAAATGTATAATTAATATTGTGATAATGTTGCATGCAGATTTCATAAATTTACCATGTTAGATAGAATCAATATTTGGACTTCACTTGTATCCTTTAATGACAACAAAGAGGGAGAAAGAATTGAGAAAAGAAAAGAAATTTTGAATTTTATATGATTCGTTTTAGGGGGTTTTGGGTAGTGCAGGAGGGCGATCAACTACTTCAGGTCGTGTACTCAATAAAGGTGCCAAATCAATAGTTTAGATACCACCTACGGACATGAGGAAAGAATCGGTATACGGTGTTTTAGTTGTTAATAACAGGAAATCCACCTAGTTATGAACACAAGTCTTGCTCTTTTTTGATGGATCATTGTGCTCTTTCCTAGAGACCCTCTTTCCAACAGGAAAATCGGTTATATGACGACTCTCGTGAGCGCTCTATCCTTAGGCTGGCATGCGAAAAGAATTCTTCGCTCCATAAGGGTGTTGTCCGATTCTTCTATCAGCTTGAGTGGGGACTGTGCTATTGTTGTCCTTTGCTTGATGGAAGCCTCTTCTTTAAGCTTCCAGTTCAAAGTCTGAATTTGTTGTGCTTGTTTAGCTTTATACGATAGGATACCTGACCACAAACTTAGAAAGGATGGCATGCGATAACGGCTTGTTCCAAGCTATCTCTACGGTGATCCCACTAGCAGAGTCAATTCATAGAAAAAAAAAAAACTTTCAGCACTAGTCAAGTAATAATAAAAGCTAAGCGATTGAAGCGCGAGCCTGAATATCTCTTCGAAATCAACGCCCTTCCTCTGTTCGTAGCCTTTCACTCCTTGCCTTGTAATGTGGTTGTGATCTCTTGTTTTCCTGCTTCAACTTGAATACCCATTTGTTCTTCAAAGCTTGTCTAATTTTATGCTTCTTCTTGCTCCGTGCAGGATCGATCACCTTTGACCTTCCCTGACCTGCTACCATCCTATCGCCTGCTACATGGGGGTTCTCGAGACTATTCCGAGCTTTGATGTTGAAAGTGAGTCTTTAGTTATCGTCTTCTACTTCTGCCCCTTAATAGCTAAAGGCAGATCTACTTCACAGGATAAATGCCTTGACTAGCTTCCTGCCTCAGCTAGCACAGGGCAGACCAAGGAAACTTGACCCGTACCAGCAAAGCTGGTCAACACCAGCTGTCATGGTTAGCAAGTCCGGAACTCCATTAAATATAGTGAAAAAGGGGTTGCCACTTGAGAGTTTGAGAATTTTTGTTTCCTTTATATGACAAATCTTTTAAACGCCAATAAGATACTACGTCACACGTTTAAGAGATTAAACTAAGGATACTGAAATGCGGAAACCATGGTAAGACTTGCCAATAATTTAATAGCACGATGAAAAATCTGATTTAGCCCAATAGTAAACTAAATGCTTTTCCAATGTTGTAATTGATGCCAATAACAACTTTTATTCCAAAACTACACTAGGTTATGTTTCATCTGATGAATTATCAAATACGGAACTATGAACAATTTGAAAGTACCACCACTGGAAAATGCATTGTCCATTATCAACATAAATTTCCCTATAAATCAAATTCTATCATTTGAAATCAGCAAGACTGTCAATAAACACAGAAATTACGAAAATATTGTAGGATACAGAAAACAAAGATACCTAAGAAGATCAATACCTGAATATCCCTCCCCCAATCAACAGGATCACTAACAACAAATGCTCCTTTAACACTGTCTGATAAAACATTGTAACTCAACTGTGATTCTCTAGGCATATGATTCTTGTCATAGGCTTGCTTAGATGACCAGGCCTTATACTGAGACAGGGGATCAATGTCATCGAAATATGATGCATATTCATCTATAGAAAGAACCTTTCTGCAAATGTATAACAAATATTTCAAACAAAATTGTCTACAAGATACTTCTTATCGTATGAAAGAATTTATGTAGACCAAACTCTCATAGATTGGTTTGTCGTCGAATAAGCTTAACCAGGCTCAACTTCCTACTTACTTGAATCCATATTCTGACATCACCGTAGCAGGTTCTCCTTTACCAACAGCGACTACAAGTTCGTTCTCAAATCTGCAGAAAGCAAACATCAGAAATAAGGCTCGAAATAGTGAGAGATGGCTTTAACCTATTAAAATAAAACTATACAAGTTTCAATTAAAAAAGAGGCAATTTTGCATGAGAAAATGTACCTGCTAAAAGTACATACCAACAAGAAAGCTTTATAAGTTACAGGGCTTATACAGAAAATTATTACATCTTATGGAAATTAGATATCTATACCTCTTCACTAGTTCTCTGAAAGGTGAATGTCCCTGGACAACCTGCACCATATCAAATTAAACGGGAAATCTTTTGAAGAGTAAACTGACAAAACAAATCATGTGTTAAACAAAAGTTCAAGGAGTAAAGATGATTATGCCAAATCAAAGTAGAATAATGAAGGCTATGCCACACCAATTTGTAACTGGAGATTTATCAAGAGGGAAACTGCTGTGAAGTATGCCTGCTGCGAACAAAACAGCTTTATGCACTACATGTATTTCTCATGTGTCTTCAAGCTTTTGGAAAGAAAAGAAAAAAAGTTAACTATCAAACTATCTAGAAACTACCAAAGTAAGTTTTTACCATACAGTTACAAGTATAGAGTGCTTCTAAAACTAACAGTAAGAACATGATAATCATTCTTGTCTGTTTTGTGGTAATAGTTTGATGCCAAACAAGTTTGGCAACGTTTGGAAACACTTAGATTACACAAAAACTAACAATCGATAGTGTAAGAAGATTTTTTTTTTTTTACAAATGAGTATGATTGGCTCATTCCCCCAATAACAAGCGTTCGTCTTTTAGTTCAATAATAATCCCCAAAAGAAGATGTTTCAAACCCTAACATAACCCACCTCATTATAGGAGTCCAAACCAAAAGCAAACTAGGAAAGTAAAAGCACTATGATAGCAAAACCAACTAAAACACTTCAAACATTCAAAATTGTTCATAGCTTAGGTTGACCCATCAGTCGATCGGTGGATCAACCAAATCCCTTAGCTGGTCGGCTGACTACTCCACCATCTCTTGCATCAAACTCACCCTAATGAAAGATTTTTTTTCCTCAAATTTGGATCTCGATAAACGTCCATACAGTACTTCAACTCAGCAACATCAGTAAGCAGCACAATCTTTCAAGGCCCCAATGAAGTATGGGTGATCTCATCATTTTATTTACAGTCAAGAGCACATCACATAGCATCCCGAACTCTACAAACTTGTCGAACAAACAACATATATTATCATCACTAACTTATCTATCTTCAGCACTTGACCAACAAAGTGTTCGACTCCCAAGCTGCTTGTGGAATAGTTTGCAGGGAAAGAGACTATTATCTTGATAACACTCCCACGTACATATCCCACCACTGGTACTAGGCAATCAAATTCCGGAATCTTCTAACTAGGCAGCAATCCCTCATATAAAGTATAATCAAGAATGTCTTCCATTTATATGGTTCCATCACCTTTGGCCTCCTTGTCAAAAGTATCTCCACAAAGTTCGCTACCAAAATTTGTTGCTACTCCATGATCCACCAAATCAAGCATCAGCCACACAAACAACAGTGCACCAGTTTGGTCAGTTTCCCTTGTGTATAGTATAGTTCGTATTGTCTCCAAATTGACTGATAACCTTTCATTGCTCCTGCAACTTTAGAAAGACCATCATCATATCAATAGATGAAAATGTTCTTGGACGAACTCCGCAAATAATGCTAGACTCCCTTAAGAGTCTATGCATCCCAAAGCCTCACCACAAGACGTAAAAGTAGAAACATCCACAAGCTCACTGCAATGGTCTTCCTCTAAATCTTCCTTATATTCTTCTACGTCTTCCAAAACATCCTCCCAGCACGACACGAACTACCATCATCAGGGCAATCATCAAAAATAGGTCCAGATTCACATTTCTCGACAACAACATAAATTAATATAGATTTCTACTTTATTTATTTCCCTAAAATCATTGTTCCTTATATTATTTTGGGCTAAATAGCTTTTAGACTCTGGATTTTATATCAGCTTAGAGTTTAAGCCCTAACCTGTCCAATTAGAAAGTTTGGACCCTTAATTTTTATTTTTGGTTTCCTTTTTTTCATTATATCCTAAAAATGAGTACAAGGACAACAACCAACACATGTTGGAAAGGACGGTATAATGGGAGAAAGGAAACCAAAAATAAAAATCCAGAATCCAAACCTTCCCATTGGACATCCAGTGCTTAAACTCTAAGCTAGTATAAAATCCTAGGTCTAAATGCTAATTAGCCCTATTATTTTCTAACTCTCATCTCCTATTAATATCTTATAAACACAAGTTTTATCATTTGGATAAAATCATTAAACAATGAAGAATTAAAGTTCCCATAAACAAATTATTGATATAATTCTAGCTTAACATTATTTTTTGCATTGAAGTTTAAGAAATCCTCAAAGTTTAGTCAAATTCTTATGGGGTTCAGAGAAATTCATAATCATACTATTAATATGTGACATTATGCTACTTTGTCTCACTCTGAATACTATCATACTCAATAAAGGCCTCTAAATACTCTTCGAGAATTCCGATTTTTGACCTTCATGTTCTCCACGATACCAATCCGCTATTCTAATGTGTTACCTTGAACTTCCCTCATAAACCGACTCCTTTTGCAGAAATCGGAGTTGAAAAAGGGTTTTCTTCCTCCTCAGAATTAAGGCATTCACCATATCCACAGAATCCAAGGTTCAATAGTTTCTTATAGTTGATGGACTTCGCTTCGTAATTCTTTGGTAACGCCATGACGACTCCGCTCGAATCGCATGATCACATCTTTTTTAAGATCCTCGGGACGATGTTATGATCAGAGCACCAAGACGACCCTTCCTCTTATATCCATTCATTAGAAACAAATTTGGTATTGTTTGGAACCACCAAAAGCTCACAAGGAACACAGTATAAAACAATAAAATTTAGTGAAGATGTATGATTGACTCGCTCTTCACAAAAACAAGCCCTCGGCTTTCAATTCAATAATTAAATCACGAAAAGTAAGTTGTTACAAACTCTAACATACCCCCTTATATATGAGCCCATAACTAAAGAAACTAGGAGAGAAAATCACTACTGGACCCCTAAACTAAGATAGAAAACCCAGAATCGCAAACTGCACAAATTAGAAACATCTTGCCCCCCGTTTAACAGCTCAGTCCACTAAATAGATCAATCAACTCCTTTGGAAAGAACAGCTGGCATGGCATGGTCATGGCTGGCTGGTCTTTTAGATCCTACATCATAGATTATGTATCAATAGCTCATATGATGGATAGTGAACTTAAAACTTCCGGATATGTATAAGTAGATACTAGGTAGGTATAGTACAAGTATGAACTAGCTAGGACTCTTCACGGATCTCTATCACACTATATATGCAATGGGGCAAGAGCTAGGGAACCCACACTACAACATGGAGAAATGCCAATGGCTTTAGGAGACATTGTAAGTGATTTCGCACAGCCATTGAGATTAGGAGGATAAATGTGGCTTATTGACCGACATTGGCGAACATGTGTTGTCGTACTTTGAACAAGGACATCTTCAGCTTTTCCAGTATATATGACTCGGCAAATATTAGGGATAGTGTTATAAATCATTCAACTACAGAAAACCAAACCTGAAGGTCCTGTACAATAGTTCCTTCAAATTGGCGTACAGAGAGGATAACAATATGTAAGATTTTATGAAGCTGTATAGTTTACATCTGAGGACATCAACTTTTAACACTAATAGTTACTGGAATATTTCAAGGCTCTAAATTCATATGCTTCTACATAATAAAATGTTAGTATACTGTTAGAACACCTTATTCTGAAGTTTGTCGCAGTGTGCACATGTATGATAGATGTATTCCTCTTGAAAGTGGAGGATTCCTAGCATCGATATCTTTGTATAACCTAACCAGTTGTCAACCTTTAAGAATCAGTATCAAGTTCCTGGCTCATAGACTATGGGAAACAAGAGCCTATGGTAAAGCCTAAAAGGTAGCTGGCCTGTATAAGATCAACTAAGTTGGTTATGGTCATGCAGACAAGGAACAACACTCCAAAACTTGCTGAAAAATAAAGAGTCTAGATGAAGGTGAAGATGACATTGAGCCATCAACACCAATACAAAACCAACAGAGTCTTTCTCCCAATTGGTGTCGGCTACATAAATTATTTTTGTCTTCCATTCCGCTCTTGTAAGGGCCATCTTGTCTCTAGCATTAGCAAAATGTCATATCTTTTTTCACGGCCTCAACCAAAGTTCATTTCGGTCTACCTCTAGTTTTAGCAGCTCATTTAACAAATGTCCTATCACTCCTAGGTTTAGCTTTTGGTCTATGTTGTGGGCATCCAAATCATTTCAAACGAATTTTTTTCTTCTAACCCTCAATTTGCTCCAACATTCTGCAGCTGCACTATCTTTTAATGTATTTCAACTCATATCTCGCATTCCGATTTCAACTATGCTCATCTTTTGTGCATGTTGTTGCAACTTGCCAACATTAGATCCATAAAAGCATGAGTAGAGCCTTATTGGTCTCTTATATAATTTTCCTTGAAATTTCAAGGGTATCCTACGATCACAAAGCTATGACAGAGCATCCTTGAAGTGCTCCATCTCAATCATCTTGCTTCAATTATATGAACAATATTCTTCGTAATGTTCCCATCAGAATGAATGATCGGCCGTAAACAGTGAATGTCTTGGCAATCAATATGGACTAGTTATTTTTTCTTGAAATTTTACTAAAGCTACATTTAGTATACTTTGTTTTGATATAACGTTAGATTCCAAAGCTTCTAATCACATATCCATTTTAGAAGCCAACTCTTCTTTAGTCTCATCAACACCATCAACAAATAACATGCAGCATGGAAGCTCATCCTTTAATGTGACGGGTGAGTTTATCCATAACTAGTGCAAAAGGCTGACAACAACAACAACAACAACAAAGCCTTTACCCCCAAATTCTTGGGACGGCTGTTTGAATCCTCTTCTTCCATTCAGCTAGGTTAAGGACCATGTCTTTTGTAAGGCAAACAAAATCCATATTCTTTAACACCTTGAACCATGTTCGTCTAGGCTTACCTCTAGTCCTAGTGGCTCCATTAAAGTGCAAAGAGCTAAAGACTGAAATTGAATTTATTTGTAAGGCCCATGAATGTATTTGCATAAAATTCAAACACTTAAACAGTTAGCAAATAAGCATGATTTTAGAATTCAGATAAAGGGAGAAAATAACAAATAGTCATCAATGTCTGAACTTGAAGTTTGATTGCTCTATAAGCCATATATATTCATGTAAGTACATGAATCTTACACATTTCAATAGTAAGTAAACAATAACGTATTTAGTATACTTCCTGAAGTCCTTCATTGTTACATATCGTATGACAAATGCTCATACAATCAAAGGATGCAAGAGGATAACCTGTAAAGGTGAAATCTGAACCCCTAAAAGTCCACTTAATTCAGTAGCTCGCTTAGATTCTGGTACACCACCTCCTATTAATGTTCAATGACAGATAAGTGCACAAAATAAATTAAATTCCTTTTATACTGTTTAATAGGACTCTTATGGAAATCATAGGAAAAGGTAATTGTATCTTTAAAGATGACGAGCAATGAAACAAGACATGGATTAATCATATTTTAGTAATGTAGACAGATAGGCATGCAATCAGACATTCATGATACTTTACGTGAGTCCTGGGGCCAATGTTTGATCACACTTGGCCCATCCCCCATCTTCCCACTTTTCCAACTAGCAGCTCATGAACACCATCAGAATAGATATCTGATGTATTGAGATGTTGGTTTTAAATGCCACAAGCTAACAGAAATAAAGTCTAATTTTAAACCTCTGAGGAGACGTACTGGATCCACAATGATATTATTAGTGCTCCTATGGATTTTACATGGGTCGTGTGCTAAACCCAATATGTACTCAATTGAAAAGAGCTGAGAGCTCAATCAGAAGATCCCCCAACCCCCAAACAAAAGAACCAAGGATCCAGTTGGCATGAGAAGGCACCTGTCAGATGCTTCAAGTACCAACATGAAAGTAACAGGCTAACCAACATGCCCAACATGAAAGTAACAGACAATCACCTTTTGTCTGAGAGAAACATATACACATATATGTCCAAATAAAGCAAGGACTGCCAATGAAAGGTCTTGCTTCTGGAAAGGAATAAAAGAAAAAAGAGAGACCTGAAAAACAAGTACTTCTGGGCTGTTCTTAATCTCCACATGTGGCAAATGGGAAAAAGCCTGACCACGCCCATGTACCACCACATACTCAGAGGAATCGTTGTTGCTAAAGAACAGATTCTCTAATGACTAAATTCAAACTGCATTTACCCTGAAGTTGCAGGATTGGATGCTATTGGGTCATAAGGAGTGGCAGATATATCTTCCAATTTAGCATGCTTCCCTGTATAATATCTAACCTCGTTCACTTTGTCCAAGACCCTCAAGACATCCTAAATTTCTCAAGCAATCAATTCTGATAATATGTGTGTGCACTCCAAGATTTCTTGTATATATGCCAAGAAGACAAGATAAATATCTAGCTTCATAGTGATCCAACCTTAAGTTTGGACATCTTTTTGGTGTGAATAATTTTACGATATGGAACCACAAAGGACGGGTTGTTAGTAATGAAGTCTTTTACCATATGAAACCACAATGGTGACTCCTAAAGGAAAGTGCCTAGTATAACTGAAAGGATGAGTACTTTGACACAAATAAATATAAGGACATTCCAAAGAAAATTTTAACTAGCAAGTTATATGGAGGCATGCACATGAGAACAAAGTTTGCAGTACCGGTATCAGAATTGGCTCCAGATGCTTCTTATGAGGATCAATATCAGCAATTTGGTGTCAGAGTTTCTAAGTTCTCATTTTGGAGTGCCAAAACTATATATATAATAAAAACTAGAAAAATATTTGATACGTTTAGGCATAAATCTAAGTATTATTTGTTGTTTCTCGTTTTATTTGAATGGCATATTCAACATGAATCATTCACATGCAATAGATACTATTGTTTATTTACTTATTTTAGACAAAGTCTACCCGCAATAGATAATTTTATTATAATAATATTAAGATGGATGAATGTTCTGAAATTATATTTATACAACTCGACATATAGTAATGGTTACGATATGTCGATAAAGAATCTTATCCAACACACTATCATGTCGATCTTTGGCACAACCGAAACATTGTGGCGAAACTATTTTGGCATACTTCTCTCCTTTTTTTAATTTGTCTTTATTGAAGTGACCGAAAAAGAGCTGTTATGTCAGTATCGGTGGGAATCAGTATCAAATAGGACAGACTAGAACCAAAATGATATGACCAACACATATCGATATCAACTGCTACGTATGGGTACTGGCCAATACTGCAATTGCATGAGAGCAATGTATTTTGAGAATCCATGCAACCATGATCTATATGCATTAAAACGAATGTCCAAATTCAACGTCTTCAGTTCCTATAAATAATAAATATCACAAACTTGCAGTAACTGCCAATTTTCCAACAGTTCTACCATTTATATCTTTGGTAACAAAGAAAAACAAATGCAGCAAATGGCTAGAAAATTGACCACTATAGAACTTGTTGCATTAATGATAATCCTCCATGACACCATTTGGAAACAGATATTTTGGTAGAGAAAAAAAGGGATAGGGATGAGGTACTTAACTCTCTCAAGACACATTACTTACCCGACACACAATTACAAGTGTTTCAAGTTCTCAACTGGAAAAGGGCTAACTTTTTTTTTTTTAACAAAAGGTGAAGGGTTAATCAATCTACTCTTCTTTTCTTCCCAAAGTTCCTCATCAAAGCTTGATGTGTCAAAATGCATGGCGTGGACAGAGTTTTACCAGGTTTGTTAATGGTTACTTCTACTGTATGGCAACATTATCCTTAGTTGAAATCCTTAACCCAAGGCTTAGCCTGTGCTTACATGATATCATAAGATGAGCTATTCTTTATTTTTATGAGTTAGGCTGATGTTGCACAACCAATGGTATGGATTTCCTTTGGTACCCAACAACAACAACAAACTCTTTACCACAAGATTCACAACTATTTGAATCCTTATCTTCCGTTTGGCTTTGTTAAGGACTATGTCCTCTATAATGTTAACAGAAACCATATACTTTAACAATTCAAACTATGTTCGTCTAGGCCTACCTCCATTCCTAGCGGCTCTATTAACTATGATATTATCACTCCTCCATGCTGGAGCATCTGTTGGTCTCAGTTGCACATGTCCAAACCACCTAAGATGATTCTCTCATCTTGCCCTCAATTGATGTCATCTCTAATTTCCCTTAAATACACTCATTTTTTATCATATCTTTAATGTATTGCCACTAATCCATCTTAGTCTCATTTCGGCTACGCTAACTTTATGGATATGTTGTTTCTTAATTTCCCAACACTCTGATCCATAAAGCATTTATGGTCTAATAGTAGTCTTGTTTGTGTACCCACAACTTCTAAATTTACAGGATTTTTTGGAACAAATATTCACTCCAGTTTTGTTTGTGACAGGGATAGTTAACCTTTTAGATAGTCCAACCAAAATCAGTAACAAATACAATGGATGAGTTATCACACCAATAATGATCTTTACATGATTACAGCCTTGTAGGTTTTGTTGTATTGCATAAAACTAACAAATTGGCTCTTATCAAACCCATACTAAGGCATTCTTTTCAATATAAAATAACCCATAGATACTTGTTAGCAGCAGTGGGTGTCCAATCTACAATGTAACTTAAATATCATCAGTCCTTTCCAGAAGATGTGCTAAGCATGTAAGAAGCATTTAAACATAAGGAATTTCTACAAAGCTCAGCAACAGCAATTAGGGCCTCGCACTTTCCATATAATCCAGCCAAGCATGTTACCAATGTAACAAGAACTTAATCAATAATGAAAGTAAGAACAAGCATAAGTGGACAACTCACCATTAGTTAAGAAAATAAATGGAATCTTCAGGGTGCCTGCAGAGCAAACAAAAATTTACCCTTTGAGATACTAACATAATAGAATAACGATCTCCCTAATTATTTTTTGAGCATCACTATAAAATAGAAAGAAAAAAAAAATGGAAACTACTATAGCAGTGATGATAAATGAAGACCTTGTCAAGCATAGGGGAAAGTTTGTCATATATTCATGAACATTGGAACAGACGTCTGATTAAATCTATATATACAATGTCATAATTGAAACATGACTCAGAAATGTATATTGCTTTGTAAGTCCCCTCCATCATTTCATCCATTTTAGCAGAGCCTGGAAATTGGAACACAAAGCATGCTTTAAATGGGAGTTTAAATGCCTCATAAACCTTGGGTTGGGAACTCTGTTTTCGGTTCTTAATTTCCCCAAGTGGATGGTCAAGTTCAAACCATTTTGAAGATCATTTACAAACTATGCCAATATTCCATTGTTCATCCCGAGTAAAGTACAGAGAAAACAGAACAACAAACCCTTTATCCCAAGATTCTGGGTTGTGTATTTGAATACTTTCCTTCCATTCAGCTGTTTTAGATGCATCTCCTCTAACATTAGCAAAACCCATATCCCTCTTTACATCCTCAATCCAAGTTCCTTCAAGTCTACCTTTAGTTCTAGGGTTTCCTCACTAATATCCATTTACCTTCCTAACCGACGCATCTATTGGTGCACATATCCAAATCACCTGACATGATTTTCTCGCATCTTATCCTCAATTAGCAACACCTCCAACTTCCCATAAATACACCCATTTTATGCCTAATTCTTATCTTTTAATGAAATCAATAATATACGATTGCTTAGACTCTTGCTCACCGCTCTCTTTCTCTAAAATACTCCCTGCTCCCTTTTTTTCCTCTCAAGAAACCCTCTTCATCCTCCCCTGCCTACTGTCCAACACAGTTGGCTGCATGTAGCTTACGGCTGCATCCACCTGGCACTAGTTAGTCTCTCCATCTGATTCCCATGCAAGCATTACCAACCTATGCTCTCTTTCTCCCTCTCAACATGGCGCACAACAACCCACCTCAAAAACCCATCTCTTCCAAGTTGGACAGGTGATGTTAACCTCTTTATCTCTTTTCCCCACTATGTCAAATTGGTTCAATGAAACCATCAAAGCAAGATGTTAAATGTGTCTTGTTATCAGCTTAGCTTTGTCTCCTCAGTCTTTTTTTTATCTTGACAATTTTGGCAATTTCAAACAATTTTCAATTTCAATCTTGTTATTCGTTTTTAATTATTTATAACGCCATTAGAGTTTGATATTTGTGAAGCCATTTGCAAGCGTTTCATTTTATAAACACATTTGTACGCTGCAGCTGATAGAAGACTACCCAAACGACAAAAATATGAGGTACCAAAGTGTGAGTCTTCTAGAGTGTGTTAAGCTTGTTAGACATAGTAGTCCGCACTCAGGGATATGGTTTGCTTCCTGATAAGAGTCGGGTTCCAAATCACTAGATGTAGAAGCAAGAATATTTCGAAGAGTCAAGTTCAGCCTCTCTGATGGATAATAGATAAGTTAAGGGACCCGATCCGGAGGCCAACAACCCGGCCCAAAGGCCCGCACCACCTAGCCTGCTCCGGCCCACAACTGGGCCACACCCAACCCGTAGCACCCACCGGTTGCACCATATTAATTCTCCGTACATGGGAATTAAATGTGCATGTGCATCCCCCAAGGCTTGAACCCAAGACCTATAGGGGGATGCCTCCTACTCCAACCACTTGGGCTATATATATGTGCATCCCCCAAGGCTTGAACCCAAGACCTATAGGGGGATGCCTCCTACTCCTACCACTTGGGCTATATATATTTTTTTTTTTTGGAATAAGGGTGAATTTATTCCTCGCATATAGCGGAAAAGGTATTAAAGTACAACATCACAACTTTCCATGCCCCAATAATACTATTATGGGACCATTACAGATACATCGAATTCTATATTATGTAGAATTCCAATAGGGGGAGTAGTCAAGCCCTCAAAGATACGTCTGTTCCGCTCCTTCCAGATGTGCCAAACAGACGCAGCAAGACGAACTCTGGCTCTTCTAGCCCATCCCGGATCCCGTCCACTGTGATCTCGGATCCAGCTGAGAATGCTCCGAATGTCTCGGTCCATCCCCATGTAATGACCCGCTCCGCCCTAGCGGAACGCCGATTCAAACGGCAAGTGTAACGACTCAAACGAGCCGTCGACTCGAACAGTCGCGTCGACCCGATGAAGTATCGATGCGAATCGATGCAAGACTTACAATGGCCCGTCAAAGATGAATCCAGACTTAGACTATCAAAGGCGCGCTCGGAGTATCGCTCGGCCGATGCGAACATCGCTAAGGTGGGTGGCTCCGATGAACCCGTCTGTGCTTAGCCTAGACACATAACAATACGGACACTATCACTGAAATCGCTAGGCGATAACACCGTGCATGCTAATAAAATGATCCAACGCACCTAGCTAAGGGATTAATCCCATCTTGTATGCTTGCATAGAATATGGAAAGGAACATGGAAAATACGAGAACTCTCGCACCGCGCTCTCGCGCTCGTGCTAAGGCAAAAGCTTGCGTTCAACAATGAAACAATGAATGGGTTACAACAATGAAATGGGAAGACTATCAATATAGTCGTTCCGAGTAGAGTATAACAACATTGAAAGGCTATGGGACCGATGGGTCGCCAAGGCGACTCCCGCACAAGGAGTTGCGTAATGTATGAATGAAAGAGTAAACGAATAAGTGAATGAATGAATCAACGAATGAATGAACAAGTGAAAGAAAGAATGAATAAAAGATAAGAATGATGGAAATGGTTAGCGACAGGTATGACGGGCACGTGCAACGGGGCTCGCTACCCGCGCTGCACGGACGCCAACCTGGTCGATAACGCATTAAGGCTAAGGTTTAGCCTACGGCTCAGAGACAGCCGTTAAGTTAAAAAGACAAGTTAATACGAAATGGTCGTGGACAAACGGCACGAGCGAGGGGTAGCGTATGCTGTGACCGTGAAGAAAAAGGGATTCCGCGGCATGATCAAAGTGTGAAGGACTTGCCGGTCCGGACGGAATCAAAGGAAATGTGGCTTACGGACTGCCTGAGTGCAGGCTTGGCCACCAGGGGACGTAAGGCCGGGTATTTCAAAAGACTATCAGGGTGTACCAAGCCGCACGCCATGATAGGTGAAAAATTACCACAGGGGAAGACATGTCCAGGATGGCTTGTGATGCCAGCGACCGATGCATATAGATTAAGTGGGCTTTGCTGGTGGCGATCCACGTGCAAGTCCTTGCATTGAAATCAAAGTAGTCTAAGTTAATCTGAACAAAGCACCTTCTGAATAAGCTTGAAATGTATCACACCAAATGATAATGAATACTTCGTACAATGAGTTAGAGAATACGCCTACGATGCTAGTAACTGAGGCAGGGACACGCCCTTGATATTGAATGTTTCCAAGAATCATATTATGTTGTTCCATATGAATTGTTGACTAACTTGGTTTACTTTGGACAGGGAAGGCCGGACGGTAAGTATGGGTAAGCCGTACATGTATTTCCATGCGACACTTGAATTTGGCAACACGGGATAGGTTATGACATATGCCATGAAATTGATCCTAAGGCAAGATTAGAAAGACAATGAATGATAGAGATGCACAAAAGTAAATGAAACGTGTTTGGTAATGATAGCATTGTGGGCGAGCTAGCCTCCCCACCAGTGCATAACAATGTACTGATAACCCCACAGTCTACTTGCAGGATGCAGGTATCATCGGCGGGTGCGGAGCTTCCATCGAATGTGCTAAGGCACGGGGCTATCTCTGGAGCCTTGGAGCGTTGCAAGGAGCTGAAGCACCCTATACAGGACATAATGTATCGGAACATCGCCATGAATCATTCCATGTTGTAAGCCACTTGGCACGCCTTTTATGTTTCAGAGAGAGAGAGCTTGAGCGATTTGTAATATCGGCCTAGCGCCGCTTGTAAACTTCTTGAATATCAATAAAGAGTTCGAATTCGCTTCCACTTGTGTTCATTTACTTTCCGCTGCAAATGGGGACACTCTGTGCGACTCTGTGGCCTAGCTCAAATCGGCCGTTTCTGGACATAGCCTTGCACGGGCGCAACCTAGGCCCGTGCGGCATCACGCCTTAGCGAGGACGATCGCTCCTGCGGGAGCGGGGCGTGACAACCCACTCCTCCTCTCAGCTGTACACACTGCTCAGTCCAAATGTGCCAGGTCACCGGACAACCAAAGAAGAGATGTCCCATAGATTCATCTTCATCATTACATAGCACACATTTGGCATCCGGGATCTGTATCCCAAACCGGAGGAGTCTGTCTCTCGTCATCAATCTACCCCGGAGAAGGCGATAAGCACATAGTTGCATTTTTCGTGCAACGCCCTTGCCCCAAATGAAGTCCACCTCCACAGCCTGGTCGTGGTGGGTCCGAACTAAATCGTAGCAGCTACGAAAGCAGAATAGACCTGACCCGCCCCCCGTACCTGGACCGGCCCAGCTCCATGTATCCTCCGCCTGGCTAGTGTCGATAGGAATAATGCGAATCTCCTCGGCTAGCTGAGCGGTATATGTATATCCCTCTGGCCTCCAAACTCCATCTCTGATGATCCGACTACATGTGAGCCCCCTGCCCGCTTCTCTGTCCAGCTGCCCTCCCATAATCTCGAGCAATGATCTGGAACCCAACCAGGGGTCCAGCCAGAGGTCGGTAGTCGTCCCATCCTTCATGTGCCTGCAGATAGCGGTCTGAAGCACCGGTCTACACCTAAGGATGGCCTTGAACGCGACCGAGAAATTATTGTCTATCCTGCAAGCCCAGAAGTTGGTCCTCCTCAGGTATCTGTTCGCCATCCATCTAGCCCAGAGCGACCCCCCTTGATGAATCTCCAGGCCATCTTCACACAAGCTGCCTTCCTGACCGTGTGAAGAGGCCTCAGACCCACTCCTCCTTCCTCCCGTGGCCGACATAACTGGTCCCAGGATATCGCATGCATCCCTCCCCTCCAAATAAAGTCAGCACATATGGCCTCCACTTTACGAATAGTAACCGTGGGGATCTGGATAGACTGGAACCAGAACATCGTGATGCCTGCAATCACTGACCGCACCAACTCTATCCGGCCGCCAAAAGATAGACCCGCAGCTTGCCAGCCTTCCACCCTCCTCTGAGCAAAGTCCACCAAGCTGAGGCAATCCTACTCTCTGGCATAGTTGACCGTCAGCGGAACCCCCAGGTATTTCACTGGGAGCTCGCCTCTATCCACCCCTAAAGCGAAGGCTCTCTCTTCCTGCTGTGTGCACCGGGAGCTAAAGTAAACTCTGCTCTTCTTCCTATTTAACTGGAGCCCAGATAGCCGCACGAACTCCTCCATAATGTCAGAGAGCGCTCTCATTCCCCGCATGGACGGCTGGAGAAGCACCAATAAGTCGTCAGCATAGATCAAGTGGGATACAACCGGACGCACCAACCGGAAAAGGGGGACTATCCTCTTGCTATGCACTGCCGTATCCATCATGCAGGTAAAGTACTCCATCACCAAGGTAAATAGATACGGGGAGAGGGGGTCACCCTGCCTCAACCCCCTATTGCTACTGAAGTAGCCATACGGCATGCCCTGGATGAGGACTGAGAAAGTAGGGGAGCAAATGCACTCCCTCACCCTCGCAACCCACCTCTCATCAAATCCCATGGCAAGCATCAGGTGACACAGGAAGTCCCTGTTGACCGTATCATAGGCTTTCCGGAGATCAAGCTTCACACAAGCCTTCATCCCCCCAGGTTTGCTGAACTCCCTCACCATCTCATGAGCCAGCAGGCTGTGCTCCGCAATCGACCGGCCCTTGATGAACGCTGCTTGGTTCTGGGACACCAATCCCTGCATAATCCCCTCCATACGCCTGCACATAAGATGAGTGATAATCTTGTAAAGAAAATTACAGCAAGCAATGGGCCGAAAATCCGCAAGTGAGGTCGCTCCCTCCTTCTTAGGAACCAGCGTCAAGAAGGTGTGGTTCATCTCCTTCAGAAGCCTGCCCTCCACAAAGAACTCCTGAACCGCCGCCAGAACATGGGTCTTAAGCACACCCCAGTGTCGCTTAAAGAACCCTGAAGAGAAGCCATCAGGCCCGGGAGCTTTGTTTGGGTTGGCCTTCATAACAATATCCTCCACCTCCTCCATCCTCACAGTTGCCAGAAGCAGACTGTTCCCATGTCGGGACACCAGTCTCTTCGTGACAAGAGGAGGGTGTAGGAACGAAATAGTAAAGCGTAATACTCTAGAGGGGGGGTGAATAGAGTTGGCAGCGGAATAATGCTAATTAAAATAATGTTAGCAGCACAATCACAGAATATTAATCACAACTGAAATAAAGTAAAGACAGAGTTAAGAGAGCAAACACAAAGACAGCGATGTATACTGGTATCCCTCTGTTGAGGACTAATCCAGTCGGTAGAACTCTTGCTACCAGTTGAATCCACTATTGGAAAAACCGCAAGTTTTCTTACGAAGTCCTTGCAACTTCTACAACGCGAGCTTTGATACGAAGAACTCGTCCAACTTCAAATGTGAAGAGGTATTCTTCAATCAAGCCTTCTGATTACAATCTCTCAGAAACTTCTAGACCGTACCGCACTGGCAAATTGACTAGAGGATTGTAACTGGCTTGGGATCTGAAATTGAAAGCTCTAGAAAACTCTTTGGAAGACTGAAAGCTTTAGATAGAGAGAAGATTGAAAGTGAATGAGTGAGTTGAAATGATCGAAATCCTTCTCTATTTATAGGTGTTCCAAAGGCAGACTTCTGACAGAATTCGGGCAGAACTCTTTGAGCAAATCTCGGTCAAATCCGCAACTGCAGGAGGACCAAGTTCCAAGGATTCAAAATCACAACGGCCACCAACCGAACTCTGGCCGAACTCTGGCCGAACTCGGTCCGAGTTCTGTCAGGGTTAAGTCAGGGTTTAGTTAGGGTTTTTGAAAAAGCTCTTTGGTGATTTTTGAAAACCTTTTTGAAAACCTTTTTGTAAACCTTTTTGAGAGGTCATTTTAAAAACATTTTGAACTCATTTAAGGGATAGCCTATTTGCCAGTACGACTCGGTGTACAACATATTCCTAGACTCAAATAAAATGAAAATACATTGCATAAGGAATTACAGACTCGAGTAGGCAAACAGATCTTCGGTCTTGAATTCAGTGGATAGCCATTCTTGATCATGTCCAAGAATCCGAGATGTCCCGACTAGCTTCGTATATCCAGACAGAGTTTGATCAATTATTAAAATCAGGTTTCACCATATGACCAAATGGGCCAACAATCTCCCCCATTTTGATAATTGACAAACTATGAATGATATAACATTAAGCTTGTTCAAAATATCAAAAAGTAGAATTGTTCATATCCTATATTATCTCAAAAAAATGTTAGATCTTTTAATTTTCTCCCCCTTTGTCACTTAGCAAAATAATTACAAAAGAGAAGGCTCCCCCGCAATCAATGTATAAGTAACAAATAGTGAGAAAACACATATAAAAGAAATAAGACAGAAATAAAAGAGAAATGTCACAGGCATGTATTAAAAAAAAAAATCATCACAGCCAGTTATAAATCATCACAGGCAGTTAGAAAGAATGAAGCAATATAAAGAGATAGTGCTATCATAAACTGAAACTGAAACATAGTGATGAAATAAACTGAAATGCCATAAACTAAGGCAAAATAAACATGTCCATGAAAATAAATGAGTACTGAAGCAAACTAGAAAGTGCTAATAATAATCAAAAAAGTATTGATAATAACTTGGAATGTCGGAGCATTTCCAAGTGTACAATAAAATATCACTCAAATCATATAGTCACATCTCATCATCATCCTCATCATCATCATCAGCGCGACCAGCATGTCCTGAAGTACCAGCTCCAGAGGTACCAGCGCCAGAAGGATGAGGTGGGACGCCAGCATAGAACTCACCAACAAAGTCACGAGGTGGAGCACGATCAGGACGGTACCAATCATAGGCGTTACCGGGCTGGAAGTAGGCATGAACAGCCTCATCCTCACAGCGGTAACCAGAGAAAGCTGGATCTCTAGGGATGGAACCGGCTAAATGACCAGTCTGGGCGAAACGAAGATCAGCTAAGGAGTTTGCAAGCGCCTGATAGCGGGTGACGTCGCGGAACTCACGCTCGCGAGCCATGTCCGTTATCGAGACGTGCAAAGCAGATAAATGCTGATGTATGCCCTCAAATGTCATGGCATACTGATGAGGTGGTGGAGGAGGTGCAGTAGGAGGAGCAGGAGGTGGAGCTGTAGCAGTCATGCTACGACGAGATAATTGAAGAAACTTGGGCTCAGGGTCCTGAGTACAAGTCGACAGATCGATATCGAAGCGCTGAAAGATACGTGGGAGAATCATCGCGTAAGAGAGATTTCTATCTCTTGCACGACAACGACCCATCATCTGAATCATGGTCTTAGGAGCAGAAAATGGAATCCCCTTAAGAATGTGGTACATGGCGGACAGCTCAAGAGAAGTCACATCATCCTTTGAAGTGGATTTAGGAAGGATAGTAGAATAGATGATGCGATGCAATTCATAGTTTTGTTTAAAGTTCAGGTTGTTAGCCTTGAACTTTCCAGAGCGTACTCTATCAGGTGCACAGAGTTCCGCTTTGAAACTTGCGAGTGTCGTGCCTTCGGGGAAATCAAATTCAGTGATGTCGACTAGCGGTTCACCTTCGTTAGGGATACAAAGGATCTCCGCTAAGAGGTTATCATCGAAATTGATATCAATACCTCCAACACGAGTGCTCACATCAAAAGTGTCTAATATGAGATTGCAATAAAATAATCTAATGGCATTAGTTGCTATAGGGAAGCAGATTTTAACAAAAAGATGTAACCCTAATGCCTCAAAGAAATGACGATGATCAGGAAATACAGTCCATTTGACTGGAGCGCCTGTGCATATGGATCTCATGGAGAAGTCTCCATACCACAGTAGGGCTTGGTCTAGGGTTTGAAAGAAAAATCCGTCGAACGCACCGTCGCTCGTTTGGACCGGCGAGAAGAGGGAATCCGTATGCGGATGCGAAGATGACCCTTCCTCACTAGGGTTCGTCTTCTTCCTCTTTGAAGGATTGAATTTGGGTGCCATTTGTGCAAATTGAAATAAAAATGCACTAATTGAAAAGTGGAGAAAGATGGGGTTATACCTCCCGAAATCAAAGTATGTCGAAGAGAACGACGAACTCCGCACGAATCCAAATTTTGAATTGATTTCACCACTTGGATTGGAAGAAGGAGGGTAGTGAAAAGCTAGGGTTCGGGGCTGCTGCGGCTGTTGTGATTAGTTTGGAAGCAATGAAGAAGAAGGGCTTCTCGGGTTCTGTATATATAACCTGACACCCTCAACCGAACTCGGGCCGAATTCGGTCAGAGCTCTGGCCGAATTCGCCTAGGGTTCTTTATAGTTGATTTTTGCCATTCTTTTTTATTGTCTCATTTCAAATATTTAATTCAGAGATTAGTCATTTCAACTTCAATTAACATAATTAATATTATTTTATAGATTAAATGTCGTTACACAGCGACTGTTTCAGATTAGCTGTAGGAGTACTGTCCCAGCTGGCGGAGGTTCACCGGGGAACTCTTAAGTACCGCTTCGCTTCAACCGTAGTTGTGGTGACAGACACTCTTTATTGGCTTGTCTCTAACACAGTTTTTGCATAATGATATATAATCATAAAACAAAATTAATTAATATTATTGACGTCCAAAATTCCTAATTCTCGACGTAAATAATTGAAACGATCTTCCGCTAGAGGTTTAGTGAAGATGTCAGCTAGTTGATTTTCAGTATCTATGTACACAAAATTGCTCAAAATCAGCATTCTCGAATTCGCCTCCATGATCGCTTCTTATGCGAGTGATCATGTAACCTTTTTCATTCTGTACTTTCTTGCAAAAGGCGACAAATTCGGATAATGCATCATTCTTGCGTGTCAAGAAATATACCCACGTGTATCTAGAGAAATCATCTACAATTACGAAAGCATAAAGTTTACCTCCGAGGCTAGCAACTCTGCTAGGACCAAATAAGTCCATATGAAGCAATTGTAGAGGTCTAGTAGTACATACTGCGTTTACTGACTTGAATGTGGATCTGGTAGCTTTGTTCTTTTCACATTGGCTGCATACCGAGTCCTTCTTGAATGTAATGTCCGGTAAACCGCGTACTAGCTTCTTTGTGGATAATCTTGAGATCGTATCCATATTAGCGTGACCGAGTCTCATATGCCACAGATGACTCTCATCACTCTTGGCCATTAAACATCTACCTGAAATGTTAGTTTCTTCTAACAAATAGAAAACATATATATTGTCTTCCCTGATACCTTCAAAGATAGTACTATCAGTTGAGCTATCAACTATAGTACATTTGTCTTTGCCAAAGTTGATGCCATAACCATGATCAGCTAGATGACTTATGCTGAGTAGATTATGTTTCAACTCGGTAACCAGACAGACATCCTTAATCACAGGATAGGGAGACTTACCAACATCACCGATACCAATAATATACCCTTTCAAGTTATTACCGAAGGAGACATAGCCTTCCTTCTTTTTCTTCGACAGTGTTGTAAATAGGGTAGCGTCACCGGTCATATGCCGTGAGCAACCGCTGTCGAGGATCCATTTGCTTCTAGCATGTGAAGGGTGTTCCACCTACAAAACAGTTTGCAGATGAAACTTTTGGTACCCATTTCTTGTAGGGTCCTGAATTGTTAGCTTTAGGTATCTAAGCATAAACATTTAAATCAACAAGCTTTCTCATTCTACATGCAGATGAAATATGACCAATGAGGCCACAATAGTGACATTGTGCATGTCGAGTGTTGAAAGCTGAGTGGTGTGCATGGTTGGTAGGTTTAGGTTTTCTAGTATAGAAGAAAGCATACCTATAATCTTGTTTGGGCTTAACCTTTTAGGGTAAAGGTTTTATATGGTTAGGTCTAACAGTGTTTGGCTTGGGAATGTTCCAATTTTTCGGTAAGTGACACGTGTTAGGGAAGGAAGCAGCAGGCTCAGGCTGTTTTCCTAACCTAATTTCCAATCTTTTGGAAGTGTCATACAACTTAGTATAATCAGAAGTGAGTGATTCCATTCTGATTTGTGCACATCGAAGACTTTTCTTCTCTATAGAAAGTTCTTCCTTGAGTTGGTCAATAATTTTGTCTTTCTCTTCAGATGACTTGGTAGTCTCGTGTAATAAGAGCTTTGTTGAAGAAAGCTCACCAGACTCACTAACATTATTTCTAACCTCAGCTAGTAGGTCGGTAAGTCTACCTATTTCACCTTTGTACTCTTTGAGTACCTTCTTAGAGGTCTGATACTTGCTACGCAGTTTCCTGTAATCAGTCATCAGGTCACTGAAGGCATCTCCTAATTGCTCAAAGGTGAAGTCTTCATAAGTATCAACTACAGGTTCAGTAGGTACCTGATCGGATGCCATAAAGCATACGTTTGCAGCGTCTTCTGATTGTTCGTCTTCTGAGTCGCTGGCTTCACTTTCATGCCATATGCTGGTATTGGCATATCTCCTAGATGTTGATTTTTTCAGGTTCCCTTTTTCATACCTGTTGCTCTTCTTACTTGATGATGAGTTTGTGGGACAATCCTTCTTCATGTGTCCCTTCTTCTTGCAACCATAGCAGACAGCATCTTCTTGATACCAGTTGTTGCTGTTGTTCTCTTTGACTCTCTTCTCATGTCTCATGAATCTTTTGAACTTCCTTGCTAGGAGTGCTTGATCTTCAGCGTCAGATCCACTGCTGTCTGAGTCACCTTCAGCAGCTTTTCTGTGCTGAGCCTTGAAAGCGATCGTCTTCTCCTTTGGTGCAGGCTCTTCAAAATCTTGTAACTCTAGTTCATGAGTGAGTAGCTTACCCATGAGTACTTCGAGGGACATAGTTGTGAGGTCGTTCCCTTCAATGATTGCAGTAGCCTTTGGAATCCAGTTCTTGGTGAGAGCTCACAGGAGTTTGCGAATCTTTTCATGGTTACTGTAATCTTTGCCTAGGGAGGACAAAGGATTTACAATATCCAAGAACCTCTCGAACATTTGTGTAACTGTTTCGTTGGGCTTCATCTTGAACGCCTCGTACTCTTGAGTAAGTCTGCTGACTTTAGATTCTTTGACTTGAGTCGTGCCTTCATGTGTGACTTCAAGTAGCTTCCACACTTCATTAGCCGTTGTGCAGATAGACACCCTGTTAAATTCAGTTCTGTCTAAAGCACAAAAAAGAGCATTAATGGCACGTGCGTCAAGACTGGCCCTTTTCTTTTCTTCCTCTGTATATCTGCTATGGGGTTTTTCAACTAAAACTCCATCAACATTTATACGAGGTGGCTTTTGATAGCCATCAAGAACAATGGACCATAAATCAAAGTCAAGAGATTTCAAGAAGAAACTCATCCGTGTTTTCCAATATGTATAATTCGTACCATCAAACAGTGGGGGTCTGTTTGTGGCCTGGCCTTCACTTGTGAATTTCACAGTTGCCATGTGTTGTGCTGTGATCTATATAACAGTTAATTAAACAGAATAAATAATTGCACTGTTACCTTTGCTTTACCTGTAAACACCCGCTCTGATACCAATTGTAGGAACGAAATAGTAAAGCGTAATACTCTAGAGGGGGGGTGAATAGAGTTGGCAGCGGAATAATGCTAATTAAAACAATGTTAGCAGCACAATCACAGAATATTAATCACAACTGAAATAAAGTAAAGACAGAGTTAAGAGAGCAAACGCAAAGACAGCGATGTATACTGGTATCCCTCTGTTGAGGACTAATCCAGTCGGTAGAACTCTTGCTACCAGTTGAATCCACTATTGGAAAAACCGCAAGTTTTCTTACGAAGTCCTTGCAACTTCTACAATGCGAGCTTTGATACGAAGAACTCGTCCAACTTCAAATGTGAAGAGGTATTCTTCAATCAAGCCTTCTGATTACAATCTCTCAGAAACTTCTAGACCGTACCGCACTGGCAAATTGATAGAGGATTGTAACTGGCTTGGGATCTGAAATTGAA
This sequence comes from Iris pallida, assembly GCA_029216955.1. Classification (NCBI taxonomy): domain Eukaryota; kingdom Viridiplantae; phylum Streptophyta; class Magnoliopsida; order Asparagales; family Iridaceae; genus Iris; species Iris pallida. The sequence continues at coordinate 45,641,896 of JANAVB010007399.1, forward strand.
AGCTCTAGAAAACTCTTTGGAAGACTGAAAGCTTTAGATAGAGAGAAGATTGAAAGTGAATGAGTGAGTTGAAATGATCGAAATCCTTCTCTATTTATAGGTGTTCCAAAGGCAGACTTCTGACAGAATTCGGGCAGAATTCGGACAGAACTCTTTGAGCAAATCTCGGTCAAATCCGCAACTGCAGGAGGACCAAGTTCCAAGGATTCAAAATCACAACGGCCACCAACCGAACTCTGGCCGAACTCGGTCCGAGTTCTGTCAGGGTTAAGTCAGGGTTTAGTTAGGGTTTTTGAAAAAGCTCTTTGGTGATTTTTGAAAACCTTTTTGTAAACCTTTTTGAGAGGTCATTTTAAAAACATTTTGAACTCATTTAAGGGATAGCCTATTTGCCAGTACGACTCGGTGTACAACATATTCCTAGACTCAAATAAAATGAAAATACATTGCATAAGGAATTACAGACTCGAGTAGGCAAACAGATCTTCGGTCTTGAATTCAGTGGATAGCCATTCTTGATCATGTCCAAGAATCCGAGATGTCCCGACTAGCTTCGTATATCCAGACAGAGTTTGATCAATTATTAAAATCAGGTTTGACCATATGACCAAATGGGCCAACAGAGGGAACGTGCTAGAGTAGCCAGTCTGCTGATAGAGGGCCGTGTAGAATCTGACTGCCTCCTCCTGGATCTCCGTCGGGTCCCCAACAAGACGTCCCTCAGCATTCAGAAGTCTGGAGATACTGTTCCGGTGCTGGCGGGTGCGGATCACATCGTAGAAAAACTTGGTGCAGCGGTCACCATCTTTAAGCCAGGTACACTTAGCCTTCTGTGTCGCACTAATCTCCTCCTGCTGGCGCATGATGCTGACCTCCCCAATTAGGAGCTTCTCCTTGGCCGCCAGCTCCCCGTTAAGAATGTCATCTTGAAGGGCCACCTGAATGTCCCGAAGCTCGGCTTCCTTATCTGCCAGAGAAGTCCGCGGTATTGTCTTCACCCACCCCCTGATAGCCCGCTTGAGCTGCTTAAGTTTGTAAACCATGCGGAACTGAGCCATGCCCTCCCGGAAGTGATGCATCTCTCCCTTAACCACCTCCTCATATCCGGCCGACAGATACCAGCTGTTGTTATACCGAAATGGCCTCGCCCTCAGAGTAGGTCTCTCACCGAAGCCAACCCGGATAGGAGAATGATCGCTAGTACCCGCCGCTAGACCATCCGCCAACGAGTTCGGAAAGCACCTGAACCACTCACTATTGCCCAAGGCCCGATCCAACTGACAAGCAATCCGGTTATAAGTAGCCTTGTTGTGCCAGGTCCAGATATGTCCAGCTCGCTCCAGCCCTCGCATCCCGGACAGAAGCAGACACCTCTGGAAGTCATATAAGATCGAATCCGGAACAGGACGACCTCCCACCTTCTCTTGACGAAGCAGCATAGCATTGAAGTCCCCCATGATGAGGCCCGGAAACCCCTCCCCGCCTTGATCGGCGGAACATACTCCATCGATGTGGAACATACCCCCTGAGTTCCCTGTCCGGTTTTGGAGTATTCCTTTGCTGATGCGACTGGCGAGCTTGGTGGGCACCCCGATCAAGGCAGACGAAGCCACTGCATTTCGGTCGAGGTTGATGTACGCCAGAATTTTTGTGGAGATCCGCGCTGGGGGGGGAGTTACTGGAGTTGGTGGAGTATGAGATTCCGTCTGGAGAGGTGCTTACCCAGAAGGTGGAATACGAATGGGTCTCCCCTACCTGTTCACGGTGTTCCTGCTTCGGGCATCTGGCCAGTGCTTGTTCGGCGGCCGGACATCATGTGGAGCCTACTGTCCCCCTGTGTGAGACTCCAGACTCTCCATGTGACATGGATTTCAGAGTTGACAGCAGAGAGGAGGCCTTGGTGGGCGAGGATACTCTTCCAGTGAGTGAGGGCGGGACGAGCCTCATTGTCTCTACCCAGCTGGCTCCCACGAGTGGGGCGTTGCCCACTTCCCAGGGGCAGAGTAGTATTGTTACGAGAGGCATGGCGGCGTCGGGGATCGTGGTGCGAGGGGATGGAGGTTCGGCTGGGGGGCAGGTTTACTGCAGGAAGAGACGTGCTGTCGGGCCGTTGAGTGACGGCCCCTCCAGGGAGGGGATGCATCCTTCTGACAGAGAGGAGGCTGTGTGTGTTGACAATCCTTCCTGGGCGTTGGTTCTCTCAGACCATCCCACAGCAGACCATGCCGACTGGGATGGAGGAGGATCTTTTAGCGACGGATGCGGCACTTTTCCCAGGTGTCGATCCGGGTGTTTTCTCAGGGGACCCTTCCTCTAATTAATTAATGACTATTATAGCCTGGAATGTGAGGGGAGCGTGTTCGCTAGGGAGGTGGAGAGAGATTTGTGGGGTGCTTCTCAGAGAGAAATGTGACATCTCTGTTCTGTTAGAAACTAAGATTAAAGGTGAAAAGACTCTTGCTCGTAGGACCCCATCTCATTGGGCCCAACTGCATAACCTGGCTCTGTGTGACATGGCCAGGATCTGGGTTCGATGGAACTCGAGGAGCTGGGATGGAGATTTGCTCTTGATGACGGAGCAGTTGATTGCTATTTCCTTCTCAAATAAGGGTGGCTTCCGGTTCTTATTGGAGACAGTCTAGGGCCACAACGACAGACGGGGGAGGGAATCCCTTTGGAGTGACATTTTCCGGGTCGCTGCTGCAGCAGATTCGGCGACCCTTCCTCTTTTGATGATCGGGGACTTCAATGCCCTTCTGCACCGAGGGGAGAAGATGGGAGGTCGGCCAGTTCCAGACTCTATCCTATATAATTTTCAGAGATGTCTCCTCCAGGCAGGGCTTCAGGGATTGTCTCGCTCTGGCTTCATCTGGACTTGGCATAACAAAGCTATTCGGAATAGGGTTGCGTGTCAGCTTGATAGAGCTCTGGGTAATGGAGAATTGTTCCGTCATTTCCCTAACACTTCGGCGGAGGGCCTGGCTGCTGGGACGAATGATCATTCCCCCATCCGGGTTGGCTTCACTTGTCGGACTCCTGGGAAGTCCCGTCCTTTTAGGTACAACAACAGTTGGTATCTCTCGGAGGGCTACCTGGAGGCTGTCACAGAGGGGCTTGATAGTGGACAGGAGGGGACGGCTCAGTTTCGATTGGTCCGTCGTCTCAAGGCCACGAAGCAGGCTCTTCGGAGATGGGTGAAGGGGTTGCCGAAGACTTCTTTAGAAGATAAGGAGGTGGAATTGCGAGCTATCCAGAAAGACATGCAGGCTGACATGCTCAATGGGGACTTGGCGGCAAGAGAGAAGGAACTGATTGAAGAAGTCAGCATCTTGCGGTTGCAGAAGGAGATTAGCACGGCTCAGCGTGCCAAATGCTCCTGGCTCAAGGACGGCGACCGGTGCTCCAAGTTCTTCTATGATGTCATCCGAACCAGACAGCATAGGAATCACATCTCCCGGCTTCTGGATGTGGATGGCAATCTTGTGGGGGAGCCGGCTGCGATACAGGGCGAGGCGGTCAGGTACTACTCTGAGTTGTATTTCTAGACTGACTACTTGTCTGTGTTCCCAGAGATTATTACGAAGAGATTGGTGACTCCGTACGGGAATAGCATTCTTCTTACTCCTGTTACATTGGAGGAGGTGGAAGCTATTGTCAAGCTGGCGGATCCCAACAAGGCTCCAGGACCGGATGGTTTTAGCAGTGGTTTCTACAAACGCCACTGGGACACTCTGAAGCATCAGGTCTTGGAGGTGGTATAGGAATTCTTCACCAAAGGAAAGCTGTTGAAAGAACTGAACCACACCTTCCTGACCTTGGTGCCTAAGAAGGAGGGAGCGACAGCGCTGGCGGACTTCAGACCTATTGCGTGCTGTAATTATCTCTATAAGATAATTACGCACCTTATGTGCCGGCGTATGGAGGGGATCATGCAGGACCTGGTCTCTCCGAACCAGGCTGCGTTTATCAAGGGGAGGTCGATAGCTGAGCATAGCCTCCCGGCCCATGAGATGGTGAGAGGTTTTAACAAACCTGGAGGAGAGAAGGCTTGCGTGAAACTGGATCTGCGGAAGGCATATGACATGGTCAACCGAGACTTCCTTTGTCATCTAATGTCCGCCATAGATTTTGGGGACCATTGGGTTGGCCTGATCCGAGAGTGCATCACGTCCCCCACCTTCTCAGTTCTCATACAGGGCATCCCCTATGGGTATTTCCAGAGTAATCGTGGGCTTCGGCAAGGCGACCCCCTGTCTCCTTACCTGTTCACGATTGTGATGGAATACTTCACATGCCTGATGGATTTAGCAGCGCACCGAGGGAGGCTGGTTCCACTATTCCGGAGGGTGGATCCCCCAGTTATCCACCTCATTTATGCTGATGATCTCTTGGTGTTTATCCATCCTTCGATGGAGGGTATGCAGACGCTTGCAGAGATTATGGGAGAGTTGCATTCCCTCTCGGGCCTTCAGCTGAACAGGGAGAAGAGCCGGGTGTACTTCAGCTCCTTATGCCCCCAGAAGGAGGAGCGGGCTGACGTGCTGGGTATCGAGAGGAGTGATCTTCCGGTGCGCTATTTAGGAGTACCCCTCACGGTCAACTATGCGCGGGATCAGGATTGTCATAGTTTGGTGGAGTACGTCCAGAGGAGAGTGGAAGGTTGGCAAGCCTCGGGATTGTCATTTGGAGGTCGTATTGAGCTGGTACGGTCAGTGATTACAGCTGTAGCTCATTTCTGGCTACAATCCATCCTCCTTCCTATCGCCACTATTAGGAAAGTGGATCGGATCTGTGCAGATTTCATTTGGAGAGGGGGTATGCATGCGATCTCTTAGGAACAGCTCTGTCGTCCCAGAAAGGAGGGAGGAGTGGGGCTTAGGCCGATGCTGGAGATTCGGGAGGCCTCCGCGCTTAAGCTGGCATGAAAATTCATTAATGGGGGGTCTCTCTGGGCTGCCTGGATGCATAGCAGATATGTGAAGCATGAAAACTTTTGGACGTGTACTACTGACAACAATCATTCCGTCACGTTCAAGACTGTACTGAGACACAGGGGGATTCTTAAGTCTGCTATCAGGAAGGTCATGAAGGATGGATCTGGTACGGACATCTGGCGGGATCCCTGGATAGATCGGTGCTCGTTATTGGACATTAGGGGGGATCAGACACACCAGGAGGACAGGCGGGGCCTGACGTGTAGTCGGATCATTCGTGATGGGGAGTGGAGGCCGGAGTCCTATCGATTTACCGTGGAGCTGGGAGAGATCATTAGCACTATTGCCATTGATCCGGACTTGCCTGCAGACCGGTAGATTTGGGAGCCGACTGGTGCATCCCCGGGTAATGGGGAGTTCCAATTCCGGAGTTGCTACAATCTCATCCGGCGCACTTTTCCTCAGAGTCCTGACTACGAATTCGTATGGTACAAGGGCTTGGCCAGGAAGATGCAGCTCTGTATTTACAAGCTCCTATTGGGTCGCCTTCTTACTAGAGATCGGTTGAGTTCTTTTGGAGTGTCGGTCCCAGATCCCAAGTGTGTGTTGTGCTGTCTGGAGCACGAATCTATCAGCCACATCTTCTTTGAGTGTGACCTGGCTTGGCAGATCTGGAAGGAGCATAGTAGAATATTAGGAGGATGCGACTCCGAGAAGAGTATTGGGGACATCATTACGGTGATCCGCGATAGTAGAGGTCGAGGGGAGGACTGGTTCCGGACCGCCAGGGTTCGTCTGGCTGCTTCGGTTTGGCATGTCTAGCGGGAACGAAACCGTCGGATATTCGAGGGACTGGTTACACCTCTGGTGGGCATGCTTCATAACATCGAATTTGATGTAAATGTTATGAGGTCTTGATGAGTGGGAGTCCCACTCTGATTGTATGTTGTACGATTACTGTGTTGCTTTGGAATAAAATTTACCTTTTTTTCCAAAATATATATATATATATATATATATATATATGGGTGTTGTTATTGGCAATCCAAAAATGTCATCACGGGCTCCTCTTTAATTTTGTATCATTCTAATTCCAAATATACCCATGCATTAAATATGACATTAATTTGTGCATGCATGGAGGAGTGCAGGATGACATTTTGGGAGTGCCAATAGTGTTAATACAGGGGCAAATTTGGAATTTGAATGTTAAAAAATTAAAGAGGAGTGCAGAATGACATTTTAGGAGTGCCAATAACGACACATATATATAAGCTTCTATTTAACAATAGCAATTATGAAATAATCATTAATAAACATCAACACCCATGTCAAGTATAGCAACTGACAAGGCAATATAAACCTAGAAATAAATATCAAGTCCCTACCACTTCCGCTTCGTTAAAGAAACATAATAAAAAATAGTCCTTAAGCATTGTTGTAAAAGGATAGTAGAACGGTTGATATTTAAGAATAAAATATACATTTACTGTGGTTGACCGACAGTGCACTGCGACACATCGCCGGTGCACCGCCCTTCACTTCTCTGATTCTCGTGAGAGAGAAAAGGAACTTAGGGATAGAAAGATAATTGAGAGTTCGGGAAGATAAAATTAGTGTTGCAGATTGAAATTGAAATTTGGGGTCTTAATCTAGTTTTGACCAAACCCGTTTCAAAACTGACCCGCACAACGATTAATTGAGTCGGTTAACGAAAAGTGGCCAAATTACTCGTTTTGGTCCGGTTAAGCAGTATCGCCAATTAACCAGCCTAATTAATTGCCAGTCCTAGGCCAAAAAATTGTAATCGAACAATTTATCGGCCTTGTAAAACAATTTTAATAAAATCGATTGCTTTGAGAATTCTACCAGAAAATATATGATAGATCCTGAAGATAATATTTCCTTAAGATAGGGTGAAAGAACGAAACAAGTACAGCCAAATACACAAAGTATTATAGTAGTCAGGAGGTAGGCAATAGTATCTGGTTTGGAGAATGGAAACGAATGTGATTAATAAAGAAGACACTATTGAATGGCTCATAGTAGTCAGCCAAATACTATTGCCTACCTCCCTGACTATGAAACAAGTACAGCCAAATACACGAAGTATTATAGTAGTTAGGAAGAAGAAGAAATTTGGTGATCTCAATACATATTTGTGACGCTCTCAGCGATATGAGTATATGACAAGATGAGTTATGACTGATGAATATATGACAAGAAAACTGAGCCAAAGTTCCATGAGACAAAAAAATCTCGAAATTGACACAAAGTGTATTACTTACTAAGTTTGAGAGAAATATCTTGATGACACGAGAATTTTTTTCACCCATCTTAGTGAACTCAAGATATTTGGAGAAGACTTCAAAGTTCAAACTCTTGAGATAGAAAACATAGCCCAGTAAAATGAGGGCAATCAGTAACGAAGATTGCATTATACCAATTTTCTCCTTTTGAAAGGTAGGTAGAAGTACCACGTACATCATATTACACTTAGCCAAAAGAATAAGGAAAAAATATGCTCACTAGAAGGGCTTGTCAAGTATTTTGACAACTTGCAGCCAATATATTATAAGGAGTTAGAGATTGAGTAGAAAAGTTTTCTAACACACCAGAAGTAGACTGGTAAGGAAGTTGAGAGCCTGAGACAAGAAAAGATGTCCAAGATGCAGATATCCAGGGGCGGATCCAGAATTTAAAGTTGGGATGGGCTACTTCAGTAATTAATCTCATGCCGAAAATTCAACAAGAGTTTTCCCTATATTCTAAAGGTTCGATACCTGTCATAAAGAATAAAAACACTGAAAAAAAAAGATATCTACACCGAATATAAACCATTCCATTTCAAATTTGGTCCAATTATAACCTGTCCGACCGTCCATATCTGGCAACTAAGGTATCATCCCCTTAGAATATGAATTCAAGTATGGAAAAGTTTCAAACTCTGAAACACTCATTTACGGACAAGTTTCAAACTCTGAAACACTCATTTTGGATCAGCCCCTGACTGAGCAAATGATGTAAACTTCAAACTTTGACTATGTACTATAACCAAAAAGACCAAGAATAGAGAGGCTTGAAGCTTCAACACACACAAAAAAAATGTAAAACTATAAGAAAAAAAAAAGAAGCAATTTAACATCCTTTGGCAAATCTCAAATCCTCAATAGTTTTGAACTTCATTTGAGAACATTATCTTGAATAAATTCCAGTTCTAGACTTCTAATACCCAAAAAAAAAAAATCCAATTTTCTCAATAAAGTCTCAATTAATTTATTAATAGTCGTTGAATGAAAATCATCAGCCCAAATCTCTAACCGAGTAACCTAAATCCAAAGAAAAGAAACAACGTTAATAATAACAATAGAATACTCAACTCAAGTCTCAATTAATTTATACCAAGAACAAATCTAAAGATCTAGCAAGAATCAAAGTTAGGGTTCACATATTTACATACATGAGGTCTGGCCTGCGACCTCTTTCATATCTCATATACGGCCTGCCGCCTGCAAGTCACGGATCAACACAGATGTATTTTTTGGTATCATGGCAAACTCGTCAAGATACTATACTCTGAAAATTAAAAGTGATGATCACAATCTATAAAATAAAAAAAATAAAAATTAATATGAAATGGCAGGCTCATCGAATCGGTAGCCCTCCCCAAATGCTTCGACCCAAAAATTCTCTTGCAGACAGTGTTGAGAGATCATTGATATGAAATGGCATTCAATAGGAATTGAAGCATAATCCCTAGGCTGCAACTATTAAGAGAGAGAGAGAGAGAGAGAGAGAGAGAGAGAGAGAGAGAGAGAGAGAGTCCAGACTCCAGCTATGATTTTTATTTGGATTGGCTGAATCTTCTTGGACTGTTATTTTTGATTTGGATGGCCTTAATATACATATGTACTATAAAATAAAATAAAAACCGGATGGGCTACAGCCCACCCGACCGGTCACTTGGATCCGCCCCTGCAGATATCACACATAAGATTTGGAAGGAGATGTGAGATCAAGATGAGTCACAGCTGAAATAGGAAATGGCAGGGTAAGACGATTCATAAAAAGACCATGATGTATAGATTATGTCCCAATTATTGTCCCAGTATAAGGATCATGCACAAAGCATGAACTAGAAGTTAACTTCACATAGTAATGCATATCGGCCAACTGTTACACATAAAAGAGATTAATAGACAATAAAGCATATGATAGACATGAGGGACAGAAAACTGGGATTTATTGGCCAAGTGATATCGAAAAGAAATGGGTATATAAATAGCATCAATGGTATGGGTGGATGCTGACTGAACATGAAAAGAAGATACGAGCGGAGAATCACTAGTCATATGATGGTTAACCCCAAACTTTAATGTCTAGAGTACAAGAGGTATACCTGAATTCGTTGCAAACTAGCAGCAGTGAAGAGATCAGAGTGACAATCAAATAATTGCAGAGGACCAGTTGTACTTGCTGAGAAGGATAATGGTCAGGATGAACAGATGAAGTATGGCTTACGCCAGTTGTACTACTTGGTATACTAACAAGAAGACCCATAATAAGAAGAATATAGTCTAGTAGCAAATGAGGGACTTCTAGCAGGAGGTCACGATACATCCGAGTATATAGATGGGGTTCAAGTAGCTACAAGCACAGAGCTCAGAGAAGACTGAGAGGATAGGGACTACCTGTGGGTTTCCTTGACGATAAGGGCATTCACAGCCACCCTCCAGAATTATGGAAGCAAGTTCGTTAGGTGATAAATATGTTATTTATCAATTTTCAACAATAATAAAATTATAAAACCCTAATTGTCATCTAATAAGATTGCTTTCATTATTCCCAGACTAATGAGGTAACAAAAATGGCGGAATAGACCCTTCTGTTATGAGGTAGGGAAGTTCAGATCAGTGTTTAACAGGTTGAATCCGACCAACACCTGTTTACTGTTTCGAGCATAACTTGCAGCACACAAGTCTGATTTCAGTGTTCCAACCTAATTCGGAAACCTATAGACAAGACCTAAAGGATATTCTAGATTCCTAGAGGTACAAGATTCATCCTAGAAATTACCATCATGACCTAAAGTGTGTAGTTAAAGTTGGCATGCCAATTCTCAATATACATTTTTGAGTCAATTTTGTAGTCCTTGTAGTTCTAATTATTCTGCAATTTTGTAGTTAGAATTAAGGAGTCAGTAGAACAAAAAGGAAAATGTAGCTAAATTCGAGCTCTAAGAGTTTTGAGGGAAAAAATGCAGACCAAAGTCAATGTAGCATGTTGTTTTACAACAATGTTACAAGAATGCAATTCAAGTAATACCCCTCTCACGTAATAAGATGGAACGATAAATGAGAGTCGCTCCATATAAAATAATAAAATCTTCACCTAATTACTTGCCAGCAAAGGAATCACTTCGATGCTAGATAAACATCTTGGAGCCAAACCAAGGAGAAGCACTATCAAATGTATCATGTGAACCAACTAATCTTTCAATTATAATTAATAGGTTTTGCATTTGATTGATGATGATGACGATGATGAAAGATACAATTGTTGGTAGTGTTCGTGATTAAGATGATAATATGGATCAAGATGATGATCTTTAGGGTTTTGTCAATTTACATTAGTACGTTCATCTTTTCAGTATATTGTTCTGTCCTTTTGTCAGATATAGAATACTGAAAAGATGAACGTACTGATATAGAATAGTGAAAAGATGAATGTACTGATAATAGTATTATAAAGCTTGGAGCACTTCATTGAGCTATTATCAGTATGCTATATGCATCTTTATGTAGATATCCTAACCATTGGTTAAAATAAATCGATGGAATACACTAATAGCACAACGAAGTGCTCTCTTAAAATATATTTTTTAAACATTTTTACATTTTTGCATTTGGATCTATCTGCTTGAAACATCTCTACACGTAGCAAGCTTCATTGAGATATTATCAGTATGTTCAAGGACTTGGGAAAGGAAAGTCATTTCTTTCCTGTGTTTGGATGCCAAAGGAAATGAGCAGGAAAGAAAGTTGATTCCTTCCCAAGGGAAAGGAAAATAGGGAGAGAATGGTTCCCCCACTCACCCCCATAGATTCACTTTCCCTCCCAATTTCTCCGGCCTTTCCAAACACCGGAAAGGGAAATTAATGGGAATTGCAATTTCCCAAAGGAAAGGAAAGAGCAAAGAATTGATTTTTCCTTTCCTTTCCTTTCCGCGAAGCAAACGAGGCCATATAGAGTTTCCATCATGAGCACGTTTAGGCCTCGTTTGGTTCGCGGAATCATCGGCTTGGAAAAGGAAAGTGATTACTTTCTTATGTTTGGATGCCAAAGGAATTGAGGAGGAAAGGAAAGTCATTCCTAATGGAAGGGAAATTAGGAAGGAAAGTGATTCCATCCATCCAAGTAAGGAATCACTTTCCCCACATTGAAGTATTCACTTTTCTTTCCAAATTCCTCGGCATTTTCAAACATCGAAAAGGAAACTCAATGGGGATTGTAATTTCCCAAATTGAATGGTAAAATATTGGTCACCGTCGTCGGCGTAGAGCCTCCTTATGGCCTGAGGGGAGCCTCCGATGGGGTTACGGCCGCGGAGGATGACTCCGTCGATGTCGAACGCGATTCCGAACGAAGGCCTGGCAAGGAAGCAGATTCAGCAACGGAAGGGAGAGAGGACGGAAAAAAGGAGAGAAGGGACGCGCAGTGACCGACCTCTGGGTTCCGGGCTGCTGCTGCTGTTGCTGTTGCTGGGAATAGGAGCGGCTGCGTGGGGTTTCTAGTTTCACTCGAGGGATTCTCGAAGCGGAGCGGAACCACCTCATTTTTTTATTTTTATTTTTGTCTTTCTTACTTCGCTTATGTTTTTTTCTCGGAGGATTGATGATGACGATGGCACCGGTTGTGTGTGTGCGTCTTTCTTGGTTCTTTTTTTTCTTTTTCTTTTTTTTTGCAAGGGAGAAGAAATCCGGGCCAAGCAATATGGGCTCGTCTGGATCAAGTTTTTGGATTCCTAGGAATAGAGAATTCAACATTCTTATATCCATGTTTGGTTAGGTTAAAAATATGTAGTTCAAAATTTAAAAAAAAAAAATTATTTTTATGTTTGGTTCACACATGGATAGGAATCTTAATTTATTTAGTTTTACTTTAATACCCTTTCACTAATTTCATGATGATTCACATGTTTGGGATATGAGTTGAAAATTTAAAAATAAAGAGAGGGTACAACCGTCCAAACAAAATAGCCAAACATCATTCCTAGAAAAGCAAATCTATTCCAAGGGGGACTTGGGAATAGCTTTTCCGCATCCATGGGAATAGTTTTCCCACATAACCCCCTCTTATTCCCTCCTCATTCACAATCCTAAATATATCAAACATGGGTAAGGAATTCAAATCCTATTTCCAAGCCTCAAAAACTTGAACCAAACGCCCCTATATGTTATACACAGTAAACACACTAAGTAAATGTACGTGTGCTTTGCACGTATAATAAGAATATTATTAAATTATACTCAAATATTTTTTCTAACTTATACGATTAAAGTGGGAGGTATTTGGTTGAGTTTGATTTTCCATGTTGAATATATATAATAAACTTTAAAAAAATTATAATTTTTACATAATTTAATTTTTTTTAAATAATGTACCATGATATACATACAGCTTAGACGGTTCACTTTTGAGTCGTTTTGAAGTCTCATTATATAGTAGAAGATATATATAGGCAAATTCTAAGGGCACCACAGTAAGTGCTAGGGACTATCACTTACTAGGGGACAGCCCAGGTTTGAGGAACTTTCACTGGGGGCGTCCCGAAATTTACTTGGGGCTATCCCAAACTTAGGGTTTTTCCCTCCTCTCTCCTCCTCCTCCGCCTCCAGCCGCTGCCGGGCACAGCGACGTAGAACCCCTCCGACGGCTCGGGCCTGCCGGAAGCGAACTTAGCAGCGGAGAGGTCCTAAAAGATCTCGACTTTGCCGGCGGCAGCGGCGGCCGCGGCGTCCAAAGACTTGGAGCCTCTCCTCCTGGCGAAGAGCAGGAGATTGATGTCGAGCTTGCAGAGGGGGTGCCGGAGCTGGAGGAGTCGACGTCGTCGATGGCGACGGAGAGGCCGTGGCCCGTCAAGTGGGCGGTCCAGGTGACGGTGATGGTGCAGGCGCGGCGGCGGAGCTCGGCCCGTCAAGTGGGCGGTCCAGGTGACAGTGATGGTGCAGGCGCGGCGGCGGAGCTCTGCTGCTGCTGCTGCTTCTTCTTCTCCGAGGACTGCCAGCATGCTAGCAGTCCTACTTGCTGGAAAAAATTGGGTAGCCCCAAGTAAAAAAACTTTGATGGCAAACTTGTAATTTTTTGCAAAAATTTTGGGATAGCCCCAAGTAATTGGTGTGGTGCCCTTAGAAAAAATCGGATAGGGAGTCCCGTCCGCGGACTATTATTATTATTTTTGAAAGAAGGTAATTGTCGCGAACGCTCTCACCGGGAATCAATCTCCTGACCAATCGGACCGCATGTCTCACCACTACCACTAGGCTAGAGGGTCATTGGCGCGCACACACACACACACACACACACACACATATATATATATATATATATATATATATATATATATATATATATATATATATATATATATATATATATATTTTGAAACAATGGGTACTTGTGGCTAACTCGCCTCCACTGAGGCTCGAACTCCCGACCACTTGGGCCGCATGCATCTCTCTTAACCACTAGGCTAGAGGTCATTTGCATATATATATATATATATATATATATATATATATGGAAGCGGATCAAAAGTAACATTAATATTAATATTAACATTAACATTAACATTAAATTACGGCTGAGAGTGATGGGGTTTCCTAAGGGGGACTTTTGATCCGCTTCCACACATATATATATATATATATATATATATATATATATATATATATATATATATATATATATATATATATATATATATTTTGGAAAAGGGTAAATTTTATTCCAAAGTAACACAGTAATCGTACAACATACAATCAAAGTGGGGACTCCCACTCATCAAGACCTCATAACATTTACATCAAATTCGATGTTATGAAGCAAGCCCACAAGAGGTGTAACCAGTCCCTCGAATATCCGACGGTTTCGTTCCCGCCAGACATGTCAAACCGAAGCAGCCAGACGAACCCTGGCAGTTCGGAACCAGTCCTCCCCTCGACCTCTACTATCTCGGATCACCGTAATGATGTCCCCAGAACTCTTTCCGGAGTCACATCCTCCTAAAATTCTACTTTGCTCCTTCCAGATCTGCCAAGCCAGGTCACACTCAAAGAAGATGTGGCTAACAGATTCTAGCTCCACCCCGCACAACACACACTTGGGATCCGGGACCGGCACTCCAAAAGAACTCAACCGATCTCGAGTAAGAAGGTGACCCAATAGGAGCTTGTAAAGACAGAGCTGCATCTTCCTTGCCAGGCCCTTGCACCACACAAAATCGTAGTCAGGGCTCTGAGGGAAAGTGCACCTGATGAGATTGTAGCAACTCCTGAATTGGAACTCCCCAGTACCCGGGGGCGCCCCAGTCGGCTCCCAAATCCACCGATCTGTAGGCAGGTCCGAATCAATGGCGACATTGCTAATGATCTCTCCCAGCTCCATGGTAAAACGATAGAACTTCGGCCTCCACTCGCCATCGCGGATGATCCGACTACACGTCAGTCCCCGCCTGTCCTCCTGGTGAGTCGGAGCCCCCCTGATGTCCAATAACGAGCTCCGATCTATCCAGGGATCACGTCAGAGGTCCGTTCCAGACCCATCCTTCATGACCTTCTTGATAGCAGACTTGAGTATCCTCCTGTGTCTCAGGACAGTCTTGAACGTGACGGAATGATTGTTGTCAGTAGTACACGTCCAAAACTTGTCCTGCTTCACATATCTGCTATGCATCCAGGCAGCCCAGAGAGACCCCCCATTTAAGAATTTCCATGCCAGCTTCAGCGCGGAGGCCTCCCAAATCTCCAGCAGAGGCCGAATCCCCACTCCTCCCTCCTTCTTGGGACGGCAGAGCTGATCCCAAGAGATCGCATGCATACCCCCTCTCCAAATGAAATCTGTACAAATCCGATCCACTTTCCTAACAGTAGCGATAGGAAGGAGGATGGATTGTAGCCAGAAATGAGCAACAGCTGTAATCACTGACCGAACCAGCTCAATGCGACCGCCAAATGACAATCCCGAGGCTTGCCAATCTTCCACTCTTCTTTGGACGTACTCCACCAAACTATGGCAATCATGATCCCGCGTATAGTTGACCGTTAGGGGTACTCCTAAATATCGCACGGAAGATCACTCCTCTCGATACCCAGCACGTAGGCCCGCTCCTCCTTCTGGGGATATAAGGAGCCGAAGTACACCCGGCTCTTCTTCCTGTTCAGCTGAAGTCCCGATAAAGAATGTAACTCTTCCATAATCTCTGCAAGCGTCTGCATACCCTCCATCGAAGGCCGGATAAACACCAAGAGATCATCAGCATAAATGAGGTGGGTGACTGGAGGATCCACCCTCCGG
Organism: Iris pallida; assembly: GCA_029216955.1. Taxonomy (NCBI): domain Eukaryota; kingdom Viridiplantae; phylum Streptophyta; class Magnoliopsida; order Asparagales; family Iridaceae; genus Iris; species Iris pallida. The sequence goes on from JANAVB010007399.1 coordinate 45,657,405, forward strand.
AACAGTGGGACCAGCCTCCCTCGGTGTGCTGCTAAGTCCATGAGGCAAGTGAAGTATTCCATAACAATCGTGAACAGGTAAGGGGACAGGGGGTCGCTTTGCCGAAGCCCACGTTTACTCTGGAAATACCCATAGGGGATGCCCTGTATAAGGACCGAGAAAGTGGGGGACGTGATGCACTCCCGTATCAGGCCTATCCAATGAGCCCCAAAACCCATGGCAGTCATCAGATGGCAAAGGAAATCACAGTTTACCATGTCATACGCCTTCCTCATATCCAGTTTCACGCAAGCCTTCTCTCCTCCAGGTTTGTTAAAACCTCTCACCATCTCATGAGCCAAGAGGCTGCGCTCAGCAATCGATCTTCCCTTGATAAATGTAGCCTGGTTCGGGGAGACCAAGCCCTGCATGATCCCCTCCATACGCCGGCACATAAGGTGCGTAATTATCTTATAAAGATAATTACAGCACGCAATAGGTCTGAAGTCCGCCAGCGCTGTTGCTTCCTCCTTCTTAGGCACCAAGGTCAGGAAGGTGTGATTCAGCTCTTTTAGCAGCTTTCCGTTGGTGAAGAATTCCTGTACCACCTCCAATACCTGGTGCTTCAGAGTATCCCAGTGGCATTTGTAGAAACCACTGCTAAAACTATCCGGGCCTGGAGCCTTGTTGGGATCCGCCAGCTTGACAATAGCTTCTACCTTCTCCAATATAACGGGAGCAAGAAGAATACTATTCCCGTACGGAGTCACCAATCTCTTCGTAATGATCTCTGGGAACACAGACAAGTAGTCAGTCTGGAAATACAACTCAGAGTAGTACCTGACCGCCTCGTCCTGAATCGCAGCCGGCTCCCCCACAAGATTGCCATCTACATCCAGAAGCCGGGAGATGTGATTCCTATAATGCCTGGTCCGGATGACATCATAGAAAAACTTGGAGCACTGGTCGCCGTCCTTGAGCGAGGAGCATTTGGCACGCTCCGAAGAGCCTGCTTCGTGGCCTTGAGACGATGGACCAATCGGAACTGGGCCGTCCCCTGCTGACCACTATCAAGCCCCTCTGTGACAGCCTCCAGATAGCCCTCAGAGAGGTACCAACTGTTGTTATACCTAAAAGGACAGACCTTTCCAGGAGTCCGACAAGTGAATCCAACCCGGATGGGGGAATGGTCACTCGTCCCAGTAGCCAAACCCTCCGTCGAAGTGTTAGGAAAATGACGAAACCATTCCCCATTACCCAGAGCTCTATCAGGCTGGCATGCAACCCTATTCCGAATAGCTTTGTTATGCCAAGTCCAGATGAAGCCCGAGCGAGATAGTCCCTGGAGCCCTGCCTGGAGGAGACATCTCTGAAAATCATATAGGATAGGGTCTGGAAATGGTCGACCTTCCACCTTCTCCCCACGGTGTAGAAGGGCATTGAAGTCCCCGATCAACAGGAGAGGAAGAGACGCCGAATCAGCCGCAGCTGCGACCCGGGAAATGTCACTCCAAAGGGATTCCCTCCTCCGTCTGTCGTTGTGGCCGTAGACTGCCCCCAATAAAAACCGGAAGCCACCCATGTTGGAGAAGGAAATAGCAATCAACTGCTCCATCATCACAAGCAAATCTCCATCCCAGCTCTTCGAGTTCTATCGAACCCAGATTTTGGCCATGTCACACAGAGCCAGGTTATGTAGTTGGGCCCAATGAGCTGGGGTCCTACGAGCAAGAGTCTTGTCACCCTTAATCTTCATTTCTAACAGAATAGAGATGTCGCATTTCTCTCTGTGCAGCACCCCACAGATCTCTCTCCACCTCCCAAGCGAATACGCCCCCCTCACATTCCAGGCTATAATAGCCATTAATTTAATAAGAGGAAGGGTCCCCTGACAAAACACCCGGATCGGCACCTGGGGAAGGTGTCACGTCCGTCGCTAAAAGATCCTCCTCCATCCCAGATGGGGCAGACTGCTGTGGGATGGCCTGAAAGAGAACCAAAGCCCAGGAAGGATTGTCAACACATACCGCCTCCTCTCTGTCAGAAGTATACATCCCCTCCCTGGAGGAGCTGTCACTCAGCGGTCCGACAGCACGTCTCTTCCTGCAGTAAACCTGTCCCTCAGCCGAACCTCCACCCCCTCGCACCACGATCCCCGACGTCGCCATGCCTCTCGTAATAATGCTACTCTGTCCCTGGGGAGTGGGCAACGTCCCGCTCGTGGAAGCCAGCTGGATAGACACAACGAGGCACGTCCCGCCCTCACTCACCGGAGGCGTATCCTCGCCCACCAAGGCCTCCTCTCTGCTGTCAACTCTGATATCCATATCACAGGAAGAGTCTGGAGTCTCATCCTGTAGGATAGAAGGCTCCACATGATGTCCGGCCGTCGAACATGCACTGGCCAGGTATCCGAAGCAAGAGCACCGTGAACAGGTAGAGGGAACCCATTTATATTCTACCTTCTGGATAAGCACCTCTCCAGACAGAATCTCGTACTCCAGCACCGTCGGTAACTCCCTCCCAGCACGGATCTCCACAAAAATCCTGGCGTACATCAACCTCGACCGAAAAGCAGTGGCTTCGTCAGCCTTGATCGGTGTGCCCACCAAGCTCGCCAGTCGCATCAGCAAAGGAATACTCCAAAACCGAACAGGGAACTCAGGGATGCGAATCCATACAGGAATGGCATTCAGTACTTCCCGCTCACAGGGAAGCTCCGGAGTCCACTCCTTAAGAATGATAATCCGGCCGTCAAACGTCCAGGGGACGCCTTTAAAGATCCTAGCAAAATCCTCCGCGAGACCGAACTTCATATAGTAGAAGCCGTTCTCGCGGGCAAAGAACTCCATGCTCCCCTTAGGCTGCCAGACACGCGTCGCGTACCCCCGAATCTGTCCGTAGAAAGGCTTGTTTTCTAGGACATAAAGTACAAGGGTGTTCTACCAGTATGCTGACACCTTCTCGATCTCCTCCGCGGGGAACGAGGCCCGAAAACCCCTCCCCGTCTTGATTGGCGGAACATACTCCATCGATGTGGGACTTTTCGGCCCCACAGGTTTACAAATCTCTGCCCATGACCGTCCAGCCGGCCGAGTAGTCGCCCCTTGTGGCCTGGGTGCAACCTCCGGACAAGGTGTAACATATCCCATAGCACCGTGATCCACCACTTTACCCTTCCCTTTGTCAGTCGCAGTCGCCTTTGGCCGCCATCCCACCGATCTCCCCGCAGACCCCACCGGGCCACAAGCCAAGGACCTCGTCCCTGATCCGCTCTGACGACCATCAACCGGGTTCCGATCCCGAATATGACCCTGCACACCTCCTGCCTTCCCTCATGTCTTCGCCGCCCGGCGCCGAGTAACCGTCGTCCAACCTCCTACATCCGTCTGGTTCCCCTGGGAATTAGGGGCCGCTCCAAATTCGAAAGTCAGGGGCCTTGGAACCGAGTCCGCTCCCCTCACGATCGGGATGCTCGCTGCAGTCGCCACCCGAGGGGGTCACCCGACCCCCTCAGCATTAGATCTGCCCCCCTCCACCTGAGGGGGCGCCACCACCGCCGATCCACCTGGGGGGTCCGGCCGACCCCAACCATGCACGTCCGCCCCCCCCACCACTGCCATGGGGGGAGCCCCCACCCTTGCCCTGACCGGGGGGTCCGTCCGACCCCCCTCCTGTGAACCCGCACCCCGATTGGGATATCCGCCCCCCCTCCGCCGCCTAGGGGGGCTCATCCACCGACCTGGGTGGGCGGCCCGGCCCCCCACCTTGCCGACCTTCCTTTTTCCGCCGGCGAGAGGATCCGACGGCCGCGGGGGAGGAACCCTAGCCGAGGTCGCCCTTGCGTGGTCGCCTGCTCCTGCCATCTTTATATATATATATATATATATATATATATATATATATATATATATATATATATATATATATATATAAAGCACTGTAGGTTTTTGGTCCGACCCATGTGCTTTGGTTCAACGATGATGAAAGGACTAAATTGCCCCTCTTTATAAGAGAGGAGGAGGTCCCATGTTGGGTACGGAGCAATCAGTTGTTCCAACGGCACCCCCGTCTCCAGCTCCTCTTGCACCGCCCCTCCCTCCGCCGCCTCCGCTCCATCCTCGCCCACTTCGTCGTCGTCGTCCTCTTCCGCAACCCCTTCGTCGCAAGCAGCCTCCTCCACCGCTCAGTCGACGCCGACCCTTCCTTCGCCGCCTCCCTATTCTCTGCCACGACCAACCCCAACCCCTTCTCCTTCAACACCGCCATCGACATCTCTGCCGACCCACTCTCCATCTACTCCCAAATGCTCTGTCACCGCGTCCCTCCCGACTCTCACACCTTCTCTTTCTTGCTCAACACTACCACCGCCGCCGCCGCCACCAAGTCGCTCCACGCACACGCCCTCCTCCTCGGATTCCGGCCCAACCCTTTCGTGCAGACCGTCCTGCTCACCGCCTACTCCCGACGCGGCTCCGCCGACCACGTATTACGGGTGTTCGACGGAATGTCGCACAGGTCTCTGGCCTCGTCGTCCTCGGACGCTCTGCGACGGCCCTGCGTGTCTTCGCCGCCCCGAACGCCGCCACCGTGGTCTTTGTCGTGTCCGCCTCCGCCGGGCTCGGGTCCCTGGCGCCGGCCCGGTGCCTACACGCCTACGTCGAGAAGGCCGGGTTCGGAGGCCGCCTCTCCGTCCGGAACTCCCTGGCGTTGGCCTGGTGCCTGCACGCCTACGTCGAGAAGGTCAGGTTCGTGTCCGTGCCATTATGGCACGAGTTATCCACTAGTATATATATATATATAGAGAGAGAGAGACACACACACACACACACACACACACACACACACACTTTGGGTCTCGAATAAGTTATAATATTTATATTTGGATCTCCATAATAGATATAATTTGTGTTTGGATTTCCAATAAGTTAGAATATTTGTATTTGGGTCTTCATAATAGACATAGTTGGTATTTGGATCTTGGACTAATGGTTGACTGTCAAACCTGAACTAAAAAATGAAATGGAAAAAATGAAAAAAAAAAAAACAAAGATAAAAAGAGAGAAAGAAAATAAAAAAAATCGAGAAAACTAAAAGAAAAGAAAAACGATGGGAATATATTTGTTCGGATATTCGTAATTTACGAAATAAATTTGCTCGAAAATATCGATACCTAAATTCTAAATATACTGAACAAATTTATTATGGAAAACATATTCTCATGTTTGGTTTAGGTTAAAAGAATATATTTCTAAAAATTACGAAAATCCGGACAAATAATTTTCCACAAAACTTGAGAATCCTATCATAGGTGGGTTTTTTTTTTGTTATTTTTTTTTTATTTTTTAAGGTTTTTTTAGTTTTTAAACTAATTATGTCGATTATGGAGATCCAAATATAAATATCAGAACTTATTCGAGACCCAAAGTCTAAATAGGCTTAATTTCAACTTATACCCTCAACTATTTCAGTTTTTTAACTTGATATCTTAAAAAAAATTGGTAGAAATTAATATCCTAAAAAAGAAAGAAAGAAAAAAATACCATAGTCCTCCCTACCCCTAACGCCCCTGTCCCGACTACACCCCCTGCCCCCTCCCCACCTCCAGCCACCCGGCATACCCACTCCCCCTCCCCGCACCCCCCTATACGCCGCTGGCTGAACCCCTCGCAGAAGGAGCAGCAGGGGTGGTGGCGGGGCAGCGGTGGAAGGGGAGAGGGAGAGGGTGGGCATGGGGGGCTGGAGTGGTGTCACATCCATTTTTCTAGTTAAGGATATTTTGGTAATTGTAAAATCTTTTGATTATTTTATATATATTATATTATTGGTGTTGTGATTTTTGGCCTTTTGATAGTATAGCCTTGGTGCAACCTAGCCTAGTGTCTCACCATGACTTAGTGACTTAGTTAGCATGATTAATTAGTGTTAGTAATCCTATTCTAGTTAGTTTCAAGTTAGAAGCTAATTAGCAAGCTTTTGGTTAAAGGCTAGTTAGACTTATTGTTTTAATAATTCATTTTAACCATAGAGAGAAGCCCAAGTCCAACTATTATGAAACCCTATCCCACCCATGTTGTGGTCGGCCAAGTTAGGTCAAGGAAATCCTATTTAATATCTCGTGTTGAGTACTTGCTTCCTTTTCCATTTTTTCTCCTTCTAGCAAAAATCCTAGGTATGTGTTTCCTTCTATTCTCTTCATTTCTCTTCCTTTTTAATACTAGTCTTTTGCATTGAGTTCTGATCTATGTTTATGAATTATTGATGGCGAGAAAACTCAGTTTTGGAGAGCATCGGAGTTTTGGAGTCGCAAGAAGGATCTTCACTTTTGGAGCTTTTTATAAGGAATTCACCCTCAATAGGTAATCTCTCCAAAATCCTTCAAATTCATGAATTCTTCCCGTAGATGCATCCATCTAGGTGTCCCCTAGCTGTAGGATGAGTTTTGTAGGAATTGATATTGGTTTGGTGTCCGTATCGGACACGTATCAGTATTTTTGCGTACGTGTTTGATGAAATGCCCGAAAGAAATTTTTATTGTTGTTTCCTAAATATTTTTGAATAGAAATGTAGATCTATATATTGCTTATGGATTTGTGTCGTACTGAGAGAAAATTTGCGCTGTGTCTGTCTCCAAATTGGGCACAAACCCGCTCGCACACGAGCCGTGCGCGTATCCTGCTGCTCGGGCACTGCAGCGGACACGATAGGACGCTGCGTGACCCCAAAATTGGTGGACACGTAGGGCACATGACTGACACAGGGCTGATCAAGTTTCGTGAGATTTTATCGAGTAGATCTCAAAAAATCTCACACGCACGGATTTTGCTGATACTGCGCGCACGGTAAAAATCCCGACTGATACACGTGTCGTATCACGCATACACGTGTCGTCTGTGTCTCGTGTTGTGTCATATGTGTAGGCCTATACCTAGGCTACCCATGGAAACGAGACGATACGTGTCATGCCTCGTGTCGTGTCCACGAGTTCGTGGACTAACCGCACGAGGCAGTACAGCCTGTGCACAACTGTACACATTTTTAAGTGTCTGGACACTTCGTATCCTATTGTATGGACACAATACACCCTGTGGGACACATACACATGTACACGACATGTTCTTGACCCTTAATTTGATATTTAAATGATTTTGTGATGATTAACTTAGGGTTTATTCATTTTTGCTGATACGGGGTTCTAATAAATGCATTTTTAGATTTTTGAAATGTATTTTCAGAGTTTTAAACTGAATTAATTGCTAATTTATGAATAATTGTTAATGACTAACATGTATACATGTCTAGATTGATGGTTTCATATCTGAGTTACACTTTGAATCAAGACTGAGTTGTATTTGGAGTTTTCGAATGGGCAGGATACTCAAACTAGACTGAAAACTGAGTTTAGGGTTTAATTTTTCATGTGTGTTATTTTTGAGATTTTTGTTGAAATATATACATCTGAGATTAGGCCTATACACCTAGGTTTAGGTATGGGTAGTTTCGAACTATGGTTGATATATATGCAATGTCCATGACAAGATATACATTGTAGGTTGCATAATTACTGAACAAAGGGTAAACTATACATATCTCTTAAAAACCTGAGAATGAAACCTCTATGCTGCCATTAGTTAACCTATGACACACACACACAGGTATAGCTCTAATAGGTATATATATATATACATATATATATATATATATGTATATGTATATATATATATATATATATATATATATATATATATATATATATATATATATATATATGATTAGTGAATGTGATACCTATGTTGTATTGCTATAACCATATGTAATGTATGAATAGAAATATATAGGGATATGTGTGATTGCTTTAAGTTATAGTCTAAAGGTTAATGAATCAGTTTAGGTTTGAGCCTAAATTGGCCGAGTTGACTATCAAGTCGACCAAGTTGACAAAAGTCAACTTTAAGTCAAACTGGATCCAAATTGACTCAAACAGACTTGGAATGACTAGATAATTTGTGTTTGACCTAAAATTTGGTAGATAGACTAGTTGACTTATGGTTGACCAGGTTTGACCAGAGTTGACCAAGGGTTGACTTTGACCTAGAAGGACCTAGAATCATTTAGAATGTATTATAGGCTATTCTTATTTCATGTTAGACATGTTGTGACCTGTGTTGCTCTAAATAGGACTCAGATACTCCAGCTCAGACTCATATTCTTATCAGACAGTCAGGATATCAGGCGAGTACATTCTCTGACCGTTTTATACTTATTAGGAATTATATTCTTGTCATAGTTTAATTTACTTGATGCTGACACGACATTATCGCGGATTAGTACTATATGGATCTTTACATGAGATGTTATCCCCTCGGGTGCATCGAATACATCGTGTCATGTACTTTTCATGAACATCATGTATTTTGTGGACCTTATTATTCATGTATACTCATGTGCTCTCATGTACTCTCATGATCTCATGAGCTTCATGTATAAACTATCATGTACAATAACATAACCTGTCTAGATCCTTGTGTATTGATTGGGGCATGGGGGAGTAGAAATAGTCATGTGAAAAATTCTAAAGTAGTGTAATCATGTACAAACTCTTTAGTGTAATCATGTGCAAATCAAGTCGTTCACATGTCTATCTTGTACTCTAAATCACAGTCACTTATAGTTCTCTATTATCATATATAGATAGCTTTGTTTATCAGTTTCTCTCTTTCTTTTTATGCTTATTTCTTAGCATTTCATGTATCTTAACCTATCACATGCTTTATATTTTCTGTCAAGATATGAACTGCGTGAGATGTATTGTGCTCGTTCTCGTCCTGATTAGACTGTTAGAAATATTACAGGTGATGAGGAGGAGTTTTGTCCTACATATTATGGCACAGGCTTAGATGACACTGGTGACTTGGACCCTCAAGAGGATCCTACAGTCGCTGAGGACTTGCCTATTGTCTAGATTAGATCTCTAGACTAGTTTCCCTTTAGTTGTCTTATTTTATGTACTTTCAGTTTCTAGATATTGGTGATGTTGTATATTCAGATATTACTCTTGTTTGTAGCTGGTTGGAGATTATCCCTTTATCTTATCTTTACATCTATTCTCTTTATTCCACCTTAGATGATGTGATTGAGTTGTACCTTTATATTGTCCTCCTTTTGGAGTGTATATCATTGTACAGGTATGGTTATTGTGTTAGATATTATGACCTAGGACAGCGTTCTATCGCCAATACTGCGGCGTAGGCTGGACGTACCCACTTCTCTTGCCCTTACACTAGGTCCGGGTCATGATACGTTTTTAGTAGTGGCCCATGCAGGTCCAAGTCGCAACTAGTACAATTTCGTAGCGGTACTCGAACTAGAATATCGCTACAGCCTGCAGTAGGATATAGGATATAAGTTAAGGTACTCAATCACATTAGGAAAACTCTTATCTAATTCTTGTTGCTAATTGCCTTCTTTTGAAATGAACTGTCCTCCTTTGATTATATCGCTTCTTTCTCAGTAATTGATTCTTTGTTTGATCTATCTTCAGGATGGTGGAGACACGATCGCAGCGCTCTGGTCTAAGGGATACCGCTGAGAGGTCTGCCACTTCTCGCCCGACTCAGCAGGACCCTGGGACCACAGTACCTCTTGTTCCAGCTCAGGTGGGACCGTCTGCAACTTTTAGAGGTGCTCCTCCACCGGTTTCGAGGACTACCCCAGGGGTTCAGGGGATACTACTACTACCGATGTTGGCCCATTGGTCATGGTCAAACCTGATTTTAATAATTGATCAAACTCTGTCTCGATATAGATGCAAGTCAATTCAGATGTTTACCAACGACGTTTTGGACACTGCTCAACGATGGATATCTACTCTGTTCAAGACCGAAGTTGTTTGCCACTCAGAATGTATTTCCTTCAAAGCAATGTAGTTTTTTATTTTATTGAGTCTAGGAATACATTGTACACTAAGTCGTACTGGCAAATAAGCTAACCTAAAATCATTTTTGAAAACTGACCTATCTTTTTAAAATGACCTATATTTTTGAAAAACATCTATTTTACAAAAAGCTTCTGAAGGACTTTTCAAAAAGTCAAAATTATTTTTCTCAAAATCAACTGACCAAACCCTGACAGAACTTGGCCAGAGTTCGGCGGCCATAGTTCGGCCAAGTTGAACGTTATGTGAACGTTTGATTTTAAACTTGGTCTTCCTTCAGTTGCGATTTGTTACGAAGAATTCTGTCCGAATTCTGCCCGAATTCTGTCTTTGGAAAAACTATAAATAGAAAAAGATTTCGATCATTTCAAATCACCAATTCACTTTCAATCTCTTCTCTTCTAAAGCTTACATTTCTTCCAAAGAGTTCTAAAAAGCTTCCATTTTCAAATACCAAGCCAGTTACAATCCTCTAGTCGATTTGCCAGTACGGTACGGTCTAGAAGTTTCAGAGCGATTGTAATCAGAGGCTTTATTGAAGATACAACTCTTCACAATTGAAGTTGGTCGAGTTCTTCATATCAAAGCTCATGTCTGTAGAAGTTACAAGGGCTTCGTATAAAAACTTGCAGGATTTTCCAATAGTGGATTCAACTGGAAGCTAGAGTTCTTCCGACTGGACTAGTCCTCATAAGAAGGAAACCAGTATAAATCTCGGTTTTGCGTTTGCCTTCTGATTACCTTTTTATTACTGTCATTTATTTTGTAATTATTATTATATCTGTGATCTAACTGCTAACGAGTATTTCTGATCACCTTTTTATTACTGTCATTTATTTTTACGATTTCGTTCCTACAATTGGTATCAGAGCAGATTCTCCATCTAGAGGTATTATATTCTGATCCCAATTGTTCCTACAATTGGTATCAGAGTAGGTTCTCCATCTAGAGGTATTATATTCTGATTCCAATTGTTCCTACAATTGGTATCAGAACGGATTATATAGTTAAAGCAAGGTAAAATTGCAATTATATTCAATTGTTATATAGATCACAGTATTACACATAGCAACTGTGAAATTCACAAGTGAAGGCCAAGCCATAAACAGACCTCCACTGTTTGATGGCACAAATTACACTTATTGAAAAATACGTATGAGTTTCTTTCTGAAATCTCTTGATTTTGACTTATGGTCTGTAGTTATTGATGGCTATAAAAAGCCCCCTCGTATTAATGTTGATGGAGTTTTAGTTGAAAAATCCCATGACAAATATACAGAGGATGAAAAGAAAAAGGCCAATCTTGACGCACGTGCTATTAACGCTCTATTTTGTGCTTTAGACAGAACTGAATTCAACAGGGTGTCTACCTGCACAACATAAAACGAAGTATGGAAACTTTTCGAAGTAACCCACGAAGGAACAACACAAGTCAAGGAGTCAAAGATCAGCAGACTTACTCAGGAGTACGAGGCGTTCAAAATAAAGCCAAGTGAATCAGTCACTTAGATGTTTACAAGATTCTTGGATATTATAAATCCTTTGTCTTCACTAGGCAAGGATTACAGTAACCATAAGAAGATTCGCAAACTTCTACGAGCTCTTACAAAGAACTTGATTCCAAAGGCTACAGCAATCATTGAAGGGAACGACCTCTCAACAATGTCTCTGGAAACACTCATGGGTAAGCTACTCACTCACGAGTTAGAACTTTAAGACTTTGAAGATGCTACACCAAAGGAGAAGTCAGAAAAGTCGATCGCTCTCAAGGCTCAACATAGAAGAACTGTCGAAGACGACTCTGATGACAGGGACTCCGACTCTGAAGATCATGCTCTTCTGGTAAGAAAATTCAAGAAGTTCATGAGATTTAACAGGAGAACAAAAGACAGCAACAACAACAACGAGGAAGATCCTATTTGCTACGGATGCAAGAAGAAATGACACATGAAGAAAGATTGTCCAACAGCATCATCATAAAAAAAGCAACAAATATGACAAAAGCTACCTGAAGAAATCTACATCAAAGAAGTACGCCAACACAAGCATATGGCATGAAAGTGAGACCAGCGACTCAGAAGACGAACAATCAGATGATGCTGCAAATGTATGCTTGATGGCTTGCGATCAGGTAATCACTAATCCTCTATTTGATCCTTATGATGATTTCACCTTCGAGCAACTAGGAGAGGCTTTCAGTGACCTGCTAAATGATTACAGGAAGCTGCATAGTAAATATGAAACCTCTAAGAAGGTACTCAAAGAGTACAAACACTACAAAAATATGGTAAAATAGCGACTGTAATAGCGACTAACCGAAGTTAGTTGGTATTTCAGCGACTAAATATCGACTAAATTTCTACGAAATCAAAACTCAATATATTTTTAGTCGCTAGTCAGTCTCTAATACGCCGGTGACTTCCGAGTATTTTTATAGCGACAGAAAAGTCAGTCGGTATTTACAAAACTTTTTTATTTTTTTTGCTGACTCCTATAGAGCGACTGAATATTCAGTCGGTGAGAAACCCTTTAACTCTCACACTTTTCCTCTCCCTCCTATTATTTTTGTTCCCTCCCCAAAAACTTTCGACTCCCGAGAGCCGATCGACCCCTCCACACCCCCTCCATTCCTTCCTCCTCCGGCGCCTCTCCTCCGCCGCCTCTCTCCTCCGCCGCCACTCCTTCGTCGCCTCCTCTCTGTCGCCTCTCCTCCGCGGCCTCTACCATCGTCGCCTCTCTCTCTGCAGTTGCAACGTCGACGCCTCTCCCTCCACCGCTGCAACGTCGAGGCCCCGAACCCTTTTACCGGTGTTAGGTAAAAATAAAAATTTATGTAAGTTTTTTTTTGTAGTTTTAAGTTTCCTAAATTTTCCTCTAAATGCATAAATTTAGGGCTTGATCTGGGCTTGTCATTTGTTCTTAATGTCATTGTTCAAGAAAATTTAGGGTTTAGTGTAACAAATTTTAAAAATAAATAAATGCAGGAAACAAAAAATGTGTTGTTTAAAGTTATTTTGTTTCTTTTTGCCATTGGTTTTGATGTAGAATTTGTGGGTATTTACCTATAATTTGTAGGTCCTCTTTAATTAATTTTAGGACCAAATCAGAACGAATCGGAAATGCCCAACGATTTGCATTTCGAAAATTTTGCTCTGGATAATAAAAGTATTTATGTCCTGACTTCCAGATTAGCAAATGTATCTTTTTTTTTTTTGCACAATGATTAATGCCAATGTTTATAGCATCAATTTCTGCACGACTATATCCGAAACTCTACCTACAGGACTCTATATGTTGCAATAAGCTTGGTGGGTTTAATAATTTGATTTGTCAATGGTATGCCATCAAGTGTCCATGTCTAGATATTTAAAAAGAAAGGATGAATCAATAGATAATTTGCTAGGGATAGCAAGAGAATGAAAACCATAGATATTTCAAACAAATATCAATGACCATCTAATAACTGCTTTTTATTACTATCAAAAGAAAGTGACAGAGATACCATAAATATCCAAAGAAAGTGACATGACTTTAGTTTGGTACAGTTTCATTGCAGAGTTTTGATTAGTTTCAGAGTTTTGGTTTGGTCAGTTTATTTACTTCTAGTCGAGTTTGTACCTAATTGAGTCTGTTTGTTTTAGTCTAAAACTTTGTAGAGTTGTAATAAGACATCTGTTGATAGTGATAAATGGTTGAGATTTTAGAATCCTTTATGGGATGCATTTGAAGTGCAGGGTGCCTGTGATGCCTAAGGCCCTAAACTCTAACTTCTAGGTGCTTACTTAAAGCATAACAACAAGCCGATGATTGATTTGCTCACAATTTGTTATGCAAAACTAACTTCTATGTGCAAAAAAAAAACACAACAAAATTATAGTATGAACCAAAGAATAACCATATTTTTTTATGATCTATAAATCATATTTGATATCCAATCATTTCTTTTTGAATATATATGACGCAGAATAATTTGCACGGGAAAAAGAATGAGTCGATACTTAGTTGACCGCACGTGGATGTACAATCGACGACATGAGAGCAGGATTGGCCTGAATGAAGATTTCAAAGCGGGCGTTGAGGAATTTCTCAAATACGCCAGTAGCCAATCTAATTTTATGTATGGTAAACTCATCAAGTGTCCTTGTGTTAAATGTCGTAATAGACCATTCAAAGAGGTAGATCTTGTGAGGGAGCATCTTTACAAGAAGGGTTTCGTACAAAACTACAAGGAATGGACGGCTCAAGGAGAGCCTTTGTTCTTGCAACATCAGTCCTCCTTTGATACGGAGGTCAGAGAGTCTACACCCGGAGATAACTTTGAATATCGGCATCGAAACCTAGCATGGGAGATGATATATGTTGCGGCCGGGCCTAGTTTTGATCCAGAGGATCTGAATTCTGATGCAAAGGAATTCTATGATATGTTCAAGGATGCCGAAACACCGATATACCCGGGATGTGATACTCATTCAGTCCTGTCTGTGGTGATGCAGATGTTGAACATCAAGTCTGATTTCAACTTGCTGCATGGCTACTATTCACTGAGCCGCATGGCTACTATTCACTGAGCCGCATGAGATGCAGCATTTGCATTTCCATGCTTATATTAATAAGCATTTGCATGGCCTTTAAAGCATTTTCATGCTTATATTAATAAGCATTGAATGCTACCTGTACCAAAGCATTTCCATGCTTATAATAATAGCATTTAATGTTGCTTGGACTTAAAAGCATTTGCATTGCATGTTCTAGCATTATGGCTGCATAGGGCTTAAGAATCCTTAATGCATTTGTTAATGCATTTAATGCATTCCTTAATGCATTCCTGAATACATTTTCTTAATGCATTTGTTAATGCATATCTACTAGCACCAGCCGCATATGGCATTAAGGAATCCCTTAATGCATTTCTTTAATACATTTGTTCTCCTTAATGCATTTGTTAATACGTTTCTCTAGCACCAGCCGCATATGGCATTAAGGAGTCCATTATTTAGTGTATTCTTTAATGCCTTGTTACTACATTCTTCTAGCACCAGCCGCATATGGCTTCCATTGGCCGCATACAAAGGCAAGCTTTGCTTGCATTATATTGAACCCACGTGGCCTTGTTTGCATGAAGGCATGCATGCTTTGTTGCATGCTTTGTTACATGCTTACGTGGCTTGTTTGCATGCATGCTTTGTGGCATTGTTAATAGTGAGCCGCATATGGAACATGGAATCAAATCAGCCGCATGCATATTAATGCAGTATACTAATGCATGCAAACATACATTTAATATATATATTAATATATTATATAGTGTATATTAATATAATGTATATTAATATATTTTGTATATTAATATATATTAATATAATATATTTAATGTATTAATGCATTATTTAATGCATTTCATTAATGCATTATATTAATGTATTAAATGCAATTGTCTGCAAGCATACATGTTTATATATTTAGCAGGCTTATATTTTGCTCAGCCGCACATGGCCAAGTGACTGCTGGCCGCATGGAAATTTCTCAAGCCGCTTGAGTCCCCCACAGCCTTTGTCCTTTCTAATATTTAATTACTAAATGTGTACTTGTGCTAAATTAATTGTTCTCTGACATGATGGTGATCCGTTGTGGTGCACTTTTGACATGACATGATAGTGGCCCGACGCGGCGCACTCCTGACAGTGAACATGACATGACAAGATTGAATGGCCTGCATACGGTGGATGATTGTGTTTGTACAATTGAACCGATAATGTTTGCATCATGTCTAGGACAGGGATCCCTGAGTACCACGATCATGGGTACCTACTGTAATGGCTAAGGCTAATAACTAGAATAATTCAGTAGTCATGAGAGATTTCCCCAGCTACAGGCGATCCCGTTATCCCGGCCACCATTATTGGACTTGCAGCCTGCCGACGAGTAGGGCACAAGTCTAAATTCACTGATATATGGAAAAGAAAGATGCACTGCTTAATGAACCCAAGTCGCCTGGATAACCTGGATTAGCTGCAGGGCTTGTGGCTGGAGGAACATCTCACTTCATGTTGTGATAACCCTAGTTAGCTAATGTAGAAAGCCGTAGTCTCTGATTGGCCGGGAGCGATTTTATGGTGTAGTTTCAGTGCTCGATTATTGCAAGCTTGATCGCATGATTGTTACTTCTAACAATAAAGATCAGGGACTAAGTTCTATTCAGGCGAAGGGTTACAACCCCGGTCATTGTTTGGTTTAAGGGTTGTAACCTGGCTCCCGGAGCAGTTCTAAGTCCTCTCTTCGT
Organism: Iris pallida; assembly: GCA_029216955.1. Taxonomy (NCBI): domain Eukaryota; kingdom Viridiplantae; phylum Streptophyta; class Magnoliopsida; order Asparagales; family Iridaceae; genus Iris; species Iris pallida. The sequence goes on from JANAVB010007399.1 coordinate 45,673,598, forward strand.
TTATTGTCTTATTACACCCCCGTTATGCTTGTAATGTCTTACCTTACCAACAGAATTTGGAGACAGAGTTCTATTCAGGTGAAGGGTTACAATCCCGGTCCTTGTTTGGTTTAAGGGTTGTGACCTGGCTACTTGAATGGTTCCCTCGTACTCCATTATGACTGTCGTTATTCTTTTACTTTCAGTTCTTTTAACTGCTTAAATATATTTTCTGATGTGCTGGTTTTAGTTCTTAAGTGAAGCCTTCTTTATGGCACTTGCTCTTTCTGGGATCTGACCCAGCTGGTTTTGTGTGGCCAGATTTCGGAGCAGGTTCAGAGGATCTACCGACCTTCTAGCCCGATGGTGACCACCAGGCGTAACCAGGGCAACGAGTGGGTTTATTTTTGCTCTCCCACTCTATTGTAAAAATTTTATTTTGAGGCGTTTAGCCGACGAGCACCTGTTAGCTCGTATTGCATACCTTATTACTGTCTACCTACGGGCTGTAACATGATTGACAGATCCTAGGGTTGATCATGTATGACTAAACTCTTGTTAGTCCTCACATTTTGTAATGACTAGCTTCATAATCAGCTGGATATGTAATGTTTGGGACGCCTTACTATTGTATATTTGGTGATCTTACATCTTGTAACTTTATTTGCTTGCTTGAGATTGAGATAATTAGGCTTGTTATTGACCATAGGAGACTGATGGATTGTAGTTGAACCCTCATATATCTAGACAGTCGTGACCGTATAGTGGGATTGATTCTATTTTATTATACGTAGCTGGCTATGTATGCCCCCGCTCTCCAGTATTCTGGTTCTGGGGCGTTACGTGGTTTAAGTGGTGGCCCATGCAGGTCTTGTAAATCAAGATATGTGAGGGTTTACCGAATAGATGTCTCAATCAGCACTCGTCCTTGATCTCTGCCCGAATCTTCTAATCCCTGAGATTCTCGACCTGATCACATGCTGGTATCGTTGATCTGTTTTGGTCCTTCCTTATTGTTTCCTATGTCGTCTTCTTCAGCGGTATTGTTCCTGGTCCTACCGATCAGCAAAGCGAAGCGTCTCCCATGGACAAGCAGTAACCAGAAGATCAGGCCCAGTACTCATGAGCAGCCTCCGAGTTATGCCTCCTGGAGATCCAGAACCCCCGGTACAGCCAGCCCAGCTCGCAGGACAGGATGATGGAGCCTTGGTGGGACTTATCAGGGAGTTGCTTGCATCGCAGGATCATCGAAGAGATGCCTTGCATCAGGCTATGACAGATGCTCTGGACAGAGGTAGACATCATGGAAACAGTGCAGCGAACAGTTTCAAGCACCTGAACCCTCCATTCTTCGATGGCAGCGAAGATGCTATCGCTGCTGATGCGTGGCTTCAGGACACAGAGGTGATATTGGAGGCAGCGAAGACCCCAGAAGATGAGAAGGTGGCCGTGGTGCGCCTGCAGTTATTGGATCTAGCCCGCAGCTGGTGGACGGCTCAGGCCGTTGGACTAGTGGCGCCTATTGCCTGGGTAATATTCCGTGAGAGGTTCTGGACCAAGTACTTCGATGCGGTGGCTCAGTACGATCTACAGACCAAGTTCACCAATTTGAAGCAGATGGGCAGGACGGTCGATGGGTATGCGGCCGAGTTTTCCAGGCTTAGTCGGTTTGCTCCCACCTTGGTGGTGACCGAGTTCGATAGAGCCCAGCGAATTTAACAGGGACTCCACCTGAAGATTTTGCTGGCAGTGGAGTAGTTCGAGCATCAGACTTTTGATGCGGTATTGAGGGCAGCTAGGAGGCACGAGTATACCTCCCAGAGGATTGTGGACAGGACCGAGGGTCGGAAGCGATCCTACAGCCAGATGAATCAGTCGTCGGCCCCAGCCCCGGCAGCCAGGGCTTTGACCATTGGAGCTCCGAGAAGGACAGCTTCAGTTACGTCGGTTCAACATTCAACCCCGACGTATCCTCAGCAGCCGAAGCAGAAGCAGTCTTCCCTCATGGGCTGCTCTTATTATGGAAAGCCTGGACATGTTATTTCAGAATATCGCAAGGCTCGAAAATTGTGTTTGCTTTGTGGAGCACCGGACCACGAGGTAGGGTCCTGCCCGTTCAGGACTGACTCATCACCAGCCAGGACCAGTTCATTCGTTAGGGGACCAGCCCCAGTACCAGTACCAGTCCAGCAGCAGTTTCCATCCCCGAGGCCATTGCCGACGCAGACCCAAGCTTTTCAACAGCAAAGGCCTCAGCAGTATGCCCAGGCGCAAGTTCAGAATAGGCAGCGAGGATTCCAGTAGAGAGGGCTGGTACCCAGAGGACATGGTCAAGTGTTGGTTTGACCATGGGAGAAGAAGGAGTGGCGCCAGGTGAGGTAGTGGCAGGTACTATTCTTTTCAACACTTTTTCGGCTTCAGTGTTATTTGACTCTGGCGCATCGCATTCATTTATGTCTGCACGATTCGCGATACGGATAGGACTGGAGCCCGAGTCATTATCAGTAAGGCTCAATATACTTACTGGTAATGGTCTTGTGGGAGTAGATAGAGTGTTTTCCTCGTGTCGGATCGTGGTTAGAGGTAGAGAATTTTCCGCTAGGCTGACAGAATTTTTGATGGACGATTATGATGTGGTCTTAGGGATGGATTGGTTGAGGGACCAGTATGCTAGGATAGACTGCCATTTTGGCAGAGTTATTTTTAGCATTCCAGGCGAGCCGGAGTTTTCTTTTTTCCGAGGCGAAGTTGAACCTTCTCCTCCATTATTGCGGATGGCCGTAGCAGCAGTGCAGTTACCCCGGATAGTCGAAGTATTTCCAGATGTTTTCCTGAAGGAGCTTCCAGGAATACCGCCAGAACGAGAGATCGAATTTACTATCGACTTGATTCCCGGGACAACACCAGTGTCAGAGAGAGTCTACAGGATGGCACCGTCAGAATTGGAGATATCGTACAAGATGATTTAAGAACTCTGGACCAAGGGATTCATTCGTGCAAGTGGATCGCCTTGGGGAGCCCCGATGCTTCTTGTGAAAAAGAAGGATGGTATATCCAGATTATGTGTTGACTATCATACCTTGAACTCAGTAACAATCAAGAACAGATATCCTCTCTCCAGGATAGATGACTTGTTTGATCAACTCAGAGGAGCGGCAGTATTCTCGAAGATTGATTTGCAGTTAGGATACCACCAGATCAGAGTTAGAGAGCCGGATATCCCGAAGACAGCTTTTAGATCTAGATATGGGCATTGGGAGTTCCTTGTTTTGCCCTTTGGAGCAACCAATGCGCCGGCTATATTCATGGACCTCATGAATCGTATCTTCATGCCTTATTTAGGTCAGTTCATGATCGTGTTCATAGACGATATCCTGGTCTACAGTAAGAGTGAAGCGGAGCACGAGCAGCATCTCAGAGTTGTCCTCCAGATTCTCTGAGAGCACCAGTTGTATGCCAAGTTCAGTAAATACGAGTTCTAGCTCGATCGTATTTCATACTTGGGTCATATCATCACTAGAGAGGGAGTAGAAGTGGATCCCCAGAAGATCGTGGCTATAGAAACCTGGCCAGTGCCCCGCACCATTGCAGAAGTTCATAGTTTTCTTGGATTGGCCGGCTACTGCCGGAGATTTGTTTCGGACTTTGCTCGGATTTCAGCGCCATTGACACAGTTGACCAGTAAGGATGTGCAGTTTGCTTGGACAGCAGAATGTCAAGAATCTTTTGAGAAGCTGAAGCGAGGCTTGATGACGGCACCCGTTCTCACACTTTCAGATGGGACCGGAGGATTTTCAGTATACTGTGATGCTTCAGGTAGAGGTCTAAGGTGTGTTTTGATGCAGCATGGGAAGGTAATAGCTTATGCGTCACGACAACTTCATGATCATGAGAGGAATTACCCGACCCACGACTTAGAGCTGGCAGCAGTAGTGTTTGCACTTAAGTTGTGGAGACACTACCTGTATGGAGATAGGGTGGAGATTTTTAGCGACCAAAAGAGCCTGAAGTATGTGTTCACTCAGAAGGACCTTAACATGCGTCAGAGAAGATGGCTAGAGCTGCTTGTGGATTATGATGTCAACCTGCAGTATCACCATGGAAAGGCCAACGTTGTTGCAGATGCATTAAGCAGGAGAGCCAAAGTTTATCTTCTGACAGCGCAACAAGAGTTGTTGGCAGATCTTCAGAAGATGGGTATAGAAGTTGTCCTTCCTACCAATGTGGCATTGATGGCCAGCATGCAAGTACAGTCCAGTATAGTTGAGAGGATCAAGATAGCTCAGTCCTTCGATTCTAAGCTTCAGCGGCTTAGAGCAGAATGTGAAGCAGGACGACGACCAGAATTATGCATTCAGGAAGATGGTACACTTTGACATGGTAAACGTCTTTGTGTACCTAGTGGAGATATCAGACGGAAGGTCATGGCGGAAGCTCACAATTCTCAGTATTCAATTCATCCCGGTGGCACGAAGATGTACTGTGATATCCGTCAGCACTTTTAGTGGAATGGCATGAAGAGGGAGATAGTTCGGTTTGTCTCTCGATGTTTGGTTTGCCAACAAGTCAAGGCTGAACATCAGAGGCCAGCTGGACTTCTTCAGCACTTGCCGATTCCAAAATGGAAGTGGAAACATATAACCATGAATTTCGTGACTGGATTACCTAGATCCCCAGCTGGTCGAGATGCTATTTGGGTTATAGTTGATAGGCTCACGAAGGTGGCTCACTTTCTCCCATTCAGAGTTGCTCAGTCGACAGCTCAGCTAGCAGAGATGTATCTTCGACAGATTGTCAGATTCCACGGTGTACCAATCAGTATCACCTCGGACAGATTGTAAGAGAGTTTGGGAACTCACCTCCAGTTCAGCTCAGCTTATCACCCGCAGACAGATGGTCAGTCGGAACGCACGATCCAGACTCTGGAGGATATATTGAGATCTTGTACACTCGACTTCGGTGGTTCGTGGGAAGATCACCTGCACCTGGTGGAGTTCTCATACAATAAAAGTTTCCAAGCTAGTATCCAGATGGAACCGTTCGAGGCACTGTACGGTAGGAAGTGTAGATCCCCACTAGCATGGGACGATATTGGAGAGAAGCAGATACTTGGTCCAGAGATGATCACTCGGACAGTTGAGGTGGTCAGGAGAGTCAGAGATCATCTTCGCGTTGCACAAGATCGTCAGCGCCATTGGGCCGATTCTCATCGGCGTCCCCTTGAGTTTTCTGTCGGCGACCATGTATTCCTGAGGATCTCGCCTAACTGTGGCGTCATTCGTTTTGGCGTACGGGGAAAGCTTAGTCCTAGGTATATAGGGCCGTTCGATATTCTGGAGCGAGTGGGAGATGTGTCCTATCGTCTCGCTCTTTTGCTGTCTCTGAGTGAGGTGCATGACGTGTTCCATGTATCCCAACTACGACGGTATATTCCGGACTCGAGTCATATCCTGGATCATTCGGAATTGGTTGTGGGTACCAACCTTTCGTATGAGGAGAGACCCGTATCCATATTGGACCAAAGAGAGAAGATACTCAAGAACAAGACTATCAAGTTAGTCCGTGTTGCTTGGGGTCATCACTCTTTGGAAGAGTCAACGTGGGAGCGTGAGGATGATATCCGATCGTGATATCCTGACCTGTTTGACTCGTGAGGTATAATATCTTTCCTATGCCTCATGTCTTCAATTCCTTGCTTGTACGAATAATTGCTTGATTGCTTAACTAGTATAGCTGGCCTGTGAGTAGTATAGCTTGTCCTTGAATCTCTAGCCACTTGATTAAATTCTGAGGACGAAATTCTTTTAAGGTAGGTAGAGTTGTAATGACCATTGTTCGTATTACGTATCTCGGTATACGTGTACGTATTTAGACCCGTATTGCATGTCTCCTTGTTGGGTTCGGCCCAACTTGACTTGGTTCGGCTTGGTTTTGCATGGTTCGGTTTTGCTAGATTTTATGTGAACCAAACCACTCCCACCTACCACCACCTTCATTAAATATCCCACCACATAATTCTTTCTCATCATTAACTCTTTTTCTTCTTCTCCACCATTACTTCTCCACCAACCTGAGAGTGGAAAGTTTAGGCAAGTGCATCTTGTTTCATGGAGAAAATCTATTTTTATTGTTCCATTGTCTTCCTCATGTGTTTCTAACCCACTTTAGTATTTAGCATTTTTTATTTCCATGGTCAAATTCTTGTAAATCTAGCTTTGTGGTATTTTCGGTTTTCAGGAGTTTTGATCTATCAATCTTGTATATTTTGCTAGTTGATGGTCCCATGTTGCAGAAAATTTCGTTTGGTCCAAATTTGACCTACGGGATTTTGCTGAGCCGCATGGAGATTTTTGCTCTGGGCCGCATGAGCATTAATTGCCTTGGCCGCATGAGCATTTAATTTTGTTGGCCATTGGCCATTTCCTAGCCGCATAAGCATTTGCTATTTTGCTGGCCGTATGGCCATTCACCAGAGTCAGCTGCATGGCCTTCGTAATACTTGGCTGCATAGGCTTCCCCCCCCCCAATTTAGTTTGTATGACTTTTTTTTAGTTGCATGCATTAGCATGCAGTTGCTTGCTAATGCATTAGCAATAATTATATGTAGCCGCATGTACTTGCACTTGCTAGCATCAGCATGTGCATAAAAATATTAGTAGCCGCATGGCTACTATTCACTGAGCCGCATGAGATACAGCATTTGCATTTCCATGCTTATATTAATAAGCATTTGCATGGCCTTTAAAGCATTTACATGCTTATATTAATAAGCATTGAATGCTACCTGGACTAAAGCATTTCCATGCTTATAATAATAGCATTTAATGTTGCTTGGACTTAAAAGCATTTGCATTGCATGTTCTAGCATTATGGCCGCATGGGGCTTAAGAATCCTTAATACATTTGTTAATGCATTTAATGCATTCCTTAATGCATTCCTGAATACATTTTCTTAATGCATATCTACTAGCACCAGCCGCATATGGCATTAAGGAATCCCTTAATGCATTTCTTTAATACATTTGTTCTCCTTAATGCATTTGTTAATGCATTTCTCTAGCACCAGCCGCATATGGCATTAAGGAGTCCATTATTTAATGCATTCTTTAATGCCTTGTTACTATATTCTTCTAGCACCAGCCGCATATGGCTTCCATTGGCCGCATACAAAGACAAGCTTTGCTTGCATTATATTGAACCCACGTGGCCTTGTTTGTATGAAGGCATGCATGCTTTGTTACATGCTTACGTGGCTTGTTTGCATGCATGCTTTGTGGCATTGTTAATAGTGAGCTGCATATGGAACATGAAATCAAATCAGCCGCATGCATATTAATGCAGTATACTAATGCATGCAAACATACATTTAATATATATATTAATATATTATATAGTGTATATTAATATAATGTATATTAATATATTTTGTATATTAATATATATTAATACAATGTATTTAATGTATTAATGCATTATTTAATGCATTTCATTAATGCATTATATTAATGTATTAAATGCAATTGTCTGCAAGCATGTATGTTTATATATTTAGCAGGCTTATATTTTGCTCAGCCGCACATGGCCAAGTGACTGCTGGCCGCATGGAAATTTCCCAAGCCGCATGAGTCCCCCACAGCCTTTGCCCTTTCTAATATTTAATTACTAAATGTGTACTTGTGCTAAATTAATTGTTCCCTGACATGATGGTGACCCGTTGTGGTGCACTTTTGACATGACATGATAGTGGTCCGACGCGGCGCACTCCTGACAGTGAACATGACATGACAAGATTGAATGGCCTGCATATGGTGGATGATTGTGTTTGTACAATTGAACCGATAATGTTTGCATCATGTCTAGGACAGGGATCCCTGAGTACCACGATCAGGGTACCTACTGTAAATGGCTAAGGCTAATAACTAGAATAATTCAGTAGTCATGAGAGATTTTCCCAGCTACAGGCGATCCCATTATCTCGGCCACCATTGTTGTACTTGCAGCCTGCCGACAAGTAGGGCTCAAGTCTAAATTCACTGATATATGAAAAAGAACGATGCACTGCTTAATGAACCCAAGTCGCCTGGATAACCTGGATTAGCTGCAGGGCTTGTGGCTGGAGGAACATCTCACTGCATGTTGTGATAACCCTAGTTAGCTAATGTAGAAAGCTGTAGTCTCTGATTGGCCGGGAGCAATTGTATGGTGTAGTTTCAGTGCTCGATTATTGCAAGCTTGACCGCATGATTGTTACTTCTAACAATAAAGATCAGGGGCTAAGTTCTATTCAGGCGAAGGGTTACAACCCCGGTCCTTGTTTGGTTTAAGGGTTGTAACCTGGCTCCCGGAGCAGTTCTAAGTCCTCTCTTCGTTTTTTGTCTTATTACACCCCACGTCATGCTTGTAATGTCTTACCTTACCAACAGGATTTGGAGATAGAGTTCTATTCAGGTGAAGGGTTACAACCCAGGTCCTTGTTTGGTTTAAGGGTTGTGACCTGGCTACTTGAATGGTTCCCTCGTACTCCATTATGACTGACGTTATTCTTTTATTTTTAGTTCTTTTAACTGCTTAAATATATTTTCTGATGTGCTGGTTTTAGTTCTTAAGTGAAGCCTCCTTTGTGGCACTTGTTCTTTCTGGGATCTGATCCAGCTGGTTTTGTGTGGCCAGATTTCAGAGCAGCTTCAGAGGATCTACCGACCTTCCAGCACGATGGTGACCACCAGGCGTTACCAGGATAACGAGTGGGTTTATTTTTGCTCTCCCACTCTATTATAAAAAATTTATTTTGAGGCATTTAGGCGGCGAGCACCTGTTAGCTCGTATTGCATACCTTATTACTGTCTGCCTACGTGCTGTAACATGATTGACAGATCCTAGGGTTGATCATGTATGACTAAACTCTTCCTAGTCTTCACATTTTGTAACGACTAGCTTCATGATCAGCTAGATATGTAATGTTTGGGATGCCTTACTATTGTATATTTGGTGATCTTACATCTTGTAACTTTATTTGCTTGCTTGAGATTTAGACAATTAGGCTTGTTATTGACCATAGGAGACTGATGGATTGTAGTTGAACCCTCATATATCTAGACAGTCGTGACCATATAGTAGGGTGTATTCCATTTCATTATACGTAGCTGGCTATGTATGCCCCCGCTCTCCAGTATTCTGGTTCTAGGGCGTTACACAGGTTATGCAGGAGGCCCATCATTCTCAGTACTCTATGCATCCAGGTGCCAACAAGATGTATAGGGATCTGAAAGAGCATGCATGGTGGTATGGGATGAAGCGGGAGGTTGCTCGCTTCGTTGCCAGATGTTTAATCTGTCAGCAGGTTAAGGCAAAGAGGCAGAGGCCAGGAGGACTGTTGCAACCATTGCCCATTTCGGAGTGGAAGTGGGAGCACATCACGATGGACTTTGTTTCTGGATTGCCGCGTACACCAGGAGGAAAAGACACGATTTGGGTCATCGTAGACAGGTTGACCAAATCAGTCCACTTTTTGTCTTCTAAAGTTGGTACGTCTACTGAGAGTCTAGCAGAGATGTATATGCGGCAGATTGTCAGAATACATGGAGTTCCGGTGAGCATTGTCTCGGATCGGGATAGTCGCTTTACTTCCCATTTCTGGCGGAATCTGCAGACTAGTTTGGGCACTCAGCTCAAGTTCAGTACTGCATACCACCCTCAGATGGACGAACAGTCGGAGAGGACTATTCAGACACTCGAGGACATGCTGCGGACTTGTGTCTTAGATTTTGGAGGCTCCTGGAAGGATTATTTGAATTTAGTGGAGTTTGCATACAACAACAGTTTCCAGGCTAGCATTGGGATGTCACCATTCGAGGTACTGTACGGACGTAGATGCCGTACACCCTAGTCTTGGGACGACGTTGGAGAGCGAGCTTTATTGGGACCTGAGATGGTTGTTGACGCAGCCGAGAAGGTAAAGCTCATCAGATATCAACTTCGTATGGCGCAGGACAGACAGGGGCATTGGGCCGATAGCCACCAAAGACCTTTGCAGTTTGAGGTACAGCTTAGACTTAGGAGTAGGATTTAGTTTGTTTTGTGATTTTTTGTTTGATCATGTGATTGTTATAGTTAAGCTTGAGACCATGGTTGTGCTAGGTTGGAGATCTGGTGTTCCTGAGGATATCTCCGACGGGTGGTACTATTCGCTTTGGTGGAGGTGGAAAGCTTAGTCCGCGTTTCATCGGACCTTTCGTCATCAGCGGAGGAGTCGGTGACGTGTCATACAGACTAGGCTTGCCTCCTACATTAGAGGGAGTCCACAATGTATTTCATGTGCCACAGTTGAGACGGTATATGGCAGATCCCAGCCATGTACTGGACCATTCCGATATCGAGGTGGGCCCTACTCTTAGTTATCTAGAACAGCCTATGGAGATTCTGGATCGACGGGAGAAGGTGCTGAGGAACCAGACGATACCCTTGGTTCACGTAGCTTGGAGGCACCACTCTCCAAGTGAGTCTACCTGGAAGAGGGAGGATGAGATACGCGAGCAATACCCTTATCTTTTTCAGCCGTGAGGTATGACCTTTCTATCCTTCTCATATATTCAGTTTTGTCTTTAGTTTCGAGGACGAAATTCTTTTAAGGAGGGTAGATTTGTCACATCTATTTTTCTAGTTATGGGTATTTTGGTAATTGTAAAATCTTTTGATTATTTTATATATATATTATATTATTGGAGTTATATTTTTTGGCCTTTTGATAGTATAGCCTTGGTGCAACCTAGCCTAGTGTCTCACCATGACTTAGTGACTTAGTTAGCATGATTAATTAGTGTTAGTAATCCTATTCTAGTTAGTTTCAAGTTAGAAGCTAATTAGCAAGCTTTTGGTTAGAGGCTAGTTAAACTTATTGTTTTAATAATTCATTTTAACTATAGAGAGAAGCCCAAGCCCAACTATTATGAAACCCTAGCCCACCCATGTTGTGGCCGGCCAAGTTAGGTAGCCCTGCTAGTGTGAACCGGCTGGGGAGAGATAGTCAGACTCATACCACTAGCCTCCTCCATCGGCCGGTCCTTCTCATGCATGATGTCCGTAGCTCTCTCATCCCCGAAGATAGTCTCTATCGCCCGTGATGGGCCAGGCTTCTCAATAGATGCCGAAGGCGGCACCGACTTTGGTGCTCCTGTCGGGCATGTACTATCCAGGTGCCCGAAGCAAGCACAATATGAACAAGTTGAGGGGACCCATTCGTACTCCACCTTCTGGGTTAGGACCTCTCTAGAAGGAACTTCATACTCCAATAAAGTCGATAACTCCCCGCCAGCCCTGATCTCAACGAACATCCGAGCATATATCAGCCTTGATCGAAAGGTCGTAGCATCATCAGCCTTGATCGGCTTGCCCACCAAGCTGGCTAACCTCATAAGCAATGGAATGCTCCAAAACCATACAGGGAACTCCGAAAAGCGTATCCAAACAGGGATGGCATTTAGGACTTCCTTCTCACATCGTAAATCAGGTGTCCACTCTTTCAGAATGATCAACCTGCCATCAAACGTCCACGGCCCTCCTTGAAGGATCCTGATGACATCGTCCGCTAGCCCAAACTTCACATAATATAAGCCATTCTTCCTAGCAAACATCTCCATGCTTCCTTTCGGTTGCCAGACACGTACCACATAACCCCGGATCTACCCATAGAAGGGCTTGTTTCCCAGGACGTACAGAACCAGCGTGTTTTTTCAGAAGACAGTCACCTTCTCAATCTCCTCCGCAGGGAACGAGGCTCGAAAGCCACTCCCTACCTTCTTCGGTGGCATGTACTCCATAGATGTAGGGCTTTTGGGACCCACAGGTTTGCATATGTCAGCCCAGGACCTTCCCACAGGGCGGAGAGCCGTCCCCGGAGAACGAGGAACGACACCAGGAGGAGATGACCATATTCCCTGACCTTCCAGATTAACCGCTTTACCCTTCCATTTTTTTGTCGTAGTCGCCTTGGGGTGCCAACCAACTAATCTCCCACCAGTACTATTCCCCACCTAGACAGAGGCCGCAGGGCCACGAGACGTCGTCCGCAACCCCGAACCCTCACCTGCTCTCCTTTCAGAAGTGTAGCATGCCTTTTGGTGACTCTGCACGCCACCCACCTTGCCCCCAATCGTGGCCTCCCGACGTCTCGTAACCATCGTCCAGCCACCACCCTCCATCTGTCCACCCGGAGATCCAGAACCGGATCCAGGTTGAAAATTCGGAGTTTTCGTTAGATCTGGAACCCATCGATCCGTCCTTCCCGACGATCCTCCCCCGTTCACCGCCATCGACCCGCCCCCGCCAACGTTGGTGCCGCTCCGGCCACCACCAACGCCTGTGCCGCCGTCCCCATCGCACGCGCCGACGATGTCGGTGCTGCAGTCGCCGCCTGTGGGGCCGCCCAAGTCCGACCCAATACCGGCCTGGCCGTCGCCGGCCGGCCCACCCTCGTCCGCGGCGCCGGGGTCCCACGGAGGGGACCCCCTAGGGTTCGCACGCGATCGTCGAGAGTCGCCGACGAGAGAATCGCCCGCAGCCATATATATATATATATATATATATATATATATATATATATATATATATATATATATATTGAAACAATGGTAATTTTATTCAAGTTTCAAAACTTACATCATGTATCATACATTAGAAGACCACAATTTGTGGCCTACTCCATCATCAACCTGGTATCATATTCGATATTGTGAATAATTCCTGTTTGGGTTGTATAAGAATGGTCAAAGCTACGTCTATTTCTTTCCCTCCAGATATGCCAGATTGATGATGCCAATCTGACTCTAGCCTCTTTGAACCAGGTTGAACCCTTCCCTTGGAGCCCCTTTATTCGCCTCATAATGTGTATCATCTCCTGCCCACTCCTTGGTTGTAGTCCCAACTTAATCTCCTGCTCCTGTCAAATCCTCCGAGAATACGAGCATGTGAAGAAGAGATGCCCCATAGATTCTAACTCCTGTTCGCACAACATACACTTCGGGTTACCCACTTGTATGCCGAACCGTATGAGTCTATCCTTGGTGAACAGACGACCCAACATTAGTTTATACATGCACATTTGCATCTTCCTCACAACACTGCCACTCCATATGATGTCAGCGAACTCTAATCTTTCGCGTTTGGGACGGGAGCTTTCACATACAGCCGCAAAGTCAAATTTGGCACTGTTTGAGTCCGTCCAAACCCAACTATCTTTCCCAATACTCCTATCGATGTTGACCCGCCGAATGGCCTCATCACACAGCTGAGCATACCTGTGCTTCTCCGGTCTCCAGCCATCCGAGCTAATTATTAGGCTCACCTTTTCACCTCTTGCTGCCATCGAGCAGTTGTATCCCCCTAACAGCTCCTCTAAACAATGATGCTCGATCTAAGGGACCCCCCATAGTTCAGTGTTAGCACCATCAGCAAAGACTCGGCTGATAAGTTGTCTCAATTCCCTCCTATTACGTAAAATTGTCTTAAACATAACAGAGAAATTGTTGTTCAGTTGTAAGGTCCAGAAGTTGTCTCCTTTGAGGTACCTACTTTGTATCCACTTCGCCCACAACGACTCTCCTTGTACACAATTCCACTCGATCTTCAGACTAGCAACTTTCCTCTGCAGCATTAGGGATCTGAGGCCTACTCCTCCTTCACATTTTGGACGACATAGAGTATTCCATGAGATGCCATTTAGTCCTCCCCTCCATAGCAACTTCGCACAAAGCTTTTCAACATTCTGAATGGTAGCGTAGGTAATAGTATAGTTTGTAACCAGAAGTGCAATAGCAGACATTATATATATATATATATATATATATATATATATATATATATATATATATATATATATATATATATATATATATATATATATATATTGGAATAATGGTGAATTTATTCCTCGCACATAGCGGTAAAGGTATTACAATACATAATATCACATCATCTCATGCCCCATATAATAATATTATGGTGCCAATACAGATACATCGAATTCTATGTTATGTAGAATTCCAATAGTAAGGGTAGTCAGGCCTTCGAATATACGCATGTTCCGCTCCTTCCAGATGTGCCAAATGGAAGCGGCCAGACGAACTCTGGCTCTTCTGGCCCACCCCGGATCCCGGTCTCTGTGGTCTCGAATCCAGCTAAGGATACTCCTGATGTCTCGATCCACACCAACACCCCCTCTCAGCTGCACGCACTGCTCAGTCCATATGTGCCAGGTCGTCGGGCAAACAAAGAAGAGATGCCCCATAGATTCGTCCTCCCCATGACAAAGCACACACTTGGCATCTGGGATCTGCATCCCAAACCTGAGGAGTCTGTCTCTCGTCATCAGTCTGCCTCGCAGAAGTCTGTATGCACATAGTTGCATTTTACGGGCAATCCCCTTGCCCCAAATGAAGTCCACCTCCTCAGCCCGGTCATGGTGAGTCCGAACCAAGTCGTAACAGCTACGGAAGCAGAATAGACCTGACCCGTCCTCCGACCCAGGGCCGGCCCAGCTCCAGGAGTCCTCATGCTGGCTATCATCTATAGTAATAAGACAAATCTCCTCGGCTAGCTGAGCTGTGTAAGGATATCCTTCTGGCCTCCATATCCCATCTCTGATGATCCGACGGCATGTGAGCCCCTTGTCCGCTTCTCTGTCCAGCTGTCCGCCCAGTATCTCCAGTAAGGATTTGGAACCCAACCAAGGATCAAGCCAGAGATCAGTGGTCATCCTATCTTTCATGTTCCTGCATATAGCGGTCTTGAGCACCGGCCGACACCTCAGAATGGCCTTAAATGTGACCGAAAAATTATTGTCTATCCAGCAGGCCCAGAAGTTTGTCCGCATGAGGTATCTGTTCGCCATCCATTCCACCCAGAGCGAACCCCCCTTGATGAATCTCCAGGCCATCTTCACACCAGCTGTCTTCCTGACCGCATGTAGAGGTCGCAGCCCCACTCTCCCCTCCTCCCTAGGACGACATAACTGGTCCCAGGAAATCGTATGCATCCCTCCCCTCCAGATGAAGTTCGCACAGATGGACTCCACTTTCCGAATAGTGGCCGACGGGATCTGGATAGACTGGAGCCAGAACATCGTGATGCCAGCAATAACTGATCTCACCAACTCAATCCGACCGCCAAAAGATAGACCTGCAGCCTGCCAGCCGTCCACTCTCCTCTGAGCAAAATCCACCAGGCTGTGGCAGTCCTGCTCTCTGGCGTAGTTGATCGTCAACGACCCCCGGGTATTTCACTAGGAGCTCAACTTTTTCTACTCCCAGAGCGAAGGCTCTCTCCTCCTGAAGCGTGCATCTGGAACTGAAGTAGACTATGCTTTTCTCCCTATTTAACTGTAGCCCGGATAGCCTCCCGAACTCCTCCATGATGTCAGATAGCGCTCTCATGCCCCGCATGGAAGGCTGGAGGAGCACCAATAGGTCATCCGCATAAATCAGATGAGAGACCACAGGTCTCACCAACCGAAAAAGGGGAACGATCTTCTTGCTATGCACCTCCATGTCAATCATGCATGTGAAATACTCCATCACCAAGGTAAACAAGTACGGAGAGAGGGGATCACCCTGCCTCAGCCCCCGATTGCTCCTGAAGTAGCCATGAGACGTGCCCTGGATGAGGACAGAGAAAGTAGGGGAGCAGATGCACTCCCTCACCCTCGCAACCCACCTCTCGTCGATCCCCATAGCGAGCATCAAGTGGCACAGGAAGTCCCGGTTGACCGTATCATAGGCTTTCCGTAGATCCAGCTTCACACACGCCTTCATCCCCCCAGGTTTGCTGAACTCCCTCACCATCTCATGAAGTAAGCTGTGCTCCGCTATCGATCGTCCCTTGATGAAAGCTGCCTGATTTTGGGACACCAATCCCTGCATAATCCCCTCCATACGCCTGCACATAAGATGTGTAATAATCTTATAAAGAAAGTTACAACAAGCTATGGGTCTAAAGTCAGCAAGCGAGGTAGCGCCCTCCTTCTTTGGAACCAGAGTCAAGAACGTGTGGTTCATCTCCTTCAGAAGCCTGCCCTCCGCGAAGAACTCCTGGACCGCCTCCAAAATAGGGTACTTAAGCACACCTCAGTGTCGCTTAAAGAACCCTGAAGAGAAGCCATCAGGCCCGGGAGCTTTGTTAGGATTAGCCTTCATCACAATGTCTTCCACCTCCTCCAATCTCACAAGAGCCAATAGCAGGCTATTACCATGGTGCGTCACCAGCCTTTTTGTGACAAGGCCGGGGAACGTACTGGTATAATCCGACTGCTGAATAAGTCTGAATAATATCTGACGGCCTCCTCCTGGATCTCCACCGGGTCCCCAACCAGGCGCCCCTCACCATTCAGGAGTCTGGGGATGCTGTTCCGGTGCTGACGAGTGCGGATCACATCATAGAAGAACTTGGTGCAACGGTCACTATCTTGAGCCAAGTGCATTTAGCCCTCTGTGCCGCACTGATCTCCTCCTGTAACCTCATGATGCTGACCTCCTCTATCAGAGTCTTCTCCCTAGCCGCCAACTCCCCGTCCAGGATGTCAGCCTGAAGAGCCTCCTGGGTATCCCGAAGCTCGGCTTCCTTTTCCACCAGAGAGGTCCGCGGTCTCATCTTCACCCAACCCCTGAGCGCTCGCTTGATCTGCTTGAGTTTATGAACCATGCGGAACTGAGCTATGCCATCCCGGAAGTACTTGCATCTCCCCCGTAACCACCTCCTCATATCCAGCCGACAGGTACCAGCTATTGTTATACCGAAACGGCCTCGCCCGCAAAGTAGGTCTCTCACAAAGACCAACTCGGATAGGGGAATGGTCACTAGTACCAGCCGCAAAACCTTCCGCCACCGAATTAGGGAAGCACCGGAACCAATCACTATTGCCCAAGGCCCGATCCAACTGACAAGCAATTCGATTATTTGTGGCCTTATTGTGCCAGGTCCAGATATGGCCAGCTCTCTCCAACCCCCGCAACCCAGAGAGGAGCAGACATCTCTGGAAGTCATATAAAACCGAATCCGGGACAAGTCGGCCCCCCACCTTCTCTTGGCGAAGCAGCATAGCATTGAAATCCCCCATGATAAGCAGAGGAAGATGCATGTTGTCCGCCATATGCCCCAGGCGCACAATGTCCTCCCACAAGGACTCCCGGAGTCTACGATCATTGTACCCGTATACGGCACCCAGTATTAAACGGAACCCACCTTTGTTCTCAAAAGAGATTCCAATAAGTTGTTCCGATTTCTGAAGCTGCACCCCCTTCCAGCTATCTCGGTTCCACCTAACCCAGATCCTAGCCATATCGCATAGATCTAAGTTGTGAAGGTGGTCCCAGTTTGCCGGAGTCCTACGCGAGAGCATCGCGGCCCCTCTGATCTTCGTCTCTAGCAAAATAGCAATGTCACAAGCCTCTCTCCTCAGCACTCCTCCAATCTCTCTCCAGCGCCCAATGGAACACCCCCCTAATGTTCCATGCTAGGACCGACATTAATTAATAGATGTCGGGTCCCCCTGAAACTCTACTGGATCAACACTGGGGGAGTGCCTCATCCGCCTGGTCCATATCTGCATCCACCATAGAGGACGGAGCCAGATGTGTCTGGATCCTGCTGAGTGTAAGAGCCCAGTCAGGATTGGCCTCTGTCTGGTCATCATGATCCCGAGTCTGTGGGATATCCTCCTACGTGGCCGGTGCATGTCTTTTCCTGCTGGTGTAGACCATGATCTCCTTGGAGGTTTTCGTCTCCTTCTGACTACTGCCAACTGCACTCATACCCCTGGTCACCATGCTCCTCTGAGGCTGGAACGGGACCAACGCGCCCTGCGTACTCTCCTGTCTCTGCTGTGAGCCAGTCTCCAGCCTCCTGTCAACCTCCATCACCGTGTCCTCCTCCATGTGTCTGTCCGTCGACGTCTCCCCAGGTAGGTGCCTGGGAGCCGTCTCCATCCCGGGTGCCTCCGTCTGAGTCGCCGGTGGCCTGACAGCCTCCGTCTCCTTATACTTACACGCACTAGTAGCATGCCCAAAGCACTCACAAAAGGAGCACATGGGAGGAATCCAGTCATATTCCACCGACTGTGTTAGTACCTCCCCGGACGGAACCTGGTATTCAAGCATACTCGGTAGTTCCGAACCCACCTTGATCTCTACAAAGACCCTAGCTTACATCAGTCTGGAGCGGAAAGCAGTGGCCTCATCTGCCTTGATCGGTTTCCCCACGAGGCTGGCGAGTCTTATGAGGAGCGGGATGCTCCAATACTTCACTGGGAACTCTGGGAATCGGATCCAGATGAGGATAGCATTCAGCACCTCCTTCTCACACCTCAGCTCCGGTGTCCATTCCTTCAATATGATGAGTCTCCCATCAAATGACCATGGCCCTCCCTGCAAAATCCTGGTCACATCCTCCGCTAGCCCAAACTTGACATAGTAAAACCCATTCACCCGGGAGAAGAATTCCATGCTGCCTTTGGGTCTCCAGACTCTCTCCGCATAACCCTGAATTTGGCCATAGAACGGCTTGTTCCCTAACACATATAGCACCAAGGTGTTCTTCCAAAAGTCAGAAACCTCCGCTATTTCCTCCGTGGGGAAGTATGCCCTGAGCCCTCCTCCAACCGCCATCGGTGTAACATATTCTATCGACAATGGGCTTTTCGTCTCCACTGGCGTGCACACCTCCTTCCATGACCGAGACCTCTGCTCCTCAGAGTGGGTCATGGTTGGAGGGTTCGCAGCTCCCGGGCCCTTCCTACCAGTATTGACAACAATACCCTTTGCCTTATCTGCCGCCGTCGCCTTTGGCCGCCATCCAGGCACAGTACGTACCGTACCTCCCCCTCGGCGATGGGGATCGACTGTGCCTCTCGAAGGCCGACTCCTATTATTCCCTTGGTTCTGGGCCCCTCGTCGCCCTCCGGCCCGTCGTCGCACCACCGTCTGCCAGCCGACCTCTCCAGTCCCGTCCATTTCCGTAGTAGAACCCGACCTGAATTCAAAAACTGGTGCCGTAGCCCCCGGCTCTCCCCCGCCTTTGCCGGTCCCCACGCCCATCCCTGACCCGCCGCGAAGGGGGCCTCCACCTGCGCCTGAACTCCCGCCTGGGAGGGTCCAACTGGATCCAGCCGACCCCCCCCCCCCCCCCCCCCCCCCCCCGCCTTGGTGTTTCCCGCCGCCGCCCGACCCGCCGGCGCCCGACCCCCCCCCCCCCCCCCCCCCGCCTGGGGGGGTCCCTGCCTTGATGTCTCCCGACCCCTCCCCCCCCCCCCCCCCCCCCCTCCCGGGGTCGCTGTCTCCCGACCCCTCCCCCCGCCTGGGAGGGTCCCCTTGCCGCCGCCACCCACTTTGGAGAGCCCCCCCCCCCCCCCCCCCCCCCCCTTTCCGCCGGATCCCTCCCTCGAAAGACTCTGGGGGACGGAGGGGGGGTGCCATGGAAACCCTAGCAGAGCTGCTGTCGCCCGTCATTATTTTTATATATATATATATATATATATATATATATATATATATATATAGGGAGCGGATCAAAGAGGAAAAAATTATATATATATATATGGAAAAAGAGGAAAAAAAAAAAAAAATATATATATATATATATATATATATATATATATGGAAAAAGAGGATAGACCACTACTTTTTCAACCAACTTTTTTACTAGTAAAGAGGGATGAACAGTAACTTCCATCAAATTTTGAAATAGTAAGCTAGATTTTGCTTGCAAATTTACAAATGTACAAATACAAACAGGAATTGACATGGATGTTGCAAGTAATGTGCTGAGTAATTTACATGCAGCATTCAGGAAGTTCTATTTCAATTGGCCAGAGGGAACTTTTACAACTTTGCAAAACTTACATGAATATGATGGAAATAATACTACATGCAACATTTGTGTGAATAGTAATTAAGAAAAAATTGTCAACTACTTTCTGATGCCTTCCTTCTCTGAAGCCATTTGCGTAGCGACTCCTTAGAGACCTTTAATACTCCTAAATCTTCTGGTCTCCTGGCGATATGTTTATAATTGTTTGGTGGCTTGATTTTTTGACGGGATACAGTATTAGGTGACTCAATTTTTTGTAAAGGTGCAGTATCCCCTGCATCATCAGGTGAGCTCGTTGTATTCCCATAACCAGCCATGACATCAAGGCCCAGTTCATCCTGCAGAACTTTGATAATTGCACGTTGCACCTCTAGCTCGAGATCGGATTCACCCTCTACCTCCTTCCCAACTCCTGAAATGATTACCATATCTTCTTCAACCATTTTTCCTGTAGAATGAACACAAGGTCGTGCAAAATTAATACGAATAAACCAAAGTTGATCTTTACCAAAACTTGAGTGAGATCAATATGCAGTTCTACAGGAGACAAAGAAAACTACTACTTATAGATCAAGAAAGATGGAAGACGAGCAGTACATATATAAGAGAGGAAGCTGAGAGGGATAGTACAGTGAAGACAAATAGAAAACCCAAACCTGTGAGCTCTGATTGAAATTGTATGTTTAAGAACTGTTCGGTAAATGTTCTGAGAGGTACTATAGAGACTTCGACAGGGTATATCATGGGCAGAGAGATCGGGAAACCAGTTAAAAAAGAACAAATAAGCAACTCCGTGGCGTTATACATATATTCAGCCAATATTATGTTCAATTTACAAAACACTTCTTCAAAACACCTTACTCAGTATATCGTTAATATGACTACCCGTTGGTAAACTTAACTCCTTTTCAGGTTTGAATCAATACCTAAAAATGGCCAACATCTCTCTCCCGTTCATACTCACAAGCCATCACGTTTTGTTGTTTATCGTTGTGAAGATCAAAGTTATCTAGGGAGGGTTACCCTACTAGCGGAAATGGAATTGATGAGACTGAAACTGCCGAACCAATGCCGATGAGGATAATTGCTGCCACTGAAACGATCACCCTACGGCTGCTAAATTATATAATCTAGCTTTCTGAGAACATGGGACCTCGAACCAATGAGGATTGCTCGAGCCCACAAGCTATTGGAGTCCATCAGTGAATAAGAGAGAATTTCTAAAAGAGTTGTATAAATATTGAATTACAAAACTACTACATAAAGGTGCGCCTTTATATAAGTTCACAATAATCTATATTAGGAAACATAGGGAAAATCTTAAATAGAAAGCCTAAACTAAACCTAATAGTGAAAGGAAATATATGACAACATTTGGTCAAAAGATTAAACCAAGCCATCATGTTTATTTTATTAAAAAGTTACCGAAACATTGAATAAAACTACCAAAGTAATAACAAGACTTAACTTTCTAAATTGTCCATATTTCAAACTGTGACATCAACTGCATTTTTTTAAAACTAAATGCTTGAATCCGAAGCTGACTTACACATAGAAGTTGAAGCTTTGGAAGTTAGCTTTCCAAATCTGGGTCATCAACCCAAAGCAGAGCTCTGAAGTAGTCGGTACGGCTGCTGTTCTATGAGAGATGCACAGTGCAGTCCGA
The DNA here is from genome assembly GCA_029216955.1 of Iris pallida. NCBI lineage: Eukaryota > Viridiplantae > Streptophyta > Magnoliopsida > Asparagales > Iridaceae > Iris > Iris pallida. Next base: position 45,695,094 of record JANAVB010007399.1, read on the forward strand.
ATCTGAATTATATTTAGAAGTATTTCTACAACACACTCCCTTGCCTGATCATATTCTTCTTGGAAGACTAGACTTTTCCCTCTCGTAAGAATAAGTACTTGGAGTAGATAGTGACCTTCAACCTGTTGCCTCCACTCTTCATTTTCAATACTTCATGAACTAGTTCTTGCATCTTATTCTTTGATCGATGTCCATATTACTCAGAAGTAATGACTGGGTACGGATCATTATCAGTATTAACAATCAAATGTAGTACCCTAGTCAAATGATTCTCTCTCTCAAGGGATCGACAATACCAATGGTATCGGGGGAGTAGGAGTCGGCTCCCCTCTTGAATAAAACTCATCCTCGAGACTGGATACAAAGGCTTTCCTATATCATCCCTCCCTTCTACAATAGAACAGATTGCAGTATTTGTATAGGACCACAACTTTCACGACTTTCAGTCTTGATCAGCCTAGTGCACCAATCACGTGGTACGACATGCACTCAAAGACCTAGCAAATGATGGCCCACTCCACCCAAGAGTGCTCATGTCTTATGGGAACTCGTGGCTGGAAACAATCCTTAATTCTTTTGATATCCGGTAAGAAAAATAAGAATCAAAGTCCAGGTTGGTTGGTAAGCCTAGTGATAAGAGACTATCCAACATCACACTTCCCCTTTGTAATAGGAGACATTGGATAATTTGTAGGACCATAACTTTCTTGAGATGATAACTATTGTATCAATCTGGGTCAAAGTTCTCTCTTCGTTCTTCATGATGATCACAGTAACCTTTTTTCAGTTGTTTCTTTGCTCTAAATGCCAACTTAACTGTATCTTCCCCGGTTGGTGTAGATTGTGATAAAGGATATTCTTGTAGAGAATTACTCAACCCACTTACGTATTTTTCAACTTCTGCCACATGTCTCGTTTAGACCGTGACGGGTTGCAAATTATAAAAAAATGGAAGTATAGATTTTGATGGTTTTAACATGTTTCTTGATGTCTCCTAATTCTTGAAGGTAAATGTCGGTCGCTTTTAAAAACTTGTGAATAAAATTTTGTAGCTGGCTTGGGTTCCAAATTGTAGCTTCTTTTGAGACGGGTCGACGTAGATGGTTGTAGAAAATATTGTTCGTGATGTGGATCAATGCAGATGATTGCAGAAAATAAAGATGACCGTGGATGTCAAAGTCGAGGATATTGTGGCTCAGGAGCGGGTTGCTGTGAAACCACCTGATGTAGAAGATGTCGTTCGTGACACGAATCGATGTAGATGGTTGCATAACATAAAAAGTGATCGCGGATGTCGAAGTTGAGGATATTGTGGCTCAGGAGCGAGGTCGCTCTGAAACCACCTGATGTAGGGAAGGTTACCCCTACAGTAGCATAAGCAAAATTGATGAGAGTTACATCGCCGATGTGAACAATTGACACCGCCAAAATGTTTCCTGAGGGTTGCTCGAGTCCACGAGAGAGTTTTCTCGAATCAACGGGACCTAGAATCCACTAGGGTTGTCCGAGTCCACAAGCTATTGGATTCAACCAATGAATAAGCGAGAATTTTTCAAAAAGTTGTTTATTAAAATTGAGTTGCAAAAGAATTACATGAAAGACCTTTCCAAAGGTTGTATATCAAAAAGTTGTATAGGGTTACAATCATCTATTAGGAAACATAGGAAAAACCCTAAATTAAACCTAAATATTGAAAGAAATATATGACAAGATTTGGTCAAAGATTGAACCTAACCGTCGTACTTAATTTTATCAAAAAGATTCTACAAAGATTGACTAAAACCACTAAATGTAACCCCAAAAAAAAATTCGAACTTCCCAAAACTGCCCAGATTTGAAGCCCAACTTCAATTTGCACTTTTGAAGGCCTAAACATCCAAATACAAAGTACTTCAACAAGAAACTTGAATATCTGAAGTTACCTTTCTGAATTGAGGTCGTGGACCCAAAACAGAGCTCTAGATGGTGCAGCTATTTAAGATAGCTTAATATTGCAGTCCAAATCTGAAAATGTTTAAAAGTATTCCTACATACAAATATGACTCCTTTCTGAATTGAGGTTTCTGAATTGAGGTCGTGGACCCAAAACATAGCTCTAGATGGTGCAGCTATTTAAGATAGCTTAATATTGCAGTCCAAATCTGAATTGTGTTTAAAGTATTCCTACATACAAATATGACTCCTATCATGCAAGCTATATATGAATTGCCAGTAACATGAAGTGTGACTTCAACCAGACTAATCCTTAAATACACCCCACTTCTCAAATGAATTGCATCTTTTCTGCAATCATTATGCACATCACCTGCTTTCAGGATGTGTTGGCAAATTGCCAAATTAAAGTTGTGCAATCCAATAAATTTCAGCCATGAGTGCTGATAAAGATGTAGCTGCATATTTCTACATTTTTAATGTCATGTATTTTGCAACAGATTTTGAACTAAAGAAAAATAACCCAGTGCAATTGTACCTTGATGTAGTACACATATAGTTAAGTCATCAAAACATGCATAGACATTATCATTGTTCTCAAAAGCAGAATTAGGCGGCACTTAGGCGCTTAGGTGCTAGGTGGTCATGGGGCGTCTAAATTTAAGTCGGAGTCGGGAATTAGTCGCTGGGCCTAAAAATTCGTCATTAGTTGGCCGCCTAGGCAGGTAGGCGGCTGCCTAGATGTAGTAGAACACTTACAGGAAAGAGATGAGAGAGTTTCTTATTATTTCCTTTCGTAACTTTTGTTTTTTGTTTGTACTATTTTGAATTTGATAATTATGTTCAATTATGTAAGACTATGCAGGTTATTTGGGATTTATGGCAATTCTCAGCAAGGATTTTATTTGGACCGCCTAAAATAAGGCGACACCTGGACAGGGATAGGCACACGGTGTCCGCCCGACTAGCGGATAACAACATTTACAAGCTTGGACATTATTCACGAGAAGGAGAAAAACTTGCTATTGTAAGTCATGACTCATGAACTCTTCACAATGGATGCATTAATGCAAATGTTGAAACTCCCAATGCTTGCACCTTCAAATATTTGTGAGGTCTGAACTAGGAAACCGTGTTCATTGACCAATTTGTTATATCAGATGATCATGTTAGTAGCTTAATTTACCGCATATAAAAGAGAATTAATCTTACCTAAGCTATAGCTCTCTCTGATCCTCCACAGAACCGAAAGGACAACAATTCGAGCCTCAACCTGCATTCAATCAAAAAAACATCGGAGATAAAATAACCAGAGTAGAAAAGCCTACTACTGAAATACAACGAGGTAATGCATTGGTGAAAGCTTATGTTACACGAATATGATAACACAATAAGGAGAAGGCTGGCATGGACACATTATATTTTCATGTCCTGGTGTATTTTGGAATGTTTGTGTCGTGTCTAATACGTGTGCAACACACGATAGGACACCAAACATGCCACAGATTTTCAGTGTTCATGCCTCTAGGTGAAAGCTTATGGATTCAAGATCTAATGAATGGCAGCACATGGTAATAAATTCTCTAGTTTCTAAGCAACCTAACATTTATTTACAGGATAAAAAAGGTTTACGTACCCTATTGTTAGTGAAATTATTCTTCTTGGACCAATAATAACTTAGGTTGGTTTGGACTGCTGCAGCTTTTCAAAAGCACCAGCAGAAGCAGTTGAAGCAGCTTTTGACAGCAGCCTCCCACCTGCTGTCAAAAGTTGCCCCAAAAAGGAGCTGGTTTTTCAAAAAAGAATGATAAATGTTGTTACCAAACAGCTAATCGGACTACTTTTCAAAATATAAGCAGAAACAGCCATGATAAGCAATATCAAAACCAGCCTTGGTATTCCCGAGTAGAGTTTCTTCAAACAAAGAAAAGAAATTTATGGGCACTTGTTAAATCAGTAAACCACTTACGATTCTGTCACTTTTTTTACTTCAATATTATAATATAGTGATATCAATTTTGCAGCCATGAAATGCCCTTCTTCCAAAGAAAGCCTTCAACAACAAAACCGTGATGATCTGAAGCCTTAACTATCACACAAGGTTCAAAATATCGATATCGGTATCGGACATTTTGTATGAGTATTGGTATCAGAAGTATCGGCGGTATCAGCGATATCGGATTTTTTGGTATCAAATGTATCGGCAATATTAAATAATTATTAAAACAATTAGAATTTTTTACATATTTATGCATTTATTTAATCATTTTTTAAGTTTTTTTATTATAATTAAATAAAATAATAGTCATCCTTTCTGATTGGTTTACCTGCGATATACAAGATTACAAGTTTTCTTCATTTACATGTTTTTAGTTTCAATTTTACTATGTCATTAATTCGTACTAATTGAATCTTGTATTGCTTTATTACTACAGGTTTAAATTTTGATGAATTAAGGAGTATTAAAGGGAGGCACAAGAGATTAGAACTTTAGAAGCAATGCAAATGGCTGGACGAGATAAAAGTCACAAGACCCATTATTATATAATTATATTTGTTCAGACCTTTTTTTTTTAATTTTTGTAAATAAAAAATTATTTATATCTAGAATTTTAATTTTATGCATAGTTACAAATTGTTACAATATGATCCATGATCCAATTATTTTGTTTCAAAATATAGAAAAATAAAATTAGCTACATGATTTACTTTAATTTTAAAATTACAACAAAAATTGGCCAGAAAAATTCATTGGGACTCTGGCCTATTCCTTTATTTAAATTTTATGAATAAAAATCTTTTACAATAGGTATGAAGTACATAAAGCGTACAAATACAAAAATGAATACAAATATATCACAAAAATGGTTCGTAATTATCGGAATCGTTCCGATATGGTTGTTGGTTATGAGGATAGTAGAGATTGATATCTGTATTATGAAAAAAAAATTGTCATGAGGCCATCAAATGTAGAATGTTGTTCTGCTTCTGGAGTGTTGTATGGATAATAACTTGTAAATGAACTATCATATGTATTGTCGTAATTGTCTGAAGGAGTAGGTATATTATGATAGCTAGATCCTCCAGCATATACATCATCCATACGGTGCTCTCTAGGTTGATGATCACTTGACCAGTCTACAGAGTATCAGGTGACTGGTCTCCAGGATTTTCATATTCAGGTGACTGGTAAGCACCAGTCGCGAGTGTAGCTTCATTTCCTCCACTATCAGTATTGTCGTCTTTATCGTTGCCGACCTGTCGAGATGGTACATTTAGTATTTTCTTTCTTTTTTCAGACCTTCGAGCATTTTCGACAGTATCTTGTAGATCGATATCCAAGTTATCATCTAACCATTCATTTTCTCTACCATCCAAGAGTGGTGTTTCTCTTTCTCTAGTTTGTGAGTGGATCTTGATCATGAAATATCTCATCCAAATCTATAGCATTTTGATTATCTCCTGATCTTTCTAGATTTCGAACCCTCAATCTCATATTATAATGGACAAAAACCAATTTTTCTAGTCTCGCCATTGTAAGTCTATTGCGGGGACGAATATGGATGAGAGCAAATGTTGTCCAGTTCCTTTCACAATTGGAGGAAGACACCATTTGACTTAGGATGCGCACAGCTAATCAAGTCAAATTTGGAGCATCCTCCCTAGCATGTATGGATCACCACCCAGCTACAAAAGTAATAAAATATGTTATTTTCTGTAAATATTTAACTTTAACTAATAAATATTTTGAAGTATTAACTATTACTACCAGGGAGACATCTATTTACAACACTTTGAAATTGATTTGAACCGAATGCACCAGTTCTCAATCTGAACATTTCCGCCTACAAAGTGATATTACACAAGTTATGACATTAAAATTTAAATATTTTAAAGATGAAAAATTCAATATTAAACAATAGTTACCTCTCTGTTTATATTGAGGCGTGTTTCATTGTCATTCACCATTCTTTAACGACGCGGTGGAAGCCATTTAGTACCTCATCGTCGTCTACAACATCATTAGCATATTGGTATTTAGGATTCAAGAAATAACCTGTAAAATTGAATAAATAACTAGTTTAAAATACCTATAAGCATTATAAAATATATTTTGAAGGATATTTAATTTATAGAGTACTTACCAGATGCATGGATATCTTGATGTAGTTGATTATCCCATCTTTTATCAATCATTGTCTACCACTTCTTGTACCCTTTACCAACATTCTTTTTTATCATAAATTTAGCTCTGTCCATAGCCTCATAAAGATGGCTCATCTCAGCTTATCACTATCAACCATCCTTAAAACTTTTACTAGAGGTCCAAATATTGCAGTGATCCATGCAATATCCCACAAGTAAGTTTGATTGTCGATTAAACTGATAACTATATTTGCCTTTTCTCTATCTTTGCGATTGAGTTTCATGTAGTTCTTCGTCCAACCTCTTGTATTTGTCATCCTTTTTAAATCAGCCTGATATTTAAGGATGGAATCTAAAGCAAAAAAATTGGTAGCGAACATAGTGATGGATGGTCTAACCAATTCTCCATTCTAAGTCTCGGTTCTCATGATGTTAAGAGTCCAACCATGATTATATATGAAACAAGTCAGATCTTGAGACTTCTATATTAGTGGTTTAATACTTGGATCATTAGCTATATCTTTCAACATTAGATCTATACAATGTGCTGCACATGGAGTCAAGTATAAGTTCTTTCTCACCTGCATACAAACATACAAATAATAAATATAATGAAGCTTTATTTAAAGTAATAAAAATTCAGTATAAGTGTGTTCTCACCTCCATTAACTTTTTTTCCGTTGTCCTGTAGTTGAGGCCATTGTCAGTAACTACTTGGACGACCCTTTTTTCTCCAATTTTTTCTACAACTTCATTCATCAGTCCAAATATGTAATTACCATTTTTGTATTTGTCAGATGTATCTACAGATTTAAGAAATATCGTTCCTTGTGGAGAATATACAAGAAAGTTAATGATGCATTTTCTGTTCTGAGAACTCCATCCATCGCACATAATTGTGCACCCATATTCATCCCAATATTTATGAAAGGATTTCAAGTACTCCTCCACGTCATTTATTTCCATATCTAAGTATATATTAGATATCTCATAAGGAGTTGGACCTTTCACTCCACTCCCACAAGCTGCTATGGTATCTATCATTGGTTGATAATGTAGATTTTTGGCAGCATTGAATGGTATATTATATATATATATATATATATATATATATATATATATATTTGTGAAGCTCGACCTGAGGAAAGCATACGACACCGTCAACAGGGACTTTCTCTGTCATTTGATGGGTGCGATGGGCTTCTCCGAGACATGGGTGGACAGAGTCAGGGAGTGCATAACCTCTCCTACATTCTCGGTTCTCATTCAGGATATTCCCTACGGGTTCTTCGGCAGCAGCAGGAGACTTCGTCAGGGGGACCCGCTTTCCCCCTACCTATTCACCCTTGTGATGGAGTATTTTACCTGTTTGATGGACATCGCGGTGCATCGGAAGAGGATTGTACCGATATACAGCAGGGTCTCACCAGTGGTCTCACATCTCATATATGCGGATGATCTATTGGTATTGATGAGGCCTTCCATGCGAGGGATGAGGGAGCTTGCGGTGGTGATGGAGGAGTTCGAACAGTTATCGGGTCTTCGGTTGAACAGGGACAAGAGCAAAGTTTACTTCAACAGCTCTTGCACTTTGAAGGAGGAACGGGCCCTGGAGCTTGGGGTGGAAAAGGGAGAGCTCCCGGTGAAATATCTGGGGGTACCCCTATCTGTCAACTACGCGAAGGACCGAGAATGCCAGAGTTTGGTGGACTTTGCGCAGAGGAGGGTAGAGGGCTGGCAGGCGGCTGGCCTATCTTTTGGAGGGCGTATTGAGCTGGTACGATCGGTTATATCTGCTATTGCTCTATTCTGGCTCCAATCTATTCTGGTACCTTTGGCTACTATCAGAAAGATTGAGGGCATATGTGCCAAGTTCATATGGCATGGGGGGATTCATGCCATCTCTTGGGAGAAGCTCTGTCGACCTAGGAAGGAGGGAGGTGTGGGTCTGCGTTCTCTAGTATCTGTCAGGGAGGCGGCGGGGATCAAGCTGGCGTGGAGGTTCCTTCAGGGCGGTTCTCTTTGGTCGACTTGGATGTCTAGTCGGTACCTTCGGGGAAGGAACTTCTGGGTATGTGAAATTGACAACTTCTCTGTGGCTTTCAAGCATATCCTGAAGAACCGACCTGTACTTCGGAAGGCTATTCGGAGGAAGATGAGGGAGGGAGGGGAGACGGACCTATGGCTTGATCCGTGGATTGCAGGTCAGTCCCTTCTGGAGATTCTGGGTCCCCAGACGGACGGTGTGGCGTACAGAGGTCTGACTTGTAGGCACATCATCAGTGGTGGGGTCTGGAGGCCAGAGGAGTATCGTTTCACCGCTCAGTTAGGAGGGGAGATCAGGCAGGTACAGATCACTCCTGCTGTACTGACTGACGTCTGGGTTTGGGCCCCTCCCGGCTCCACGGAGGGTGCTGGGGAGTTCAGATTTAGCAGCTGCTACGATCTTGTTCGTTCCCACTTCGATGAGATCGAGGAGTACGACTTTATCTGGGGGAAGGGCCTAGCCAGGAAGATGCAACTGTCTGCATATAAACTGGTGCTGGACCGGATGCTTACTAGGGACAGACTGCTTCGGTTCGGGGTCCCAGTCCCTGACCCAAAGTGTGTTTTGTGTGAGACAGAGAATGAATCCATAGGGCATCTGTTCTTTCAGTGCCATGTGGCATGGAGAATCTGGGCAGAGCAGAGCCGGAGATACTTGGGAGGAGTTGGAAGGGAGCGTGACTTCAGAGAAATCCTTAAGTGGATCGGAGATCGCAGGGGCCAGGAGCAGAGTTGGGCCAGACGTGCAAGATTGAGGCTTGCTGCATCAGTTTGGCATGTCTGGAGGGAGAGGAACCGGCGCATTTATGAGGGACTGATCACCCCACCGGTGGGCATCCTTCATAACATTGAGTCGGATGTACTAGTAATGTCCCCCTGAGTTGGGATTGTATCTCTATGTTGTAACCTTATTGCGATGTTAGTGGAATAAAATTTACCCTTTTTCCAAATATATATATATATATATATATATTTGCTATAAATCTTCTTATATGCTCTTTAGCATTCTTTATCCCCTTAAGGGCCCCCTTTATTTTGGGTTGTTTTGCCCATTGTTTTTTAGGACATATGGATCCATACTCCTTCCTCCTACCTGTGGAATATTTCTCACCTCCTCCTCACGATATGCGACCGACTTTGATCGGCCACCTAATGTCGGACCCTGCTAGACCATGTTTCTCTCTCCCCTACACTCCAACGTCTACTCCATTCCACAACTGCATGTTCTCTCCTACTTTCTCTCATGTCCCTTCTAAGGTACGCAAATTCGTAAGCATATCTTCTTTTTCTGAGAAATCTCCTTGACAAGTTGTTCTTGTCAACTCCTCCTCTACTAGTTGTTTTCTAAGGTCAACTATTAATTTATCTTTTTTACCCTCGACAAGCAACAACATTTCTCTTTTTGTCTCAAGTGGTACTTCAGGACACGATGCTACGTTTCTTTTAATACCACCTAAGTGTTGTTTGAGACGAGTAACTTCTTCGTCCATCTTTTTGCCACAATAATTGCATTGCACCTTCCTTCTATTATTTTCAAGACACTTGCCATGGTTCCAACCTTCATCTGTTTCCTCCGGCGTACGACTTTTCGGCGCCATTATGTAATCCTAAAAATGAAATAAAAAACGTTACATACAATAATAAAAAACATTACACACAATAATAAAAAACGTTACATGCAATAATAGAGTATATATATATATACACACACACACACATATAGAGAGAGATACAAAAAAAGAAAAAATTATTGTGCATGTATCTAACTATATATATATATATATATATATATATATATATATATATATATATATATATATTACAGTTAGTAAAAAGAGTTAGTATATATAACTATATATGCATAATAATTTAAAAAATCATTAAAAAAAGCATATATATGTATGTCGGCTATAAATAAACATATATGTCAATTTAGACATAAGACTTAAAATGAGCTTATGGTTGGTGGTGAAACTTGAGTGTTGTTCCAGTGTTCTAGAGAATCAGCGGGATCCATGTTTTTACTGGTCTCCAGCCTAGGAATCATGTCTCAGTTTTGCCGAGAAAGTTGCAATCGTCGAAAACTCCGCAATACCTCAAACTAAGAAAGTATTTCGATGGCCCAAGGTCCTTTGTATTAAAAAGAGAGGCCAAGTGTTCCTTTATCTTGGAAATGCCAACAAAAGTATCTCTAAGTAATGATTATGTCATCTACGCAAACAAGTAAGATGATATATCCTAAGACGGTAAAATTATCTATGATTATGTCATCTACACAAACAAGATGACTATGCCCTGAGACCTGTAATGTGTAAATAGAAACGTATTTGAGCTGCTACGAATAAACTCAATCTGTTGCAAGACCTTGTTGAACTTGTCGAACCACGCACGTGGTGACTGTTTCAGACCATACAAAAACTTTTCTAGAAGATAGACCATAGACTCCCTCGGACACTCAGCCTGGAGGCTACTGCAGAAAAATAATCTCTGAAAGATCGTCATTGAAGAAGGCGTTCTTCACGTCTAACTGATAAAGAGGCCAATTCATGGAAACTACCAAAGATAAAAGAACTCAAATAGAAGTCAACTTAGCAACAGGTAAAAAACTTCTCAACATAATCGAACTCATATCGTTGGGTAATCCCTTAGCCACTAAACGAACTTTGAGCCATCTATATTCTCTTTAAGTAAATATCTACTTACATCCGACCACCTTTCTACCTAAGGCTAAGGGTACCAAAGTCAAAGTCTAATAGTGTGAAGTGCATCAATTTCCTCAATCATAGTGGCACACAAACCTGAATGTTAAAGCACTTCCTCAATAGATAAAAGAGTAATGACAACCAAAGAAGAAACAAATGTACGACCGTATGAAGTTAAACGGTGATAAGAAATGAAGTTAGAAATAGGATAGACAGTAGTATCAAAGATCAATAGGAAGATATAGCCATCGTCTTGAAGTAAGAGGGGTAGGAACAGAAGGTTGTGTTGTAGTACCTGGAGAAGAATATGATACCGGGAGAAATAGTGGCATGTGGAGGAATGATATTGTCACGATGCATATACGTAGTACCGGCTCAAAACAACTTGAGGCAGGCCCTAGGCAAAAGTTTGAAAATGGACCCTTAAGAAAGAGAAGCGGAACATTTTCTATTATCTCACACGACTAGGTTATTATTCTTTAATAATAGATTAAATAATAAATATATAAATTTAATAAACAAACTAAATCTCAATTAAACGGTTACTTTCCCTTAATTAAGGGTCTAATTAATAATGTGGCCTTAATTAGTTAAGGATTAGTTCTGGAAAAAAAATACGTAATTAAGGAGTCAATTGGTCTTCCCTAGAATCTAGGACCTGAGGCTAATTAATAACACGTAATGTGTACATGGGTTACACATACATTTTCAAAAAAAATGGTTACACATACTAAAATGAGGTACATTTGTAGGAGCAAGTTATAACATCCTTCTTTAGTCCAGGCGATGTGGGACTAAAATGAGGTATACAATAATAGTTAACTGATGGCAGCCATAAATGGCTCTTCTTCCAAGGAAAGCCTTCAACAACAAAACTGTGGTGATATGAAGCCTAACTATCAGACAAATTTATTTTCTACTTAATAAAATCATCCAAAGAAATTCTCTCCTGGAGTAGTTATTGAGCTCAAAATGGCTAATATGATTCTAGATTATCAAGCTACCTGCCTTCTCTCTTCTCTTACATATAAATTGATTCCCTATGGGATGTTTATATAAGGTAGTTCAAATAATGTATGATAAATCTTGTCATATTTCTTAGTTGGTATGGATTACTCAGAAGTTACCTTTGTAAGACCCCTGATATCAATAGCTTGATTGTCCCCAACATCTTTTTGCAGGTTTCTTGCTACTTTTTCAAGTAGTAGACTGTGGGGTTTTTTTGAATAAAACATTTTGTGAGTTTTGTTGATACTGGTTATGGCCTTGTCACGATTGCTGCTGCATATCACTTCTTCACACCACTCCTCAAGTAATTCTTTAAGATAATAGTCGTTGGAGCTGTACCTGCAATCGGACATTATTATCATATAAACACATCAGTACGCGTTTATAACAATGAAGCCTATATCCCAATCTTTTGGTGTAGGCCAACTGTGTTGAGCTGTTGAAAAATTCATAACTGAATAGCACTCATGGTCAATAGAGTCATTTCCAATTAACAAGTGGCTCGAAAAAAAGGGGAATTGAGAATTGTATTCCTCATAAAATCCTAAAGCAAATGCATTACATTAAGAAAAATAACATAAAGGATCATAAAAAGTAATGGAATAACTATTAGCCAGTTTTGCACAAAAATAGGCAAAGCGATTGTTCTGTTATTCATTTGGAGAAAAGAGACGAGAATGAACATATGAATGAATATGATCAGCGGGAAGGTACAAGTCTAACGATTAAGGTATGAATAATTGTTGACTTCTCTAAATAACAGAAATGCCAAAAGAAGAAAGTACAAAGGGAGCCAAAAGTAGAGTTGGGCCATAAATTTTCCATATACAATAAATAGACATGACCACATGTATATTACAAGTCGAAGGTCTTGAAACATTGTATCTGAGTGTATGCAGCATGGTTGCTTATTCAAGAAGTCATGTCCGAATGGGGACTTGGATATCCTGCAATATATTTGAGTGAGTAAGTGTTGGGCCATGTTCCTGATGGAGCATTGTGTGCTTGACATCCTCGGACATACATCGGAAACTACCTTTATAAACAACAACAACAAAGTTTTTATCCCAACTTTTTGGGGCATCTACTCGAATCCTTTTCTTTCAATCCGCTCTGCTAAAGATTCATTTCATAGAGATTCCGACGATGTTTCATGCTGTCGCCTACCTATATCTATAATTTTACAATATACTATAAACCTTGACTTCTCGTATAGTTCTTTAAAACTTCAGACACATTTCTTTAGACATAATTGAACTATGCTAGAATCATAAAAATAACTTGAAGAATGCATTGATCAAACTGCCTGTCACCATTATAGTTAGGAGTTATGTGCAAGCCTTGTTGTCATAATTGGACGATCCCGATCGTGGATCGTACGATCCAACCAGATTACCGGGGTCCGCGATCCAGATCCCATGTTTGGAGCGGTTAGAACAAGATTCGAAGCCGGATCGGTCGGATTGCACAATCCGGATCATAGAATCGGGATGCGACTACCCGGATTGTGTGTTCCCGACCCAGTGGACCCAATCCCAATTCCAGCCATTTTTTAAAATTTTCTTTTTTTTTGAAATTGATGGGTGTTTTGGTTTTATATGTTTCTACATAATGGACATCTCTCAAAATTTGATTTTGACCAGCTTGATCAAAGTTTGATTGGTTTTGTGTGTTTCTACATAGGGGGCTTCTCTCAGAACTTGATTTGACAAGTTTTGTTGCAAGTTTGATTGGTTTTTTGTGTTTCTACGTAATGGTTCTCTCTCAAATTTTGATTTTGACAAGTTCTGATGGAATAATGATTTGTTTTGTGTGTTTCTACATAATTGGTTCGTTTAAAATTTGGTTTTGACAAGTGTTTATGCAAGTTTCATTGGTTTTATATGTTTCCACATAATGGGATCTCTCAAGCTTTGATTTTGACAAGTTAGATAAAAGCTTTTAAGATACAATAATTTTTCCCAGCTATTATGTAATGGGCATCTCTCAAATTTTGATTTTATGAGTTTGATGCAAGTTTCTTACAATAGGTTTTTTTTTCAGTTTTTCTGTGATGGGTAAATCCTTCAAAATTTGAGTTTGACTAGTTTGATGCACATTTTTAGCAGATGAAATAATTTTTATTGGTTTCCCTAAGTGTGCATCTTTCAAACTTTCATTTTTTACACGTTTGATGCAAGTTTTAGTAGATATAATGATTTTCTCAACTTTTCTTCATTTATCTCTCTCAAATTTTTGATTTTAGACTTGCACTATGCAAAAATTTATTGGGTCAGATTTTTCCCCATATGATATATCTAAAACCTACTTGTATGGATCTACTTATCAATTATGCATGATCTCTCTTATATTTGAATTTTTGTTCATATTTATTTGAACTTTCTTTATAGATTTAATCAAGAATCTTAATGATTCACAATCAGGATCCCTTGACGATTCACGATCTTATCCGATTTTGACAACATTGCGTACAAGACTAGTTTTTGACAATAATCTGGACAAGCTTACACAACACATGCACATGCACATAGAAGGTCATGCACTAGAGTATTGATTTACTTTTGAGCAAGAAAAAATCTTATTTATTATGGTATGGTCTGACACAAATTTCTCAGGAACAATTTATTATCTACCTAGAAGAGACGAAGAAAACTATAGTGTTTCAGCATACCCTGCTTTCTGCATATCTTGCAGGGGCAATCAACAGAGTTGATTTATTTACTTTTGGCAAGTAAAGATCTCATCTCAATAAGCCTTTGCCCTAAATTTTTGGGGTCGATTGTTTAAATTCTTTTCTTCCATTCAGCTTTGTTAAGGGCCACATTCCCAATGTGTTATACTGCAAGGATTCCTTCCATAGTGATCAACAACAATGTTCCACTGTGGTTGTAGTAGCTAACGCAACCATCCTTTATCCGGACTTGGCTTCAGCAGTGAAAAGACATAAGCACAACACATTGGGTTTTGTATACAAGAACAAAGCCTTTATCCCAAAATTTTGGGGTCATCTATTTAAATCATCTTCTTTCATTCTGCTCTGTTTAAGGGCCATGTATGTTGTACCGTTAACAAAAACCATATCCTTTGTTATAGACTTTTCCTTAAGGACAAATGTTATTATCCAAGTAGAAAAGACAAATAAATTTTAATACTGTTTCTTACTTACCCTGCTTTCTGCATATCTTGGTATATGGCCAAGCATTGCTGGACTTCGTGTAAGGATCCGTATCTCCTACGAGCTCGTAGAAGAGTATTGTACGTCACCTGAAATGCTTACTTTCAGACTTCTGAACATTATACCCTTATATACTCATATTGAAGTAATTCCTATTCTGAAGATGCTGTCTGAAAAGAAGCCAACATCATTCGAAAGGCGGAAATGTATTATACTTAAAAAAGAGTTTATATAAGACTTTCATAATGAAACTAGCAGCAAGGGCATAAAAACATTTAAAAGGAAGGTGAATCAATGGGAAAAACAAGATATTGTCCATGCAAGTAATATTAGGAGAATGGCGATGTCAAGGTTTGAAAACTTGGTTTTCGTTTCAGTTTCCTCCACCTGAAGTTTTGAATTTGGTAATTAGGTTTCAGTAGTTACAAGAAACCTTTTGCAATGACTCAAACATGAATAGTAAATGACAAGGAATTCAGAAACTAACATCCTCCTACCTTTCATGGAAGTAAGCATTAGTCAAAATAACCTTCAAATTAAAAAAATGAATAAACATTAATGAAGTAAATGGCAAAGCATTTAGCAGCTTCTTTTATTCACTGTGGCTTAATCAAATATTCTCCAAATTACATTTCAGTGACAGATTAAATCAATTTCTAGATTCACTTTCTCCATGGTCCAGCCAAGCTTTTAAGTATCAGCTGAAACCCATAAGTTCCGACCATTTCAGAATTGGAGGGTCCAAGACCGCCAAAACTGCTCAAACCGATACTCATAGGAAGGGTCAAAAACTGAGTTTTGACCTTGGTCCGAGCACCCAAAATGATTCATTGTATAGAACTAAACAGTTATTCTACTCTTCTCTGCCAGCCAAACACATTTTTAGATACAAACCTGGATAAATAAATTGTACCAGCATTACATTGATATGCATCCTAGAAAAGGTTTTGAAGCTGTGCACTTTATAACATTATATTCATATGTACCCTAGTTGAGAAATAATTATGAGACATCTTAATCTCTCTCAATATTGATATGTACCCTAGTTGACAAATAATTATGAGACATCTTAATAGTTCTGAAAAGTAAACTTGAACTGTACTTTATAAGAGAGATATGTACGTTATGCACTCACCCAATTGGGCTGAACTCGATATCTCTTCATCTCTTCAAACAAGCGGAATGCCATCTTTAAGTTCTTATTTTCAACGCATGCCTGCAACAAGAAGCATGCACTATCAGTTTATTGCAGTGTCATAATACTCGATGAGAATGATGGCATTAATTCTAATTCCTGACAAAGGCAAATACAGGGTAAAAGTATAACTTGCATACAAGTCTTAGATAAGTTCACAAGTGAATTCTCTGAATCATTTCGTATAAGCACCCATGCTGCAAGAGATCATTAATTATTCCCTTGAACATTGATGGTGTTACATGAATAATACTGTCAAACTGGTGAGTGCTACAGGAAAACATGATCATAATAATGAACAAATTACAAATCCTTCAATACGAGGGTTGATCCGAATTTGTAAATTCATCCAATATCAGAAAGAAGCTGCAATTGATTGCTCTTATTTAATTTTGACAGGCAAAGCAACAAAAGGTCATATTGAGAGAGAGAGAGATTTGAACAGTAAGTCTACTGTTATTGGTTCTCTCCTCAATAATTCATATGCAGACTTGAGAATGAATCCACCTGTTGTTTCTAATTTCCAACCCAGAAGTCCATTTTTATCCCTGAATGTCTACCTTTCGTATCTCATGAGAAAGAGGAGTGGTGATTTTAGTAGCTCGAGGGTTCCATGCTCCATGTTGGATTATTTCATCAACTGAGAAGTCTTAATTGTAATAGTAAATGCTTGCCACCCATATCTGTCAATCAATTTATGATGTACAAGCCAGGGATCAAACCAAAGTGATGTGGTGGCTCTGTTCGCAATGGCTTTGGTGATGCCTGGAATGATTGTGTCTCGTACTTTGAGGATGCATTTCCAAGTGCTAGATGCATTGTTATCCTCATGTACATACCAGAAGTTTTTTTTTTCAAGTATCTATTCTTCATCCACTTACTCCTTAGGCTGTCATACATTGGAAAAAGTAAGCTGTTTTATTGAACTAGTATAAAGATAAGTACATGATTTACTTAGTTCCTTCATGTGCCTTGTACTCTGGCACTGAAACCAAAATTCCTCAGCAGTTTAAGTGAACTAGGATCATCGTCTACTTTATCTTTAGAATTCAGCATTATATATTTATTTTTTTTGGAATAAGGGTGAATTTATTCCTCGCATATAGCGGAAAAGTATTAAAGTACAACATCACAACTCTCCATGCCCCAAATACTAATATTATGGGACCATTACAGATACATCGAATTCTATATTACGTAGAATTCCAATAGGGGGGTAGTCAAGCCCTCAAAGATACGTATGTTCCGCTCCTTCCAGATGTGCCAAACAGACGCAGCAAGACGAACTCTGGCTCTTCTAGCCCACCCCGGATCCCGGCCTCTGTGATCTCAGATTCAGCTGAGAATGCTCCGGATGTCTCGATCCACCCCAACTCCTCCTCTCAGCTGTGCACATTGCTCAGTCCAAATGTGCCAGGTCATCGGACAAACAAAGAAAAGATGCCCCATAGATTCATCGTCCTCATTACATAGCACACATTTGGCATCCTGGATCTGCATCCCAAACCGGAGGAGTCTGTCTCTCGTCATCAGTCTACCCCGGAGAAGACGATATGCACATAGTTACATTTTTCGTGCAACGCCCTTGGCCCAAATGAAGTCCACCTCCTCAGCCAGGTCGTGGTGGGTCCGAACCAAATCGTAGCAACTCCGAAAGCAGAATAGCCCTGACCCGCCCCCCGTACCTGGGCCGGCCCAGCACCATGTATCCTCCACCTGGCTAGCGTCGATAGTAATAAGACGAATCTCCTCGGCTAGCTGAGCGGTATAAGTATAACTCTCTGGCCGCCAAACTCCATCTCTAATGATCCGACTACAAGTGAGCCCCCTGCCCGCTTCTCTGTCCAGCTGCCCCCCCCCCAAGAAGATCGAGCAAGGATCTGGAACCCAACCAAGAGTCCAGCCAGAGGTCGGTAGTCGTCCCATCCTTCATCTGCCTGCAAATAGCGGTCTGAAGCACTGGTCTACACCTAAGGATGGCCTTAAACGTGACCGAGAAATTGTTGTCTATCCTGCAAGTCCAGAAGTTGGTCCTCCTCAGGTATCTGCTCGCCATCCAATCTGCCCAGAGCGACCCCCTCTTGATGAATCTCCAGGCCATCTTTACACAAGCTGCCTTCCTGACCGAACGGAGAGGCCTCAACCCCACTGCTCCTTCCTCCCGAGGCCGACATAACTGGTCCCAGGATATCGCGTGCATCCCTCCCCTCCAGATGAAGTCAGCACAGATGGCCTCCACTTTACGAATAGTAGCCGTGGAAACCTGGATAGACTGGAACCAGAACATTCAGCATTATATATATATATATATATATATATATAATGGAGAGCTCTGCTAGGGTTTCCCCTATGGCGGCTACTACGCCTCCCCCCCCCTCCCCTCGCGGGGGGGGGGGGGGGGGGTTCGGCTGTTTGGAGGAAAGGGCGGCGGCTACAAAGGGATCGACGGCGGCAACAGGGGACCCCCCGTCCGGGGGGGGGGGGGTCGGGCGGCGGCGGCCACAGGGGGAACCCCCCGATTAGGGGGGGGGGGGGGTCGGGCGGCGGCGGCAACAGGGGGACCCCCCCGATCGAAGGGGGGTCGGGCGGTGGCGGCGGGACCCCTTTAGGCGGGGAGGGGCCGGGCGGAGGCGACGGCAGGACCCCCCCAGGCGGGGAGGGGGCGGGCGGATGCAGGGGGACCCCCCCGGGCGGGAGGGGGGGGGGGGTCGGACGGCACGGGAGGTTCCTCCTCCGGCGGAACGGCTTCAGTGTTCGAGTTCGGGTTAGGGGGGACAACACTGGTGATGCAGGCTGGCAGACGGTGACGAGACGACGGGCTAGAGGACGACGAGGGGCCCAGACCCAAGTATCGAGACGGACGGGGCCAGAAAATTATGGGAATCGATCTTCGATCGGCACAGTGGATCCCCGTCGACGTGGGGGAGGTACGGTGTGCACTGTTTCGGGTTGGAGGCCAAAGGCGACGGCGGCAGAGAAGGCTAAGGGTATTGCAACTGATACCGGCAGGACAGGCCCGGATCCTGCGAACCCCCCGACCAGGACGCATCCTGAGGAGCAGAGGCCTCGGTCATGGAAGGAGGTCTGCACGTCGGTGGTTACAAAAAGTCCGATGTCGATGGAGTTTGTCGTACCGATGTCAGTTGGAGGAGGACTTCGGGCGTATTTTCTCGCCGAAAAAATAGCGGTGGTTTCAGAATTCTGGAAGAACACTCTGGTGATGTATGTGTTAGGGAACAAGCCGTTCTATGGCCAAATTCGGGGTTATGTGGAGCGTGTCTGGAAACCCAAGGGTAACATGGAATTCTTCTCTCGGGAGAACGGGTTCTATTATGTCAAATTTGGACTAGCAGAGGATGTGTCCAGGATCCTGCAGGGAGGGCCTTGGTCATTTGATGGGAGACTCATTATATTAAAGGAGTGGACGCTGGAGCTGAGATGTGAGAAGGAGGTGCTGAACGCTATTCCCATCTGGATCCGATTCCCAGAGTTTCCTGTAAAGTATTGGAGCATCCCGCTTCTCATGAGACTTGCCAGCCTTGTGGGGAAGCCGATCAAAGTAGATGAGGCCACAGCTTTTCGCACCAGACTGATGTATGCCAAAGTCTTCGTGGAGATCAAGGCGGGCTCGGAGCTACCGAGTATGCTTGAGTATCAGGTACCGTCTGGGAAGGTTCTAACACAGGCGGTGGAGTATGACTGGGTCCCTCCCATGTGTTCTTACTGCGAGTGCTTTGGGCACACTACCAGTGCGTGCAAATACAAGGGGAAGGAGACCGCCAGGCCACAGGCGGCTCAGACGGAGGCACCTTGGAAGGAGACGGCCCCCAGTCACTTGCCTGGGGAGACGGCGCCAGACAGACATATGGAGGAGGACACAGTGATGGAGATCGATAGGAGGCTGGAGTCAGGATCACCGCAGAGACAGGAGAGCACGCAGGATGCACTGGTCCCGTTCAGGCCACAGAGGACCATGATGACCAGGGGTATGAGCGCGGCTGATAGTGGTCAGATGGTGATGGAGGCCTCCCCGGCGATCATGGTTTACAGCAGCAGGAAAAGACACACTCCAGCCACACGGGAGGATATCCCTCAGGCGAGGGATATGGATGACCAGACTGAAGACAATCCTGACTGGGCACTTACTCTTAGCAGGATTCAGGCCCATCTTGCTCCTTCCTCCATGGTAGATGCAGTCATTGATCAGGCGGATGAGACACTTCCCTCGAGTGTCGATCCAGACGAGTTCCAGGGGGACCCCTCATCTATTAATTAGATGTCGGTCCTAGCATGGAACATTAGGGGGGGTGTTCCATTGAACGATGGAGGGAGATTGGAGGGGTTCTGAGGAGAGTCGTGTGACATTGCTATCCTGCTGGAGACGAAGATTAGAGGGGCCGCTATGCTCTCGCGTAGGACTCCGACAAACTGGAATCACATTCACAACTTAGATCTTTGCGGTATGGCAAGGATCTGGGTTAGATGGAACCAAGGTAGCTGTGAGGGGGTGCAGATCCATAAATCAGAACAACTCATCGGCATTACTTTCGAGAACAAAGGTGGGTTCCGATTCATCCTGGGTACTGTATATGGGCACAATGACCGGAGACTCCGGGAGGCTTTGTGGGAGGACATTGTGCATCTGGGTCTTATGGCGGACAGCATGCATCTCCCTCTGCTCATCATGGGGGACTTCAATGCTATGCTGCTTCGTCAAGAGAAGGTGGGAGGTCGTCCTGTTCCGAACTCGATCTTATATGACTTCCAGAGGTGTCTGCTTATGTCAGGGATGCGGGGGCTGGAGCGAGCTGGACATATTTGGACCTGGCACAATAAGGCTACACATAATCGGATTGCTTGTCAGTTGGATCGGGCCTTGAGAAATAGTGAGTGGTTCAGGTGCTTTCCGAACTCGGTGGCAGAAGGTCTTGCGGAGGGTACTAGCAACCATTCTCCCATCCGAGTTGGCCTCTGTGAGAGACCTACTTTGAGGGCGAGGCCGTTTCGGTATAACAACAGCTGGTATCTGTCGGCTGGATATGAGGAGGTGGTTACGGGAGAGATGCAGCACTTCCGGGATGGCACGGCTTAGTTCCGCATGGTTCACAAACTCAAGCAGCTCAAGCGGGCTCTCAGAGGTTGGGTGAAGACGAGACCGCGGACTTCTCTGGCGGATAAGGAAGCCGAGCTTCGGGACACTCAGGTGGCTCTCCAAGCTGACATTCTGAACGAGGAGCTGGCGGCTAAGGAGAAGATCCTGATTGAGGAGGTCAGCATCATGAGACTGCAGGAGGAGATTAGTGCGGCACAGAGGGCTAAATGTACCTGGCTCAAAGATGGAGATCGCTGCACCAAATTCTTCTACGATGTGATCCGCACCCGTCAGCACCGGAACAGCATCCCCAGACTTCTGAATGCCGAGGGACGTCTTGTAGGGGACCCGGTGGAAATTCAGGAGGTCGTCAGATTCTACACTGACTTATATCAGCAGATGGATTACACTAGCACGTTTCCAGCCCTTGTCACGAAGAGACTGGTGTCCCCCCATAGGAACAGCCTGCTTTTGGCACCTGTGAGGATGGAGGAGGTGGAAGACATTTTGATGAAGGCTAATCCCAACAAAGCTCTCGAGCCTGATGGCTTCTCTTCAGGGTTCTTTAAGCGACACTGGGGTGTGCTTAAGACCCCTGTTCTGGCGACGGTACAGGAGTTCTTTGCGGAGGGCAGGCTTCTGAAGGAGATGAACCACACCTTCTTGACGCTGGTTCCTAAGAAGGAGGGAGCGACCTCACTTGCAGATTTTCGGCCTATTGCTTGCTATAATTTTCTTTATAAGATTACCACTCATCTTATGTGCAGGCGTATGGAGGAGATTATGCAGGGATTGGTGTCCCAGAATCAGGCAGCGTTCATCAAGGGCCGATCGATAGCGGAGCACAGCCTGCTAGCTCATGAGATGGTGAGGGAGTTCAGCAAACCTGGGGGGATGAAGGCTTGTGTGAAGCTTGACCTCCGGAAAGCTTATGATACGGTCAACAGGGACTTCCTGTGTCACTTGATGCTTGCCATGGGGTTCGACGAGAGGTGGGTTGCGAGGGTGAGGGAGTGCATTTGCTCCCCTACTTTCTCAGTACTCATCCAGGGCACGCCGCATGGCTACTTCAGGAGCAACAGGGGGTTGAGGCAGAGTGACCCCCTCTCCCCGTATTTATTTACCTTGGTGATGGAGTACTTTACATGCATGATGGATACGGCGGTGCATAGCAAGAGGATAGTCCCCCTTTTCCGGTTGGTGAGTCCGGTTGTCTCCCATTTGATCTATGTTGACGACTTATTGGTGCTACTCCAGCCTTCCATGCGGGGAATGAGAGCGCTCTCTGACATTATGGAGGAGTTCGGACGGCTATCTGGGCTCCAGTTAAACAGGAAGAAAAGCATAGTCTACTTCAGCTCCCGGTGTACACAGCAGGAGGAGAGAGCCTTCGCCTTGGGAGTGGACAGAGGCGAGCTCCCAGTGAAATACCTGGGGTCCCGCTGACGGTCAACTATGCCAGAGAGCAGGATTGTCACAGCTTGGTGGATTTTGCTCAGAGAAGAGTGGAAGGCTGGCAAGCTGCGGGTCTATCATTTGGCGGACGAATTGAGTTGGTGCATTCGGTTATTACGGGCATCACGATGTTCTGGCTACAGTCTATCCAGATCCCTACAGCTACTATTCGAAAAGTGGAGGCCATCTGTGCTGACTTCATCTGGAGGGGAGGATGCATACGATCTCCTGGGACCAGCTATCTCGGCCTCGGGAGGAAGGAGGAGTGGGGTTGCGGCCTCTTCATGCGGTCAGGAAGACAGCTTGTGTGAAGATGGCCTGGAGATTCATCAAGAGGGGTCGCTCTGGGCGGAATGGATGGCGAACAGATACTTAAGGAGGACTAACTTCTGGGCCTGCAGGATAGACAACAATTTCTCGGTCACGTTTAAAGCCATTCTGAGGTGTCGACCGGTACTTCAGACCGCTATTTGCAGGAGCATGAAAGATGGGACGACTACTGACCTCTGGCTAGACCCTTGGTTG
Source organism: Iris pallida (assembly GCA_029216955.1). NCBI lineage: Eukaryota > Viridiplantae > Streptophyta > Magnoliopsida > Asparagales > Iridaceae > Iris > Iris pallida. The sequence goes on from JANAVB010007399.1 coordinate 45,718,370, forward strand.
GGTTCCAGATCCTTGCTCGAGATATTGGGAGGTCAGCTGGACAGAGAAGCGGACAGGGGGCTCACATGCAGTCGGATCATCAGAGATGGAGTTTGGAGACCAGAAGGATATCCATATACTGCTCAGCTTGCCGAGGAGATTCGCCTTATTACTATTGACGCTAGCCAGCATGGGGATTCCTGGAGCTGGGCCGGCCCAGGTACGGGGGGCGGGTCAGGTCTATTTTGCTTTCGTAGCTGCTACGACTTGGTTCAGACCCACCATGACCGGGCTGAGGAGGTGGACTTCATTTGGGGCAAGGGGGTTGCCCGAAAAATGCAACTATGTGCATACCGACTTCTTCGGGGTAGACTGATGACGAGAGACAGACTCCTCAAATTTGGGATGCAGATTCCGGATGCCAAATGTGAGCTATGTAATGGGGAGGACGAATCTATGGGACATCTCTTCTTTGTATGTCCGGTGTCCTGGCACATTTGGACTGAGCAGTGCACGCAGCTGAGAGGAGTTGGCGTGGATAGAGACATCCGTAGCATTCTCAGCTGGATACCAGATCACAGAGGCCGGGATCCGGGGTGGGCCAGAAGAGCCAGAGTTCGTCTCGCCGCGTCCGTTTGGCACATCTGGAAGGAGCGGAACAGACATATTTTCGAGGGCTTGACTACCCCCCTATTGGAATTCTACATAACATAGAATTCGATGTATCAGTAATGGCCCCATAATATTATAATTTGGGGCATGGGAAGTGTTATTTATGTACTGTAATACCTTTTCCACTATATGCGAGGAATAAATTCACCCTTATTCCAATATATATATATATATATATATATATATATATATATATATATATATTGGAAAAAGGTACTTTGTATATATGAAAATTTGAGGAGTCTACAATGCAGATCTTGGTGGAGACTTAAAGTTCTCCATCACTTTACATTAAATTCTATATTGTTTATCACCCAATAGTGGGCGTAGTCACCAACTCAAAAATTCTATTGTTTCTTTCCTTCCATATATGCCAGACCGCAGCCGCCAACCGAAATCTTGTTGTATTGTACCACTGGGAACCCGATTCCTTTCGGCTATGATATCTGCCACCTCCTCCCTCTAGCTTCGAGATCCATGAGTCTGTAAGCTGAGCTGAGAATACTGATGTTGCCAGAGGATGATGAGAAGGAACATCTAAAGAACAAGTGCTCCACAGATTCATGGTCTTGCTTGCATAACTCACACAGTGGTGATAGAATCTGCACACCAAACCCCACCAGGTGGTCCTGAGTAAGCAACTTCCCAAGACAAAGTTTGTACAAGAAAAATTACATTTTGGAGGCCACCCCTTGGTCCACACCACCTGTGCCAGCTCCATAGGAGGGTGCGCCTCCCTAGTAGACGCGTAGATGATCGATTGGAAAAAGGTATGTTGTCCAGTATCTGTCCACACCCATCGATCCCCACCCGTACTCTCAGTGTCCACCCGGACCGCTTCAATCTCCTGTCGAAACTGTCTCGTCATAGGGTGAAGGTCCGCTCGCCACACACCCTCCCGTAGAATAGTGCTCACTCGGGCACTGCTTCCCGCCGTTGGCAGCGCTTGCTTACCAAATCGATCCGCCAAACTCAGATGGTTGATCCAAGGATCCCACCAAAGGTCAGTAGTCTCTCCATCTGTCATCGATCTGAAAATAAGTCCCTTCAACGTAGTCTGATGGGAGAGTAGGTTCTTCCACGTAACGAAGTCGTTGCTATTGGCTCGGATCTCCCAAAAAGACTGGTCCTTCATATACCTTCCTTTCATTCATACCGCCCACAAGAAATCCAGGGCGAGAAATCGCCAATCTTTTCTCACTCCCGTAGTCTCGCGCAGGGTCCGCAAAGACTGTAGGCCGACACCTCCCTCGTCCCGAGGTCTGCATAGAGTCGTCCAACCTATAGAGTGCAGGCCTCCTCTCCAGATGAAGTTGGCACAAAATCTTTCAATTTTACTAATGGTCGCAGACAGCAACATGAGAGTCTGCAACCAGAATCGAGCAATAGCATAGATGACAGATCAAACTAGCTCAATGCGTCCTCCAAATGATAAGCTCTGGACATACCACCCCTCCAGACGTCGTTGTACGTAGTCCACCAAACTTTGGCATTCGGTCTCTTTGGCGTAGTTGATAGATAGCGAGATTCCCAAATATTTAACTGGTAAATCCCCCTTCTCAATACCAAGAAGTAAGGCCTTCTCTTCCTTCTGCTGACAATGCTTGTTAAAATAGGCCATACTCTTATCCTTGTTCAGCTGCAAACCAGTCAGTGAGCCAAACCGTTCCATAATCTCGTTCAAAGCCTCAATCCCACGCCGCGAAGGAATCAGAAAGACCAGCAAGTCATCCGCGTAGATAAGATGGGATACCTGAGGATGCACCCGCTTGTACAGTGGAGTAATCTGGCCCCCTATAGACCGCCACGTCCATGAGCGATGTGAAAAACTCCATGACCAAGGTGAAGAGATATGGCGATAGCAGATCCCCTTGCCGAAGTCCTCTAGAACTGCTGAAGAAGCCATACGGCTGACCTCTTATAAGGACAGAACGAGGGAGTCGAGATGCAGACCCGGACCCTATCCACCCAAGTATGATCAAATCCTATAGCAAGCATAATATGGCACACGAACTCCCTATTGACATTGTCATATGCCTTCCACAGATCCAGCTTGACACACACTTTACCTCCTCCAGGTTTGTTGCAAGTTCTGGATCAGCTCATATGCAAGCAGACTATTATCAGCAGTAGACCGCCCCTTCAAAAAAGCCACTTGATTACTAGTATGAAATTCCAAATGTGCTGCATTTTAATTATATTTTTCTATGTTGATATGACACAAATTTGGCTTATGTACAGTTCATTAAAATTATGTTACTTTTACAACTGAGAACAACATTCTATATTATATAAATACAACATTCTATATTTTATGCAGCAAAAGTGATTAAAGAAAGTTCACAATATAATGGTACCACCTAAGAAAAAGAACAGATATAAACCTTGATAGCCGTTGTGTAGGCGACAACATCAAGCTTAATTCCAATGTCCCGCATACCTCGGAATGCCTGCAATATGAAAAGAACACTGATTGTAAATCCCATCTAACATCAACAAATATCTGACATCTTTACTCTGTTGGACACAATAGTTAAGTGGCAGCCTCATATACAATTCCACATAACTAGAAGGTGTATCATAATAATTAAGAACAAGGGACGAAAATTAGTATAAACAAAAATGAGACTGCTAAGATGAGTGACAATATATTGAAAGATACAATAACTAATGAGTGTATTCATAGGAACTTAGAGGTGGCGTCAATTGAGAACAACATCGTTTTAGGTGGTTTGGACATGTACGATGCAAACCAATAGATGCTCCATACTGGAGGAGCAATAAGATAGTAGCTAAACGGAGGTAGGCCTAAACAAACATCGATTGAAGTTTTAAAGAAGGATATAGGTTTTGTTAGGTTGACAAAGGACATGACCCTTAACAAAGTTGAATGGAAGAAAAGAATTCAACCCCCAACACCAAAAAATGGGGATACGCTTTGTTGTTGTTGTTGTTGTTGTTGCTCTTGTAAGTGGAAAGAAGATGAACGCACAAAGGGAGAAATCAATATTACAGTTTGCCACATGGGTCCGTGGTATAAGAGAAGACAATCTACCATAATAGCTGTGCAACCCCTTGATGTGATTGAGAAAAACAAAACCAAAGTTGTGATAAAAAAAATCCACCTCATTCAGCAGGTATCAATGATTAAATCAAGAGCAACGGCCACAGATATGGAGGGGTCAATATTAGAGTTTGTAACATGATGCTTGTATAAGAGGACACAAACCTATTACAGCTGTGCAACCCTTTGATGTTACTCAAACAGCCAAAGAATAATAAAAATTTGAAGTTAAAGGTTTCAATAGAATGTTACACAGTATAAAAAGTACATATCCACCTATGGTCTGAGCAGGAAGTTCTTTCTCAAATCACCAGGCAAGAGAAACAAAATAAAGGTAATCAATAGAAAACACTCACTACCTTCAAAAGCCAAACAAAATTAAATAAAGGATCTGTAGAGGGTCCATCTTACGCTGCTAGAAAGGAAACAAACTGTAAATATAAATTTCAAAAGCAAAAAAAAAAATTAAGGAATAGCTGATGGAAACAAATCAATTGGAAAAACATGCCAACACCATCACATTCAACAGTAACCCACTTCTAAAGCAATAACATCTTGTGAAAGCGCAAGGAAAAATAGCAAACCATGATAAGATAAACAAGATGACTGGTTGTAAAAGAGAAAAGTAGAGAGAGCAGTTTATTATCAGCTATGATGGACGGACACCGACAAGTTAAGGCATGATATCAACATGGCATCATGAAGATGCCCTTGATTTTGGAGTGAGAGAAAAAAAATTGGTGTCTTTGTCATGCCCATTCCATGTTTGATAGGGACATGGCCTCAATGTTGGAATGATTGTGTTTCTAGATTGGTTTCTTCATCAAATACTAAAATCAATTCAGGGCATTTAGATTGTCAACTGAATAGTAAAGATACATCAACCACAATACTAAAAGCCCTGTGTAAGTTGCCTGGCTCCAGACATGCTATCTTCATTAAGTTATCTTCCCAACTCTTTGTATAGGCACTTTCCTTGTCTAGGGGAACTTAGACGATTGCAGTTTGGTTGCATTAGCTTAGAATGTTTGTCCAAAAAGGCACGCACCAGGGACTTTTGAGGCTTTCTCACCAGATCCTCTATTACTCATCTTCCTTAGCTAAGAATTTAGCATCAATTCGTACATCATTAGTTGCAAATACTTGGTCAATTCACTCGTAAAGCTTTCTTGATCCCGTATCATGCTATACAACCAAGGCTACTTGTAGAAGTTTATATAGCAAGAGATGCATTAGCTTAATGCATGAAAAGCTAGGAGATCTATTAATGTACTAGATAGCAGAAAACCAACAATCAAGAAACTATGCAAGGATATTGCAGAAAACTTTCAATACTCCAAGACATGCATTTCAAACTCAAACCAACCTTCATAGCACCTTTCATATTTTGAGAAGTTCCATAGATATCGATGAGAACAGACCAGCTTATGTGGTTGGGAGATAGGCCAATTGCTTTTATTTCAGCCATCACAGCTTTTGCACGATGATAATCAGTGCCACAAGCCTTCATCAATATGTTGAAGGTCGCAACTGTGGGTTTGAAGGGTACAACTTTATCGACCCTTGAATGTTGTATGCCATAGATAGTAGTTAGAGATCGACTTGAATCGTGTTCAGTTTGACACTTTCCATTTAAGTTGTCATATGCACTACCACGATCCTTCTCCTCACCGATATGAAGAATTTTAAATCCAGTCTCTTTCCAGGCATAGTAGAATCTGAAAGCTCTGTCATATTGGCATGACTTAACACAAGCATAGAGAAGACTGTTGCAACATCTAGTGTTAGGTTCACAACCCGCCATAAGCATTTCGTTGAACATCTGAATGGCACGATCCAATAGACCAGCATTAGCACAAGCACCGATCAACGCCGACCAAGTAACTACATTAGGACTGACAGCCGCTAAAAGCATATCATCTTTGACATTGAAAGCCATTTGCCACATTTTTGCCTCTGTGAATGCCTGAAATTGTTTCAGAAAAAAAAAAATTAAAAGAAAATAAACATTTAAAACTCAAAAGCATTCTTCAAACTGAAGAGAAGGATGAAAGACAATGGACAGATCATATGTTAGTACTTTTGGATTTAACGTTAAAACAAACCTTTATCATTGTCGTATATGTGATAACATCCATTTTCAGTGCTCCTTTCGATGCCATACGCTTAATTTCCATATACATATCTTGTGCTAAATCAAATCGTTTGGCACTACAACATGCCTTCAAGAGTATGTTATAAGATGTGATATCCATACTGATTCCCAAATTCTGGATAGAGGGGAGAAAGAGGTTAGCATGAACACACAGACTGATTGATAAAAGAAAACAAAATAATCTAACTAATGTAACAGAATAGCAATTATGTAGAAAGATTTTGCTTGGGACTGAAGTGTCCATCAAGTTATTCTTAAACACGCTTGCATCTCAGGATCCAAGGGGGAAAAAAAAAGAAGGAAACAGAGCCAATGCTATAGTATAGAAAAGAAAAGAGAACGATCAGTTCCAAGGTGAATGGTTGATCATACTGGCATTGCATCATTAAGATTTCTATTGTATGTGTAAATATTGGACCCTATATGCATTTTATGAGTGTTAAATATTTAAGTATCAATGAGAAACCAGAATTACGGAAACGGAAGAAGGAATAAACTGATATAGACAGTATGCTAGTTGTTCATTTAGATAATAAACATACAGTTATACCTGCCTACAAACGGCAACATTAGAAAGAAGGTGATAGCATTACTTGCATATGCTTGTAAACATGCAAGGTGTAGCTCAAATCATGAGAATTCACATTCATGAGGCTATTGACAACATAGATATTGGGAGTGATCTCCTGAGCAAGCAAGTCCTGCATAAGAAATTGAATAAACAGATCAAGAACTCAACTAAAATTAAAGACATGCACAAGAAACATGAAGATTAGTTGCTCAATTTTATATAAATAATCTCTGCACATGCCAGAATTTAAAGCCCGACATATCAAACATGCTTGAGCCCACATCCCATTACTCACATTTCTATAATAGATGGCATTTCTTCTCTTTAGGTGGACATGTAAAAAAAAACAGAGAGAAATACTCTTCCAAAAAAAACTACTGTCATTTGATTGACAAATTTTATGGAAATTTTATATGTCATCAATTTCACATTTCTAATTTTTACAAATATGATCATGAAAAAGCCACTAAAGCCTGTTAACTGCTAAGTTCAATTGTTAATCAATGATCTATGGACACAAAGTGTTCCTTCACCATGATGGAAAGGTAGAAAAGGATGTTGTCCATAGAATTAAACTAGAATGGTAGTTCAGAAGTGCTTCCTGAGTTCTTTGTGATTGTAAAAATACTCGTAAAGTTGAAAGGAAAATACTATAAGACAGAAAGACCAGCAATGCTCTACAGGTCACACTGTTGGTGATTAAGACTCAAGAAACGTGTCCATTAACTAGTGTAGCTGAAATGAGATTATGAGAATGATAAGATGGATAAGTGACAATGCATTAAAATAACAGATACAAAACAAGTGTGCTCATGGAAAATGTAGATGATGCCAATTGAGAGTAAGACAACAGAAAGTCGTGAAGATGGTATGGACATGTACAACGGAGACCACTAGATGCACCAGGCATCATAGGATATTAGGTAAAGAGTTGCTAGAACAAGTGGTAGGCCAAAACACTCGCACTGAGGCTGTGAAAAAGGATATTGCATTTCTAGGACATAGGCCTTAAAAAGCATAATGGAAAATAAAAGGTTCTAGTAGCTGACCAAAAAAAATTTGGATAAAGGCTTTGTTGTTGCTGCTGCTGTTATTAGCGTCATTGATATAGAGAAACAGAATTATTGTTTGAAAACACACTAGTTACTGTTGCAAAAACTCCCCAAAATGTAGACACATGAGCCTTCTCCCATCAAAAATGGGGTCAGTTTTGAAGTATAACAAAGCTCCACAAAAGAATTGACAGAGTTATTTTTAAGACCAGCTGTCAACCTAACGTCAACCCTCTATATTGGTGGCAAATTCCTAGCCAAGGTAGCTACAGACAAAAGAGAGTCATGCCCATAGTTATCAAAGGCAAAAAGCACATTTAGGCGCCAAGGTCCTTCGTGGCATAGGAGCAAAGCACAAAGCGAGGCGCAGGCACATGTATAGTTAGAAGAAAAATAGAGGTCCTATACTCAGACTATTTTGTGTTGCTTTCTTCTAGGCCATACTTGTTTGTAACAAAATAAGGAAGCTTCAACAGTGCTTGAACTGTAGAGGGGAGGGTCGATGAAGTTATTGGATCCTCGTATAAGGTCACATTTGTTCACAACAAAATCAAGACTCATGTCTAGCTGAAGCGAGGCGCAAACTACCTTGGCATTGAGATTCCCGCCTAGGCGCATGTCTAGGTGTGCTTTTAATAACTATGGTCAAGCCATAAAACAAGATGGGCAGATAGCAAGTAGTTGACCTACATTTCTGCTATGCATTTTAAGCTCATGCAACCTCCAAGCTCCGACGAAGTGGTAAGGTGATACAACTTGCTACAGGTTATTGCATTCATCTATATGGCACATTAAGTCAAACATGGAAAGGAATGACATACCCAAGTGGTCATCATTTGAAGAGAGAGAGAGAGAGAGAGAGAGAGAGAGAGAGAGAGAGAGAGGTATACTCTTACATAATAGTATATTCATCTCTACATAGCTCAAAACAATTACCTCAAAAATTCTCCTTGACTTCAAGAAGTTGCCACAAAGGCCACATACATCAATTATACTTCGACAAGCAAACATGTTAATACCACCAGACATATGTTTGAGTTCTTCAAAAGCTCTTAAAGCAGAATTAAGATCTTGTTTCTTCCCAAATTCCTGTATAATTGAGCATAACAGAAGTTGGGAATGTGGAAAAATGGTCGCATACCTGAAAATGCATAGAATAGTTAATTAATGACTATTTTCTTAGACCATCCTGCAAAGGAAAAATGTAATCCTTGCCGATTGTCTAAATGTCATGAAAAATTTGCTACTAACAAAGCTGAAAAGAAAATATGCATAACAAGCTAGTCAGCAAGAAAACTTATTAAAGGTTGCATACCAACATTGTGAGAGACATAAGATACCTCAATACCTGGCAAAGACAAAACACCTTATGTATCTTAAATTTAAATCACTACTTATCAAAGGCCCATGCACGAGACATTGGAAATATGTAGAATTTATGTTGTCGTCATTAAGTGTTTTAACAAGATAATATGGTGCTAGCCTAAAGATGAAATCGTGCTGCAATGATATGACTTGTGAATATATGTTTATCATATTTTAGTTTTATCCTAGCAATAAATGTTAAATTGATTACTGCAGGACACACTTATCCATTTATATTTTTCTTATATAAACTTTGCTGTTGTATACCCACCATGGTGTGTATCCTACTTCTTGAAAAATACCACATGGTAATGAACGTATATTGTGTTGCCCCCACGTCATAATGGTTAGAATGCATATTATCAAAGGAAATTTTACATGAAGGTAAAGCTGACAACATTCATTAAACAATATTTACACTTAATAAAAATTAAAAAGTTAGCATAAATTTATCACATCTTCTGCAGTGCTTAGCAAGTCATACTTAAGAAGCTACCAGTTGAATGCATAATGGTTCTCTATCTAAAACTCATTCATTTATCAGACCAGTAATATAAGGGGAAAAAAACTTTTGGATACATGACTAAGGAGTCGTTTTATGTGAGTTAACTATTATTGTATACCTCACTTTAGTACAACATCACATGGGCTAAGGAGTGTCATGACTTGCTCCTATAAATGTACCAAGGCTTCTCATGTTTTATTTACATTAATAAACTAAAAGTTCTTTCTGAATTTCATGCTATCAAAGCTATGAAAAATTGGAGGAAGAAAAACCTTTGACTCCAAAAAAAAAAATTCCTAGCCAACTCCCCCCGACCCCCCCCCCCCCCCCCCCCCCCCCACCCCCCCAAGTAATTTTGTGTGATTTATTTTGGATGGAATTAATTTTGTGTTACTTACAAATTGTTTTTTCTTTACATGATGAGATGCAAAACTTCACTAGGTTGGTATAGAGGATCACAAACAGAAGTAGAAGAAAGAAGCAAGCCCAGTGTGTGGTGTTTGAAGAGATTATGACAAGAGAGACCAACAATAATCTAGGGTTCAAGCACAACAACAAACTATGGTACTCATATATGGTAATCCAAGTCCTTTTTAGTATTATTATGATTCCCAATTCTGGACCCTTTAAAGATTGAGGGTTAGGAAATTACATATATTAATGATTCCCTCCCAGTTATTGTTAACAGGTTTTGGCTTGACGACAAACCAAGTTAAATTTTAAATATTATATTTTGATTTAGAAAAATAGGATTTAAATAAAATATAATATTTCACTTGGTTTTGGTTAAAATAGGATTTGGTGAGAACTAATCATTAATTATAAATGGTTCATTTCCTCCTTATTTCATTAGTTTTTTCCACATTAGCAAGATTTTTTTTCTATACATTATTATTGTCATCCCTCCTTATTTACATATAGTTTTTGCTACAATAGCAAGTGCAGTGCATCCTAATATAGTTTTACTATAAGTTTGGATATTGTGTGGACACCAAATTTTATACTAAAGTTGTTCTAAGAGTTTTTCATTACAAAATTCAACAATCTACTATAATATATTGGAGTGCATTATTAAAGTAAGTTTTATCAATTCTTAGTAATTATTACTTTTTTGTATAGCTTCTATATCTTCTTTTTGTGAAGAATTTTTCTTTTCATTTGAGCAACTGATTTACTCTTCTCTACTTTTTGCAAGTGATTTTTATGCATTATTGGTTTGCTTATCAAACCATGAGAGTTGTAATGATCATTATTATTTATGTTTTATTTTTTGCAATTGGTTTTTTAGAGTTGTTATTTGTTCTTTAATTTCGTTTTCACACCTTTCAAAAAAATTATGGAGCAAATCCTAATATGACATTTAAAGGAATTAGACATTTTCTTAATTATTGTCAGTACCTTTGGTTCCATATAACCTCTTTACCTTTATTTATTTCTTGCGGGATGCATGATAACATGCACACAAATATATGTTCAACTTCATGGCCACTACAGATTGGTTGGCTTGGCATTATTATTTTTTTAAGAGTATTGTCTTGGCATTCGTTTATTTTTCGGCAACTATATTGTTTCAGTTCTTTTTTCACGAGATTTGAATTGCAAATTAAATATCTATGTATCAACATTTTTAACCAAATAAAGAAACGTGTTGCACATGCATTGTTTGTACATATTTTAGAAATTTTGTTATCCAAATACAAAAATGTGTTGCACATGCGACACGTGTGCCCGACCACTAGTGTGTGTGTGTCACTGTGTGTGTGTGTGTGTGTGTAACTTAGTGAAAGGTTATGATCGAGTTCTTGTGGAGATAATGTGGTGGGCTTTGAAGAATAAACAAGTTCCTAGTAGTTATATTGATAATATTAAAGTGAGAGAATGTGGTGGAATTTGAAGATTAAACTATCATAGAAGAGATTAAATTATTTCCTATTACCATTGTTGTGCACCAACGATCAAGGATCAACGTTAAGTCCATAGGTAGTTATAAACAATATTTGTAGGCATATCCATGAGGAGGTTACACGATGTATGATGTTTACTAATTATGTTGTTTTCAACAGTATTATGGGTTGTCAATGGTATATTTCGTGTCATACAGTATAGACTGATTCCGATATGTATCAACCTAATCCTATCAGTTTGGCCTTTTTTGATCAGATACTAAACACTACCGAAACCGACATTATGGCTCTTTTCCTCCTTGTCATTTCACTAAAAAAAACCTAACAGAGAAAAAGAGAAGTATTGAAAAAACAGTGCCAACAAAATGATTTGATTATGCCAACGCTCAAGAAGCTACAATATGTCGATAAGATTCATTATCCATAGACTTTAACCATTACCATTTATTGAAGTCATATATCTATAAATTCATAACATTAGCAAATGTTTAATATTATTACATTCAAAACTATCTATTATGGTATAAAAGAAAGTAAATAAACAATAAAACATATTGTGGGTGAACAATTCATCCATTTTCAATCAAGGTTCCAACTATTGGAATCGGTTTTAGATGTTTCTTATGAGAATAGACAGTTTCGACAATTTCGGGTCGGAGTTTGGGAATTCTTCATGTCGGAGAGCCAAAAAATAATTAAAATTATTAGAAAAAACATGAAAATGGTTGATACATTTAGGCATAATATTATGCGTTATGTGTAGTTTTTCTTTGGATTTAAATGAAAATTGAAACAATATTCAACATTGATGAATCATTTACCCATAATTGATACTATTATTTACTAATGGTTATTAGACATAATACAACAATGTCGATATCAGCCAATATTTGTTGTTTTTCTTTAGCTTTCATTTAGTTATTTTCTTAACATAATTGACCAGAAAAGGGAGCCCCGAAGTCGGTATCGGCTAGTATCGATTAGTATCAGTGAGGTTCAGCTTCGAATCGGACTAGGCCAAAACCGATACATCATACGATACAGCCGATACATATAGATATCGGCCAAAACTGTGAACTAAGTTTTGAATATTATTCTATTCGAAGCTAAGGAGAAACAACAAACAATGCATAAAATTATGCTTGTACTTATCAAATATATTTCTACTTTTGAAAACTGTTAAGTATTAGTAGTATCAGGCTTTAGTCCCACATCGGGTAGAACAATAGTGAGGGGGGTTAGCCTCTTGTAACTCCCTTATGAATAATAATCATCCTATTATTCTAATTCTACATAGTATCAGAGCCAAAACCCTAGCCATCATCCACCCCCCTCTCTCTCCACTAAAAACCCTAACCTTGGCTGTCGTCTCCCGCTGCTACAGTAACACCCTGTTAAGTATAAGTAGTATGGACTTTAGTCCCACATCGGGTAGAACAATAGCGAGTGGGGTTAGCCTCTCCTACATATATGTAACTCTCTTATCAATAATAATCACCATATTATTCTAATTCTAGATGGTATCAGAGCCAAAATCCTAGCTGTCATCCACCCCCCTCTCTACTAAAAACCCTAACCGTAAACCTGGTTATCATCTCCCGCTGCTACAGTACCCTCCCTCGCTGCAACAGTAACAACCCCCCCCCCTCCCGGGGCTGCTACAGTAACCCTAACCCATAAACCCTAGCCGCCACCTAAAGATATCCATAAACCCTAACCAAGCCAACACCTACCCCAAACCCTAGATGTCTTTATACCAAAAAAAACCAAAAAAAGATGTTGGGATCCTCAGAGAGTGAACAATGGTTTGTTTGCTGGAACCTCTGACTCTCCATATCGACTTTAGAAAAAATGTTGGGATCCTTAGAGGGTAAACAATGGTTTGTTTACTGGAATCTCAAACTCTCAACGTCGGCTTAAGAAATTTAACAAAGAGGGACAAGTGGTTTGTTTTGTGTGAATCTTTATTTCTTTCCTTATCTGATGTTCACATCAGGGATCTAACAGAGAGTAACCTAGGTTGTCTCTTTGTCCTGACTTGTGTGATCCACATTCAAATCTTTGCTTCCTATGCACGTGCCGGTTCTGGCCACGTTTCGAGCACATTTACAGAGTTGATGTGATTATCGAATTAGAAAGATTCAAAGATCAAACCGACGGTCAAATTAGGAACCCTAAAGGATGACAGGCATTAAGGCGAATAGCGGTACTACAGACACTAATGTCGAAAACGCAATGACGGGACCAACGGACACTGGCATGACGATTTCATTGATTCGACTTGTCGATCGACGGCTGGATGGACCAAAGGGCTACTCGACATGGCAAAAGAAGGTCAAGAAGACCCTTTGGGGAATGTGGTTGTCCAAACATCTGACTGACAATCCTCCAGCACAGACTGATCCCATATTTGAGCAGTGAAAGACAGATAACAGTCGACTGCTTACACAATTGATGAATTCAATGGAACTATTGGAGGACATGGTTCAGAATACGAATTCAATAAAGGAATTATAGGAGGTCCTAGTGGCGGCATTTAATGAAAAACACGATTTGTCTCGTATCTACGACTCGATCATTAGCGTATACCGAGCAAATCACAGAAACAAATCTCATAAGGACCACTTTCGGACCTTTAAAGCTATGACTGATAAGATCGACCGCATATTACCTCTAACGACGGATATCAATGAAGATTGGGTTCAACGTGAGCAGCTTCATGTCATATCTTGCCTCTCTCCGTCCTGATGCAGACTCTGCTCGCTCTCAGATTATTGCTGGATTTGATGTTCCATCTCTGATGGAAGCTCACTATTGTGTCCTTCGGACAGCAAAAATCATTGAAATCACTCCGGATGATACTCATGCTGATCGATCTGCTCTTGGTGCTGCTCGGCTAGATTTCGTAGTGGTCGTGGTGGACGACGTGGTGGCCGAAATGATGGTCATGATGAGGACGAAGCAATGGCAGTTGTGATAGAGGAAGACCACGCACATGCTTCAACTGTGGTTAGCATAGCTATTTCCAGTAGCAGTGTCCTAAAGCTCCTGCCACGAATGTTATATCATATGCTCCTGATGGTGGTGTTCGATATGTCCAGATGACTGGAGAGTCATATACAGATTTTCATGAATTCCAAGCTCAACGTCGTAGTAAAGCATCCACATCTGGATCCATACCTGGTACTCAACGGCATGTGTGGTGAGGTCGAAGCAGTGGATGATTGACTCTGGTGCGTTTGCTCACATGACTGGCGACGCAAGTATGATAGTTTCCGATATTACTATTGCCAATAGTAGTTCACTAACAGTCCGTGGACGAAAAAATGCTCGTCTTTCTTCCGAACTGTCACTCAATTTGGTATTACATACACCGGAAAGTCCATTCAGTTTGCTTTCAATTAATCAACTTACTCTTGGCTTGCATTGCTAGGTAACATTTTTTTTCCTGGTGGTTGTTTTTCATGACCTGAAACTGGGAAAAATGTCAGTAAGGGACATGTGGCTGGAGGCTTGTACTTGTTTGACGTTCCTTCTTATGTTGCTTGTGCCGGCATGAAACTCGATCCTTTCAAGTTACAGTGTCAGTTAGACCATCCATCCATCCAAGCTCTCCAAAAAATGTACCCATCTTTAGATGTTCTAAGTATTTTTTATTGTGAGTCGTGTCGTTTGGCTAAGCATCATCGAATTTCCTATCCGGTGGGTCATAATAAAATTGCATCATCTTCTTTTGAGTTGGTCCATTCTGATGTATCATATATGGAGACCTTGTCCGGTTGAATCAATGACGGATTTCAAGTTCTTTGTTATATTTGTTGATGACTACTCATGTGTCACTTTTGTCTATCTAATAAAAATTGGTCTGAATTATTTGAAATTTGGTACAATTTTTATGAAAAAATCAAAACACAATTTGGTGTTCCAATTAAATGATTTCGAAGTGACAATGGTCATGAGTATATATCTCGTGAGTTCAATACTCATCTGTCCTTGTCCTTACACACCTCAACAGAATAGTGTGGTCGAAACCAAGAATCGTCATCTCTTGGAAACAGTACATGCTTTTATGTTTCAGGCACGTACTCCTAAAAGATTTTGGTCGGATGCGGTATTTACAACTTCATATCTTATTAATCACATGTCATTGTCAGTTTTCAATGGCGAAACTCCATTTTCTCGATTATATCCCGTACGAGTTCCGTTTCCTCTACCTCTCAAAATTTTTTGTTGCTTATGCTATGTTCAAAATACCTGACAGACCCTTTCTAAATTAGACCCTAAGGCAATCCAATGTGTTTTCCTTGGGTATCTTAAATATCATAAAGGGTATCGTTGTTTTTCCCTACCTTAAAGAGGTAATTTTTCTCTCGAGATGTTACCTTTGTGGAAACCGAGTTTCTTCCACTTCCACAAACTACAGGTCCAATTCCCAAGTCTATCCAGAAGAGAATTTCTTGTTGTTTCATGTTCAAACACAACAGCCCCCGTAAGGGTGCCCTCGCTTACCGAGCCAGTATCGTGGTCGATGGTCCGCAATCATCGGTTCAATCAGTACCGACGTTGCCTGAACGACCATCGCAGATAGTGCCCACGGTCACCGAGCCATCCTCCTCTAGCTCCCACTTATTTGCCTCCGCATGTGGCACCAGCTCGACCTCGTCATGCCTGTCGTGATCATCACGTGTATGTAGAAAACTACAAAGGGCTCGCAAGCCACACTAAGTCCTTGGTGGCCACTATTGATGGGATTTAGATTCCCAATACTGCCAAGGAGTCTCAAACATCCCGGATGGCGTGCTGCTATGGAAGAAGAGATGGAAACGCTTCGGAAAAACCATACTTGGGACTCGGTAGATTTCTACTGGTAAACAAGCAGTAGATTGCAAATGGGTATTCACGATTAAGGTGAAACCGGATGGCACTCTTAATCGCCTAAAGACTCGTCTGTGGCTAAAGGATATTTTCAGACCTATAGTAAGGATTATTTTGAGACCTCTCCGGTTGCCAGGATGACATCAGTGCGCGTACTCTTGGCTTTAGTTGTTCACTATGACTAGCCATTGCTTCGGCTTGATATCAAGAATACATTTCTCTACGGAAATATTGAAGAAGTTTATGTGGTGCAACCTCATGGGTTCGTTGCAAGGGAGGGTAAAGTGTGTAATATGCGGAAGGCCTTCTATGGTCTCAAACAATCACCTCGTGCGTGGTTTGATCGATTTACACATGTTGTTACTCAGTTTGGCATGTGTCAATCAAAGAAGGATCATTATATGCTCTACCGACAGACATCAGCTGAAAGGATACTATTTGGTATCTATGTTGACGACATTGTAATCATGGAAGACAACATCGACGGTATTGCAGGACTAAAGAAGTTTCTGGAAGAACAATTTCAGACCAAGGATATGGGATCGTTGAACTACTTCTTGGACATTGAGGTCACACGGGATAAGCGGGACATTGTAATGTCTCAGATGAAGTATGTGCTGGACATATTAAATGATTCGGGACTGATGCAAGCCAAGGGATCAACCTCACCCATGGATCCAGGGACAAAGTTACTCCCAGACGAGGGAGTCATGACGACCAATCCGGATCAACGTCGTCGAGTGGTTGGAAAACCCAGCTACTTGGCGATCATGACTCGTCCGAATATTTCCTTCGTCGTATGTGTCGCAAGTAGATTTATGGCCTCTCCACGAGTTCCACACTGGCAGACAGTTCTCAAAATTCTGCGCTATCTAGTTCAGAATCCGGAAAAAGAAATTTGGAAGGAAAATCATGGACATACTCGTATTGAGTGCTTTACCGATGCTGACTAGGGTGCAAATCTAACAGATAGACGGTCTACATATGGCTACTTGGTATTTAATGGCGGAAACTTGGTATCGTAGAAGAGCAAGAAACAGAGTGTGATAGCACGATCAAGTTCGGAAGCAGAATATCGAACGATTGCTCATGGCAGAGCAGAGATGTTACATCTGAAACATCTTCTACAAGAGCTGGAAGAAGCAGGATCTAAAGCAGCAGATATGTGGTGTAACAACCAGTCTGCTATTTATATTGCTACAAATCTTGTATTTCATGATACGATAAAGCACATTGAAATTGACATTCATTTTGTCCGTGATGAGTATAAAAAGGGGGTGATAAAGTTCTACCACATAAGGACCGGTGATGAGATAGCCAATATTTTTACAAAATCTCTTTTGGGTCCTCGGGTTCAATTTCTGTGTAACAAGCTGGACATGATTGACATCTATGCTCCAGCTTGAGGAGGGTGTTAAGTATAGTAGTATTGGGCTTTAGTCCCACATCAGGTAGAACAATAGTAAGGGGCGGTTAGCCTCTCCTATATATATGTAACTCTCTTATCAACAATAATCATCATATTATTATAATTCTACAAATACTTCTAAATTGTTCTTCCAATATGAAGAATTTGGAAACAAACAGAAGAAAGTGATAAGAACAACATTAACATCTCATAGAGGAGATTTATTTTGTGATATAAATAGTCCAGTATCATGAATGACCACTCTAAAACTATGTAGACAACATGGTAAGAGCATTTCATATATAGACACCTCTGAATATAATATATATAGCAACCTTAGCATCAAGAATTCAACAATTCACAGGAAATGTTCATATCTTTGTCATGAAAGCACATTATCTGTATATAGCACTCCTCTACTAATCTTATACATGTGTGTAGAAATGTAAGTGCACGTAAGCAATCGTGTGCATGTTTTTTGGTATGATATAATGTTTCGAATATTATGAGGCTAAATTTTCTCTAATCTATATTTCTTATTGTTCTCTTTAATGTGTTTAATCTTCATTGTAGTGACTGCAAACAAAAAACCAGAATGCTACTGTTAGAATCAACATGTCTAAAGAAAGTGAAAAGGTGAATCAAACTGGACATTCAGTTAGACATCACCCAGTACATTCAGTAACCTACACAAGTTGATATGGGTTGCAGAACCAGTCGATAGATCAGTTTCAATAATATGAGCTGAAACTCTCCTAGGACAATATTAAAGTCCACTAAGGTGTCTATGACCTATATGTATCAGAAAATTTAGGGAATCCATATATGAGCAACAAATATTGTGAGAACTTTCGGAGAATGTTAGCTATCCTATCAAATCAGAGTTCATAAATACAGCTATAGAAAGGGAGGAAAGGTACATCAAAACCCTTGCCTTCCCATATGTAGAAGATGGCCATACACAAATGAAATCATCAAATCCAGCTGCCAATAGTAATATACATCAGGAAACAGTGTCTACTATCACAACATTCATCGTGAAAAAGATACTAGCATGCTGAGGATAAGGAGTAAATGACATCACATATAAATCCCTGTATAAGCCTAACTTCCTAACTTGGCTTCCCTTGAGTCTATGTATCTCTCTTGAGCCCATGCTCTGGAAAGTCTGTTGTTTCTGCTTGGACTAAACAATAACAGGCTTGAGATAGGAACTAATTACCTCCATTTTCAGGCGTGGTGAAGCAAAATCAATAATGTGTTCTCAGTTTTAGTACCCAAAAAAAACTTTACTAATGTGATTTATCATAATGAAACATCATTCCAATAAAACTCAACCTATAAAGAAATGTTTATTGGGCCATACATACCTTATAGCCATATTTGGATCACGCTTTTCAACAAATAATTTCAATACATCAACTGGATCGAGGATATCTTTGACATAGAATCTATAAGCTGAATTAATAATTGAATTAGAAATCAAGAACGTAAAATTCACTTGAGCTGTAATTTACGTGAAAGCTACTTCAGTATAACACTACTACCAGCACATATGTGCATGAAAAGATTTAGACAACCTTTTTGTGATAGACTGATACTCATTAACAGTTTGGAGGCCTCGTCATTACATCAAAATAAAAAAGGTTGTTTCTAATGGTGTATAACTTCCATAAGAACTGCTATTTCACATAACTAGTTACCAAGTTAATCAAATTTATCTTACGTTAACATTTAGTCTCATTTGCGGAGTATCATCTAAAAGCAAGCATAGATAATACTTCCATAATTTCCACTATTTCCTCATCAAACAAATATCCAAGATGAATACTTGCATAATTACAAGACTATACTAGCCCAGCACAAGTAGATATATTAGATATATGGTACGCCAACTCGAGGATCTTAAATGTCCAAAAGTGACCTAACAATAACAAACAATATGAAATCTGACCTGGAAATTCCAGGAAAGCATATTTCTCCTTTAGCAAATATGTCCTGTGTGGGTTCAGAATTCAACTACCCAGATACCATGCATATATATCATCATAAGATTGAACAAAATAACAAAGGGGCGAGATAATGATACACACATACATGCCCAAGAAGCTAGCTAAGAAAGAAATAGAAGTGGTCAAGCTCCCTGCAAATGTCCTTAGCATAAGAAGATATGAAACCAAGTCATGTGTGCCGTGGTTCCTCTGTCACAGTTGAAAAGAAGCATGGCAATATGTGAGGAACACAAGCCTATAATAGACTCTAGTGTTGTATTCTTCTTGTCTTTTGAACTGTGATTAACAAGACAACAAAGCATTTATCCCAAATTTCTGGGGTCAACTATTTGAATCCTTTTCACCCATTTAACTCTGGTAAGGGCCTCTCTAGCATCTAACAAAATCATATCCTTCTTTACAGACTACCTAACTTCGCAAGGCCTACCCTTAATTCTGGCACCTGCTTTAACTAATATCTTATTGCTCCTCCTGACCTGTGCATTTATTGGTCTACGTTGCACTTGTCAAAACCAGCAAAGACATTTTGTGAACCATGCTCAAGGGAAAGAAACCATTTTGAATCAATGGAAAGGAACCTGGGAGCCGAAAGAACCCACTCGGAACACCTTTCAAAGGATTACTTGGTATGATTGGGTCAAAATAAGCTCTTATACAGTGAATACTTAACCACTTGTGAACCATCTGGTACTATTTTGTTTAATGTTTCTTCTATTACCCTTTTATCCACAAATGCAATCAAAGCATTGGTTTCAGCAAATATCTTCAGTTTCTCCAGGCGTGAAGTTTGATAATATAACTGAGGATTAATTTAAAATATACAATCTCACTTCTTCCTACTTCGGATCAGGAACATGATATCATTCAGAAGATTAATGGATATAGATAGTTCCAATATGATTTCATTCTTGAAAACAGATTCACGTTTACATATACATACGGGTAATTACTGGAAACCCTCTTGTGGTATCTTTATAAAGTGAGATCAACGCCATCTGTTTCTAAGAACCTTTAATGACCGGACTCGTAAGCTCATGCGATGTGCCTAACCACTAGAAAAGTTCTAATTACCCCTAAGTATAAATGTTACCATTTTAGTTCCTTTCAAAACCAAAGAAACGGAAAATATGTACATCTACCCTTCTCCACAAACTCTAACCCTTTCCTCCTATATTATTCATGCCTTCTCACCCTTCGTCGCTACTGCCTCTCTCTCCATACCCTACAAAATGGCCTAGCATATTACCCTTAATTGGATTATCTTAACTTCTAAAACTATATTCTTAGCCTATCTATTGTATAGCCTAAACCTAGGAGGCACGGAAAATTTACTTTGTATCGTGTCATCAATGTCATGTCCTTGTCGGATACATATGGAACACGATACAATTACTCCGAAATATAACCGGACATGACAAGCTCAGTTTTCTGTCAATGCTTCATGTCCCCTTATTGCAACATAGGCACAAACGTGTCGACGATCTCATTCCACTTATCCTCATTTCCGTACATATTTCTTGATTGGCCGCTATTCTGACGCACCAGGGACCTAATGCATGGTCTTAACCACCCCCCCCCCCTCTTCCCCCCACCCCCTTCCCACACAAAAAACATACACCTGTTGAAATTTTACATAGGTCATAGTATAACTTCTAGAAGTAATGAAACGCTGAGGGTATTGGGCCCCATAAACTTTTATGGAGAAAATATGTAGTTTTTCCCACCCCCATCACTAAATCCCGGTTCAGTCCCTATGACCCATAAAGTATGTATGATCTTACAGTAGCCTTAAAAAACATTTTTTTTCAGTATTAAGGCTATTCTACGATTACAAATCACTCTAGAAGCACTTCTCTCCAACCATCTTATTTCAATATTAGAACATCTAAATTGTCAAATCAAGATTACATATTGTGTATTGATTCACTTGATCATCTCATAACGTTTGTAGATTAGGTTAGGGTAAGGACAAAATATGTTAATCACTAATGACACGATGACACTAAGTTGCAAAAAAAGATCAAGCTACTAACTTGCACATAAAAATAATATGGGGTATAAAGTTGTAAACTTTGATAGAGAGTTGAAGGTATTAAAAGTGCAAATAAGCTATTATGTTTAAGTTTTGCCCACCCCTCACTGAATCCTAATTCCATCCCTATGATCCATAAAGTATGTAAGATCCAAGAAAGGAAAGTGCAAATAAGCTATTATGTTTAAGTTTTGCCCACCCCTCACTGAATCCTAATTCCATCCCTATGATCCATAAAGTATGTAAGATCTTGGGCCCCGTTTGGTTCACGGATTTAAGGAACCAAGAAAGGAAAGTTGTTCCTTTCCTTTGTTTGGTAGCCACAAACTTGGGAATCAATTTCCTGACAAGGGAGAAAATTGGTGGGAATATGGTTCCACTCAAGACCCATGGGATTGATTTTCCCTCCTCCTTTCCCAACATTTATTACAAAAGTAACCATGTGTCATTGCTTATTTTACCATCAATGTTATTTTTATAATATTATTTTTATTTTAAAAGGTAAGGATATTATTGGAACATTGTTATATTATGCTTTCATTTCCTAGGTAGTTTCCTTGTTTTACCAAACAACGGAAAGGAAATGTGACAGGAATCCTACTTTCCCATTCCCATGGAAAATACAAGGGAATTCATTTTCTTTCCGTGAACCAAACGAGGCCTTATAGTAACCTTAAAAAGACTTCCTTTCAATGTTAAGCTATTCTACGATCACAAATCAGTCTAGAAGAACTTTCCAACCATCTTATTACCATACTGTGAACATCTAAGTTGTCAAATCGAAGTACGTATCGTGTACTGATGCACATGATCATCGTATAATGTTTCGTAGATTAGGGTTAGGGTAAGGACAAAATATGTTAATCATTAACAACATGAGGACACAAGTTGCAAAAAAAAAGCTACTAACTCGCACAATATGGAGTGTAAAGTTGCAAACTTTGAGAGAGACTTGAAGGTATCAAGAGTGCAAATAAGCTATTATTTAACTATATACCTGCAAGAATCTCTATCAACCCAACAAACTCCTCCAACCACGTTAGGTTTCGGCGGACATCAAAGAGGAGGGACTAGTTAGGTTTTTTAGGGTTTCGGCTGTTGGAGGGGGGAACGGAGGTGGAGATGGATCGGGGGAGGAGGAGGAAGTTAGTGCAGAGTGTGAGCTCACACATTATTCTATTCTTCTTGTGGTCGTAGTGAGCTGGGGAAGTGATGTCTATGTTTTGTATGTGTTGGTGGTAGAGAGAAAGAAAGTAAAGAAAGTGGAATATTTTGAGCAATGGGTGCACCCGATACTTGGTCCTGGAACCGGTACTATTTTCCTTCTTCTCCCCATCAACCAGGCTGTCCATCAAAATGACCAGAACCAACACTATTCCTACTAGATCCGCTTGCTTCCCACTCCACACCCCCATCTTGCGAAGTCAGCCTAGAGAACTACTATGGTTCCATATGCTAAGGGGTCGCCCCGCATCAGATTAACATCTTATATTCAATCATAAAGCACTCGAATGCAAATCAACCAACCATACATTCTAATCCTGACGATGCCAAAGTCGTGAGATGACTTAAAATGTAATAGAGATCAGTGTTTTAAAAGACGGTCGTCCTAATGCCGAGACATAAAAGGCAGTCCTCCTAACGCCGAGACAACTGGTGGGCGTTGAGACCATAAGGCACTTGCCTTGGAACGAGAGGTGACCTACTCAAGCTATCTTGGACCGACTCCAGTATCTAGACCCACCCACCTGACTTAAATGCAACATGGTCCAAGCCTTTTCTAACTCAAAATATGGCCTATAAAAAGTAACATGAAGTTACAGTGTGAACAATTTAATATAAATATTAGAGAATTTGAAAGGAAGAATAGTATTTTCCCTATCGGTACATTTCCCTCAGTGTCTGTCGACTATGTCCTAACCCATCTTATGCCATGTCCATCTCCGACTGGGGCGGCATTGCCATTCGCGAATAGGTAAATCTCTCTCCTGCTTCTCTCAGTGTAAGAGTTATTTATGCAATATGTGCAGAACAAAAATTGCATAAAATTTGTGCCTAAAACCACAATACAAAATCTGAGTCATAAACCACTTGTTTCTCTTAACTAACCTACTAGCCACCATCATAAACCACATGTTTCTCTTAACTAACCTACTAGCCACCCTAATTTCAATCATGAGGCCCCCCACGTAGGTCTTTGATCCTCACCGCGTTGGTGTCTTAACAAGCTTGCTAGAGACCAAGTTGGCCATAGAGAGGTCATAATTATTCTAAAATCCAGAGGATCATAGTGTGGTTCATTTTATCACTGTTACTTTTTTAGTTCTAGAACTAGATGGACCTACTAAATCAGAACGTTGACTTTTTTATTATTATATAGTAGGACATTCCAAGCTTGGTTCTGTATAAGGTATCCTCCTGCAGCATTACCTTTTCGTCACTAGTGCTAAAATTATCAATTGATAAAGCACTAGAATTGTAGAGCTTATATCCCAAATCTTTGGAGCAGGGTAGAAGAATATTACCATCAACAATTCTGCACTAGCCCTCTTCATTACTTCAATCCATGTTTTGCCCTAAAATCTGGAAGATAACTAAGATCCTCTCTCTCCTCCTAACAAGTGCATGTCACTGTTTGTTGCATAAGAGGGATCTTGAACTAAGAAATAGGCCTAGAAGCTAAAAGAGGGTATCCTGAGTAATTGCAAGAATTAGGTTCATTGATATTCCTGGTATAGTAGATGCTATCACAAATACAGTCATACTCCATTCGATGGAATTGTTTGATCTTAATGGAGATCTTCTATAATTTCGCACGTGAGGGGTTATTTCCATACAGCAGTAAATGGCCTAGGATATTACCCTTAATTGGATTATCTATGGCTTCTAATAAATGAAGCCATATTCTTATCCCTATCTGTTGTATTCTGCCGTGTCCTTGTCGGATATGTATGGATAGGATAGCCAAACTCAGTTGTGTGTCAAATGTCATCATGCCTGTGTCATGGTCAAAAGTATTTGCATACGCAATGTTGTAAAAATCGCTTGGCGGAGTCGGTGCGCTGGAGGGCCGACTAGCGCCTAGGCACCGATTTTTTTTTCATATATATATATGTCTATATATAACATATAGGTAACATAAAGACAAAAAGTCTTATGAGTTGTTATGGCTAGCATAGCAATGCCTAAGCTCAAATAATGTTGGTGAGGTTTTGGGTTCAAATCCTAAAAATGTTCAAAATCTTTTTTTTTTAGTTTTTTTTATTTGGAAACAAATTTATATATATAGGGGGAGGAGAGGAGAGAGACAGCAGCCACTCCTCCTCTCCCCTCCCCTCCCCTCCGCTCCCCTCTCCCCTCTTCTCCTCCTCCCCTCCTCCCCTCTCCTCCTCCTCCCCTCCCACCACCACCACCACCACCAACAGAAGAAGCAGCATCAGTAGCAGCAGCCACCACCACCACCACCAGCAGCAGCAGAAGCAGCCACCACCGGCGACGACGGCGGCGGCGACGGCGGCTGCGGCGGCGGCAGGTAAGTATATAATTTTGTTTCATTTTTTTTTTTTGAATTTTAAAAAAAAATTGGCCGCCTAAGGGCCGCCTAGGGCCGAAACCGCCTAGGACCGCCGCCTAGGGGGTTTTCGGTGCGGCGGGCGGCCATCTAGCGCCTAGGCGCCGCCTAGGCGGCCGCCTAGACCGATTTTTAGAACACTGTACATATGTGCAAGATAGGCCTGAAAGTGTTGACATTCTCATTCCACCTATCTTCATTTTCTTACATATTTCTAGACCGTATGCTATTCAGACCCCTAAGGGATGGACTTAAACCATGGCCCGAGCGCCCCTAGCTCCACCTAAATCTAGAAAACTTACATAAGCCAGACTATCATAATTTCTAGAAATTATTATATATGAAGTGTATTCCCTCCCCCCGTGTTTACTTTAGCCTGCCTCCGTCACTAAATCCTGGTTCCATCCCTATGATCACAAATCATTCTAGAAGCCCTTCTCTCCAACCATCTTATCTCAATACTATAAACATCGAAGTTGTCAAATCGAGATACGGATCATGTACCAATCCAAATGATCATCGCATTGTGTATCATGTTAATCGCCAAGGACATTAGGACAGTAAATTGCTAAAAAAAGCTCGAGGTACTAACTTGCACATAAAATAATACGGTGTAGCAAGTTGCAAACTGTTATAGGCAGTTGAAGGCAGCATTAAAGTGCAAATAAGCTATTACAAAGTATACCTGCAAGAGTCTCCATCAAGCCAACAAACTCCTCCAACCTCCTCTCCTCCACCAACCTCCAGCACTCCCTCCCCATCTCCTTCACCCCCTCCCCGTCCACAAGCGTTGCCGGCACGATCCCCAGCCTCCCGGCCCCGGCCAGGAAGTCCAGCACCTCGCCGAACCTCCCCTCCCGCAGCACCCCCGTGACGCCCGATGCCACCGTCCGGGTGTCGATCCGCGCGACGAACTGTGGGGCCTCGCCGGCGACGGACTCGGAGGTGAGAACGGTCTCGGCGAGCATGAGGAAGTCGGCGAGCTTGCCGGCCCCGGCGAGCCTAGAGGCGAGGCGGGCGTAGTATTTGAGGAGGAGGCGGGCGGCGGGGGTGGGTGCGGCGGTGAGGTCGCGCCGGACGTCGGAGAGGAGGGGCTTGTTGGGGATTTTCGGGTTTTTAGGGTTTTTAGGGTTTCGGCGGATGGGGTGGCGAGTGGGGGAGGGGGTGGATGGGTGTAGGAGGAGGGAGGAGGAAGTGGTGAGGAGAGTGAGCTCACCCATTTATTCTTGTGGTGGTAGTGGGCTGAGGAAGTGATGTCTAGGTTTTATATGTTGCTGCCTGTTGGTGGTGGAGGGAAAGGAAGGGAGATATTTTGAGCAAGGTAAGTTATAAAGGCACTTCACATAGGGTGCGGCTATCCGCACCCCATGGATTACTAAGGACACCCCAAAATTTTTTTTTTTTTCTATTCTACCTTCCATCCCATGCTCTGTCTTCCACCCCCGCCCACCCCCGCGGGCGACCCCGACCGGCGACCCCGACGGTCCGACCTCCGCCCCCCTCCCCTGCTCCCCCGACCCCCCTCCCCTCCTCCTCCCTCCTCCTCCCCTGCTCCCCCGACCCCCTCTCCTCCTCCTCCGACCCCCCTCCCCGCCTCCTCCTCCGACCCCCTCCCCTCCTCCTCCCTCCTCCTCCGACGAACCCCCTCCTCCTCCCTCCTCCTCCGACGAACCCCCTCCCCTCCCCCTCGCTCCTTCGATCCCCCTCGGGTTGAGCGGGGCGGGGGGGTGTTCGGAGGAGGAGGAGGGAGGAGGAGGCGGGGAGGGGGTCGGAGGAGGAGGCGGGGAGGGGGGTCGGAGGAGGAGGAGAGGGGGTCGGGGGAGCAGGGGAGGGGGGTCGGAGGAGGAGGGAAGGGGGGGTTGGTGGAGGAGGGAGGAGGAGGGGAGGGGGGTCGGGGGAGCAGGGGAGGAGGGAGAGGGGGTCGGGGGAGGGGGGAGGAGGGAGGAGGAGGGGAGGGGGGTCGGGGGAGGGGGGCGGAGGTCGGTCGGTGTCGGGTGGTGGTGGTGGTGGTGGTGGGGGTAGCAACATGGGAAGAATGGGGGAGAGGGGGTAGAATAGGAATTCCATTTTTTTTAATTTTTTTTTGGGGTGTCCTTAGTAATCCATGGGGTGCGGATAGCCGCACCCTTTTATCAGGGCTAGCCTATTTATAACTTTGTATTATTTACAAGTTTGCTATTGGAAAAATTTATTAGGGCTATCCCAATAGGTGGTATAAAAGTCACTTGTTATTTTTTTCCTGTGTCTTCTTCCTCTCCATTTTTTGTCCAAACCCTAGATTGAGATTCCTCGTCCCCCCACTCTACACCTAAGAAAATCTTCTTGTTTTGTAACCCTAGAGTAATTATCAACGAATATTCGTAGTAGTCGGTATGTTTTCGACTACTATATTGCAAAGTTTGTTAAATAATCGGTTCATTCCTAATTTTTGAATGTTTTGTCATAATGTAGAAAATATGGAAGAAATTGGGACATCAAATGTAGCAATCGATCAGTCCGGTCCTTCCGAAGAACACAACATTCTCTCCGAAGAACCCGTGGTTGGTCCCCGACGTACTTTCATTTTTTCATAGTCGACAATTGGACTGCAACACACTCAGGCAGTCCAAAGTACTTGATGGACTGCCCTATAGTAAGGCAGTCTACACATTCATATACTCTTCAACTAGACTGCCACATCTCATAGCAGTCCACAAAGTACTTAGAACTGCCAGAAAGTATAGCAGTCGAGTAAAATGCGTATGAACTTAAGGACTGCCTCACTTTCTGGCAGTCCTAGATACTTCAAGGACTGTCCAGAAGTGTGGCAGTCCTAAAGTTGATAGTCGTTTCAACTGGACTGCCACACTTTCTGGCAGTCCATGAAGTACTCAGGACTGCCAGATTTTGTGGCAGTCTAGATTAACAGCCTGCATTGGATATTGTATTTGGTTTTGTCGTTGATTTAGATTTTTAAAAAATTGTAAATTTATTGTAGGGCACCCCATCTCCTATGTGGACAGATTTGAGCAATAAATTCTCGACAGATATTGTCTTTGAAACTTACGCCGAAGCATTAGAATGGTGCAGAGAAGTTGGAAGGCAAACCAACACAACCCTTGTAATTTCAAGGTCGCTACGGTGTTGACCGAAGCGTCAAACTGCAGAGATTGGCTGTGGAAGAGGTGGGACGTTTAGGGTGCATCGTAAAAAAATGAACTTCTCTCAATAATATCTGGGAAGAAAGAGTCAGGCTCAAGGAAATGTGGTTGTCCATTCAAGTTAGTGTTGGGGTGCAAGACTGGCGATAAGTGGACAGTTGTGGTACGTAATGGGATGCACAATCATACTCTTCCGGAGACACTAACTGGTCATGCCTACGCCGAAAGATTGAAAGATGTTGAGAAAAAGTTAGTTACAGAATTGTAAGCTTCCGGAGTTTGTCCAAAAGAAATTTATTCTGTGCTGCTTCAGAAGAATGATAGGAACAAGTCCACTATGAGGACAATTTACAATGCACTAGCGAGGTCTAGAACGAGTAATCTAAAAGGAAGAATGGTGATGCAACAAGTGACGAAGTTACTCGCCGAAAATCATTATGTAGAATACCATAGAAGACTTCCGGTGAGCAATGAAGTCATTTCTCTGTTTTGGTCCCATCCAGATTGCACACAATTGGCACGATCCTTCGCCGATGTTTTGGTTGTTGATTGCACGTACAAGACTAATAAATTCAAGATACCTCTTCTTCACATTGTTGGGTTCACTTCAACCGGAAGGACATTTTCAGTTGCCTTTTGTTTTTTGAAGAACGAAACATTAGAGGACTATACATGGGCTTTGGAAAAGCTGAAGACACTTTATAGTGGACATAAAGAACCGTCTGTTTTTGTCACCGATCGGGAATATGCATTGATGAATGCTATTGACACAGTATTTCCTCATGCTCGTAGATTACTATGTACTTGGCATATAAACAGAAATATTCAAGCACAATGCAAGCTGAAGTTCAAAAAAGTAGACGGCAAAGTCGACATGGACCGCTTCCAAGATTTCTACAACGGTTGGACCCTTGTATGGCGAACAAGTACTGAGGAAACTTTTGACGCAGCATGGTACATGTTCAAAGAGCAATGGGACAAGAGCAACCCGGCGTGTATATCTTATATCAAAGACACCTGGCTTGATGAACATAAAGAAAATTTTGTCTTGGCATGGACGAATATGGTGAAACACTACGGCACGACCACTAGCAACCGTGCCGAAGGCTCACATTCAAGACTAAAAAAATATCTGCGCTCATCGGCCGGTGGTTTTGTGTCCATTTGGCAAGCAATCAATCTAATGACCAATTCGGTCGTGAACGAGATAAAGGCTTCATTTGAGATGAGCCTGAATATTGTAAAGCACCAACATAAGAAAGAACATCTTTTGTCCGATTTAATCCATGTGGTATCCTACGACGCATTGACATTACTACTTCATGAGATTGGTCGTACGAATTCTGTCGGTTTAGATATCAAAGTATGTGGTTGTACACATCGACATTCTCTCGGGCTCCCTTATGCACACGAGATCAACGAATATCGACGTCAATGTAGACCTATTCCAGTAGTGGTCGTTGATCAGCGTTGGAGACAGCTGTCGATCATGCCTACGGTAGACAGTCCAGATGATTTCTTTTCTATGCCACAGATGAAACTTCTTCATGCCAGATGGTGTGCCGCACTAGGACCTGAGAGGAAGTCCATTGAGCTTGCGATCCAAGAACTTGCCAACCCGACAAGTAGTCGTCTACAGGAGCCATCTGCTATCATTGCTCCGAAAGGTAGACCGCCAAGAAGACTAACAAGAACACAAAAGAAGAAGCTCGAATCTACTAATCGAGAAGCCTCTCTCTTTGAGCATGTTGAAAGAAGCGTGGAAATGCTAGCCGTTCCAAAGAGGAAGAACACGCTCCCTACTCGTAGAAAGAAACTGAATATGAGTGCTGCAAACACACTCGATGCGTACATTGGTGCTTTTGTGCCCGGCATGCGGGAATATATTTGGTCTATTAATGATGTGCCCAAAGACGGACATTGTGGATATCATGTGCTTGCGCGACATCTAGGCTACCCCGCTAAAGACGGATGGAGACAAGTTAGAGCTGAGCTATATTTTGAGTTGGAGTCTCGTCTTCCATTCTACAGAAAAATACTTGGGCAAGAAGATGTTGGAGAACTGTTGACAAGCATTCCATGCGACACCCAGACTACTGGACCAGAATATTACATGGACGCACCTTCTGTTGCATATCTATTCGCTAACAAGTACAATATTCCAATTATCGTTCTTTCCGAGCACAACAACAACACGTTTTTTCCAATGTGCGCTCCTCCGAAGGACTACAGTATATCCAATCTAAATACAATTGGACTCGTCAGAAATCACTTTGTTATCCCGCGGTTGATTAGGCACTCTCCTATTCCTCCCCCTGGGTCAGTTTGGTGGAAACATGCACCGGAAGAATCCCTCGCTTGGGTAACACCCTACACAGATGCAATAAATGTTTACAAGAAAATCACGAACTCAGTGGAACCTATACCAAGGCCAGAGGGACACTATGATGTATTAATTGACTGATGTATAGTTGACAAAGCATAACATTTTGTATAGAATGATGTATAGTTGACGAAACGTAATATTTTGCATAGAAAGATGTATAGTTGACGAAGCGTAACATTTTGCATAGACTGTATAGTTGACGAAGCGTAACATTTTGCATAGACTCATATATAGTTGACAAAGCGTAGCATTTTGCATAGACAGATGTATAGTTGACATTTTGTATCTTACTGAGTATCTACGAGTATTTTGTATCTTACTGATTACCAGCCAGTTCCTGGGCAGTCCATGCTCACAGCAAGTTCTAAGATGGACTGCCCAGTTTCCTGGCAGTCCACATATGTATGTGGACTGTCAGGAAACTGGGCAGTCCATCTTAGAACTTGCTGTTTGTATGTGGACTGCCCAGTTCCTGGGCAGTCCATGCTCACAGCAAGTTCTAAGATGGACTGCCTAGTTTCCTGGCAGTCCACAAATGTATGTGGACTGCCATGAAACTAGGCAGTCCATATTAGAACTTGCTGTTTGTATGTGGACTGCCCAGGAACTCCATGCTCACAGCAAGCTCTAAGATGGACTGTCCAGTTTTCTGGCAGTCTACATATGTATGTGGACTGCCAGGAAACTGGATAGTCCATCTTAGAACTTGCTATTTGTATGTGGACTGCCCAGTTCCTGGGCAGTCCACATATAAACAGGACTTGCTGTGAGCAAGGACTGGGCAGACCAATATACAAACCAATTTAATACTAATTCACAGCAAGATGACATTCATACTAATTTACAGCAAGATGACATTCATATAATACGTAAACCAATTTAAAACTGTTGACACGGAGATTGTTCAACCAATTAGAAAAGTTTTACAAGTCACTTCCTACGTTGTTCACCCAACTATCAAATGGTTCAACCATATACAAACTACATAGGCATTCATTTTCATGACGCATCTCCGTGCGTCGCTCATATTCGATAAATGGGTATTCATCTGCGATGTTCTGCATCTGGGTACCCACATCTTCGTAATTCTCCCCCTTGCACATGATTAGACTTTTCCCTAATTTTTTTACTTTCGAAGCCTGCATGAATACATATCATAAATTTAGGAACCAATACTTTACCAGTACATGGGTTAATTAAACAAACTATACTAACCATCTTCTGCAATGCATCATATAGTACTGACTTGGATGGTAAGGGTGCTGCTACCGGCACTTTCGTACTTCTCTTATCAGGATTCAACATCATACCATGTCCGACATTTACATAGTACTCCATATAGTCCTCACTACAATCCCACATCTCTACCGTCGGAGTTTGTATGGTTGCACCGACAACATGTTGTTGCCACTCAGTGAATAAGTACGACCCCCAAGGGTAGTACCGCGGGACATAGGTCGACGGTTTCCCTTTTGCAGCAGTCCTCAATTTCAATGTGCTCGGAATAGTCTGTACATAACCAAACTGACGAAGCACTCTATCTGGGATGTGAGGCTCCTCAGTTTCATGACAAAATATCGGACATCTAAATAGTGCAACTGGTTGCATAGGACGAGTGCTATTTCGCAGATCCTGATATAGATGCCAAATAATTTACAAGATGCATTCATTACTTAAGAAGTTACTAATTAATGTGGAATATTAGAGTGGTAAGTAAATGCTAGTTCAAGTTACTATTGTTTCACCTCCTTTGCCCTCAGATCTTCTAGAGCAACACGTATGGTAGCCAACGTATGTGGATGTCTGGTATCTATCTTTGCCGGCCTCCACCTACACATCCTGGGCATCTGCTCATCATAATTTCGATTAAGAGTAGCCCTATTGAGCGTCGAAAAATGCTCATATATCCACGCCTAAAATTTAAAAATATAATAATGTTATCGTTATCGACATAATTTTATCGGGTTCTATAGACCCAGTATGCTAGGGTTTGCTTACATGGAGCAGTGTTTGACAACCAGCTATTGTCTTCGACTCGACTCGAGATGTAACACCAAGTTCGCGGTAGAGGTGTGCTAGTATACCACTTCCGAATGATATTTGATCCACAGCGTTCAAGTCCCTAAAATTGTTTAGATATTTTGCATGTATCGCGGTCCCGGACTTGTCTGTAATGTCGACGGCCCCTAGGATGAACTGCATGTATCTACAGGCCACAGGGTCGTCATTAGCATTGTTGTCGTCGGCGTCGGCGTCGTCATCATTGAATGTATTCCTCAAAAAACTTAAAGGAACTCCATAAGACTTCTTAAATTTTGGGATTGTGACAAAAGTTTGGGACTCAACACCGAGACAATTGGCAACCAAATCCACCATCTCATTATACAGGTCGAAGTCGCCCTCAGAATAATCCATCGACATTTGACGACCATCAACTCTAAGTCCTAAAATGTGGTGGACATCATCAAGGGTGATTGTCAACTCTCCGTCTGCGAGATAGAAACTGTTAGTTTCTGGATGCCAGCGCTCCATAAATACAGAAATCAGTGCGTGGTCCAATATCTGATACGAGTATTTTGCCAAATACTACAATCTGGTGGGGGTGATTTTTTTCTTCACACTCTCTTTCAACTCATCAAATCCCCACGTACTACACATCTTCGCATGGTTTATTACCCTCAAAGGGTGCGAGCTTTTCTGCAAATAAAAAAATAAAAATTCAATATTACATATAACTATTATTTCGAATAGTTAATATATATTCAAGGTAAGTAACTAACCGGATCTTTCCATATTTCATAAAAAAATGTGGTTCTCGATTGACGTCAAAATAGAGCAACCATTTGGGCCCGTATCTTCCTCTTCCTCCTCCTCGGCTACTTGAGAAGGACCCGATCCAGCGTCATCTCTCATTCGAGCAATGGGTACATCATCATCGGAGGAGGAATCATCACGACGAGTCACCGCTTTCTTCAAACGCCTTGCAACATGTTTCGTTCCACGGGTTCTTATTTGTGAGGCTGGTTCGGTTCTCTAATTGCTAGCCCTTTATCGAGAACTCTACCAGCTTCACGCACCTTGCGATCCGATGCGGTAGGACATTTTCTTTCGGGCCTGGCCTCAACATCCTTCTCCTTTCTCTTCTTTTCATGACTATTATTGAATATTAATTACATATTAAAATGTATGGCATGCCCACAAATGTTGCTGTTCCACTAGTGCAGACATTGGACTGCCCAATATTCTAGCAGTCCTGACTGTATAATGGACTGCTAGTTTGAATGGGCAGCCCTGGCTCAGGACATGTGTAACAATGGACTGCCCAAATTTCTGGCAGTCCAACATATGGTTAGGTCTGCCAGAAAAGAGGGCAGTCCTAACTCATATCATGTGTAAGAAAGGACTGCCCACTTTTCTGGCAGTTCTAACTTTATGTTGGACTGCCAGAAATTTGGGCAGTCCATTGTTACACATGTTATGCCAATGGACTGCTCATTTTACTGGCAGTCCAACATAGAGTCAGGACTGCCAGAAAAGTGGGCAGTCCATTGTTACACATGTTATGCCAATGGACTGCTCATTTTTCTGGCAGTCCAACATACAGTCAGGACTGCCAGAAGAATGGGCAGTCCTTTGCTACACATGTTATGCCAATGGACTGCTCATTTTCTGGCAGTCCAACATACAGTCAGGACTGCCAGAAGAATGGACAGTCCTGGTCGACGCCAAATTTTGGCAATCACGTATGCTACGGTTTACTTCCCTCCTCCGAATATAGTTTCATTCACATTACAATAATTGCAATTGAAATAAATAATGTAATTCATCCTTCAATTTTTTCAGAGAATTTCTACGGTTTTCGAAAGAAATGGAGAAAGATTAACAAAGATTTCGTACCTTGTTTGCGAGGAACGTTTGGGGCCATCGTTCTCCTTGAAAGAGAGAAGAGGACGTAGAGAAGAAGAGGAAGATGATGAAGATGCTCGGCTAGTGGTAGAGAATGGAGTTAGTGTTTAGGGCTTAGGAGGAAGAAGAAGAGAGAAGTTAGGGTTTAGTGTGTTGCCAAATGAGACAAAATTTGTGTTGGGGGGGGGGGGCAGGATTACTTTGGGACAGCCTCAGATCAAATAAATGGGCTGTCCTGAGTAAAACCCAAAAATAATTGGGCTAGCCCCAATCCGGGCTAGCCCTGATAAAAAAACTGAAGTGCCTTTATAACTTACCTTTGAGCAATGGGTGCACCAGAAATACCCCGCCCTGGATCTGTCCGATCATATTCGATCTCGACACGGACATGGACTTTATACTTCATATATGGGTATCTTAGGTTAACTATTCCTATATTTTGAAACTAATTACATGAAGCACTCATATGTTTTATAATTTTATATTTTCTATAGAGAATTATAACACTAACAATTCCATTTTTTTATAAATGAAAGGGGTAGTGCGTGTAATTTTCAAAATAGGAATAGTTTCTGTAATACCTATGAAACATAGGGAGGTTAATGTATTTATTATTCATATAATTATATATTTATATTATTCGTAGTAAAATTATGGACATTTTACATTAACTATCCCTATGTTTCATATTTATTACACTAACTATCAATATTTTGAAACTAATTACACGTACCATTCCTATGTCTTATATTTTCAATAGAAAGTTATAACACTAAATAGCCTAATGTTTAATTTTATTTTATAAATGAGAGGGGTAGTCCATGTAATTAGTTTCAAAATATGGTTGGTCTCTGTAAAACTTATGAAACATAGGAGGATTAATGTATTTATTTCTAAAATTATAGACATGGCTTGCACAAGTATGGCACAATCTCTATGTAGAGAACATAACTTATGAAGATATGACTTGAATCCAAAACTTGGACATGTTGGAGTTACATGTCTAGATCTAGGGCCGTGTTTGGTTGGTAAGAAGTGAGAAAAAGGAAATGGAACTTCTTCGTATGTAAATTTGATCTCGTTTCTATATAAACACTTCAATTTTTCTTTATTTCTCAGCCTCTTACAAACCAAACACACTACATGTGGGGCTACAATTAAGCTGGGTCGAGTTTTGCATTTTCAAGCTTGGCTCCTTTTGGGGTTGGTCCTTATCGACTCGAGTACGAATTCGAGCTTGTGAAAGGATGTTCTCCATGTTCAAGTGCTAAAGATGCTTAGAATCATGCGAGGAAGAGAATGGAACAAAAAAATGGAGATCCATCAAAATGGAGAGAGAGAGAGAGAGAGAGAGAGAGAGAGAGAGAGAGAGAGAAGTTGATTTATATACCTACCCTTCTCATCCCAAACCAACAAAACCAAACCAAGTCAAGCCAAAGCCAAAGTGAACCAAACCAAAACTAATTTACCAAGTTAAGATTAAACCAAGACAAGGCTAAGCAAGACCAATCAAAACACTGGTCACTTGACAAATGTCAGAATTTCGTACACGTATACTGAAAATACATATAACGAAAAATGGGAGTGGCATAGTGGTAGATTGGAAACAACCCACATCGGCTAGTGAGATACTTAGTTTCTTGGCTTGGTGGGTTATTATCAAAAGTGGCATCGCCTTTGACACGTCTCACCAAAAGGAAGTAGTATTCAAATGGACAGATGAGTGTGAAACTAGTTTCCAAGAGCTGAACCAGCGACTTGTTTCAACCCTAATTCTTACACTTCCAGATGCACTGAGGGATTCCATATATCCATCGATGCATCAGGACTGGACTTGGGATGTGTACTTATGCAAACTGATAAGGTGATATCGTATGCCTCTATACATTTAAAGTCATATGAGAAAAATTACCCGACACATCATCTATAGTTGCCTGTATTATTATATGTAGTGAACATATTTTCTTGTGAGTTGTGGGCGTGGAAATACTATGAGTATGCATGTGGTCTACATTACCTGTATAAATCCTTTCCTGTATAACATGAATAATATCAATTGTGCACCACACGTACGATTGACGTATATCCCAAGCCGTTTACATGTAGAAAGCTAGTATTCTAAAACATATAGTACACATGATTTCTTGTTGCTTATTGTTCAATTGTTCTTCTTCTATCGAGTCTACTTTCATATTGTCTTCTTATTATAATTGTACTTTTTTGTCGTACCGTGTCATGTTTAGTTTATCTTTTCTTTTAGTGTTGTTCCTTCATGCTTGTATATTATATTGTGTAGTGTTGTGTTATGGTGATCTTGCTCCAATCCTGACTGGATAATTATTTTTTAGCTTTAGACGATGCCATCTGTCCCAAGGTCTATGGTGCGTATGTTGGCAACACTGGCATTACTACGTACCAAATTTTGGCACTGATGCGAATTAACATATTTTCTTTCTTATGCTTTTCAATTGGTTAGTGGTCATAGTTTTGGATTCTAGTTTACTTTTCTGCTACTAGGTTTGTTCCCGAGACTATGAGTTATAGTGTATTATTTTGACAGTTCTTTAAGTTTATTGTTGAGACTATTGGATATTATCTTTGATGGTTTAGATGTGGATGTTATGTACATATTATTCTTGTTGTGGACCATGTTATCATAGATAGCGTACTACTGTCGATGCTGCGGCGTAGACTTGGCTACGTATTCGTATCCCAAAAGTGGGAGCGGGTCGTGACAGCGCCCAACAATTGGTATCAGAGCGAGGTTCGTTCGTTCGTTCTGGTCTGATACCAACAATTGGTATCAGAGCTTTGGGGGTTATGACAACCATGTCTATGGAGCATATGAACACTCGTATGATCACCCTCACAGGGGTAAACTAGGCGATTTGAAAGCCAGTGATGGAGGATCTACTCTGGTGCAAGGATTTGCATGGTCCATTGGAAGGCGACAACACAAAGCCATCGGATAAAGCTGCTGAAGACTGGAAACGACTGGACCAGAAGGCCCTTGGATTCATCTGCCAATGGCTAGACGACTCGATGTTTCACCACGTGTCTATGGAGAGTTCGGCAAAAGCAATGTGGGAGAAGCTTCATTCGCTGTACGAAAGGAAAATGGCTGGCAGCAAGTCGTTTCTTATTCGCCAACTCGTTAACTCGAAGCACATGGAGGGTGCCTCGGTGGCACAACATCTGAACGAGGTTCAGGGTATCATTAATCAGCTGTCTGTGATAAAGATGGTGATTGATGATGAGCTTCAAGCCCTACTACTTTTGAGTTCTCTGTCGGAAAGCTGGGAGACGTTAGTGGTATTGGTGAGCAACTCCGTACCGGATGGAGTTATCACGATGGAGGCAGTCAAAAGTAGCTTGTTGAATGAGGAGATCCGGCGCAATCAAGTTGAATTATCGCAGGAGAATGCTCTGGTGCCTTCCTACGAAAAGGAAAGACTCAAGTCACAGGCGAGGACATAGGAGAATTCTCAAAATCTTGATTGTAGACCCTAAGGAGGGCTGCTATCACTGTAGCGAAATGGTCATATCAAGAGGAACTGCATGAAGCTCAAAGCTGAGAAGGCAAAAGGCAAGGACGATCTTGAGGATCTCATGGCGTTTGGAGATATCATCATCATAGCGACCGACGCAGAGGAGCCTTGTGGCATGTGTCATGATAGCGACTGGATCATGGACACGGGAGCGTTGTATCACGCCACTCCACATAGGAGGATCTTCACATCATACCGTGGTGGCAAGTTTGGACGTGTGAATATAGGCGACAAGAGGACGACTGCAGTTGTAGGCATCGGTAATGTGCACTTGACAACGGAGCTCGGTGAGAAACTCATTCTCGAGGGTGTACGACATGTACCGAGTTGTGCTATAACTTAGTTTCGGTAGGAAGGCTAGCAAATGATGGTTGTCGTAGTTTGTTTGGGGATAGAGATTGGATGCTTGCGAAAGGTTCCCAACAACTGGCTCGAGAGATTTGTGTTGTGGCATGTACAGGCTCAAGCCGCTGAGCTATACAGGCAGATCACAGAAATCGAATGGAGGCTCGAGGGGTGTTTGACAGGAGGTGGATCGTTGAAAACTTGCTGAGGAGGGTATTCAAGAAGTTTTGAGGGTTACAGAGGATTCGGTTCGTTAAGACAAAAAATGAATGGAGATGAGTCAAAGATTGAGGGTCACTCTGTCGGTCCTATGACAGCTGGTCGGTCTCCAGGTGGAGGTTGCTCTATGGATCTGGTTTTGGCAATGGATGGTTTGCCAAAGCTTCACGGAGCGACATTAGTTTCAGCAGTTTGAAGCCATGGAGGGGATCAAGGTTTACAGCAAACTCAATCAGAGGCAGGTGCATCACCATTTACACAGTTCAAAAAAAATTGTGGGTTATCGACGGCATGAACAGTGCATGATGTTCTGCTCGAGGATGCATGTGTACGGAGGAGCTTCAATGTCAGACACAAAGGTGGGCAGGTTCAGGAGTTTGAATCTCGGAAGAACCGTATCGTCCGCTTGGTTGGGACAGCCAAGGGTGAAGAATCTCGACGGAACGCTAGCACGTTCCGGTAGAAGACCAAAGTCGGGGATATGCAGTCTAGACTTACGGTGAGGCTGATTGCCAAGGACTTCAGTCTTCGTCATGTTATTGATATCGACAGGATCCTAGTGGTGCAGGCGGTGTTACGTATGGCATCTAGTGTCGACATACGGTCGAAGAGCTGGAGACGAAGGAAGATGCAAAGCAACTCGGGGGATCGGAGATCAGTGGCATGGGGGAGCAGGTATTCTGTCGTGGGACGACAGGCATGGAGTCCAGTTGAGGACCTATGGGGTCAATACCCTCTCATCAGACTGGAGGGGATGATTGTTGGAGGCCAATCTGGATTTGGTAACAACATATTTGTGGAATCCAAATCTAGTTAAATATTTGATTTGATTAGATTTGAATGTCCATAATTGGTGTTGTGCTATTTTAAATATAATATGATTCTTATTTTAGAAAATTCTATTATGATCTAAAATATGATGTTGATAGAATATTTTAGGCATAATAAGATTCTTATTTTATTCCTATTTAGGAAATCCTATTATGACTACAATATGATTTTCTTATCCTATATATATGGAGTGAGGGTGGAGGCACAAAGTACAACACAAAGTGGAGATTTGGGGTGCTCGTCTACAAGAAAATCTAAGAGAAAGTTCGTACTTTACTCTTAAGACTTCGTCATCCAAGACAGAATGAGGAAGGACATCTAATCAAGGAGTCGTCAACTTTGATTAGGAAGATTTCTACGTGTTGGTGAGTGATCTCAATTATTGGAGTCCAGTCTGGATTTGGTAATAACATTTTTGTGGAATCCAAATCTAGTTAAATATTTGATTTGATTTGATTTGAATGTCCATAATTGGTGTTGTGCTATTTTAGATATAATAGGATTCTTATTTTTGGAAATCTTATTATGATATAAAATAGGATGTTGATGGAATATTTTAGGCATAACATGATTCCTATTTTATTTCTATTTAGGAAATCCAGACTATGATTTTCTCATCATATATATATATATGGGGGTGAAGGTGGAGACACAAAGCACAGCACAAAGTGGAGATTCGGGGTGCTCGTCCACAAGAAAATCTAAGAGAACGTTCGTACTTTACTCTTAGGACTTTGACATCCAAGACAGAAGGAGGAATGAGTTCTAATCAAGGAGTCTTAACTTTGGTTAAGGAGATTGCTACGGGTTGGTGAGTGATCTCAATTGTAATCTTCTATTTTTTCTTCTTGAAAGTGGTGATGGGGTTGAACCTATTAGGACAAACGGTTCAACATTAGTTTTTGTCAATCTTGTAATTTTTATCTGAGTTATAAAGGTTAGAATTTGTCCAGGTGACGTAATCACCGTCATATAATTGTCTTTATATGTGCTTGGTGTCCGTTAGACGGGGGTTGGTTGATCAGATGGGTTGGTAAACGCTTCTGCACGCCCAACACGGTAGTCATCAGGAGATGAAGATGGGGAATTCCAGTAGCATGGAAGACTCACTGGCACCCGAACGGGTGAGTATGAGATCATCAAGGGGAGTGCAAATTAGTTGCTAATGATGATCATGGCATAGAATGTGAGAGGGGCTAACTCTCTAGGAAGGTGGAGACTAATAAGGGATTATATGAGAAAGTATCCGAGTACCATCACTACAATACTGGAATCTAAAATTAAATTGAGAGAGAAGCTTGTTCGACATACAAAGCGGAACTCCGGCCGGTTGATTTGCTTCTAGTCTTGATACATAGAAGAGACATCATCTTGTAGTTTCCAAGTGATCAACTTCTTCTCCCCATTGATAATCTTGTGCGCTACGAGAGAGTCGCCTTCGATGGTAGTATGGGCCAGCGTCCTCTCCCGGGCCAGACGGATGCCCAGATGGATGGCGGTGATCTCTGCCTTTAATGGGCTGACGCCATCAGGGGATGTCGGTAATACAATGGATTTGGCGACGAGGAATCTCCCCATTGAATCTCTGGCGACTGCTGTCGCGGCGATGAAGGAATTAGAGGTCGTTCCGTCAACATTGATTTTGATAGTTCCCTCCATGGGTGGTGCCCATACTCCCGACGTGTCCGAGCGCAGAGCATGAAGTTCATTCACTCGGTCCTTGAGGCCGTCCCGATACTCATTATAGGTTGTAAGAGCCTTGGCAGCAATACCGGCGGGAGAAGGAGTTATATGGCGAAAGACACACTCTCCCTAGCTTTCCAGATGGCCCAAAGTAGGGATGTCCCCATCCTGAAAGCTTCATGTGCTTGTGGGTCGATCAACCAGGATTCAATCAACGATCGAATGTGTCACGACCCGCACTCGATTTTCGGACGCGAGCTCGTGAGCAAGCCAGCTACGTATCGAGCGGACTCCAGCCCGACTTGAGTACGTATAAGCTGTCACGGTCATGGATATCATGTCTAATCTAAACTGTATCTCAATCTACATGAATCATATAAACAAGAATGAACAAGTATGGGTCATGGTCTGCAGCCCATTAGTATATTGTTCGATTAGACTCCAAGAATGATATGAGTATATAAATAAGCAGAGTATATCATGGTACTGAATATAAAGCATGAAAGGATAATAAAGAAATATCACAAGCAAATACCTGTATCATGCATCGCAATCCTGTACCATCCCGCTCTGCTAACTAACTCCATACAATCGCTAAACCTGAAGAGATCATCAGGTCCTCAGAGGACTAGCAAGATACATAAAACATGCCACTATGACAGTAAATAATATGCATAAAGGGTATGACAGAAATATGACACTCTACTTCTAAACAAATACATGATAATGCAACATCAAGGACAATGTTCAACACTTGGGCTAATAGACAGAGTACCATGACAATCGTAGCTCATCCGAAACTAACGACCAACAGAATAATCACAATCGCATCTCATTCGAGAATAACCAACATAATATCACAACCGTAGCACGAAACTAACGGCCAACAGAATAATCAATACAACCGAAGCTCATCTGAACTACCGGCCAACAGAAACTATCATATAGCCCGCATGCCTAGTAATTGTCCTCTATGTCACAAAGAACTATACAGGTGTCCAGTCAAGTCTAATGAAGTCAAGTACAACTAACAGGTCAAGACATATCAAGTGAATGTGACTCGCGACAAGGCAATACTACCAGGACCTATACATGGAGTAACAGTGATATAATGGATAAAGAAAATAATGTACGTGCACGTAAATGAGGAAAATATCACTGATATGAACATAAGAAATAGGTAGTGAAATGTGATAGAAAAGAAACTGCAATATGCATGAAAGTACTGTAGAGTGGGCAAGGTATACTTGCCTGGTGGCAGCGCGAAGAACCAATAAGATACCGTCAACTGGTACGCCATAAAGTCAAAATCCACAATTGTCTCCAAAAGCTGAAACGGACATTGCCAACATTCTCAAAATAGTCAAATTAGCTAGGATTGCCTGTCCTTAAGTCCAATTTTGGATACAGAGGCAAAACGGTAATTTCGGGCAAAAACGGTGTCCGCCGTTGGACCCGCTTTGCACCGAAAAGTGTGCCAGAGTCAATGGTCTCTAAAGTTGTCAAACTATATGTCTACGGATTCAATTTTCCGATACGAACCCAACCGTGTGTCCAGAGTTGGATTCCGGTGGGCCGTGCACAAAATCGCTCGTTGAGTGGGACCGTGGGGCCCGCAAAACGGCGTTCCAATTTCACTGTCTCAGAATGTGACCAAACTTGGCATACAGGACCAGAAAAATGATACGGTCCTGTTGGCGCAAGTTTCGTCTCGATCTGACGAGTGTGCACAAAGTAATTGGAGAATTTACAAAGTGTACGATACGGTAAATTTCGACGGATACGGATCAAATTCGTCGTGCACACACGACCAATTTGAATTCCGTCAAAGCCCACACGACCACGAAGCCGTTACGCAGCTTTCGATGCTTTCGGTTCGTGACCACGTCGTCCGGATTGGCGGAACGCACGTCATGTGGATGAATTTTAATATTTTTAAAACAGATTTTTGTTGAATTTTAGAAACGAATATCTTCTCATCTACTTACTGAAATCCGAATCTACGAGAAGGGTTATGATGCCCTACATATTGTCTAAAATTGTCTTCAATTAGTTTTTCAAAATCGTGCATGGTTAGGGACAAAACTGGCCGCAAACTAGAGTATTTGGACTGGTACATGTCCTGTTTTTGGACGGGTTTTCACTCGACTTTGAGTCGATTTATTCGGCAATCCAACGCATGAGAATTAAACTTATATGAAGGGAATCTAAGAGGTATATATGGGCTACGTACCAG
The DNA here is from genome assembly GCA_029216955.1 of Iris pallida. NCBI lineage: Eukaryota > Viridiplantae > Streptophyta > Magnoliopsida > Asparagales > Iridaceae > Iris > Iris pallida. Next base: position 45,761,829 of record JANAVB010007399.1, read on the forward strand.
CGCAAACGGCTTGGAAAACGGTGAAGCGTGGTGGCGGGGAAGTCAACGTGAAGTCGGCTCCATCAACCGCTACTGCTGTCGCTCGATGATTCTCCGCGCGCGCGCGCTGTGTCCGCGCGGCCTCGCCGTGCGCGGCGGCGCCCAGGCTGGACGCACGACGGCGCCAGGGTTTGAGGGGGCGGAAAACTGGGATTAGGGTTTCTCGATCGCATTCTTCTCGTCGTTCTCGCGCTCGACGATATATAACAGTATATATCTAAACCCTTCTGTTTTGCTAAGGGTCAGGTCATTGGCTGGTTTGGAGAGGCTACTGTTTAGTTCGGGTGGGGGTTTTAGGCTGAGATGGGGTTGTGCCTGGGCTCGGGCTCAGGCCTGGCTGGCCGGTCTTGGGCCTGGGCTGGCCGGCTGGGCTTGGGCCTGGGGCTTGTTTGTTTTTATTATTATTATTTCTTTCTATTTATTATCTATACGTATATACATTTATATATATATACATGTATATATACTCCACCTATATATGTATACTCATACACATACACGTATTTATATATAAATATAATATGTATATATGTATATACCTTAATAAGTTATAAATACATTCACACATCTATACGTTTATATATGTATACAAATATAGTATACTAACACACATATACCTATATGTATACAATTTATATATATATATATATATATATGTATGTATTCCTATATTTATACCTATATATATTCATCTAATGATATTTTTATACACACATATATATCTACATATATACATGTTATTTATACACATATATATAAATGTCGACACAAAATATATGTCTCTATATTTTTATATCGATAAAATATTATATTCCTTTTCACAAAATATATGGGTGCCCGTATATTCCTATATATAATCCAATATATATATATCTGTATCTCCTCGATGGACCTAATAAATCTTAATTTCTAAAGTAGGTCCTTCACATAAAATTGTGTACACAAAATAACATTTATAATATTTAATTAAAAATACTTAGAAATTATTCATTAGATCATTAAAATGGAATACGACACAATCATACCGAAAATGCATCCACATGAATGACATTGGACGTCCCGCATGACTACATGGGCTTGGGCTTGGTACGGGTCTAGTCCGGGCTTGGTTCGGACTAGTTTGATATAACCGAATTTTCAAAAAGTCAAGATATTAATAAATGACTAATTAAATCATTTATAGGGATTAACTCGCAACTTATCCTGGTTTTCCTAGTTAGGACGTCACTATGGCTCGACATTCTCCTACCATGGCTAAACACTAGTCAAAGCACACTACTGCACTATCCGTGCCATAATTCCTAACCGTCCTGTACTCAAAAACTCCATCATGGCTAATGTTATCTACCGTAATAATTAACTAAATAATTAATTCTAAAAATCTAAAAATCACCATTTAAATCAAATAAATAAAAAAATATTTTAAAAAAATCCGGGAAGGGAAGCTACAGAATGCATGAGTGTTTGTCCACCCGCAGCCCTATAGGGCTAATTAACCATGCTTCCCGAGATATGTGGCAGTAGAGGAATAGATGGTTGGAATCTTCATTATGTAGTAGACAAAACGGACACAGAGCATTGACAGTGTGGGTCCTCTTGTGTATGGAGTGGAGGAGGGGTAGTGCGTTGTTCAGCAGGCGCCAAACAAACATTTGAATCCTTGGTGAGATCTGATTCATTTTTTATAGGTTCCACCACTTGGGGTCATTAGAGGGAGATGGAGAGCACGAGAGCCATTGTCGCCGGATTGTTTCGTATAAGGATTTGGGAGCCGTTTGTTGAGTTGGTCCATAGCAGCACGTCATGCCCATCTCCCTCTTGCAATAAAATGTTTGTAATGGCTCAGGCCTCCAATGGGGAGAATAAAGACTCGATCAAGGAGGCATTATTGGGATTTTGGCCTTTGCATTGGAAACTTTAGTCCCACATCGACTAGTACAAAAGAAATATATCTCTATATATAAGCTATGCTTGTTTAAAGATGCACAAGTGGTGTGGAGGTGCACATGGATGTGCCATGTGGGGGTATTTTTTTAGTGGAAAAAGGCTAAATCAACAATGAAGCATTCATGCTTTTTGCTCTTGGAAATTAATTTCCAATGGAGCTAAGCCCTGCGACTCGGACTCGGACTCAGACTCGGGCTCATGGGCTCATGAGACGTAATGTAGCATTTTGTTGACGCACTTTGCACTTAGCACGTCAGCATCGTCGCTAGGCGCATAGTGTGCTTGTAAGCCGATCGCGCTGCCAGATGGAACGGCCAATTGGCACTGACCAATTGTCACAGCCAAGTGGCACGCCCAGTTGCGTGGCCCAGTGGCACGCCAGTGGGCGCTGGCTGTTGGCGCACGGTTGGCGCAGGTTGCGCAGAGTGCGCAGGTGGCACAAGTGGTGCTGTGCGCGCGGTGTGCAAGGTGTGCGCGGTACGCAAGTTGCGCAGGTAGCGCTGTGCACACGGTGCACAAGTTGCGCGGATGGTGCAAGTGGGGCGTGTTGTGCGCCAGTTGACTCAGATCGTGTCTGTACATGATCTAAGCGGTTACAGCATGTTCGGAGCAGTTTTTCCCACATCCCGAATGTTCTGCTAACTGGGCAGTTGCAGCGCGGGCCTATATAAGGTCTCTTCTCTTTCACAGTGCATACAGATAAGAACAAGAAAAGTGTTTAAAATTCCTTACGAATTTTTACAGACTTTGAGAGAGATGAGAAGCGTTGCACCAGCGTTACTTTGCACAGGAGTCCATATGCCATCCGAGGAGTCAGAAGAGCGGAGTGTTCTAAAGTTCTCCGTCGAACTTGCTGGTTCCTGGAAGCTGTTCGTGTGGGACGAATTAAGCTTTGAGCAATGGTGATCATTCACCCCAGCAGGCTGTTCTTCCATCCATCGCTTGTCATCGCTGCTGCTACTAGAATTGGATACTTCTTTTTAGAAGTACTACTCTCGTTTGCTGCTATAACAAAATCTTTTTAGATTTTCGTTATCCAGAATCCTCCAAGGATCTCTGTCAAGCACCTTCTTTGAAGTGTTGCTAAAAACGTTATTTTTACAATCGTTTCATTTTCTCAGTTTTCTATTGAAAATTGTGCCCCGGGACTAACAATCTCAAAGCTTAATTAACAAGATAAAAAACTTGAATGTTGCACTCATCAACCCTAACTTCATAAAGTTAGAACAGTTTGATGGAGAGCATTATCATGTCTGGAAAAGGAAGATTACTCTCACTATTCAACTGAGAGAAGTTGATTACGTGTTGTATGAGGAGGAACCTACTGTTCCAGAGACTGAATCTGCAGCTGCAATCTCTGCGGCTACTAAGAACCAGGCCAAATGGAGAAGGGACAATAGCATTTGTAGGCTTATGATCCAAAATGCTATGGAAGACTCCATTGCTAAATCATATTCAAAGAAGACTGTTGCCAGAGAGATTTGGGAGTCTCTGGAGAAACTGTATGAGGATGATAAAAACCGTAGCAAGATATTTCTTATTGAGAAATATCACAAGTGGTTCTTTGAGGACGAGAAGCCAATGCTGTCGCAGGTGAAGGAGTTCCTGAAACTGTGACAGAAGTTAGAAGACGAGGCGATGCCCCTCCTCGACAAGTTTGTTATTGGAGGGATCGTTTCGAAGCTCCCTGCTGGGTGGAGCAAGTTCTATGCAAACATGCATAGGAAGAAGTTGGAGATCACTCTCGACGATCCCTGCAGAAAATTTACGTTGAGGACCAGATGAAGGCTCAACTGAAGGTGGATGCACTGTCCAAGCAATTGGCTAATGCCAATCTAGTTCATACCAGGGAACCAAGGGAAAAGCATACGGCTTCCCACAACAAAAAGAAGGACCCTAACAATCTGAACGTGAAGGAGACTTCTTCCAAGCAAAAGAAGGCAAAGTCTCAGATGCCTTGTTGCAAGTATGGCAAGAAGGGCCACTTCAAGAATGAATGCAAAGCAAAGACCAAGCAATCAGAGAAAGGAGAGCCTAGCAAGGTATCTATGATCACTAACATTGTTACTATAATTGCGCAGGTCGATGTGGTGGGGGCTGACTCTGACTGGTGGGTAGACACTGGAACTACCTGCCATGTCTGCTCCAGCAAGGAGTGGTTCACCACATATACACCAACTTCTGAAGTGGTTATGGTGGCGAACCAGGCACAAGCTGAAGTGCTCGGATCGGGATGGTAGTTTTGAAGCTGACTTTGAGGAAGTCTCTGACGCTTCAAGGTGTGAAGCATCTACCTGCTATCGCAAAGAACATGATCTCGGGAGGCCTACCCTTCAATGCAGGCCTCAGGATGGACATCAATGCTGGCCAGATGGTGATATCTATTAAGGAAACATATTTCAGAAAATCTTTTTATATCGAAGGAATGTTCAAAGTTTAGCTTTAAATCGGTCCAATGTAATTAATGCAATCACTCCTTCTGCTTATACTCTTGAGTTGTGGCATAATAGGCTAGGACATGTTCATTGTAAACGAATAAACAAAATGTCTAGTTTAGGACTTATCTCCAAATGTGGGGGTAAGATAGAGAAATGTGAAGTTTGTGCTCAAATAAAGATAACAAGGAAACCCTTTCCTCGGGTTATTCGAAGTACAGATCTTCTGGAGTTGGTACACTCCGATATCTGTGACTTCAAACAATGCTTTACAAAGGCTGGGATGAAGTATTTCATAACCTTCATCGATGACTTCTCAAAGTATGCGTTCGTCTACTTGCTGAAGGTAAAAGACGAAGCATTCGAGAAGTTCAAAAAGTTTAGGGCCGAAGCTGAGCGGCAGACTGGACAACAACTCAGGAGAATAAGAAGTGATCGATGTGGAGAGTACATGTCTCATGAATTCGCATCGTTCTGCAAAGAACATGGAATTGTCAATGAGACTACGGCTCCATACTCTCCTCAATCAAACGGAGTAGCAGAGAGGAAAAATAGAACATTGACAGAAATGATTAACTCAATGATGTTGACTGCAGGTCTTCCAAAGTGCTACTGGGGGGAAGCTGTATTGACGGCCACTTTTATTCTTATTAGTGTGCCTTATGCAACTTCAGATATTACTCCTCATGAACTCTGGTCCAAGGTCAGACCTAACTTGAATGTCATTCGAGTGTGGGGGTGTCTGGCATGTCAAGCTTCGCTCGGAGATTTCTTGATATTGAGTCAAATCATATCATTGAATCTTGCGACATAGAATATTTTGAAGACAAATTTGCAAGACACAATAACATTGATCTTGCGGATATTCTGAAGAATAATGAGGGTGCACAGGAAACTGAAGTCTTCAATGAGGATGTAGTCCAAGAAGATGTTGTGGTGAAACAACGGTTGAACCAGAACTCGCTGAGCCGTCAACAAAGCGTATGAGGAGGCCGAAGGAATTCAGAAGTGACTTTGTCACCTATCATGTGGAAGCAGATTCCCTTACCCATGATGAGGCGATGAAGACCAGAGACGCGGTTTTCTAGAAGGAGACGATTGACAATAAAATTGATTCTATCACCTTAAATAACACTTGGGTGTTGGTTGATCTTCCTGAAGGAGCTAAACCCATCGGATGCAAATGAATCTTCAAGAAGAAGATGAAAGCAGACGGAACTATTGACAAGTTCAAGGCTAGGTTGGTAGCCAAGGGATTTTCTCAGAAGCAGGGATCGACTACTTTGACACGTATGCTCCAGTGGTCCACATGACCACCACCAGAATGTTGATTGCTCTCACAGCGATATATAAGTTGGTGATACATCAGATGGATGTGAAAACGAATTTCCTAAATGGCAAGCTGACCGAAAATTTTTACATGGAACAGCCAGAGGGATTTGTCGTCAAGGGTCTTGAAGACAAAGTCTACAAGTTGATAAAATCCTTGTACGGTCTTAAACAGGCTCCCAAGTTGTGGTATGAGAAATTTGACAAGGTTATAAGGTCAAATGACTATATGGTCAGCGAGACAGACAAGTGTGTTTACACAAAATTTGCTGATGGAAGAGGTGTGATCGTTTGTCTGTACGTGGACGACATGCTAATCCTAGGTATGAATATGGGCTGTATCACGGAGACAAAGAAGTTCATCTCGAGCAAGTTCAGTATGAAGGACTTGGAGGAAGCTGATATGATATTAGGGATCAAGATCATCCGGACAGACACTGGACTAGCGCTATCACAGTCTCATTATATTGAAAAGATGATCACATGTTACGGGTATCAGGATCTTCCAGGGATCGATACACCTTACAGGTGTGATATGAAGTTGAAGCCTAATTCAGGGAAAAACGTCAGGCAGCTGGAGTATACGAGCGTAATCGGGAGTTTGATGTATGCTACTACTGCCACAAGGCCTGACATAGATTTCGCCTTGGGAATGATGAGTCATTTCACGAGCAACCCAGGCAATGAGTACTGAAAAGCTGTGAAATGGGTTATGAGATATCTCAAGAAGACTTAGACATATGTACTGTACTACAACGAGATCCGCCGGTAGTAGAAGGCTTCAGTGATGCCAGCTGGTGCTCATAGGTGGAGAGCGAGAGGTCCATAGGTAGATTCATTTTTACAATGGGTGGAGCTGCCATATCATGGAAGTCGAAGAAGCAGACTATGCTCTCGCGGTCATCCATAGAATCTGAGGTCTTTGCACTTGATACTGCAGCGGAGGAAGCAGAATAGCTTCGGGAGCTCATGTATAATTTTCTAGTGGTTGGGACGCAAATACCGACGATACCGATATACTGCGACAATCAGACGACTGCGGCGGTGGCATCAAATGACCTCTTCAACGAAAAGAAGAGGACTGTGTGGTTGAAGCACATGGCAGTACACGATCTTATCAAGAGAGGTATAATTACAATGGTTGATATTCGGAGTCAGGAAAACCTGGCGGATCCGTTCACCAAGGACCTCAAGCGCCAGCTGGTCGATGACACAACAAGTAAAATGGGCTTGAAGGCATTCTGATATTGTGTTATTGTATTCCTACCATAAAATTTTATGCTATTAGTTCAAAGAGATATCTACTAGGCATCTAGTTTTTGGTTCAAGGGAGAACCATTAACCGGAAGAATATCAGGAACGGTGGGTACATGTCCTATTGGGCATGTAAAGGTTACGGACCTACAACCACTGTTGTCTACTGTTGTTTCCTACGAAAAATGATTCCTGTGGGAAGGTTGGCTTAAATGCCTTAATGAGTTCTCAGGCAGAGTGAATGCCTGGTGTGCTTTATAGGAAGCACGGTAGCGCATCACTAAAAGGAGTGAAATTTCATGCTACAGTGGGGTGACTCCACCATAAGGTTCCCGAAAGAGGTAATGCCTCGGCTTTGCGAGCCAAGTCACAGCGGCGTAGTACGCCAAATAGACAAGTAGCCTAATGTTGTATGTTAAAATTAAAGAGAGGTATAGTCAGCACTACAAAGGGAAGGAGTTCCTTATGTTACAGTGGCACGACACCACGATGAGGTACCCGGATAGGGGTAAAGCCTCGGAATTGCAAGCCATGTCGTTACGGCGTAACACCGCAAGGGAGCCTAAGGCTTCATGCTGGGTAGTATGGCACTACAAAGAGGCTGAGACCTCATGCTACAGTAGTATGACACTACGATGAGGTTCCCAGGTAGGGGTAATGCCTCGGCTTCAGGCCATGTCATAGCGACGTAGCACCGCAAGGGAAGCGCAAAGCGCTTCATACCATGTCTCTTTAACAAAGAACTCAACTATACTGTATGGAAAGAGATAGCAGGACTTCTCTTGAGGATAAATTTGTAGACGTCCAAAATTATACACTGAAACCAAGCTGGCACAGGGCCTTTAATGTGCAGCCAGAAGCACATGTAACTACATTATGTGAGTGGAAAGAATTTCAACTATGGTGCATAATTCAAGGCTTAGTCCATTCTTGTATTATATAGTCTGTTGTTTGACCCATACGGAAAGATTCAAGTCGTCAGCGACATCTCTCCTAATGCATGATGGACAGTTACTCTGGGGAACACTCAAACCCATATATAAAAATATGTGGGATATTGTTAGGATTTTGGCCTTTATATTGAAAATTTTAGTCCCACATCGGCTAGGTCAAAAGAAATGTATCTCTATATATAAGCTATGCTTGTTTAGAGATGCACAAGTGGTGTGGAGGTGCACATGGGTATGCCATATGGGGGTATTTTTTTAGTGAAAAAAAGGCCAAATCAACAATGAAGCATTCATGCTTTTTTCTCTTGGAAATTAATTTCCAATGGAGCTAAGCCCTGTAGGGGCTTAACGACTCAGACTCGGACTCATGAGGCGTAATGTGGCATTTTGTTAGCACACTTTGCACTTAGCACGTCAGCATCGTCGCTAGACGCATAGTGCGCTTAAGTTGCGCTCGTTGCGAGAGCCACTTGCGCAGCCGATCACGCTGCCAAATGGCACGGCCAATTGGCACGACCAAATGGTATGCCCAGTTGCGCGGCCCAGTGGTGCGCCAGTGGGCACTGCCCGTTGGCGTGCGGTTGGCGCAGGTTACGCAGAATGCACTTAGCGCGTGGTGTGCAAGGTGCACAAGTTGCGCGGTGGCGCAAGTGGCGCGCCCTGCGCACCAGTCAATATATACAAGCTAAGTCAGAAACTCAAATTAAGCAGTTAAAAGATGTTTGAAGGAATGGAACAAAGATCGATGAAAATCTGTACTAGCTGAGAAGATATATACATGAACTAGAGTAGCTCTAGAGTAAGTAAACAATCTATAAAGAACGGATGACAGCAGCGAGCATGTGCATGAGTGAGCTTTATGTGAGGAGGATGAACTTATAGAAGAAATCTAACTAAAATAATGGGCAAAGTGTGATTGGCTCAAGCATGGCATGGGGACAGATGATGCTCTAATTTCTTTGTGGAGTCACACGACACGTCAACATCGAAATAACATTGCGTGGTTGATTAATGCTAATGGTGATGAACTGATTGCTCGTCAGATCTAGGAAGCAGCAATTTCATACTATACTGAGTTGTATGTATAGTATAATCAGCAAGAGTATTGTACCTCTTTCCCGTAGCTCACTTGCAAGCGTCTTGTTACTGAAGAAGGAAACGATGTTCTGCACAAGCCGATTACATTGAAGGAGCTGGAGGATATCGTCAAAGCCGCAAATTCGAATAAATCTCCAGGACCAGATGGGTTCACAGCAAAATTCTTTAATGTACACTAGGAAGAATTGAAGATACTCTTGTTGGAAGTTATCCGAGATTTCTGTCGAGGGGGGAGATTATTACGGGAACTAACTCACACTTGTATAACCCTTATTCCGAAGAAGGAGGGGTGCATCATCCTTAACCAACTTCAGACCAATAGTATGCTAGCTGCGATTTCAATCTACAAAGTGATCGCGATTATGATACATCAAAGAATGCGAGGTACGGCCTCATTTTTATGAACCAATCTGCATTTATCATGGGTATGAGTATATCTAAAAACTACTTATTAGCCCAAGAGATGGTGAGGAAGTGAAATAAGTGTGGAAGCAATAAATTATGCATCAAATTGGATTTAAGGAAAGCATATGATATGGTGAATCATGAGTTTGTCTGCCAAATAATGCGGGCAATGGGTTTCGAGTCTTTCGACGACTGGTGAGCATAGAATTTATGAGTGTATCTCGTCACCTAGTTCTCTGTTCTTATAAAAGGGCAGTCGTACGACTTCTTTTTAATAATCCGCTATCTTCATACTTGTTTATAATTGATGGATCATCTATCGTGCTTAATGGATATTGCTGTACATACCTGGAGGATCATACCTATATTTAAATTTGTAACGTCCTGTTGATTCCCATCTCATATATGCCGATGATGTATTAGTTTTTATCAAGCCAACGGTGCAAAGCATTCAGAGTTTGCTAGAAGTCTTTGTTGGTGCTTTCTTTACATGGAGAGAGCTTGCTCTCAATATGTCTTGTAAAAGTTTAGTCCCGCATCGAAAATGCACCATGGGTTATCTCAACATATATACTTGGTTGTGTTGTTGAGAGATGCACATGGGGTGGTGACCCTAAGGAGGGAACCATGTGGGTGATTTTACTAGGAGGTAAGAATAAGGCTCCAAGGATTAAGCATTAATGCTTTTGTCATTCTCTTGGATTAATTCCATTTGAAGCTGAGCCCCAAAGGGGCTTAGCGACTCGAACTCGGACTCGGACTCATGAGGCTATGCGGCCCATGGGGTCTATGCGGCCATGAGGCCATACGGCTCATGCGGTCCATGCGGCTCATGCGGCTTATACGGCCATCAGGCCATGCGGCTCATGCGGCCATACGGCTCATGCGGCCAGGCTGCTGCTGCTGCTGCCGCATGGAGAGCTCCGCTGACTGTGCAGACTACAAGATAGTTATGGGGCTCATACGGTCCATGCGGCTCATGCGGCCATGAGGCCATGCGGCTCATGCGGCCATGCGGCTCATGCGGCCAGGCTGCTGCTGCTGCTGTCGCATGGAGAGCTCCGCTGACTGTGCAGACTACAAGTCAGTTATGGAAAGACTGATTCAATACGATTAATTCAGATCCACTTTTTGTGGAATTTGAATTAATTTCGTTGCTATCTTTGTGGGATTTGAATTAATCTCATTGCTATCTTTTTAGGATTTGATTCAATCTTTCCATAACTAAAGAGGCGGCTAGGGTTTCCACCCTCTCTCTATTTATACTCTCTTCTGGCTTCCTTTGAGAGGTACTACGAAAATTATAAGTCAGAAAGGAGAGAGAGAGAGGGAGTTGCTGCCGCCATTGCAAGTCCATCCGAGGAGTCAGAACAGATGTGACTTCGAGCGTTCCACAAGTTCTTCAAACTTGATGGTTCCTGGAAGCAATTCGTGTGGGGCGAATCTTGCTTTGAGCAACGGTGTTTTGACACCCCAGCAACTGTTCTTCATCTCATCTTTCTCTAGATTTTATAACTCGTTCTGTCCCAATTACAACACGTTTGCAAGGAAGAACGAGAGATATTCTATTCTCTATTTCCTCCTTCATATTGTAATCTGGCTATTTGGTCCTTTGTATCATCGTAGATCTCGATTGTATCTGTTTTACCATCTTTGATCAAGTCCCGGGACTAACAATCTCAAAGCAAGGTCCGTGTAGATGGAAAACATTAATGCTTCGCTCATCCAATCGGACTACTGCAAGTTGGAAAAGTTCGATGGAGAGCATTATCAAGTCTGGAAGAGAAAGGTTTATCTAACTCTTCAACTAAAAGACATTGATCATGTTCTGTTGGAGGAAGAACCTTCTGTTCCAGACACTGGATCTACTATCGCAATCAATGCGGCTACCAAACTCCAGGCCAAATGGAGAAGGAAAATAGCAACTGCAGGCTTCTCATCCTGAATGCTATGGAGGATTCCCTGGCAGAATCCTACTCGAAGAAAGAATTTGCCAGAGACATATGGGAGTATGGAAAATCCGTATGAAGAAGACAGGAACATGAACAAGATGTTTGTGGTTGAAAAATATCACGAATTGTTCTTTGAGGACGAGAAGTCCATGTTGCCACAGGTGAAAGAATTTCTGAAGCTACGTCAGAAACTGGAAGACGAAGAAATGCCCCTTCCCGACAAGTTTGTCGTTGGAGGGATCGTCTCAAATCTTCCTGCTGGATGGAGTACCTTCTATGCAAGGATGCTCAGAAAGAAGCTTGACATTAGCTTGGGATATCTACTTCAAGAGATCCATGTTGAGGACGAGATGCGTTCCCAACAGAAGATGGACACTCTGTCCAAACAGTTGGCTAAGGCCAATCTAGTGCAGACAAAAGATCCCAAGGGGAAGCAGGCGGCTTCTCATCACAAGAAGAAGGACTTCACCAATCTAAAAGTGAAGGGTCCTTCATTCAAACAACAGAAGTTCAAGTCCCACGTGACTTGTTTCAATTGTGGCAAGAAAGGCCACTACAAGAGTGAATACAGATCTAAGCCTAAACAATCAGAGAAAGGTGAGCCTAATAAGGTTTCATTGGTTTCTAACATTGTTGCTATGATCGCACATGTCACAACTGTGGGGGTTAACTCTGACTGGTGGATAGACACTGGTGCGACTTACCATGTCTGTTCTGGCAAGGAATGGTTCGTCATGTACCAGCCGATATCTGAGAAGGTTGTCATGGCGAACCAGGCCCAAGCTGAAGTTCTGGGGATCGGGACCGTGGAACTGAAACTCACTTCTGGGAACACTATGACGCTTCAAGGTGTGAAACATGTTCCGGTGATTGCCAAGAACCTGATCTCTGGGAGCCTGCTCTGCAACGCAGGCTTAAGGATGGACATCAATGCTGGTCAGATGGTGATGTCCAAAAAAGGAACATACTTCGGGAAGTCTTATCAAACCGAAGGAATGTTTAAAATTCAGCTTGTCAACCAGCTTAATGACATTAATGCAGTTGCATTTTCTGATTATTCTCTTGAGTTGTGGCATAATTGGCTAGGACATGTTCTCTGTAAAAGAATTAAATAAATGTCCAGTCTAGGACTTATCTCCAAATGTGGGGGTAAGGTGGAGAAGTGTGAAGTGTGTGCTCAGACGAAGATCACTAGGAAACCCTTTCATCAGGTCAATCGAAGCACAGATCTTCTGGAGTTGGTGCACTCCGATATCTGTGACTTCAAATATTTCTCCACGAAGGCCGGGATGAAGTATTTCATAACCTTCATCGACGACTTCTCAAAATACGTGTTCGTCTACTTGCTCGAGTCTAAAGACGAAGCCTTCGAGAAGTTCAGAGAGTTCAGGGCCGAAGCTGAACGGCAGACTGGACAATAACTCAAGAGGTTGAGAAGTGATCGAGGTGGGGAGTATCTCATGAATTTGCATCGTTCTGCAAAGAACATGGAATCATATGCGAGACTACTGCTCCATATTCTTCTCAATCCAACGGAAGTAGCAGAGAGGAAGAACCGAACATTAACAGAAATGATGAATTCTATGCTGCTTACTGCAGGTCTTCCAAAATGCTACTGGAGAGAAGCTGCATTAACGGCCACTTTCATTCTGAATAGAGTGCCATATGCAACTTCGGACGTAACTCCGCATGAACTCTGGTTCAAAGTCAGACCAAACTTGAATGTCATTCGAGTGTGGGGGTGTCTGGCGTATGTGAAGCTCCCAGATCTGAAGATTCAGAAACTAGGAACAAGGACTATGAAGGCGATCTTCTTGGGATATGCCAAGAAGAGTGATGCTCGGAGATTTCTTGATATTGAGTCAAATCATATCATCGAATCTCGCGATGCTGAATACTTTGAAGACAAGTTTGCAGAAGACAAAAATATTATTCTTTCAGACATTCCGGAAAATGATGTAGGTGCAAATGAGATTGAAATCTCATACGGGCCAGTAGTCCAAGAAGAAGCTATTGTTGATGAAACAACTCGTGTACCAGAACTCGCAGAGCCGTCAGTAAAGCGAGCGAGGAGACCTAAAACTTCGGAGATGACTTTGTCACCTATCATGTAGAAGCAGATCCGCTCACCTATGATGAGGTGATGAAGACCAGAGATGCTATCTTCTGGAAGGAGGCAGTGAATGACGAGTTTGACTCTATCACCTCCAATAACACATGGGTGTTGGTAGATTTACCTGAAGGAGAAAAGTCTATCGGAAGTAAATGGATCTTCAAGAAGAAGATGAAGGCAGATGGAACTATTGACAAGTTCAAGGCCAGGCTGGTAGCCAAGGGATTTTTTCAGAAACAGGGGATAGACTACTTTGACACGTGCGCTCCAGTAGGTCGGATGACCACCATCAGAATGTTAATCGCTCTAGCAGCTATACATAAGTTGGTGATACATCAGATGGATATAAAAATAGCATTTCTGAATGGGGAGTTGACCGAAGAGATTTACATGCAACAACTAGATGGATTTGTCGTCAAAGGTCTTGAAGACAAAGTCTGCAAGTTGATGAAATCATTGTATGGTTTGAAGCAAGCTCCCAAGATGTGGCATGAGAAGTTTGACAAAGTTATTAGGTCAAACGGCTACAGAGTCAGCAAGACGGACAAATATGTTTACACAAAGTTCGCTGATGGAAGAGGAGTCATCGTTTGTCTGTACGTGGACGACATGCTAATCCTAGGGACGGATATAGGCTGTGTCACGGAGACAAAGAAGTTTCTCTCAGCCAAGTTCAGTATGAAGGACTTGGGGGATGCAGATGTCATCTTGGGCATAAAGATCATCCGGACAGACACTGGAGTAGCACTGTCACAATCTCACTACATTGAGAAGATGCTCACACGCTATGGGTATAAGGATCTTCCAGGGATCGATGCGCCATACAGGGATGATCAGAAGCTGAAGCCAAACTCGAAGGAAAGCGTCAGGCAGCTGGAGTATTCTAGCGTTATCGGAAGTTTGATGTACGCAACCACTGCCACAAGGCCTGACATAGCTTTCGCCATGGGAATGCTGAGTCGGTTCACAAGCAACCCAGGGATTGAGCACTGAAAAGCTGTGAAGCGGGTGATGAGATATCTCAAAAAGACTCAGACATATGCATTGTACTACAACGGGTATCCGACAGTAGTGGAAGGCTTCAGTGATGCTAGCTGGTGTTCAGAGGTGGAAAGCGAGAGATCCATAGGTGGATATGACTTTTCTTTGGGTGGAGCTGCTATATCGTGGAAGTCGAAGAAGCAGACTATACTCTCTCGTTCGTCCATGGAATCTAAATTCTGTGCACTTGAAACTGTAGCAGATGAAGCAGTATGGCTTCGGAAGCTCATGTATGATCTTCCAGTAGTTGGGGCTCAGATACCGGCGATACCGATATACTATGACAACCAGGCGACTGCAGCGGTAGCATCAAATGACCTCTTCAACGGAAAAAAGAGGACTGTGCGGTTGAAGCACAGGACAGTACACGATCTTATTAAAAGAGGTGTAATTGCAGTGATTGATGTTCGGAGTCAGGAGAACCTGGCAGATCCGTTCAGAAAGGGCCTCAAGCGCCAGTTGGTCGATGACACAGCTTGTAAAATGGGCTTGAAGGCATTCTGATAGTGTGTCTTTATAATCCTACCATAAAGTTTTATGCTATTAGTTCAAAGAGAAATCTACTAGGCATCTAACTTTAGGTTCAAAGGAGGATCACTGATTGGAAAACTATCAGGTAACAATAGGTACTTGTTCTCTGGAACATAGAAGGGATACTGACCCATAACTACTGTTGTCTACTATGTATTTTTTGTAGAAAAACAGATCCTGTGGAAGGTTGGCTTAAACGCCTTAATGAGTTCTCAGGCAGAGTGAACGCCTGGTGTACTTTACAGGAAGTACGGTAGAACAGCACTACAAGGAGTGAAACTCCATGCTACAGTGGGGTGACTCCACCATGAGGTTCCCAGGTCTGGGGTAATGCCTCGGCTTTGCAAGCCAAGTCATAGCGGCGTAGCACCACAAATAGGCAGGTAGCCTAATGCTGAATGACATAATTAAAGAGTTGTAGACAGCACTACAAAGGGGAGGATGGCCCCATGTTACAGTGGCACGACACCACGATGAGGTACCCAGGTAGGGATAAAGCCTCGGCCTTGCAAGCCATGTCGTTACGGCGTAACACCGCAAGGAAGTCTTAGGCTTCATGCTGAGTAGATTGGCACTACAAAGAGGCTGAGACCTCATGCTACAGTAGTATGACACTACGATGAGGTTCCCAGGTAGGGGTAATGCCTCGGCTTCAGGCCATGTCATAGCGGCTTAGCACCGCAAGGAAGCGTAAGGCTTCATGCCATGTCTCTTTAATAAAGAACTCACCTATAGTGTATGGAAAGAGATATCCGGCCGTCTCTTGAGGGTAAACTTGTAGACGCCCAAAATTATATACTGAAACCAGGCTGGCACAGGGCCTTTAATGTGCAGCCAAAAGCACACGTAACTACACTTTATGAGTGGGAAGAATTACAATTGTGGTGCAGAATTCAAGGCGTAGTCCATTCTTGTATCATATTGTTATTTAACCCATGCAGGAAGATTCAAGTCGTCGGCGACATCTATCCTAATACAAAATAGACAGTTGCTGTGGAGAACGCTCAACCCTGGACACATATATATGTTGTGATATATGGGAGATTGTTGGTGCTTTCTTTACATGGAGAGAGCTTGCTCTCAACATGCCTTGTAAAAGTTTAGTCCCACATCGGAAATGCACCATGAGTTATCTCAACATATATACTTGGTTGTGTTATTGAGAGATGCACATGGGGTGGTGACCCTAAGGAGGGAACCATGTGGGGGATTGTTGGTGCTTTCTTTTACTCGTGGCTATGGCATTTTAGATTTGGACATCTGAGTTTTAAAACTCTTTCACTCATGGCTAGCAAGAATATTGTTGAAGGCATGCCGAAGGTTGATATTCAAGAGAAAGTATGTGACGGATGTGCACTTGGCAAGCATCACAGAAATACTTTTCCAATTGGAAAATCTTGGAGAGCATCACAACCACTTGAGCTTATACATTCAGATCTTTGTGGTCCAATGCAAACTACTTCAATTGGAGGTAATCGTTATTTCCTTACCTTTATTGATGACTATAGTAGAAAGATATGGGTTTTCTTCCTTAAAGAAAAATCAGAAGTATATGGATATTTCAAAAACTTTAAGGCGTTGGTGGAAAAGGAAAGTGGCTTCCCATTGAAGACTTTGCGTACCGATCGCGGAGGTGAATATGTTGGGCATGATTTTCAAAATTATTTGAAAGAAAATGGAATTCGCCATCAGCTTACTGCTCGATATACTCCTCAGCAGAATGGGATCGCAGAGAGGAAGAACAGAACAATTGTGGACTTAGCTCGAAGCATGTTGAAGGCAAAAGGTATTCCTAATGACTTCTGGGCTGAATCTGTTGCATGTGCTATCTATCTTTTGAACCGTGTATCATCTAAAAGTTTGCAAGACAAGACTCCTCAAGAAGCTTGGAGTTGTCATAAGCCAAGTGTGGCTCATTTAAGAGTTTTTGGTAGCATTGCTTATTCTCATATTCCAGACGAGAGAAGGAAGAAGTTGGATGACAAATCTGAAAAATATATCTTCTTGGGATATAGCGAGCACTCAAAGGCGTACAAGCTATTTAATCCAATTACCAAGAAGCTTGTCATAAGTAGGGATGTGAAATTTGATGAAGCAGCAACCTGGAATTAGGCTGAAAATGACACAAAAGGCAAAGTAGTCCATGTGGAAGAAGAAAAAGGAGAACAAATTCAGCATGATGATGAGGTAAACACTCCACCTCTTTCTCCTCATTCCTCTCCATCTTTATCTTCTCCGTCTTCGAGTTCGCATCCTCCTCCAAAGAAGACAAGGAGCATACAAGAGCTATATGAAGCAACAAAAAATTTGGAAGAAGATTTGGCTAATTTTGCCTTATTTGCCGATGCTGATCCAATTACTTTTGAAGATGCTTCAAAAGAAGAGAAGTGGAAGTATGATATGGATCAAGAAATTGATTCTATTCAAAGAAATAAAACTTGGGAGCTTGTGAGCCTTCCAAGTGGGAAAGAAGCTATTGATGTGAAGTGGGTGTACAAGACCAAGCTGAATTCTAAAGGTGAAGCTGAAAAACACAAGGCTCGTCTAGTTGTGAAAGGTTACAAACAAAAATTTGGTATTGATTACCAAGATGTGTTTGCCCCAGTTGCTCGTCTTGAAACCATACGAATTATTTTAGCTCTATCGGCTCAAAGAGGATGGAAGGTTCATCAAATGGATGTCAAGTCGGCATTCTTGAATGGTTTTCTTGAAGAAGAAGTCTATGTGCATCAGCCACCTGGTTATGTAGTAGAGGGTGAAGAAGAGAAGGTATGTCATTTGAAGAAGGCACTATATGGGCTCAAGCAGGCTCTGAAAGCGTGGTATAGTCGCATCGACAGCTATTTTTTGAAGACTGGTTTCAAAAGATGTCCCTTTGAGCATACACTTTATATCAAAGAAGGAGATCAAGGTGAATTCTTGATAGTTTGCTTATATGTGGATGATCTAATTTTTACTAGCAACACTACAAGCATATGTGAAGAATTTAAGAAGGCATTGATGCATGAATTCGAGATGACTGACATGGATTTGCTTCATTTCTTTCTTGGAATTGAAGTCAAGCAAGAAGAAGATGGAATTTTTATTTCACAAAAGAAGTATGCCAATGATATTTTGAAGAAATTCCAAATGAAGGACGCCATCCCACTTAGCACTCTAATGGAAGTTGGTTTGAAGTTATGCAAATCTAAAAATGAAGAAGATGCTGATGCAATTCTCTATCGTAGTCTTGTTGGTAGTCTTATGTACTTGACTGCAACAAGACCGGATCTTATGTTCGTTGTGAGCATGCTTAGTCGATTCATGGAATCACCAAAAAGGAGCCATTGGGATGCAGGAAAAAGGGTACTAAGGTATCTGTGTGGAACCATCAATGAAGGCATACATTACAAAAGTGTTGAAGATTCAAGGTTGATTGGCTATTGTGATAGTGACTGGACAGGAAGTATTGATGATTCTAGAAGTACTTCTTGCTATGTTTTTCATCTTGGTTCTGGTGCAGTCTCATGGGCTTCCAAGAAACAAAAGGTCGTTGCTCTTTCAACAGCTGAAGCAGAATATATTGCTTTGGCATTAGCATCTTGTCAATCATTATGGATTAGATGGATCTTGGGTGAGCTCAAACATGAACAAATTGAAGGTACAACACTGTTTTGTGATAATTCTTCAGCCATTTCTCTTACCAAGAATCCTGTTTTTCATGGAAAAAGTAAGCACATCAGGATCAAGTACCATTTCATTCGTGATCTGGTTAAAGATGGTGAGATTCATGTCAGACATTGCAGAACAGAAGATCAAGTTGCTGATATATTTACAAAAGCCTTGAAGTATGATATTTTCCAGAAGATGAAAGAACTAGGCATGGTGAAGATCTAGCTTAAGGGAGGCTGTTGGAAATATAAGCTAGAGAGTTACAAGTTTTAAATACAGAAACATCCTATGTTATATGTTATGTTCATATACATGACAAGTTTCATTTCGGTTTCCTCATTTTCTATTTAACTTACACCTTTAATAAACATGTAACTTGTGCAAATACATATGCTATATAAGAGCATCATCTTGTATCCATTTTCATCAAGCAAAATCAATAAACATTATTCCACTTCCATATTTTGAGTATCCTTTTCTAGTGTTTTAGAAACAAGAGAACACATTCCTCTTGTGCTTTCACATCTCCTAAAGAAGTTTATCTCCATCAATCAGCGGTAGGCACCCACTAACAATGTGGGTGGGTGGCCATGGAGTAACTCCCTATTCAATAGGACAATTACAAAACTAAATAACCTTGCAAAGGCTCCCGTGAAGTCACGATGCAAAAAAGCTGCAGAACTACTGCAAAGCATCCGCGGAGCTTCCAATGGGCTATTGTGTAGCTTTCGCTACGCTACATTTGGCTACCATGGAGCTACCATGCAGTTTTCGCAGCACTACCATGCAGCTTTCGCAGTGCTACCGTAGTGCTTTCGCGGGGCTGCCAATAGGCTAATTGCACTAGACGCATAAGAGCGTGCCCTCTTGTACCAACTCCGCGCCCGTTGCCTATGTGTGCCATCAACTGATTCATGACACCATGGTGATGTCACTTTACCAGATAACTGAGACAACATAATGACGTCACTTTTGATAGATATTTTTTGGGCTCAAGGGCCTTTATTTTTAATTAAAAATTATATAGAACAAGATCTAGCCAGATTCTTATGTTTAATAGATCTTTATTCTTACCATATTGTTCATAAACCTTTAATAAACAAATCTCTAAAAAAAAAAATATTTTTATGATTCTTATGCCTCCTTATCTCCTCATCAAACAAAAAGAGATGGGAAAAGAATTAGCTTTCTGGGATACCTAATCTATATAGCATTGGGGACTGATTCTTAAATATCCTACAACTCACCAGGAATATTGGCCCTTTTTGAAGGAAAAGAAGCTATCAAAGATTCCCTCAATTCAAAGTTGTTAATTTGAACCATGTCAGCCACTTGCAGTGTGCATCAAACTAGCTAGCCAAGCTATAAATATAGTCCAATTGCAATCTCCTCTTCCACGCAGCAGCAAGTTAAGTCTCATCACTTGGTGGCTATGGAAGAGGAACTCGCATGCAGCACTCAAAAGAAAATGAGGCCTTTGCCGAAGAGGGGGCAGATTAAAGCTCAGATATTCGGAACCTTGGTTCGATCCGTCGTCTCAAAATCTTCAAGCTTTGGGAGAGACGTCGACCACAGAGGAGGCACTTCAACACCTGCTACCCCTCCTACGAGTGGCTATAACTCAGAAGAGAGCTCACATGTTTGATCAGTCTGTGTAACCTTTTTTTTTTTTTTTTTTTTTTTTTATGTTCTACATAATTATGTTTTTAAGTGTTTGGAAGTTTGAAAGAAAAAAAGAGAGGCTAATTCTAAAAGAGCTCCAAAATTTACTTGGGGCTAGTCCTTACTATAGGACAGCCCAACTTGGTGGAACTTTTACTCAGTACGGTCCCAATTTTACTTTGGACTGCCCAACCCCCTTTAGGAACGCCGCCTGCCCCCGCGCTCCCCCACCCGCCGCACTCCCGCCTCTCTCCCCCGCCCGCTGCGCTCCCCCGCCTGCCGCTGCTGTTGGCATCGTCGAGCCGTCCTCGCTGACGAGTTCCACCTCGTCACGAGCGGTCACGAGTGAATCTGCTGATAGGACGGAGAGGGTTCTGGCTAGGGCGGAGCCGCCTGCACGGCGCTCGAGTGAGGGCTAGGCCACGTGTTGGGGCACAGCGGAAATAAATTCAAGAAACTCAGAGAAAATTTACAACCACAAAGATAATTATTTACGTGGTTCGGCCAAGATGCATACTTCCACAAACGAGAGTGATTTAGTTCCACTATGTCGAAGAAAAAGGAATTATAATAGCTCTCAACACTTCTCTCCTTGCACTCAAGAACTTTCTATCACAAAGATTAAAAAACTCTCAAACTATTGTGTTGAACTTATTCAACAACTTTAGCTCTCTTGTGTTGAACTTATTCAACAACTTGAGAACTATGAGATACTTGTGTTGAACTTATTCAACAACTTACATTGAACACTCTTGAAGGTGTATTTTGTGGAGAACCTTTAGACCCCTTTATATACCATAGAAATCTCATCCTATGTAGGCTTAAAATCCAATCTTATGTAGGATTATGTATTGGAAATCCAATCCTATGTAGACTTGCATATATTAGAAATCAAATCCTATGTAGGATAACAATATATATGGTCAAATCCAATTTTATATAGGATTACCATATATATGGTCAAAAAAGGTCATGGGCCTATTTTTGGACACTTTCCTTCATATCTCCACCTCGGCAAGGTTTTGCCACAAAATCGAGCCGACACACTTCTCCACCACATAGATTCACCAAATCAACCACTCGTCAATTCCGCCCCTAAAGGCTCCCAAGCAAAACTTCTCCACATGGCTCTGGAGAAGCTTCCTTCTTCTTGTACACTCTCTTGCAGCCTATAACTCGCTTGCCTTTGGACAATAGAACCAAATCCCATGTATAGTTCTTGTGGAGAGACTCAATCTCTTCCTGCATAGCCACCATCCAGTTCTCGCTGCTAGTATCTTTGACAGCCTGTCTGAAGATGATAGGCTCGTCATCCTCTACTGGTAGTGCATATGCCACCACATTTAACTGTCCGTAGTGGTTTATCGGTTCCTCAAATCCATATATGTGTACTGGCTTGACCGATCTCCTTGGCCTAGTGGTGGTCAAGGAATCTTGTTGCTGGTGCTGCTCATCCTCTAGTTGTTGCTCTTATGGGGCATGATAAACATATTGTCACGCCCCAGAACCAGAATACCGGAGAGCGGGGGCAGACATAGCCAGCTACGCAATCCCAAAGTACGTTAATACTCTGAAATCACGTATAAGCTGTCAAGACATGGGGGTTACTCTACATGCCATCAGTCAATCCTATGGTTTAACAATCCTAGGTATCTCAATCACAGGCAATTATACAAGAGCAAGAGTACGATCATCATACATACAATAGTAAGGCGTCCCGAACCATATATACATGACTGATCATGAAGCCAGTACCACAAAATTGATGACTAGCTAGAATATTAGTCGTACATGATAAGGACTAGCTATAGTCTAGAATACACATATCATGTTTATGCCCGTAGGCTACAATATCAAGGAAAATACCAAAACACGAGCTAAACACGTGCTCGGGGCTAAACGTTACAAGAAGAGAATTTACATATCAGTGGGAGAATGAAGAAGGGCCCACTGAGGCACTCTGGTGCTCCGGCTGGTCACCGTCGAGTGAATGGTACGGTAGATCCTTCGGGCTCTTCTATCAGAACCTGGCCATGCAAAACCAGTGGGGTCAGACCCCAAATAGCAAGTACCACAAAGGAGGCCGAACAATGTACTTAAAACCAGCAATCATAGACAAACAACAGGAAAAGAAAGTAATAAGTAAAGGAGGATCGAGATTCGTGCAGTACCAATGCACTTAACCCGAACATAAGAAGGCAGTAAGTA
The DNA here is from genome assembly GCA_029216955.1 of Iris pallida. Classification (NCBI taxonomy): domain Eukaryota; kingdom Viridiplantae; phylum Streptophyta; class Magnoliopsida; order Asparagales; family Iridaceae; genus Iris; species Iris pallida. Next base: position 45,784,444 of record JANAVB010007399.1, read on the forward strand.
AAGCATTTAGTAAACACAATTAAAAGTAGACTTGTTAAGCAACGATCTTTTAAGAGTTTATGCAAAGTAAGTAGTCATATGAACAGGTGAGATAAAGTAACTAGAGAACATATTAAATAACTAGAGCTAGGCAATATACGAAGAGAGGACGAAAGTACTATTCCGGAAGCCAAGTTACAACCCTTAAACCAAACAAGGACCGAGGTTGTAACCCTTCGCCTGAACAGAACTTGGTCTCTGATCATTTATTGCTAAAGGTGACAATCATTAAGTGACACTCAGAGAGTGACAAACAGGGAGTGACAATACAGAGTACAATATATTAGAGTGACAATCATTGCAATCATTATCCTGGAAACAATTAGGAACTGGATATAGACAAGACTTAGACTGGAAAGGTGATATACGATGAGATAACCATGGGACTATTCAGATAACCAGGTTACAACCCGTAAACCAAACAAGGACCGGGGTTGTAACCCTTCGTCTGAACAGAACTTGGTTTCTCCCACCATTTATCGGCAAGATAAAATAAGAAATCAGGACATGTAACAACCAAGTACAAGATCAAGACAAGACTAGACTGATCGAACTTCATCCAACATTCACGGCCAAGCAATAAGTACGGCTTGATACTTTAACTAACTAGGGTTATCACAGGCCTAATTACTAGCAAGATGCAGTGAGATTATTCCACAGCCACAAGCCCTGCAGACCATCCAAGTTATCCAGGCGAATATTAGTACAATAAGGGTGCAACACATGACAGTGTGCTGGAAGTGTGCCCTACTCGTCGGCAGGCTACAAATCCACAAGCGCACCCAGGTAACGGGATTGCCTGTAGCTGGGAAATCTCTTCATGACTACTGGATTATTCTAGTTGTTAACCTTAGTCGATTTTAGTGGATACCCCTGACCGTGGTACTCAGAGGTCCCCGTCCTAGACATGATGCAAGACAAGACGGGTTCATTTGTACAAGCACAATCGTCCACGGTGTCCAAGTTATTCAATCTTGTCAAGTCGTGTTAGCCGTCGCAACAGCATTTCAAGGAATACCATGTCAGGTTTATCATGTCAAGAGTGCGCCACGGCGGGCCACTATCAAGAATTATCATGTCAAGTTATCATGTCAAATTGTCAGGTCAAGTTATCATGTCACGAGTGCACCACGGCGGGTCACTATCTGGAATTATCATTATCACTTATCAAGAGTGCGCCACGACGGGCCACTATCAAGAATTAATAATCATCTTGTTACCAATCTGGAGTGCACTACAACGGGTCACCATCGTGTCAAACAATTTCATTCATTTAAGAAATAACAAGCTATTAAGTGGGTCGTCGCAATATAGGCCAAGAATAGAAATGTACAGTACAATCAGGAGCTCCATATTAAAATAAAAGAAACTTGCACAGTTAGTTAATATTATATATATATATATTCTTGAAGCCAAGGAAAAACTCTACAACTTTCATGTTTTGAGTTTTTCAAGATTCTAGCTACAAAATAACTTAAACAGGCAAAAACAGTGAAATAGAGCAATTCCGGCGCATGGGATTCCTGCACAAATCGGCACATGAGATTCCTGCACAAATCGGCGCATGAGATTCCTGCACGAATCGGCGCATGAGATTCCTGCACGAATCGGCGCATGAGATTCCTGCACGAATCGGCGCATGGGATTCCTGCACGAATCGGCGCATGAGATTCCTGCACAATTCGGCGCATGAGATTCCTGCACAAATCGGCGCATGAGATTCCTGCACGAATCGGCGCATGAGATTCCTGCACAATCGGCGCATGAGATTCATGCACGAATCGGCGCATGAAATTCCTGCACGAATCGGCGCATGAGATTCCTGCACAATCGGCGCATGAGAAACTCACGTTGCGTTTTCAATACATGCGCGTAAGAAACCTACGCGCATGACACGCTCGGAGTTAAGGAATGCGTTGCCAGAACTTCACGGCGCATGGCCTCCCGGCGCATGGCCTCCCGGGCGCATGAGGTTCATCGTCCCCAAACAGCAAGTTCAGCCATGAAAGTTCCAAAAACTTGTAATGGCCATAACTTACTCATCCGGAGCCGAAATCAAGTGAAACAAAAGCCAAAACTGTATGAAATTAAATTTTCTACAACATGGAACTATTAGTTTTCGTAAACAAGTAAGTTTGGTAGATCAAAACCCAAGAAAACCAAAAATAATATAAACTTAGATCTACAAGAATCCACCCGGTAAAATCAAAAACTCCAAGTTCTAAACATGCTTAGAATCATGCAAGGAAGAAGATGGAACAATCAAAAGTAAATTTGTTCAAGGTTCGGCAAGGTGTACTTGCCTCTCCTCCTTGGTGAAGAAGGAAAGAAGAAGAAGAAGATAAAGATGGAAAATGAAATGAATAATGGAGGAGAGAGAGTGGTAGGTGGCTTATATAACAAGCCCAAGCAATCTCCACCATTCATTCCTCTCCACTCAATCTAAACCATACACCTCTCTCATAAGAAACCAACTAAACCAACCAAGTCCAAGCCAAACCAAGCCATGTTAAACCAAACCAATAAAACCAAGTCAAATCAAATTAAAACCAAGTCATGATTCATACCAAAATAAATGAAACAAGCCAGTATACGGGTCACCCGACAATTGTCAGAAATCCGTACAATGACAATTCAGCAACTTTAAATATTCTCAAAATTCAGGAAATACGAAATACAGCTCAAATAAATATGTATCCGTATAAAATACTGATACAGTGAGGCGGGCCTCACAACTCTCCACCCCTTAGAAAAATTCCGTCCTCGGAATTTCCTGAGGCTAGTCGAGCAAGATAAAAAAACAAAAGCTCCAGGAACTCAACAATCTCAATAAATCAAGCACGACATATAAGTAAAGTAAAATAATCAGTAATGTAATTAAATGCGTAAACGCTAAATAAATGCACAAGAACAAATACAATCATGATCAAGAAGGGCTGGAGGCATATGGATCAATATGTCTCCTGAGACAGTTGTGTAGAACCAACGTCCTTGCTGGCCTAAGCTGACTCCCAAAAATGGATAAAAGTCAAGCCTCAAGGTAAGTCGGTACCAATGACTTAGTTCAAGACATGACTCTACCCAGGACATATCATCGTAGTTGAAACAGATACATGAACTTATCACCTGTCTCAAGATACGAAGACAGAAGCGACTGGCTGATCGGGATGGACTGATATCTCTGCCTGCATGCTGAGACTGATCCTCCATAACTGGCCTGGCTAAAGAATGCTGAGCTGCCCTCGGCAAAACATGAACAAGATAATCAGAGGGATCAAGAACAGTGCCCTTGAAAGTTGAAGGACACAAGATCAAATCATGGGAACAGGAATGACCAACGATCAAAACAGATATCAAGTCAAGTATCAGAGATAGAGAATAATCCGAAGGAGATCAATAAAGATAATCGTGATTGAGATATCTAAACATGGTAACCCCCACAAATCTGAAAAATCGAGACCTGCATGGGCCACCACTAAAACCATGTCACGCCCCAGAACCAGAATACCGGAGAGCGGGGGCAGACATAGCCAGCTACGCAATCCCAAAGTACGTTAATACTCTGAAATCACGTATAAGCTGTCAAGACATGGGGGTTACTCTACATGCCATCAGTCAATCCTATGGTTTAACAATCCTAGGTATCTCAATCACAGGCAATTATACAAGAGCAAGAGTACGATCATCATACATACAATAGTAAGGCGTCCCGAACCATATATACATGACTGATCATGAAGCCAGTACCACAAAACTGATGACTAGCTAGAATATTAGTCGTACATGATAAGGACTAGCTATAGTCTAGAATACACATATCATGTTTATGCCCGTAGGCTACAATATCAAGGAAAATACCAAAACACGAGCTAAACACGTGCTCGGGGCTAAACGTTACAAGAAGAGAATTTACATATCAGTGGGAGAATGAAGAAGGGCCCACTGAGGCACTCTGGTGCTCCGGCTGGTCACCGTCGAGTGAATGGTACGGTAGATCCTTCGGGCTCTTCTATCAGAACCTGGCCATGCAAAACCAGTGGGGTCAGACCCCAAATAGCAAGTACCACAAAGGAGGCCGAACAATGTACTTAAAACCAGCAATCATAGACAAACAACAGGAAAAGAAAGTAATAAGTAAAGGAGGATCGAGATTCGTGCAGTACCAATGCACTTAACCCGAACATAAGAAGGCAGTAAGTAAAGCATTTAGTAAACACAATTAAAAGTAGACTTGTTAAGCAACGATCTTTTAAGAGTTTATGCAAAGTAAGTAGTCATATGAACATGTGAGATAAAGTAACTAGAGAACATATTAAATAACTAGAGCTAGGCAATATACGAAGAGAGGACGAAAGTACTATTCCGGAAGCCAAGTTACAACCCTTAAACCAAACAAGGACCGAGGTTGTAACCCTTCGCCTGAACAGAACTTGGTCTCTGATCATTTATTGCTAAAGGTGACAATCATTAAGTGACACTCAGAGAGTGACAAACAGGGAGTGACAATACAGAGTACAATATATTAGAGTGACAATCATTGCAATCATTATCCTGGAAACAATTAGGAACTGGATATAGACAAGACTTAGACTGGAAAGGTGATATACGATGAGATAACCATGGGACTATTCAGATAACCAGGTTACAACCCGTAAACCAAACAAGGACCGGGGTTGTAACCCTTCGTCTGAACAGAACTTGGTTTCTTCCACCATTTATCGGCAAGATAAAATAAGAAATCAGGACATGTAACAACCAAGTACAAGATCAAGACAAGACTAGACTGATCGAACTTCATCCAACATTCACGGCCAAGCAATAAGTACGGCTTGATACTTTAACTAACTAGGGTTATCACAGGCCTAATTACTAGCAAGATGCAGTGAGATTATTCCACAGCCACAAGCCCTGCAGACCATCCAAGTTATCCAGGCGAATATTAGTACAATAAGGGTGCAACACATGACAGTGTGCTGGAAGTGTGCCCTACTCGTCGGCAGGCTACAAATCCACAAGCGCGCCCAGGTAACGGGATTGCCTGTAGCTGGGAAATCTCTTCATGACTACTGGATTATTCTAGTTGTTAACCTTAGTCGATTTTAGTGGATACCCCTGACCGTGGTACTCAGAGGTCCCCGTCCTAGACATGATGTAAGACAAGACGGGTTCATTTGTACAAGCACAATCGTCCACGGTGTCCAAGTTATTCAATCTTGTCAAGTCGTGTTAGCCGTCGCAACAGCATTTCAAGGAATATCATGTCAGGTTTATCATGTCAAGAGTGCACCACGGCGGGCCACTATCAAGAATTATCATGTCAAGTTATCATGTCAAATTGTCAGGTCAAGTTATCATGTCAGGAGTGCACCACGGCGGGTCACTCTCTGGAATTATCATTATCACTTATCAAGAGTGCGCCACGACGGGCCACTATCAAGAATTAATAATCATCTTGTTACCAATCTGGAGTGCACTACAACGGGTCACCATCGTGTCAAACAATTTTATTCATTTAAGAAATAACAAGCTATTAAGTGGGTCGTCGCAATATAGGCCAAGAATAGAAATGTACAGTACAATCAGGAGCTCCATATTAAAATAAAAGAAACTTGCACAGTTAGTTAATATTATATATATATATTCTTGAAGCCAAGGAAAAACTCTACAACTTTCATGTTTTGAGTTTTTCAAGATTCTAGCTACAAAATAACTTAAACAGGCAAAAACAGTAAAATAGAGCAATTCCGGCGCATGGGATTCCTGCACAAATCGGCGCATGAGATTCCTGCACGAATCGGCGCATGAGATTCCTGCACGAATCGGCGCATGAGATTCCTGCACGAATCGGCGCATGGGATTCCTGCACGAATCGGCGCATGGGATTCCTGCACGAATCGGCGCATGAGATTCCTGCACAATTCGGCGCATGAGATTCCTGCACAAATCGGCGCATGAGATTCCTGCACGAATCGGCGCATGAGATTCCTGCACAATCGGCGCATGAGATTCCTGTACGAATCGGCGCATAAAATTTCTGCACGAATCGGCGCATGAGATTCCTGCACAATCGGCGCATGAGAAACTCACGTTGCGTTTTCAATACATGCGCGTAAGAAACCTACGCGCATGACACGCTCGGAGTTAAGGAATGCGTTGCCAGAACTTCACGGCGCATGGCCTCCCGGCGCATGGCCTCCCGGGCGCATGAGGTTCATCGTCCCCAAACAGCAAGTTCAGCCATGAAAGTTCCGAAAACTTGTAATGGCCATAACTTACTCATCCGGAGCCGAAATCAAGTGAAACAAAAGCCAAAACTGTATGAAATTAAATTCTCTACAACATGGAACTATTAGTTTTCGTAAATAAGTAAGTTTGGTAGATCAAAACCCAAGAAAACCAAAAATAATATAAACTTAGATCTACAAGAATCCACCCGGTAAAATCAAAAACTCCAAGTTCTAAACATGCTTAGAATCATGCAAGGAAGAAGATGGAACAATCAAAAGTAAATTTGTTCAAGGTTCGGCAAGGTGTACTTGCCTCTCCTCCTTGGTGAAGAAGGAAAGAAGAAGAAGAAGATAAAGATGGAAAATGAAATGAATAATGGAGGAGAGAGAGTGGTAGGTGGCTTATATAACAAGCCCAAGCAATCTCCACCATTCATTCCTCTCCACTCAATCTAAACCATACACCTCTCTCATAAGAAACCAACTAAACCAACCAAGTCCAAGCCAAACCAAGCCATGTTAAACCAAACCAATAAAACCAAGTCAAATCAAATTAAAACCAAGTCATGATTCATACCAAAATAAATGAAACAAGCCAGTATACGGGTCACCCGACAATTGTCAGAAATCCGTACAATGACAATTCAGCAACTTTAAATATTCTCAAAATTCAGGAAATACGAAATACAGCTCAAATAAATATGTATCCGTATAAAATACTGATACAGTGAGGCGGGCCTCACACATATTCAGAAACCTCCACCTCATATGATGCATCCTCAGACGACTCAATCTCAACAATTTGAGATTTGCTAGATACACCAATATCCTGATCGGACGATCACTCTTCTTGCTCGAAGCCAACACTGAAGACTCGTCGAATGTGACATCCCTACTGATTAAGAACTTCTTATCTTCTAAGCAGTATAGACGGTAGCCCTTCACTCCTTATGCATATTTCAAGAATATGGATTTTTTGGCTCTCGGATCCAACTTACCCTCATTGACATGATAGTAAGCTTTGCATCCAAATACGCGCAAAGTGCTATAATCTGCTGGTTTGTCGGTCATCATCTCATATGGAGTCTTACAATCTATAGTTGGAGTTGGTGATCTATTAACCAAGTACCGTGCCATGTGTATAGCATCCGCCCACCATTCCTTGCCTAAACCGGCATTGGAGAGCATGCATCTTGCTTTATCAAGCCAAGGTTTGGTTCATTCTCTCTGCTAGCCCATTATGCTGCGGCGTGTTCCTGACAGTCTGTAACATCCAGCTTTCCAAATGAGGATAATTTTGAACTTTTGTAATTATAATCATTTATTTATCGATATTTATATTACATTATGAATTTTGGTAATTTTTAATCAATTTAAAAATGTTTTAAGTCATGACTTGTGATTTTGATGTGCTGCTAGTGAAACCCTAGAGACTGCATGACCTAGAGACTAACCATGGCCAAGGAGGCCCAGCCATATGATTAGGATGATTATATGTGACTTTTTAGTCTAGGGGTATTTTGGTCATTTTTGACTTATTTGATGAAAATAAATTTTGGTTGATTATTATAGTACTAATTATTTTATTAGAGACTAACCTAGTTTTGACCTAACCTAGATGCTAATGATGTTCATGGAGGCTTAGTTAGAGGGTTAGAGACTTAATGGCTAAGTTAGATTTATATCTAGATATTCACTACAAGAAAAATGGCTTTTCTTGACGGTTTATTTATTGACGGTCGTGGAAAACCGTCATTAAAATGGGTAACCTTGACGGTTTTAGACATACGTCAAGGAAACACACGTTTTGTGTTAATTTAGCAAATTTATACCATAATAGTTGACGATTTTAGTGAAACCGTCAAGAAATACAAATCTATTTATTGACGTTTTGATAATAACCGTCAATTAAAGTCTGTGCGGGAAAATTCCCGCGGCTATTTCAGCTGCCATTATCGTAATTTCTTTTAAAAATATTAATTTGTTGACGGTTTCGCACCAAATAGAGCAGATCTGAAAAAACCCTTCGCACATAACAAAACCCCCCCTCCACTTCGAAAACCCTCTCTCCCCAGCCGACCTCTTCCTCGAGAAATCTCTCCCTCCGGCCTCTTCCTCGAGAAATCGCTCCCTCCGACCTCTTCCTCCACTTCGAAAAGCCTCCCTCCGCCCTCTTCCTCCATGAGAAATCAACCTCCATCCCTCCGGCCTCTTCCCTCTCCCTCCAAACAGTAAAACCCACTCCTCGGCGACCTTCACGACGTCCAACGCGACGTCCCCTCTCCTCGACGGCCTATACGACGTCCTACGCGACGTCCCCTCTCCTCGGCGGCCTACACGACGTCCCCTCTCCATCGAGAAAACCCTCTCCTCGGCGGCCTACCCAACGTCCTACGCAACGTCCCCTCTCCCTCGAGAAAACCCTCTCTTCGACGGCCTACACGACGTCCCCGACGTTTTCACCATGCGGCAACTTCGATCTTCACCATGCGGTATAATATCTTTCATTTCTTCTCTCTACAATTCGATTTTTGTGTCAACTTAGGGTTTTTTTGTGTCAGCCAACTTAGGGTTTTTCGATCATCCTAATTTAATCAGTAGGTTCTGCAAATCCAACACGTGATTGACCCACAAACACACTTAGAAATTTAACAAGGTGTTTATGTGGGTTCAATGGATGTTTTCGATTGATTGGGAGTTGGGTTTTCGAATGGTAACAGATTGGTTTCAGTTCCAGTTTCGAATGGACTAGGGGTTGATGATGTCATCAATCTCAACAGAATGATGCCCTCTTCAAGCCTAGAATTGTGGTACGACATGTATGGTGGTGTGTTTGTGGTGTATATTATTCCTGACCATGAAAATATCTGCTTGGTAGGTAGCTGAATCTTGATTTTTCTACACCATTTTCTTTTTTCTTTTCCTTTTTCTTTTCTCTTTCTTTGGTGTCAATGCTCTCCAAATCCAGATTCAGAACACTGCAGGCAATCCCTTGTGTAGCCAGTACACCTCATACAAATAGGAAGGTGCATGAGTTATTGGCCATAAAAAATTGTCTTTGGTTGTAGTCTATGTTGCACGGATGCGGATACGACACAACACAGCGAAACGGACACGACACCTATTTTGGTGTGTCCTAGTGTATTTTGGAGTGTCTGAGGAGAGTCCGATACATGACCGACAGGACACGGCCACACTTTTAGAGTGAACGTGCTTCCTTTGTTGTAAGGAATCCGGATCAAGTTCAAATCTTCTTCTTCATATAAACAATTAAATAAGAGTAGAAGGTATGAAAATCCTCGTAAGGTTCTCAATGATATTTCCTCACACCTCCCATGGAATTTGTAGACTCCACAAACGGCAAATCACTTCCGTGTCCCACTTATTATCCTAAATCTGCATGAATTGCGCACGACAGTGCTTATTTAATATGGACACAAAGTGCCACTTCTACATCTGGATTCTGAAAAATCCTAACAGTGTATAAAAATAAGTCTTCGGAGCAATTAAAAATTGATTGTATATCATATAGGTTATAAAGTGAAAATATAGGTTAATATCAAGATTCCATTGTAGTTCTGTTGGTTAGGATACTCGCCTCTCACCAGAGAGACCAGGGTTCAAGTTCCGGCAGCAGAATATTTACATTAACCCTTCTTTTCATTTATTTCCTGCCCTATAAAATGCAAACACCTAGCCCACTTTTCCAATTTGATCGATAAATTTCATTTGGATAGACCACCTACAAAAGCTATATCATCATTCATCATGTACACGTGAAATCATTTGCCCGTGTCCCATAATATATTTTCGTATCTCACATGTGCAGTTGAGGACAAGATTAAGGGAAAAATCATGTGAAGTTGGAGACAACGCCAATTGAGGACAAGATGAGAAAAAAAATGTTTTAGCTGGTTTGGAAAAGTGCAATACAAGCCAATAGGTACACTAGTAAGGAGGAGCGATAAGATGGTAGTTATATAACCACCAGGACTAGAGGTCTTATTATATTCCTTCCAGTTTTTAACAAGGTTTACATGTTGTTTTGTTAGTTGATGATAAACAAGTCAGGGATAAAAGAATTTTTGGCATCACAGGATAGAAGGGCAAGGCATATCTGTAATAGTCTGAACTCTCGAAAAGAAAGTCGACTATTTTTCTTGCCATACAACCCGAGGTGATACATTTCTTACTTATTTTCTTTTATAACATTCTGGAACATATAACTTGCTGGAATGTATATTCATATTTCATTCTTTCCCCATTTTCAAGAAATCATGAATGTATATTCAAATAAGAGTATAGGATACTCTTTGAGATGATGGGTTCCTGTTGGAAACCAAATAAGAGTATAGGATACTCTTTGAGATGTTGGGTTCCCTGTTGAAACCCAGTTTCAGTTTCCAGTTTCCATATTGGGCTAGTCTCAGTTTCAGTTTATGTTTCAGTTTTCCTTTTTTTTTTCCAATTTGTACCATGCATATGTAACTCAAATCAGTCCTCCCTCACTTAAAAACCACACGACCAATAATCAACCACTTCACAGTCACAAACAAAGTCGACTATTTCTCTTGACATGCTTTGTCGCTTTGAACTTGTGTTATTTAGCAATTGTTTGGTTGTATACTCAATAACTTGTATATATCTTGGTGTTATATGGTGTTACAGTGATCATTGGGTTTTGGTAGTCATTGATCTTTTACTAATGAGAGCATACTATTTGGATTCTTTGGGAAGTTGCATCTGTGATGATCTTAAGCACATTGTAACAAGGTATGCATGAATATATCTGTCCCAATACTTCGCACAACTATAGTCAATGTTAGATGTTTTAATAATGACAAATAATATTTTCCACTTTAATTTGCATAGCGGGCTTCGTATGTTTCATGCTCAATGTGGTAACCAAGTGAAAAAATTTAAATTGAACTGGATTGCAATTCAGGTACAATATATTTCTCTCAATATATTTCTCGTTAATATATATATAAATCAAAAATGAACAAGTGTGTAAGATCTTTGCTTTTCTATGCATAGGTACCGAATCAAACCGGCTCCATCGAATGTGGTTACTACGTTATGAGATATATGAAAGAGATCTCATATGATCGAAGCTTGCTTAATCCCAAGGTGATGTTCTTCTTAATCAACATGTATGTTTATAATATATTTATATATTATCACTTATGTTTCATTTTTTCTTCCTATTTTTAAACAGTATAATGAAAAGTGTGTATACACATTTGATGAAATCAATGAAGTGCGTACGGAGTGGATGGATCATGTTTCGCAGTTCTTAATCTAAGCAATCAGTTGAGGTAATTTTTGGACTTTATCTACTTCATGGACAAGATTTTGAGCATCTCTTAAGAGAGGGGAAATGGTGGACTGTTTTAAGAATATGATTAGAGTGGACTGTTATATGCATTTGGTGTGTGTGTGTGTATGTCTGTGTTCCTTACTCCACAGTGAATGTGAAATGAGTTTATGGTATTTGTGAGTGTGGAGATGAGTTCATGTCCATTAGGAAACAACATTTATATAAGGACTGCTATATATAAGTACGTTTGTGTGATATAGGGCTATAGCTCAATCTTATACCAATTACACTTGACATTATATCAGTTGTGTAGAGGAAGGGGTTGGAGTTTAGTGTATCAGTATATGTAATAAAGAGGGGGCTCGGATAATGGAGCATAGCTGTAGCAGTTAACAATTGGGACTGTTGTTATCAGTTGGGGACTGCTTCCTACTTTCTGTTAGAATAACAGTTAACCTTGGAGTGCAGGCAGGTCAATGGATGGGGTTTATGCCCCTGCAGGCAGGGGGGGAACTGCCAGTTGCAGTAAGGAGCAGGCCTTGATGGGTCTGCAGTAGGAGGGCAGTGCCTTGACCAATATTGCAGCAGAGTGAGCTTCAGTGGCAGGGGCTTGACCCCCTTAGTCTGAGCTTAGGAAGTGATGTACGGCATGTGTGAGTGAGTGTATGGGAAGAAGTAGTGTCTCGAGTGTTTGTAGTAGAGGGTTGGCTAGTGTCAGGAGTGTCATGTGTTTCTCTGTGTGTTAATAGAGAGTGAGTATCATGGTTTAAAGTATCGGCCGATACCGATCCGATACGGCCGATACCGATACGGTTTGGCATGTCCCGATCCGATACCGACCGATACCCGATACTGGCCGATACCGACAATGAGGGTCTCTTTTCCGGACAATTCGGCAAAGAAAAATTAAACGAAAAAGACAAATCAACAAGGGTTTAAAGCATAATAAGGTTGTAAAAGCATGTAAAAGAAGAAAATCAATCTATTGTATGTAAGCCAATCGGTAAGGTGACTAATATTTTATTTAGTTTCAAAACTACTAAGAAATAACACTGAAAATACTTAAAATTATGCCTAAATGTATAAAATATATGTTTTTAAATGTAAATAATTTATTAATAATTGTCTGTTTTCTGATACCAAAAAATCCGATACTCCGATCCGATACAGCCGATACTACCGATATTGCCGATACCAATACTCATAGGAATAGTCCGATACCGATACTGTGAACCTTGGTTGGTATAGCCCTGTGGCATGACAAGTAATGGGGTTTTAATAGCAAGAGTCTTTGATTTGTTGAATATAACTGGGTTTATTTGGTATGCTTGAAACTTGAGTTCACATGTTAACTGAGAAATGGAGTCTTTGATTTGTTGAATATAACTGGGTTCTTAATGAATGTCTAAAACCTGAGATTGGTGTTGGGATTGCTTAATATGTTAAGAGTGCTAAACTGAGTGCTTAACTGAACCATTTCTGAGTTTTAATGTTCATTAAATTTACTTGATTGCTAAATGTAAATTGATATGGTAACATGCAACCATGCCTGAGACTCATATGTATACTTGGGTTTTCTGATGTAGAGTTCTGATACTCACATGTTTTTCTTGATTTCAAAAACTAACATGATACTTTTGCTTGATTTCTGTTACCTATGTATATTAGTTGTGCTTTTCCAGAATTGGGAGTTTTATACATTGCATTTGTTTGTGATATCATAGGTTTCTAATGGACTGAGTATTGACAGATATGACCCCAACCTGAGAATGGGTTCCATTTTATAAATCTGAGATTGTATCCTATGTTAACTAGTATATGGGGGTATTATGAACTGCAAATCTGGGAATATGGGTTTAGTCTGGGTTTGAAATTGCTAAATAATTTGAGTTTTCAGTAAGAACTGAATGTTATAACTCAACTGGGTTTAACCTTAGTTGTTTTCTATGCTGTGATATCTGAGATGGTTGGGGGTTGTTGTTGATGTTAATTGGGAATTGAATGTTAAACTGAACTGTCTCTCTATTTCTGTATTTTTTTCCCCAACTGATTTCCTGCACATTTAAACTACTGCAACATTTGAGTCCTCCCTAGATTGTTCTGTCCATTCAAAATTTGATTGAATTTCAGTTGTGTTGCTGACTTATAATGTTATGTTCACCTTGTTTGCAGATTAACCTAAAGGAAATGCTGCTCTGGGTTCAGATATATTTTGGTTAATCTACTCCTGTAAATATGTTTTGGATATGTATATATGGTGTACGAACGTGTTTGTGGTTGGACGTTTGGATGTACTTGTTGGATGTACTTGTTGCATGCTGCTCTGGGTTCAGAGATATTTTGGTTAATTTACTCCTATAAATGTTTAGGATATTTATGGTGTACGAACGTGTTTGTGGTTGGATGTACTTGTTGGATGTTTGGATGTACGAATAACGTATTTTTTAATATAAAAATTGTGTATTATAGTTGTGTGATGCTTGTGATATTATATATTGATTCTGGAATTGGATTCTGTGTAATTATGTGTATTTGGTAATTGGATTTCTGGAATATATTATGTTTATCTTGACGGTTGTAAAACGGCAAATTTTTTTTATTCCTTGACGGTTTTTAACTTGACGGTTGCAAAAACGTCAAAAAATAATTCATTTCGTGACGGTTTGCAAACACCAAAAAACAATTTCTTGACGGTTTTTCCCCGTCAAGAAAGACTTTTCTTGACGGTTATTAGCCGTCATCTAGGCCCCCGTCAAGAAAAGTCGATACTTTTCTTGACGGTTTTTTGTTTGTTTTATTGACGGTTTAAAACCGTCAAGATAACGCATGTTTCTTGACGGTTTAAAACCGTCAAGGATACAAACAAAAAACCGTCAAGAAAAGTGTCGACTTTTCTTGACGGGGGCCTAGATGACGGATCCAAAACCGTCAAGAAAAGTCTTTCTTGACGGGGAAAAACCGTCAAGAAAAGCCATTTTTCTTGTAGTGATTTATGGGTAGATATTTTAGTTAGATATTTGTGTAGAGAACCTACTTTCAATGTGAGCCCTTAGATGAGCTAGAAATTGGTGGAGAAACCTTAGCCACTCATCTAAAACCCTAACCCTAGCCTTTACAACAACCATACAAGCCCCCCCTCCTATAAGTATCATACTTAAGAGCCCTTGTCTCTTTTTTAATACCTAGAAAGAACCCTAATTTGTTCTTCCCTAAACTTCTCCCATTTAATCCAAATTGAGTCCAAATAGAGTCAAATCAATTGCATCATCATCCCCAACAGTAAAGAATGCTAAGGGAGGCTAGCTAGCAAGGATTCAAAGAAAATCGACCATTGTATTTGAAGAAGAACACCTTTCCTTTCTTATTTTTATTGAGATTTTCTCTCAACAGGTAAATGCCATAAAACCTATTTAAATTTCAGTTTCTTTCCATAAATGTATTCATTTAGGGTTTCCCTAGGTGTAGCCCAAGTTTGGTAGGAATTTGTGTCCATTTCGTGTCCGTATCGGACACGTGTCGGTATTTTTGAATAAGTGTTTGGTGAAATGCCACATAGGAAATTATTTTAGTAATTTTCCAAAGTAATTGAACAAATTTGTAGCCCTATGCATGTGCTTTGGATTTTGTGGAGACTGAGTCGATTTTCGTTTCGTGTTCGTGTCCAAAACGGACACGAACACGTTGCACGAGCAGCCGCGCGCGTGTCCTGCTGCTCAGGGGTGTTTTCTCGCAGCACAGGCCACGTGGAAGCATGCCACTTGGCATGGACGTGGGGGCCACGACTGACAAGTCAGCCCCCAAGTCCTAGAGCTGTTCGTATCGTGTCGGACACGCAATGACACGTGCACGCATTTTTGCCTACACTGGTTCAGACAAAAAATGTGCACTGATACGGTGTCCGTATCGAGTGTACGCATGTCGTGGACACGTTGCAGACACTCGAGCATATAGCCCTACTATGGGCGAACACTGGGACACGAGCACAGAGCCTCGTGTGTCGTGTGTCGTGTGCACGAGGCCACGACACGCGTGCACGAGGAATACTTGTCTGTTTTCTGATACTTCCTTTATTTTGATTTTTGTCACTTTGTATCCTGATTCTTGGACATGTTAGGGACCACTAGGACACATGGGGTTTGTCTATACACAGTGGACATGTTTCCCCTATTTTATTTCATATTTACATTGCTAATTTGGGTTCGAATTAATATGTTAAAGTGAACCCAGTTTCCAGTTTGGGTTCTGAATATTGAATCTAAAACTTGGGTTCGATTTTCATTAGATTTGATGAATAGCTCACTGAGTTTGATTACATTATCTGGGAATACATGTAAACCTGAATTGTTATGCAATGATATCTGAGAATTAGTATAAGGTATTACATGAGTTAAATGTTTAACCTGAAACTAAGCTAATGAGGAAAACCTGAAATTGAATACTTGTAATAACATGAGAATATTGTATGTAAACTGAGATCAGTGAACTTGTAATTGGAAACCTGAGTAGAGCCTCATGTGAATGATTTATTTGAACTTGAGTTTCTAATATATTAACCTGAGATGGAATTGGGAATACTGAGATTTGCATTTGGTTAAAACCTGAGACACACACACACATGTACACTGTTTCAATGAAAACCTGAGAACATTCCATGCCACTCCCACCTAACAGCATACACACACACACACACACACAGTGACTGAAAGCTGAGTTACACTTTGAAAACTGAGAGCACACACCACAGTTCACTATCTACTTGAGCACACTGTCACGCCCCGATCCCGGAGGATCGAAAACTAGCCACTGGACATGATGCCGTACAAGTCTAGATTGCACTTGTACAAGGCAAAACCATTACAGTTCCTGGCATTTCTCAGAAAATATCGATAACACAGCAAAACCAAGCAGATAAATTGAAGTCACACAAGATATTGAAGAAATGTATCTCTTTTATTGATAATCGTAATGGATTACAAGACTTTTTGAATAGCCAACTGAATGTATACACTTGCCCTTTAGGCTACAAATGAATATACCGACTTCTTTACAATGAACTTGCCAATATGGCTACAATCTCACTGGTACAACTGAGTTCCACTGTTCCATACATTATGTCCCGTATAGCAGAAGACATCGTCTTGAAAGAAGAGCTTCTGCACACCCATCCGATTCATCGATGCCAAGCACTGATTCACAGGATTTCCTCCCAAGCAAACACCTGTAATATTGCCCACAACGTGGGTCAGTACATCATCAATGTACTGGCGAGCGATGCTGGCCCAACTCATCTAAGAAGACAACACTAAGTAATTATGTTATAGAACATTATTAACAGTGGTCTTTCTCGTTGCCTTAGGGTCAATTTCATGTTATAGCCGACAAGAAGTAAATCATGCAAATCTCATAGCCAACATAATTTAAAGCATACTGTTATCACCCTTTGGTGATTCTTACCCACGGTCGTGTAGCCATCCCTGTACATTTATAATACTTACTCTGCCTGCACAAGACATTGTTAGGAACAATATCATGATTCAATATAAATATCACCGTTCAGGTGATTCTTTCCAACAGCCGACATCCTTCCCTGTATTTGAGTAATAACTTACTCTGCCTGCATAAGACATCATTAGCACCAGACCTATCTATATGAAGGTCACTGGCGACACGCCATCTTGGATCGACTTACAGGTATACAACGCCCTTGCCAGTGCAGGTAGCTAGCCCCACTGCAAGTCCTGTATACCGTGCTACTACTTCAGCACTGCTACTACTTCAGCATTGGTTTCCCCCAGGACGAACCGGGTTCCATGGCCCAGGAATACCGTTCGAGAAACCACCTTGTCGACAAGTTGTCTATGACCATGCAACTATATGCAACTTATCTAAGAAGAAAACATATAATGCATGATAAGAAAAACTAAGTAATTCAGCCACCATTCTCATTCATATTGCCATCTTGCCTTGAGCCAATGCTCACATTATCATCTGCCCAATCCAGGGTCTTGGCGTAATCAACATTCTACATCGGCGCGCACATGATAATAGAATGTTGTTACCCAATGCCTTGCCACATCTTTGATACCATACATCTTTCTAACCAACTTAATGTACTCACCGCCCAATTCCTGGGACTTAGCATCAATTTATCAAATATTCGTTCTAATACAAATCAAGCATACTCACTGCCCAGTTCTTGGGTCTTAACATCTGTTTTGACATCTATTCATTGAGCCAAAGCTCGATATACTCACCGCCCAAGTATTTGGGACTTTGCCTTCACCTGTCATATAATTCATCGTAACATCGTACAAGCATACAAATTTATTTAGCCACAACAGTTTACGTTCAGGTGATTAATTATCCTTCATTATCTTTTCCGAATTCCATGCAAGGTGTTATTGAACAACTCAACAAGAAACATAGCATATTCATCCTTATTTTAAGCGTGAAGCTAAAGGATCTTTAAAGAGTTCAACACTACTCACATTCAAAGGACGATTCCTGCCACGATCGCATAGCCTTCCAAGCGATCCTTCGCAAAATCCCAAGTCCAACAAGGCTTCATCGAACCAACCATCCATCATAAGGCATCTTGTGGGTCGGGACACTACACACACACACCATCTCTCTATTTATTTACATGTCTCCCTTACCTAACTATTTCACCCTCTCTATGTATAATATATATTTGTATTGTGATATACATATTGAGTTGTAATGTACATAATATTATAGGTATATGTTAGAGATTGTATATAGATATTTAATGAATCAATATATGCATGTAAGTACCAAATTATGAATGCAATGTAGGTAGACAATGTATGAAATGTTATAATAAATGCAAGTATGAGAGTATCTATGTATGCAATAATGTATGAATGCTAGTATATGTAATAGGATATGCATGTATCCTATTTGATGTATGCAAGTATCTATGTATATACCAATGTATGAATGTATGTAAAAAAATACATGTATGTAAATATGTATGTATGCATATATGAATGCATGAGTGTAATGTGTGCATGAATCAAATGTGTATATAGTGATAACATGTATGTATATAACTTAGCCTATGTGTATGTGCATATATATATATATATATATATATATATATATATATATATATATATATATATATATATATATATATATATATATATATATATATATATATATATATGTATGGGGTATATGCATATATATAAATGTGTGTTGCCCTGTGACCTTGTGAATGTGCTTGGATGCTAGTCTAGACATGGTTAGGCCTAGTAAGACTTGATTGGACTAGGATTGGCCTAGTTGACCTAGTTTGACTAGTGTAATTGACTGTAGTTGACTAAGAGTTGACTTGGACCTAGATTGGCCTAGAAATCATGTAGATTGTATCGTAATGTTCTATATTATCATTCTGGACATGTCATAACCCATATTGCTCTATTTAGGACATTGTGACTCCGGTGCAGATATCTGATATTACACTACTCTTTTGAGAGTGTCAGGCGAGTACATTCTCTGATAGTTCTCTCATTTACTTGTCAATTACTGTACTTTAGTTCTAGTTAGTTCTATGTGATTCTCTGTTACAACACGTATGAATATTTCTGGATTCATGTATACGACACACATACCATCTTGTCAGGCTCTATTACTGGAATTATTCTGGAATAATTGCTGGTATCATCATGTTTGGCTGGACTTATCTCGATTTTCGTGTCGAATTCTGGATTCACTTGTATTGCGGGACGGGAAAATATTGATTAAGACATGTAGACATTCCCCAAATCTGAAATCTCCAAACTGGAAACTACTAGAAGCATAGCCATCCCGTACTTGGCCGAGTGTGTGATGTGCCTGATACCTACAGCCGTTTACATGTCGATCTCGGTATTTTAAAACACACTGTTAGAATATAGCTGGTCTCACCTGGATTCTTGATCACTGACTAGAATTATCTTGCACTGGATTTATCTTGTATTAGATTCGTCTCGTATTGGATTTACATTGGATTTACACTTGTCTTACATTTACTGTCTGGACTTATCATGTTACCCTAGTTCAGCTAGAATCTTATTTTTACAGTCTTCATTGCCATGATTCTTCTCTTGTTTTAGTTATCTTACTTTTTTTTTATTTCTTAACTGTTTCTCTATACCATCACCTGAATATAAAATACCATGTTCATCAATAAAACTGTCTATAACTACTTTATAGTTCTCTGTCATTTACTTGGGTTTTCTAGATGAGTTGTGCTCGTTCCTGTCCTGACTGGACATGTTAAAAATATTACAGATGATTGTCCTGAGGACATTTGCCCTACTTACCTTGGAGCAGGAGAGGGCTTAGCGACCTTTGGCCCCGACACTCAGGAGTGATCGGGAGACTAGCTAGTAGACTTGGTTTAGTTTTCATGTTTTAGAACTTAAATTGTAATAAGTTGAGATATTGTTTTGTTTTGAGATTGTTTGAGATTATTATTATTTAGTATTTGGTTTTGTTGTTGTTATTTAGTCTTAGTTATAAACTTCTGTGTTATCATATCGTGCTTAGACTGTGATTGGGATTTCATTATATCTATACCTGTCCTCCATTCGGAGTTGAGATTTTGGACAAGTACACTATATAATTGCATGAGTTGTTGTTTAGATAGTGACCTAGAACAACGTTCTACCGCCGACACTGCGGTATAGGCTGGACGTACCCACTTCTCGTGCCCCTACACTGGGTGCGAGTTATGACACATTTTTAGTGGTGGCCCATGCAGGTCGAGAGTCGCATTAGTGCGTTATCGTGGTAGTACGACGACTTAGTTGTACTGCTGTGAGCCTGCGGTAGGATTGAGCGATAGGCTTCAACGGAGAGGTACTCAATCACAGTTAGGAAAAATTCTGCTTCAATTCATGCCATCAATACATCTTATTGATTTGACTTCTTTGAAATTAACTGTCCTCCCTTGATTTATCGCTTCTATCTCAGTATTGATTCCTTGTTTGATCTGTCTCCAGTATGGTCATCGAGACTAGATCTCATCGCTCCGGACTGGAGGACACTGCTGAGAGGTCTGCCACCTCTCGTCCTGTGCAGCCAGCCCCCGATACCGCAGTACCAGTTATGCCAGCTGGGGTGGGTGCTTTAGCTACCTTCGGAGGAACCCCTCCACCAGTGCACAGGTAGAGCCCAGTTATCCCAGAGGTGCTTCAGCAGCAGCAGCCGCCTTCAGGATCCGTCGACGCAGTACAACTGTTTGCCTTCTTCCAGCAGTTTATGGAGGCTCAGTAGGCTCAGCAGCAGCGTCAGATGGCAGATTTCAGCAGGGGCATAGATCTGGCCCTGACGACCGTGAAGAGAGTTACAACTCAACATCCGACAGGTTAGCAGCAGCATCAATCGAAGGAGAAGGGCATACAGGATTTTCAAAAAATGCGCCCGTGAGACTTCAAGGGCATAGAGGGCATCCTGTACGCAGACGAGTGGATCGAGCACATGGATCTTCAGGCTAGCGGAGATTCTAGAGAGACTGCATATTGAGGCGACAGCTAGTATGATGCAGGACTTGGCTCGCACGTGGTACCAGACAAATCCGAGGGTTGGTACAGCTGGACAGACTTGGGCAGCTTTCAAGAAGCTGTTCAAGGAAAAGTTCTTTCCCGATGTAGCGCTTGGTGCCCTCGAGACACAGTTCGAGGCTTTGGTACAGGGCAGTCAGACTGTCAAAGAGTACGTCGGGGAGTTCTGCCGTCTGGAAATATTTGTTGAGGGGCTTTCTAAGGCGACGAAGGCCCGGAGGTTCAAGAAAGGGCTAGTCAAGGAAGTGAAGTCCTACACCAAGAGTGCCCACAGCACCATTTTTGAGGAGATCCTGGTAGGATCCCTAGCAGCGGAGGATGTCCTTGAGCTGAGGCTCAAGAGGGGACGAGACGCTCACGGTGCCAGCAGTAGTGGAGGCCAGGCCAAAAGGCCTCACGTACAGATTCAGCAGACACAGGCACCAGTGATGGTTCAGCAGGTGCAGCATCAGTATCGGAGTCAGGACCCGAAGATGATCAGCTGTTCCTACTGCAGGAAGTTGGGACACACCAGGGAGCAGTATAGGAAGAGACTAAAGGTTTGCTATTTCTGTGGGTCTGAAGCCTACCAGAAGATAGATTGTCCTGTTGCATCTCCTTTTGAGGGAGCTAGGCCACCTGTAGCTCAGCACCAGAGGGGGAAGCTTTTGTGATGGCAGTCGAGGAGACTGATGTTGCAGGTGATGGGTTAGCAGGTTTGTCCTTCTTGTTCTTCCTCCCCACCTTCATGTGTGATTCCATTAGTACTTGCCAGCTTGTGATATGTTAGATAGCGTAGTTACCCTGTTCGAGAATGTGGAATCACGACCAGCAGGATTGTGTTGCATGTCATCCATCGACCTTTGTTTTATTGGGGGTTTGACCTAGTAGGGGTACGATCATCTTAATTTTGAGACGAAATTCTTCTAAGGGGGGTAGACTTGTAACACTCAGTTTTCGAAATGAGAATAATTTTGAACTTTTGTAATTATAATCATTTATTTATTAATATTTATATCATATTATGAATTTTGGTGATTTTTAATCAATTTAAAACTGTTTTAAGTCATGACTTGTGATTTTGATGTGCTGCTAGTGAAACCCTAGAGACTGCATGACCTAGAGACTACCCATGGCCAAGGAGGCCTAGCCATGTGATTAGGATGATTATTTGTGACTTTTTAGCCTAGGAATATTTTGGTCATTTTTGACTTATTTGATGAAAATGCATTTTAGTTGATTATTATAGTGCTAATTATTTTATTAGAGACTAACCTAGTTTTGACCTAACCTAGATGCTAATGATGTTCATGGAGGCTTAGTTAGAGGGTTAGAGACTTAATGGCTAAGTTAGATTAATATATAGATATTTATAGGTAGATATTTTAGTTAGATATTTGTGTACAATGTGAGCCCTTAGATGAGCTAGAAATTGTTGGAGAAACCTTAGCCACTCATCTAAAACCCTAACCCTAGCCTTTACAATAGCCATACAAGCCCCCCTCCTATAAGTATCACACTTAAAAGCCCTTGCCTCTTTTTAATACCTAGAAAGAACCCTAATTTGTTCCTCCCTAAACTTCTCTCATTTAATCCAAATTAAGTCCAAATTGAGTCAAATCAATTGCATCATCATCTCCAACAGTAGAGGATGCTAAGGGAGGCTAGCTAGCAAGGATTCAAAGAAAATCGACCATTACATTTGAAGAAGAACACCTTCTCTTTCTCATTTTTCATTGAGATTTTCTCTCAATAGGTAAATGCCATAAAATATATTTAAATTTTAGTTTCTTTCCATAGATGCATTCATTTAGGGTTCCCCTAGGTGTAACCCAAGTTTGGTAGGAATTCGTATCCATTTCGTGTCTGTATCGGACACGTATCGGTGTATTTGAATAAGTGTTTGGTGAAATACCACATAGGAAATTATTTTAGTAATTTTCAAAACTAATTGAACAAATTTGTATCCCTATGCATGTGCTTTGGATTTCGTATAGACTGAGTCAAATTTTGTTTGGTGTCCGTGTCCAAAACGGACACGAACACGTTGCACGAGCAGCCGCGCACGTGCCATGCTGCTCGGGGGTGTTTTCTCGCAGCACAGGCCACGTGGCCGCATGCCACTTGGCATGGACGTGGGGGCCACGATTGACAAGTCAGCCCCAAGTCCCAGAGCTGTTTGTGTCGTGTCGGACACGTTATGACACGTGCACACGTTTTTGTCTACACTGGTTCAGGCGAAAACGTGCACTGATATGGTGTCCGTATCGAGTGTACGTGTGTCGTGGACACGTTGCAGACGTTCGAGCGTGTAGCCCTACTATGGGCGAATACTGGGACACGAGCACAGAGCCTCGTGTGTCGTGTGTCGTGTGCACGAGACCACGACACGCGTGCACGAGGAATACTTGTCTATTTTCTGATACTTCCTTTATTTCAATTTTTGTAACTTTGTGTCCTGATTCTTGGACACGTTAGGGACCACTAGGACAGATGGGGTTTGTCTATACACAGTGCACATGTTTTCCCTATTTTATTTCGCATTTACATTGCTAATTTGGGTTCGAATTAATATGTTAAAGTGAACCCAGTTTCCAGTTTGGGTTCTGAATATTGAATCTGAAACTTGGGTTCGATTTTCATAAGATTTGATGAATAGTTCACTGATTTTGATTATATTATCTGGGAATACATGTAAACCTGAATTGTTATGCAATGATATCTGAGAATTAGTATAAGGTATTACCTGAGTTAAATGTTTAACCTGAAACTTAGCTAATGAGGAAAACCTGAAATTGAATACTTGTAATGACATGAGAATGTTGTATATAAACTGAGATCAGTGAACTTGTAATTGGAAACCTGAGTAGAGCCTCATGTGAATGATTTATTTGAACTTGAGTTTCTAATATATTAACCTGAGATGGAATTGGGAATACTGAGATTTGCATTTGGTTAAAACCTGAGACACACACACACACATGTACACTGTTTCAATGAAAACCTGAGAACATTCCATGCCACTCCCACCTAGCAGCATACACACACACAGTGACTGAAAACTGAGTTACACTTTGAAAACTGAGAGCACACACCACAGTTCACTATCTACTTGAGCACACACCATCTCTCTATTTATTTACATGTCTCACTTACCTAACTATTTCACCCTCTCTATGTATAATATATATTTGTATTGTGATATACATATTGAGTTGTAATATACATAATATTATAGGTATATGTTAGAGATTGTATATAGATATGTAATGAATCAATAAATGCATGTAAGTACCAAATTATGAATGCAATGTAGGTAGATAATGTATGAAAGGTTATAATAAATGCAAGCATGAGAGTGTCTATGTACGCAATAATGTATGAATGCTAGTATGTAATAGGATATGCATGTATCCTATTTGATGTATGCAAGTATCTATGTATATACCTATGTATGAATGTATGTAAAAAATGCATGTATGTAAATATGTATGTATGTATGCATATATGAATGCATGAGTGTAATGTGTGCATGAATCAAATGTGTATATAGTGATAACATGTATGTATAAATGCATGTATATAACTTAGCCTATGTGTATGTGCATATATGTATATATGGGGTATATGCATATATATAAATGTGTGTTGCCCTGTGACCTTGTGATTGTGCTTGGATGCTAGTCTAGACTTGGTTAGGCCTAGTGAGACTTGATTGGACTAGGATTGGCCTAGTTGACCTAGTTTGACTAGTGTAATTGACTGTAGTTGACCAAGAGTTGACTTGGACCTAGATTGGCATAGAAATCATGTAGATTATATCGTAATGTTCTATATTATCATTCTGGACATGTTATAACCCATATTGCTCTATTTAGGATATTGTGACTCCGGTACAGACATCTGATATTACACTACTCTTTTCAGAGTGTCAGACGAGTACATTCTCTGATAGTTCTCTCATTTACTTGTCAATACTGTACTTCAGTTCTAGTTAGTTCTTTGTGATTCTCTGTTACAACACGTATGAATATTTTTGGATTCATGTATGCGACACACATACCATCTTGTCTGGCCTCTATTACTGGAATCATTCTGGAATTGTTGCTGGTATCATCATGTTTGGCTGGACTCATCTCGATTCTCGTGTCGAATTCTGGATTCACTTGTATTGCGGGGTGAGAAAATATTGAGTAAGACATGTAGACATACCCCAAATCTGGAATCTCCAGACTGGAATCTACTGGAAGCATAGCCATCCCACACTTGGCCGAGTGTGTGATGTGCCTGATACCTACAGCCGTTTACATGTCGATCTCGGTATTTTAAAATACACTGTTAGAATATAGCTGGTCTTACCTGGATTCTTGATCACTGACTAGAATCATCTTGTACTGGATTCATCTTGTATTAGATTCGTCTCGTACTGGATTTATATTGGATTTACACTTGTCTTACATTTACTGTCTGGACTTATCATGTTAATCTAGTTCAGCTAGAATCTTATTTTTACAGTCTTCATTGCCATGATTCTTCTCTTGTTTTAGTTACCTTACTTTCCTTGTATCTTAACTGTTTCTCTATACCATCACCTGAATATAAACTACCATATTCATCAATAAAACTGTCTATAACTGCTTTATAGTTCTCTGTCATTTACTTGGATTTTCTAGATGAGTTGTGCTCGTTCCTGTCCTGACTGGACCTGTTAAAAATATTACAGATGATTGCCCTGAGGACATTTGTCCTACTTGCCTTGGAGCAGGAGATGGCTTAGCTACCTTTGGCCTCGACACTCAGGAGTGATCGGGAGACTAGCTAGTAGACTTGGTTTAGTTTTCATGTTTTAGAACTTGAATTATAATAAGTTGTTATTTTGTTTTGAGATTGTTTGAGATTATTATTATTTAGTAGCTGGTTTTTTTGTTGTTATTTAGTCTTAGTTATAAACTTATGTGTTATCATATCGTGCTTAGACTGTGATTGAGATTTTATTATATCGATACTTGTCCTCCGTTCGGAGTTGAGATTTTGGACGGGTACACTATATAATTGCATGGGTTATTGTTTAGATAGTGACCTAGAACAGCGTTCTACCGCCAATACTGCGGTGTAGGCTGGACGTACGCACTTTTCGTGCCCCTACACTGGGTGCGGGTCGTCACACATTTTTAGTAGTGGCCCATGCAGGCCGAGAGTCGCATTAGTACGATATCGTGGTAGTACGACGACTTAGTTGTACTGCTGCGAGCCTGCGATAGGATTGAGCGATAGGCTTCAACGGAGAGGTACTCAATCACAGTTAGGAAAAATTCTGCTTCAATTCATGCCATCTATACATCTTGTTGATTTGACTTCTTTGAAATTAACTGTCCTCCCTTGATTTATCGCTTCTATCTCAGTATTAATTCCTTGTTTGATCTGTCTCTAGGATGGTCATCAAGACTAGATCTCATTGCTCCGGACTGGGGACACTGCTGAGAGGTCTGCCACCTCTCGTCCTGTGCAGCTAGCCCCCGATACCGTAGTACCAGTTATGCCAGCTAGGGTGGGTGCTTCAGCTACCTTCGGAGGAGCCCCTCCACCAGTGTGCAAGCAGAGCCCAGTTATCCCAGAGGTGCTTCAGTAGCAGCAGCCGCCTTCATGATCCGTCGACGCAGTACCATTATTAGACCTCAATATCTTAACCTTTCTGCCCGTTCTGTTCTCCACCATCGTTTTTCACTGCTTGAATTTTTTGAACATTTGATCCTTGTTTTTGATGAAATACAACCAAACATAACGTGTATAATCATCAATAAAAGTAACATAGTACCTTGCTCCATTCTTAGAAGGAATCCTGCTAGGTCTCCATACATATGTATGCACATAGTCGAGAATGCCTCTTGTCTTCTGCTTTCTTATACTAAAGGTCCCCTGTGTTGCTTGCCATAAACCTTTGGTTTCTCAGTAAGGACAAGCCTTTCTCACTCATATGCGCAAGCCGCATATGCCAAAGACGCATGCTATCAGGCAAATCAGATGTACTGACTGCTAAAGTCCTAGTCACAGTACTTCCCAATAAGATATAAAGGTTACCCTGTCGGTGACCTTTCATCACCACCAAAGAACCACGAATAACCCGTAAGACTCCACCCTCGGTGACGAAATTGTTACCATTCGAGTCAAGCGTACCAAGAGAAATAAGATTTTTCTTAAGGTCGGGAACATGTCTGACATCGGCCAAAGTCCGCACAATTCCATCATACATTTTTACCTTGATAGACTCAATTCCAACAGCTCGACATGCGTTGTTGTTGCCCATCAACAAAGAACCACCATCTGTCGCCTTGTAGGAAGAAATAAACCCAAGAAATCAGAGAATATCTCAAAGAAAATTCAGAACCACAAAGACAATGATTTACGTGGTTCGGCCAAAATGCCTACTTCTACAAACGAGGGTAATTTTGTTCCACTATGAAGAAGAAAATGAATTACAATAGCTCTCAACACTTTTCTCCTTGCACTCAAGAACTCTCTGTCACAAAGATAAAAAAAATCTCTCAAACTATTGTGTTGAACTTATTCAACAACTTTAGCTCTCTTGTGTTGAACTTATTCAACAACTTGAGCACTATGAGATACTTGTGTTGAACTCAACAACTTACATTGAGCACTCTTGGAGGTGTATTTTGTGGAGAACCTTTAGACCCCTTTATATACCATAGAAATCTCATCCTATGTAGGCTTAAAATCCAATCTTATGTAGGATTATATATTGGAAATCCAATCCTATGTAGACTTGCATATATTAGAAATCCAATCCTATGTAGGATAACAATATATATGGTCAAATCTAATTTTATATAGGATTACCATATATATGGTCAAAAAAGGTCATGGGCCTTTTTTTGGACACTTTCCTTCACTACGGCGCTGGCGCCAAGGCTGAGCACTGCTCGCCTGGAGGCAGAGATGGTCGTGGTGATGGTGAGAGGACAAGGAGGCCGCGATGTGGTGATGGTGAGATGGCCGTGGTGATGGTGAGATGGTCGTTGGCCGCGGCGCGGTCAAGGTGGCGAGGGGTTCGTGGAAATGTCAACGCTGCGGCCAGGGATCGGGAGGAGGAGGAGGAGGACTGTCAAATATTTGACAGTCCTAAAAAATTAGGAATGTCGAAATATATGATAGTCCTGAAAGAAATTGGGTTAGCCTGAAGCAACTTTTTGGGTGCAAACTTGTAAATAATTTACCAAAAAAGTTGGGCTAGCCTAAGTAAAAGTTGTGGTGCCTTTAGAAAAAGCCAAAAAAGGTGTAATATGAGGCAGGGCCGTCCCTGATCTCGTGGGTCCGAGGCATACTTACAAAATGAGGTAACATAATGTATGTGAAAAAGATAAGTAACTAAAATAAAAGTAAATATTGTTGTGATTTGAGATAAACCCAAATATGGATGCACTTATCTCTATCTACAACCTCCTATATTCTCTCTCTCCATATATATTATTAATGAGAAAAGTCCTAGAGCATTCTATTCGGCTACAACTTGTCTTTTTCTTCCTCATTTTATAACACGTTAGCAGCAAGAGACTCTAACCAAGAAGAAAGCAAAAATGAGTCCATTCTCAAGATCGTAAAAGATCTGAGATCTGATTGACGCGATGATGGAAGATGTTCCTCGATTTACAAGAATAGCCAACATGGAGAGTTAGAGCACCATTGCCCGAGGAGCTAAAGATGCCGACAACACACGAAAAAGACCATACGAATATAGGAATTTTGCTATTGACTTTCTTTCAGTTAATCTCTATACTTGTTTGCCAAATGCCGTTTGGAAGTTTGAAGAAAAAAGAAAGGTGTAATATGAGGCAGGGATGGCCCTTAGTGGGTCCGATCCAAACTTTCAAAATGGGGGTACCCATACATAATAATGTACATGAAAGAAAAATAAGTAACTAAAATAAAAGTAAATATTGTTGTGATTTGGGATAAGCCCAAATATGGATGCACTTATCCCTATCTACAACCGCCTGTATTCGATCTTTCTCTCTCCAATATTAACAATGAGAAAAGCCCCAGAGAATTCTATTCAGCTAGAGGCTTCAATTCTTCTCTTTCTCCCTCATTTTATAAGAAACTATGAGCTGAAAGCTCTAATAAAAAAGAAGGCTCATATTCGTAAAACCCTTAAGGTAGCAAAAGATGTCTTTAATTCTATTCCAGTGGGGTGTGTTGGCACAACACTAAATCAAGCTAAAAGATTCACAACAAATAAGATGATCTAGTGTATTGAGCTAAGTATAATAATGCGCGTATTGCACTTAGATATGGAACTTAGGTTCCAATATTACTTTTCAACGTCTTTCTTAGGATAGAATGAATCTCGTTTAACATCTACTGACGCATATAGAGAACGGACGATCATGAGTATACTCAATTGTTTCACTTTGTCCATGTTAAACCATCGTAATTAACACTTTCAGGGTGTAACTCAATTGGTGAACCAAAACACTATTGATACAATGTTCAGTTGCAGGTCTAAACAAAATCGAGTTTTTCTTAGATCCTTAATCTCAAATTCCAACTACAGGTACGAGACAATTATCTCAAGCTCTTCAATAATCTCGATGAGATTCATGTTTGGTACAATGTTATTCTTTATCTTATTTATTTTGTTCTATTCTTACAGTCGGTTGGTAGTAGATTTGTCTCCACCCGACAATATTACATTCTACACTTCAATTAATAATTTATTTGCTATCGTGGATGAGATTTAGTGTTGCCTGTGACTTATTTATTATGAGTTGGAGCTCTTATATTACAGCTTATGTGTGTATACATAGATTCCATATATTGGAGTAGTCTGCGTATACATACAATTGACATGTACGTATTCCTAATCCTATGTATTTTGGGACTAATGCGTTACATGAGAGAACTGATCCCAATGGTAAGAAGTTTAGAGAGTAAATCACACAAACTCTAAGCATCGCCTCTTCTTCTAGCTTTTTGAACCTTCATTAGCTAATTCACCTAGGGTAATATCGTCTTTTCATCTTAAAATTTCATAGTCATTGAATTTGCTGACCAGAATATCATTGGAAATACTTTTATCATCCTTTGTACTGCTTTTAAAGAGACTCCCAGATATTCTTTGCCTTCTCCTTCTTGTTGTAGGATTCAACCAATGAACTCTTCAAAAAATTGAGGGTTAACAATTTGTAGAGATTATTCTCTCTCTAAGAACAAGTTGTGAAGCTGTTGAAGATAACAAAAAATTGTTGATGGCAGAGCAGAGCTCTATGAGATGATACCAGTGAGAAATGCTGAAATTTACTAACTGATTAGCATAATCGCTTATTGGGGTTGATGAAGATTACTGTTACTCAAAACAAGATTCGACCGTCATCCATTGATCCACTCACAAGAAGTGACAAGTTATGAAGAACTTCTGAAACACACTTGTAACTAACCAACCTTCCTAAGCACCAACTACTGCAGCAAAGACATTCAGAAACAAAAAGCACTCAACTGCTTGTAGACGTTCCTTCATATTCTATTGTGTGATCACTAAGTAATATATAGGGGAGTCATCCCCTAATCAGCAGTAGGCACCCACTAATAACGTGGGTGAGTGGCCATGGAGTAACTCCTTATTCGATAGGACAATTACAAAACTAAATAATCTTGCAAAAAGGCTCCTGTGGAGTCACGATGTAAAAAAGCTGCAGAACTACTACAAAGCATCCACGGAGCTTCCAGTCGGCTATCGAGTAGCTTCCGCTACGCTACCAGTGGGCTACTATGGAGCTATCGTGCAGCTTTCGATCGCATCGCTACCGTAGTGCTTTTGCGGGGATGCCAATGGGCTAACCGCTAGAAGCATAAGAGCGTGCCCTCTTGCGCCAACTCTGCACCCGACGCCTATGTGTGCCATCAACTGATTTATGACACGACGGTGATGTCACTTTACCAGATAACTGATTTTTGACAGCATAATGATGTCACTTTTGATGGATATTTTTTGGGATATTGTTCATAAATCTTTAATAAAAAATATTTAAAAAAAAATCTACTTTTATGATTCTTATGCCTCCTTATCTCCTCATCAAACAACCGCCAAAGAAATGGGAA
The DNA here is from genome assembly GCA_029216955.1 of Iris pallida. Lineage (NCBI taxonomy): Eukaryota > Viridiplantae > Streptophyta > Magnoliopsida > Asparagales > Iridaceae > Iris > Iris pallida. The sequence goes on from JANAVB010007399.1 coordinate 45,815,694, forward strand.
AAGAATTAGCTTTGTGGGATACCTAATCTATATAGCATCCAGGAATATTGGCCCAATTTTTGAAGGAAAAGAAGCTATCAAAGATTCCCTCAATTCAAATTTGTTAATTTGAACCATGTCAGCCACTTGCAGTGTGCATCAAACCAAGCTAGCCAATTCTATAAATATAGTCCAATTGCAATCTCCTCTTCCACGCACGCAGCAGCAAGTTCAAGTCTCATCACTTGTGGCGCTATGGAGGAGGAAGTCGCATGCAGCACTCAAAAGAAAATGAGGCCTTCGCCGAAGAGGGGTCAGATTAAGGCTCAGATATTCGGAACGTTGGCTCGATCCATCGTCTCAAAATCTTCAAGCATGGGGAGAGACGTCGACCACAGAGGAGGCACTTCGGCACCTGCTACCCCTACTACGAGTGGCTACAATTTGGCTTTTACGCGTACTCTGACACAGTGACATATCATTTCTATGTGTTGTCTTAATTAGCATATAAAGAGAGACTATTAATATTTCTCTCCCATGCTCATCATGCTAAATGAAGTGAGTGTTGTTGGTCTATCCTTCCTGTAGCTACGAAAATCTGACTATGCTGTCACAAATAATTATGCATGTGGATCACTATAAAGCACAATCACCTCCATTCTTCATGAACATCGATCAACTATTCCATGTCGATCACAATAACAAGAATACGCCACCTCATGTATTCGTTGGCTATGGCGCAGAACGTAAGGTCCGAGCTCGCTTGTAAGAAAAGAAGTGAGGAAAAGAGATTGCAGTGCCACCAAAGCCGATAACTGAAAAATCTATTATAATTTTGTGTCGCGACGAATCAAGGGGACCGTACCGTTGACGTCCGACCCCCACCAACATGAATGCTCCCAATGGGAAGGAAAAGCGGAATGATTTCCATTGAAAATGTGGCTTCATATATAGAAAGATGAGCAAGAACGACTCTATGTGCGCATAGACTTTCTCGAGTTGCTGTAGCTAGGCACATAAGACTCTTTGGAGTGGAAGTGTGGCTTTTTGTTTCTCTCTTCTGACCCCTCAACTCTGAAGAGTGGTGCTTTATTTATAGAGCAGGCTGACACCTATGTGCGCATAAGAATGTTTATGCGCGGATACGCACCGGCCAACCAAATTCTACAAAATTTGGGTCTAGCCGCTGACACAACAGCGTGCTGCAAGCTGACAGTACCGCCCACGCCGCGAGTTGACAGAGCCACGTCAGCCGCTCACGCCCCACGCTGACAGCGCCGAAAGAAACCACGCTTATGCGCCTAATGCATAGCGCTTAGACGCATAGGCGCTTAGACGCATAGGCGCTTAGGCACATAGGCGCATAGCTCTTGACTCATAGCTCCTTGATGCATAGCTGCCATGTTGCATAGACGCCATGACGCATAACTCCTAACGCTTAGCCGCCATGACACATAGACGCCAAGACGCTTAGTCTCCACGACGCTTGATGCTTATGCCTAGACGGTTAGACGCCTTAGCGCATAGATGCCAAGACGCATAGTGCCTGACGCATGCGCCTTAGCAAGCAACCGTGCATGGAACTCGCACATACAAGGAGCGCACAAGCGCCATGCGAAGATGTTGACGTGTTAAGTGCAAATTGTGCCATCAAAGCGCAATTTGCGTCCTTCGCTCGAGTTTGAGTCCGAGTCGCTAAGCCCCTTCGGGGCTTAGCTCCTGTGGACCATAAAGTGAGTGACAAAACAAAGATTTGTTCCTTATGATTTACACTTAAGCCTCTAGAAAAATCAACCAACATGGGCCACCTCACTCCATTTGCATACTTCAACACAAGCATAGCTCTATATTGAGATATACACTTTGGTGGTTTTTCAATATTGGACTAAAAGTTCCCAAAGAAAAGTGAAAAATACCAACAATCCCCCACATATATCACAACATATAGTTGAGCGTTCCTCACAATGACTGCCATCATGAATTAGGGGAGATGTCGCTTCGACTTGAATCTTCCCGCATGGGTTAAACAATAGTACGATACAAGAATGGATTAAGCCTTGAATTCTGCACCATAGCTGTTATTCTTCCTACTCATATCAAGACATCAGTTGTGCCTCCGGTCGTACGTTAAAGGCCATGTGCTGACCTGATCTCGGTGTATGTATCTTGGGTGTCTACAAATTTACCCTCAAGAAACGGCTCACATCTCTATCTATACACTTAGGTGAGTTCTTTATGTAAATAGTTTTTAGCATAAAGCCTTGCGCTTCTATGCGGTGCTATGCCTTTGACATGGCCTGAAGCCGAGGCTTTATTCCATCAAGATACCTCTTGGTGGTGTCATACCATAGTAGCATGAGGTCACTAGCCTCTTTGTAGTGCTGCCTACAACTACTCTCCATTCTTCAGCATTAGGCTATTTGCCTATATGCGGTGCTAAGCCATTATAACTTTGCCCAAAACTGAGGCTTTACCCTTGTTAAGGTACCTCATAGTGGTGTCACCCCACTGTAGTATGGAGTACTTATCTTCTTTGTAGTGTTTAGCTACCCGTGCTTCCTATTAAGCATGCCGAACATCCACGATGCCCGAGAACTCATTAAAGCTAATAGTTAACCTCTCACAGGACATGTTCTATTATAAGAACTATTAGTAGACTACAGTGGAGGGATAATATCCCAACACTATCCCAAAGGACTAACTAATGTACCTGATATTCTCCCAGTTAGTAGTCCTCTCTTGAGCCAAAAGCTAGATACCTAGCAGATTTTTCTTTGAACTAATAGCATAAAACTTTAATGGTAGGATTATACAAACATAATATCATATTTCCTTCAAACCCATCTTCTTTGTTGTGTGTTTGATTAGTTGGCGCTTGAGCCACTTGTGAACTGATCCATCAGATTCTTCTGACTCCGAACATCAATCACTACAATGATGCCTTCTTTGATGCGATCATTCAGTGTCCTGTATCGCAGTCGCACAGTCCTTTTTTTTCCTTTGAAGAGAACATTCAGTGCCACCGCTGCATCCGCCTGGTTATATAATATACCAGAATGGCAGGAATCTGCCCACCAACCACTGGAAGATCAAACATGAGCTCCTAAAGCCATTCTGCTTCATCTACTGCAACAAACAGTACAAAGAACTCAGACTCCATAGAAGACTGAGAGAGCATGGTCTGCTTCTTCGACTTCCACAATATAGCAGCACCTATCATGGAGAAGACATATCCTTCGGTGGACCTTTTGCTCTCTTCTTCTGAGTATCAACTGGCATCACTGAAACCTTCTACTACTGCTGGATAACTGATGTAGCATAGTGCGAACGTCTAAGTCTTCTTGAGATGTTCCATTACTCTCTTCACAGCTTTCCAATGGTCAATAACTTGATTGCTCATGAACCGACTCAGCATGCCTACAGCGAAAGCTATGTCAGGCCTGGTTGCATTCGTAGCATACATCAAGCTCCTGATGATGCTCGAATATTCTAACTGTTTGACGCTTTTTTCTTCTGAATTTAGCTTCAGCTTCTTGTCACATCTATAAGGAGTATGGATCCCTGGAAGATCCTGATATCCATAGCATGTGAGCATATTTTTCATGTAGTGAGCTTGCGATAAAGCTATCCCAGTTTTCGTCCGGATTATCTTAATCCCAGGATGACATCAGCTTCTCCCACGTCCTTCATACTAAACTTGGATGTAAGGAACTTCTTATTCTTTGTGAAACATTCTAGATTCGTACCCAATATTAATATGTCATCCACATACAGACAAACGATTACCCCTCTACCCTCAGTGAACTTGGTGTAAACATACTTATCAGTCTCGCTGGCCCTGTAGCCATTTGACCTTATGACTTTGTTAAACTTCTCATGCCACAGCTTGGGAGCTTGCTTCAGACCATACAAAGATTTTACCAATATACAGACTTTGTATTCAAGACCCTTGATGACATATCCTTCTGGCTGTTCCATGTAAATCTACTCTGTCAGTTCTCCATTCAGAAATAATGTCTCATGTCCATCTGATGAATAATCAGTTTATGAATAGCGCCTACCGCAATCAACATTCTGATAGTAGTCATCCTCGCCACGGGAGCATATGTGTCAAAGTAGTTAAGCTCCTGCTTCTAAGAAAACCCCTTGGCTACCAGCTGTATCATGCCCCGATTCGTAGAGTCATTTATTCACATATTTTATCTCTTGGAATCGATCGTCCTAGCTTGGACGTGATGCCGTACAAGTCTGGTTTTGCACTTGTACAAGGCAAAGATGGTACATAATCGATATTCTTCAAATAGGAACACATCGTAGCGGCAGAAGCAGATAAATTGAAGTATATGAGGACAATGTTTCTCATTTAGTAGAAGTACATTACTTCTTTATAGCAGCGGAGATAAAAGGACAACTTGAAGTTACACAGAGACATATAGAACTTTAATCTCTTTATTGATAATTGAAGAAAAGTACAAGACTTGTATTGAAGTACAAAGCTTACAACCAATCTCACTTTACATTGAAAGCCAACTGAATAATGCTACAAAGTTTACATTTGATACTTGGATACATTGGATTACAACTCGATATACTGACTTGGCTTACAATCTCACTGGTACAACTGATTACAATGTTCCATACACTATGCCCTTTATAAACAGAAGACATCATCTTGTACAAAGAGAGCTTCTGTATGCCCAACAAATCTTCGATGCCGCGGGACCAATTAAGCCAATCTTCGTGTGTAGAACATTCCAAGTACGAGTACCTGCCCACAAAATGTGGGTCAGCACATCATCTATGTACTGGCGAGCAGAATCCAACCCACTCGCCTAAACCAACATTTAGGTAATCATTTAAGCAGCATTTATTAGAATGATCTTTCTACTTGGGGCCTAGCATCAGTTTACAGTTCTTGAGCAGAAACATTGAAGTAAGTAAACATGTCTAAGCATGGTATAGCATTTCTTTGCGTAAGGCATCATCTAAGCAACATTGAGTTAACACGTTGAGCATATTATGGAAATACTTTCTGAAGGCATCCCTTAGCATACTTGGTGTTATCATTCAACAGGTTATGACATTGTTGTAAAAGGCAATGCATTAGCCAATTCTTATTTAACATGTTGAGCATGTTATAGAGTCTCATTTCTTAAAGGCACCAACACAGCATTCTTTCATTTAGCATGTTAAGCAGGCAAGTTGAACCAATATATACAATATCATAATTATGTGATTCTTACCAATAGCCGACTTCTCATACCTGCATCAAATACAGGTTATCAGACATACTTACGCTGCCTGCACAAAACATTCATTAGCATGCATCCTGACTACATGGTCACTGGTGTTGTTAAACCATATGGACTTTTTTCATTTCATTTCATTTCAAGATAATGCGGTCAACATAGTAGGTGGCGAGCCTCTATGCCACCCCGCCTTATCCGTGCTCCCATAGCACTCATTATTATTTTCTCCTAGGCCGAATCGGTCCCCAGGGCCCTAGGAACCGTTCGAGGAAATTATTACTCAAACCTTGTATACAAGTTGTCCATGACCATGCGAATGTGTGTCCGAATCGATTGTAAACAAAATCGTATGGTAAAGTATATAAAGGAAAGTAAAGGCAACAGTGCATCATTAGTCATATTCAATGACTTATTCATTTCATCGGTACCATCATTTCATTTGGTGATCTCAACGATCCCAGCTTATCATTTCTCATTCATTGATTCATTGCAACGTATCTCATATCATTCCTTTCTTAAGAGGAACGTAACATTCATTCATTTCATAGGGACATTTATTCATTCATTCATTTCTTATATGGGACAGACAACATTTCATATTCTTGCAACAGATATACAGAGAGTACATGATTCTAGTATTTCATTCATTTCATTGGTTCGATAGCATAGCCAGTTCATTTCTTATCCTATCATTCATAAGACATCTCATTATTCAAGTGTCTACTTGTTCCGGCAGCGTTAAGCATAAGGGGCAATGTTATCAATTCATTCTCAGGCCTCAAATCACATTAGCAGTTCAATGTGTTGTATATTTCAATAATTCTCAGCATAAGCATCTCTATTATTCAGAAACTAACATATGGGACATTTAGGGACAGTTCATAGCATTTCAATACTTCATTTATTAAGCACGAAGGAGTAAGGAGGAGGAAGGACAGTTCCACTCATTTGCAATAAAGGGTCTTCCTGATCCGATCACACATAATTCTACTAAGCGTAGCTCCACCAGCAAGCCACGTTCCAATACCCATTCTGTCTAGCCAGCTAAGTAAGACTGCATCAGTCTCAATTCTCCTGATTCCCAACTTAAGTCACGGTCCAACATCTTGATAGCATCCAATAAGCCAACCAAATGCCTCGTGCAAAGCGGGGCATTACATAATATACCACTCAGAAAAAGTTTCGTCCTCGAAACTTAAGGAAATAACTCTTTTACTAGATTCACTTAGTCACAACGAGTTATTCATTCAGCTTCAAATCAATATTCATTTCAGCCCACTCGGTCATTTCAAAATAGCTATCCAACTGTACCATTTTAATCCATCAACGATTCGATCTGTCTATCTCTTTTTCAATTACTTGTAACTTCTCATTGATTCGCCAATATTTTCCTTGCATTCTATCTTGGTCGTAACACATCACTTCATTTGGATCCATACACATATTTTAGGCGTCCCCAAAATATATGCATTTCAGCCAAAGTCCGCACTAGTGCGATAAATTCTTCCCATAACGTTAACTCAGTCGCAACCTATCATTTCGGTTGGATCCATACACATATTTTAGGTGTCCCCAAAATATATGTACTTCAGCCAACTTCCATGTTAGTGCGATTCAATCAGCCACGATATAACTCTCTTTTCCAAATCCAACTTACCATCCTTTCAATTGACTTATTGCTTTATTCACTTTGCCACAATCACTATCTTCCAGGCCACAATACTTAATATCAGGGACAACTTGGTTAGGCTCTCTATCCAAGCATAACATATCTAACATTCGATCAAGGGTCTAACTTAGAGCCAATTATATCAAGAGTTCACAACATGCAATCATATTCCTTTCCAAATCCAACAATATTTCTCACCGAGGCAATTCATGTTTTCTATAGGATACAATCTGACGTCACCCACTATCGATCACCCAAGTCAGGGTATAAGTCTATGCAACAGTCAAGGTTAACTTAGCTACCCGACTATAGGTACACTCAAGTCTTACCTTACGATTGTAATTCCCACTTATGGCCGACATATAATCCTCGAGGGTCAAACATCTCTTAAGGCACAAGTTGAAGCATACATTCCCTTAGGTCAATACTCATTACCACCATCTCTCGTTCAATGCCACAAGGTCATCCTATGGGTCTCCAATGGTCACCAATTATTCGGTCAATCTCTAAGGTTAGCTACAGTGACAGCTAAACTTAATCGTTCAGGTGACTTCCCTAGAGTGGACGACTACTAGGGTTATACTAGTTTCCTATTCTTAAGGCCAACAAGCAACCAACAGTTCTAAGGAACTCTACCCAAACCTATGGGTATTAACTCAGTCTGAATAACTAATCGCCATTGTTGGCTATGCCAACAATTGGTCATGCAGCCCACGGTTTCTAGGGTCAAGCCTATCTATCTAGTGTCTTCGTCAAGGAAATAATTTCCACAGAGGCTCACTCTAGACTCACCCAACGATCGACTAAGATCGATCTATCAACATTATGGTCAATCCCAAACCGACATACGATCCTCATCGTTCTAATAATCCATCAAGTAAATTCCCAACGATCCAATTTCTATTCCAATTCCTTTGTACCCACACGAACCCATAAGCCAAGGCTAACTATTCAAGGTTCATCGATTCCGTTATTCTCAACAAGACTATGGAACCATACTATTCGGTCCGTGTGACAGAGTCACACCATTAAGTCAGAAGCCAACAATCTATATCCCAACCAACAATCACCTATACCGACATTGCCCAACACATTTGTAATTTCTCGTTCTCATTCATTTCTCAATCATCAAACTATCTTACGGGCATTCTTAAATCTCATGCAGCAATGGTCAAGTAGTTCATCCCATTCAATCCAACAATTTATGTATCACCTAACAATCCTCTAGGCAACACAAATAGTCAAGGTAGCTACTTGTTACTTTTCTAATCTCATTAAATTCCTCAGCATACATGCACATAGGCAATGACTATCCTTTGGTGATCAAGATGGATTAACATCTATTACACCTTAGGGTCAAAGCACAGATCTTTAATATTCCTTTGATCTACTGACGATATTCCCAAAACTTTCAGCTACGCAACCAACTTTGTATTAGCCACATTTAATTTACATCCAACCAATCGAAGTCAACATTCAGATGTTCTAAGCCACAACATTCTCTAGCCAAATCCATTTACCCATAGCATACTAACTGTCTTACTAGTCTGAGTCATCACTCGACTAAATAATTTCTAACCAAGCCACCGGTTACAATTTCTGCCAATCTCGCTACTCAATATAACATCATCGTCAAGGGACACTTAGGTCATCTAGCCACAATACATGACTCCCAGCTAAGTCTCGGCACTACCCAGTACACACAGATAGTCTCATTGCTATTCTATGGAAAGGGTCAACATACATCTCGTTCTGAGGTGGTAGAGGCAATATACCACTCAGAAACGAAGCCATCCTTAAACAATACCAACTCAATCTATTCCGGACATTCGTGATCTATAATAATCATAATACTTAACCAACATCTCGGGATCTCAATATCACAAGCCAACATGCTTAGGGTCTCAAAAGCACTAGCGAGTACATATGAGTCAACTAACTAGTTCTGCTGAACTCATCCATCAATTATTCATTCCCAAATCTTTCCCAACATCACATGCAACTCTCAACTTGTTATAGCAAACATAGCCACTTCCTTTATTCCCACATTCCAAACAGCATTCACAATATAGCATACTATGGCATCGAGTCATTGTTGGGTTATTTGTGTCCAAACAAACAACAATCATTCATTCAGGGGCATCACGATGTATATAGACTTATTGTATGGAACATCCAGTGAGCAGCCAAGAGGGTCAATGATCTTTCAGATACGAACAACATAGGATGATTACCGAACAACAACAGCATAATCGTGGAAGCAATCTTTGATTTAATCGCGGAAGCAACGTTGAGTGATCGCGGAAGCAACTTTGGTTAATCGTCGATGCAACTTTGATTTGAAACGAATCAAAGAAGAGACCAAGGACGTAAAGCCGTACTCTGATACCAATTTGTTATGTCCCGATTCGTAGAGTCATTTATTCACATATTTTATCTCTTGGAATCGATCGTCCTCGCTTGGGCATGATGCCGTACAAGTCTGGTTTTGCACTTGTACAAGGCAAAGATGGTACATAATCGATATTCTTCAAATAGGAACACATCGCAGTGGCAGAAACAGATAAATTGAAGTATACGAGGACAATGTTTCTCATTTAGTAGAAGTACATTACTTCTTTATAGCAGCGGAGATAAAAGGACAACTTGAAGTTACACAGAGACATATAGAACTTTAATCTCTTTATTGATAATTGAAGAAAAGTACAAGACTTGTATTGAAGTATAAAGCTTACAACCAATCTCACTTTACATTGAAAGCCAACTGAATAATGCTACAAAGTTTACATTTGATACTTGGATACATTGGATTACAACTCGATATACTGACTTGGCTTACAATCTCACTGGTACAATTGATTACAATGTTCCATACATTATGTCCTTTATAAACAGAAGATATCATCTTGTACAAGGAGAGCCTGTATGCCCAACAAATCTTCGATGCCGCGGGACCAATCAAGCCAATCTTCGTGTGTAGAACATTCCAAGCACGAGCACCTGCACTTCATCTATGTACTGGCGAGCAGAATCCAACCCACTTGCCTAAACCAACATTTAGGTAATCATTTAAGCAGCATTTATTAGAATGATCTTTCTACTTGGGGCCTAGCATCAGTTTACAGTTCTTGAGCAGAAACATTGAAGTAAGTAAACATGTCTAAGCATGGTATAGCATTTCTTTGCGTAAGGCATCATCTAAGCAACATTGAGTTAACACGTTGAGCATATTATGGAAATACTTTCTGAAGGCATCCCTTAGCATACTTGGTGTTATCATTCAACAGGTTATGACATTGTTGTAAAAGGCAATGCATTAGCCAATTCTTATTTAACATGTTGAGCATGTTATAGAGTCTCATTTCTTAAAGGCACCAACACAGCATTCTTTCATTTAGCATGTTAAGCAGGCAAGTTGAACCAATATATACAATATCATAATTATGTGATTCTTACCAATAGCCGACTTCTCATACCTGCATCAAATACAGGTTATCAGACATACTTACGCTGCCTGCACAAAACATTCATTAGCATGCATCCTGACTACATGGTCACTGGTGTTGTTAAACCATATGGACTCTTTTCATTTCATTTCATTTCAAGATAATGCGGTCAGCATAGTAGGTGGCGAGCCTCTATGCCACCCTGTCTTATCCGTGCTCCCATAGCACTCATCATTATTTCCTCCTAGGCCGAATCGGTCCCCAGGGCCCTAGGAACCGTTCGAGGAAATTATTACTCAAACCTTGTATACAAGTTGTCCATGACCATGCGAATGCGTGTCCGACTCGATTGTGAACAAAATCGTATGGTAAAGTATATAAAGGAAAGTAAAGGCAACAGTGCATCATTAGTCATATTCAATGACTTATTCATTTCATCGATACCATCATTTCATTTGGTGATCTCAACGATCCCAGCTTATCATTTCTCATTCATTGCTTCATTGCAACGTATCTCATATCATTCCTTTCTTAAGAGGAACGTAACATTTATTCATTTCATAGGGACATTTATTCATTCATTCATTTCTTATATGGGACATGCAGCATTTCATATTCTTGCAACAGATATACAGAGAGTACATGATTCTAGTATTTCATTCATTTCATTGGTTCGATAGCATAGCCAGTTCATTTCTTATCCTATCATTCATAAGACATCTCATTATTCAAGTGTCTACTTGTTCCGACAGCGTTAAGCATAAGGGGCAATGTTATCAATTCATTCTCAGGCCTCAAATCACATTAGCAGTTCAATGTGTTGTACATTTCAATAATTCTCAGCATAAACATCTCTATTATTCAGCAACTAACATATGGGACATTTAGGGATAGTTCATAGCATTTCAATACTTCATTTATTAAGCATGAAGGAGTAAGGAGGAGGAAGGACAGTTCCACTCACTTGTAATAAAGGGTCTTCCTGATCCGATCACACATAATTCTACTAAGCGTAGCTCCACCAGCAAGCCACGTTCCAATACCCATTCTGTCTAGCCAGCTAAGTAAGACTGCATCAGTCTCAATTCTCCTGATTCCTAACTTAAGTCACGGTCCAACATCTTGATAGCATCTAACAAGCCAACCAAATGCCTCGTGCAGAGCGGAGCATTACAAGCTGGGCATTAAAATTATCAATAGTCTCATCAGCCCTCATCTTCTTCTTGAAGATACATTTGCATCCGATGGGTTGAGCTCCTTCAGGCAGATCGACTAAGTTCCATGTGTTATTGGAAGTTATGGAGTCAAACTCGTCATTGACTGCCTCCTTCCAGAAAATAGTATCCATGGTCTTCATTGCCTCATCATAGGTAAGCAAATAAGCTTTCACATGATAGATAACAAAGTCATCTCCGAAATCCTTTGGCTTTCTCACTCGCTTTGCTGGAGGCTCAATGAGTTCTGGTTCAAATGTTGTCTCCTCTACGACAATTTCTTCTTGGACTGCCACTTCCTGAGAAGTACTCCCTTCTTTGGCACTAACAATTTTCTCCGGAACATCTGCGAGAACAATATTCTTGTCCTTAGCAAACTTGTCTTCAAAGAACTCCGCATTGCAAGATTCAATGATATGATTTATTTCAATATCAAGGAACCTATGAGCATCACTCTTACCAGCATAGCCCAGAAATATGATCTTCGTGGTCCTTGTCCTTAGCTTCTGAATCTTGATGTCTGGAAGCTTCACGTACGCCAAGCATCCCCACACTCGAATGACATTCAAGTTGGACCTGGCCTTGAATCAGAGTTCATGAGGTATAATATCAAATATTGCGAACGGCTCTCTATTCAGAATGAATGTAGCCATAAGCACTATTTCTCCCAAGTAGAGGAAGTCATGCCGTCAAGAACATTTAATTCATCATCTCCGTCAATGTCCTGTTCTTCCTTTTTGTAATTTCATTATATTGGGGAGAATACGGAGCAGTAGTTTTATTGACAATTCAATGTTCTTTGCAGAATGATGCGAATTCCAAGGAACGATAGTCTCCGCCTCGATCACTTTTGAGTCTCTTGAGTAGCTGATCGATTAGACGTTCAGTGTAAAACCCCTAAATTTCTACTAATTTTTTTATATATAAATTTGGTACCTATTAATTTTCTTGTATTTGTACGCCTCAATAACGTATCGTACGTCACGCACAAGATTTTGTTTTTCGTTATTGCTCGACGAGTACGAATATGTGCGAGCGTGCATATTTTTAGAAAATATTTTCTATTTTCCAAGTGATATATATAATAATTATTTTGCCATCATACCAAATTTCTAAGTTGTATTTTAAGCCTTTTCTTTCTAACAGTTATTAATAATAAATAATATTTTTATTGTATACTAGAAAAACAAAAATATTCGTAAAAATTATTTGTGCATACATATATCATAATTATTTATTAGCTTATTTTAAAATAAATAGTGTAATTTTCGAAATTATTATTATTAGTATTTTTGGAAAACATATTTTTGAAATTATTGTGGCAATTTAAATCTTGATTTGATTTTATGGATATATTTAAATAGTTAAATTAATATCTATAATTGAAATATGATTTATCTTATTTAATTTTAAACTAAAAGAAGGAATTTAATTAGATTTAAATTGAATTTGTATTTGAATTTGGATTTGATTGATTTTGAATTGATTAGTAGCAAATTATCTAATTGGATTTAAATAAATCCTAATCCTTATCCAACTGGAAATTTTCACCTCCTATAAAAGGAGAGGTACTCATCCATAAATTCCAACTCCAAAATTTCCACAACCAAACGTGCGTGCATCGTGTCCGTGTTCCCCGTCCAAATTCTTATTCCATCTTCTACAAATACATTATTAACTCTTCCGTGTCGGACACTTCCCCGACACAATAAAATTTTCTAAATCTAAACCTAACCCGGCCATCCCCCGGCTGCCCACCTCTTCCTCACCTCGACTATCATCACAGCCACCCATTCTCACCTCGCCCGGCCAACCCTAACCCTAACCCTAAACCTAACCCTAATTCTAATCTGGTCGAATAAGCCACTGCCACGACGACCTCCACCGTCGCCGTGACCCGCGGCGACTCCTCCTCGCCCGCGCGAGCACCTGACACCACCTCCGCCTGCGCCGAACACCCGACAACCTAGCCGCAACCACACACCAACCTCGGCCGTCCCGACACAGCCTCCGGCCATCTTCTTCCCCTTGCCCGACTCCCCAACCCAGCCACCGCCAATAGAACTGCCACCACCAGGCCACCTTCCCGACCTCGCTACCCCGGCCTCCCCGTTGCCAGAATTCACCGCGGCTGACGCCACCCAAACCCATCACCAGCCATCACCACCGCCGTCGCCATTACCACCACCATCACAAAACACCCAATTGAAAGAAAACTCAAACCTATGCTCGCCGAGACCCTGCGACCCGCTCCCTCCGCGCCGAGCTCCTGCAGATGCAGCGCTTGCCGCGACTTCCCGAGCCCTCTCCGGTGAAACTCCTCCGCCGTGGCCATCGCCGCCTGGACCTGGCGCTGGCCTTCGCGCAGATCGACGCCATCCACCACCGAAAACCCTCTTCCATTGCAGACCGGTGCCCCTTGCGCCGGCGACCCCTACCACCGCATCAGCATCGACGGCGAGATCCGTGGTTCACCCACGCTACAATGCCACTGCTGCAGCACCCGGCGAGCTCGCGGTCGCCAACGACCACCGACGCTGAGCCCGATCCCCCGCTCTTCCTCCTCTATCCTCTGCCGTGCCCTAGATCCGACCACCGTGCCCCCTTCTACCCTCTTCTCCTCCGGCCGCCGCTCACAGCGCGAGCGCGCCGCCCGCACGCAGCTCTGCTGATCCCGACCGCCCAGACCGGATCCCCTTAAGAGTCCTCCTCCTGACTGCGCACAGCCGAACCCGTCGTCGCCGTCGGTAGCTACGCCGCCTCCATCCGTCGAGTCCCGCACACCACCACCCCGTGGTGTCGGGCCAGCTCGAGTGGTCGACCTGCCTTTCCCCACTGCCGATCTCGTCCTCCCGCTCCCTCTCGCTCTCCGCTCCTCCCCTTTCCCCTCCATAGCTCCGCCGACCCCTCCGCTCCTCTCCAGCTCTTTCCCCCTCTCTCTCCTCTTTAATTCCCTTTCTCTCTCTATCCCTATTTCTTCTTTTGGAAGAGTGGTGCTCACTGTTGCTCTTATTTTATTATTTTATTCTATTTTTGTTATTATTATTATTATTATTATTAAAGTATTATTTGATATATTTTGTGATTATATAGTATTATGTATATGATTATTAGAATTAATAATATTTTTATGATTATTAGTTAATTTCTTTGTCCTCATCCTTGCATGTATAAATTTTAATATGAAAATTATTTATCATTATGGATACAAAATATTAGATTATATATATACTACCATTTCCTAAAAATATATATATATATATATATTTTACTGTGTTCGACCTACAAATAATTTTCAAAATAAGTTTCGGATGTAAATATATTATTATAGTATTTTATATCCATTTAAAATATAGTTTGACTTATAAATTATATTTTGACAAAGATTAAGGATTTTAGTTCTAAGATAATTTTTCTAGGCTTTTAATGTATTTTTAAATAAATAAAATAAAAAGTAGTTTTAGCTATAAATTTCTAAAATTCCAAAGTACATATTTAATTAGATTATTTTAATTAAATAAAACTCTAATTTTAAGTATTCTAAATAATTTTTTTCAAAATTCATATATACATTAATTATCTATTTTCCTTCGACTATCCTCTTGTCCGTGGCTAGTCCCACAATTCCTATTCCATTACCAATCATGTACTTCCTTATGTCCACCCTAACTAATTTGACCCTTCTGGACCCAATGGAACTGTCCGTGACGTTATTCGAGGTCTCCTTGTGTAGTTGTTATCGAAGTCGCAGTTCGTGCCACATTGATCATTGCAGTACACCAGGCGTCCTACCAGGCAAGATACCTTGCCTTTGCTGTTTAATTTCTTGCTCAATATCATGAATGTTTTATTTCTTATAAGTTGTTCTTTCAAAACCATATGTAGTTGCAAATTACTATACTTTAGTTTTCTTTATGCATTTGGCCTAGAGTTAAGGGACCACCTTTGTTTGTGCCGCATTCATTGGCCCGACACCTGTGTGCCATGATGTCACGTGTTTCATATAGATTCAGACTTACGTACCGACCGTACATCGGTGCGTACAGGATGAGCGTTAGGATATAACTGCTAATATAATTTCCTAGAAGACTTAGCGGTTATTAGAAATATCGTGGTGAGAATTCAGCACGAGTAGTGCATGGGGAGGGAAAGACAGTTATTAGGCGCAGGAGCTTTCACACATTTACTTTTCTCTAGCTGCCATTTGTGACTCAGCCGAGAGCTAGTGCGCCGTGTACTTATTTACTTTTCTCTAGATGCCACTAGTGCCTCGGTTGAAACACAAATGTGCCGTGCATTTACTTTCCTCTAGCTGCCATTAGTGACTCACCCGAGAGACTAGTGTGTCGTACATTTATTTATTTTCCTCTAGATGCCACTAGTGCCTCGGTTGAAACGCTAACGCGTCGTGTTTCTAGTCTCGGAAGCCTTTGTGTGGAACGTTGTCTTCAAAAATGTATTTTCACATAGAATGGTTAAGGACCTTTATTTGTGTAGTCACATATACTTTTCTGTTGAGCTTTATTTATTCAGTTATTGGCATGATATTATGTGTCTTGTTACGTCCCTCTGAGGACCTGGTTATTCCCCAGGTGGGTGCTCTTGTCTTTCGCAGGTATTCTAGCCATGGACATCTCTATTTCTTCGAGGATGATTGTGCTTGGATCGTCTTCGCTTCGCTCGCCAAAATCATTTTATTTTTCATGTATTTTTCCCTTATTTGTTGGTAGTGGATTTGTCTCCGCCCAACATATTGTATCAAGAAAATTTATTATTATTATATGATATCTTTTATCATTTATTTTGTATGGATGAGATTAGTTATGGTTCTACTGTATTTTACAGCTTATGAATTCATACGTCCATGTATTGGAGTATACTTCGTATGTATACAGCTGGCATGCATATGTTCCTAGTCCTACGTATTTTGGGACTGGCGTTACATTCAGCTTCAGCTTTGAAGTCCTTAAACTTTTCGAACGCTTCGTCTTTTGATTTGAGAAGATATATGAACGCGTTCTTCGAGAAATCATCGATAAAAGTAATAAAATACTTTATCCTGGCTTTTATGGAGAATTTCTTGAAGACACGGATATTTGAGTCTACCAACTCTAGAAGATCTGTACTCCTGTTCACTCTTTTGGACGACTTCCTGACGATTTTCTTGTGCGCACACACTTCACATTTCTCCAACTCCTTATCCCCATATTTGGTGATAAGTCATAGACTAGACATCTTGTTAATTCTTTTAATGCACACGTCCTAGTTTATTATGCCATAACTCAAAAGAATAACCAAAAGTAGCAACTGTAATACTACTTTTAGAAGTTACAAGTTGCAACTTAAACATTCATTCCGTACAAATTTTTTTGTCGAAGTAAACTTCTTTGTAAGACATCACCATCTAACTAGCATTGATGTCTATCCTCAAGCCTGCCTTGCACAATAGACTACCTGAGACCAGGTTTTTGGCAATCATCAGTACGTGCTTCACGTTCTCCAGAGTAAGAGACTTCTCCGAAGTCAGGTTCAATACTACTGTCCCAATCCTCTGAATTTCAGCTTAAGTCTTGTTCGCCATATAGACCTTCCCATAAGCAGGCTCGTACTTGGTGAACAGTTCCTTCATCGAGCACACATAGCAAGATGCACTAGTGTCCATCCATCAGTCAGTGTCAACTCCATGTGATTCAACCTGCGCAATCATAGCAATCAGGTTAAACTCACCTTGCTATTTTGGCTTAGGCTTCAACCTGTAGTCCTTCTTGTAGTGACCCTTCTTGCCACAATTATAGCAAGTCACATCTGGCTTCGGCTTAGGCTTGAAAGGAGCCGACTTAACCTTCATCTAGTTAACGTCCTTCTTCTTGTTCTTGAAAGGAACATTCTACTTCCCCTTGTGATCACCAAACTGTACCTCGTTAGCCTTGGCCAACTGCTTGGTCAAGAAGTCCTTCTACTGTCCTCTGGCTTAATCTTTAATATGAATCTAGTGTAGGAGATTTTCGAGCTAGATTTCCATCTTCTTGTGGTACATGTCAGTCTTGAAAGCGATCCAGCCCGGAGGAAGTTTGGTGACTATCACACCCACCATGAACTTATCTTCTTGTTTCATGCTCTCTTCCTCCAACTTCAGCAGCTTCAAAAGTTTCTTGACTTGCGACAACATCGTCTTTCCATCTTCAAATTGCATAGTGAAGAACTTTTCAACGAGATGTATTTTAGACTTCTTCTCGTCAGTCTTGTAGTGCTTCTCTAGAGATTTTCAGACATCTCTAGCTTTCTCCTTCTTATTGTAGGACTTTGTCATCGAGTCGTCCATAGCATTCAGAATTAACAACATACAGAGGTTGTTATTTTCTTCCACTTAGCACGTTCGATCATAACGACACCGACAACAAGTTCACCTCCATCTTCGGAATGGTAGGTCCAGGATTTGTCAATACATAGCCAACATTAACATATTGAAAATTCAAAGAAATCTTCCTATTCTAAGTTGTAGTGTTCACCCTCAAACTTCTCAAGTTTGTAAAAACTTGTATCGAGAAGACTTGAGTTGTTGGACTCCATCCTTTTTGAGATCTTGCTTTGAAATTGTTAGTCCCGAAGACAGATCTAAGGAGTGGAGAGATCCAAGAAAGGCAAAAAGTTTTTGCAAGACACAAAGTCTGCACTGTTGCCAACACCAAGAGGCGTAGAATTTTTACGAGAAACAAAGTCTGCACTCTAGCCAACTCAAATGAAACACTAAAAAGGGTTACAAACTGACTTCAAGAAAATGCAAAATATAACAACAAAGTGTAAAGTGTTCTTTTCTTTACGTTTGCGGATGCTACAATGAGATAAAGCAAAAACTACAAGAAAAAAACAAAGGGAAACTCCTCGCTGGGGTGAACAAGTCACTGATGCTCAAAGCAAGATTTGGCCTACATCCGATCTGCCCCCAGGAACCAACAAATCCATGAATGAACATCTGGAACGCTCTTCATCACCCTCGGATTGACTTCGGAAGGAAAAATGAGCAATAACAACTCTATGCACGCACTTTGCTATTGCAAAGGCTAGGCACATAGACTTTCTGGAGCTGCTGCAGCTAGGCGCATAAGACTCTCTGTAGTGGTAAGTGTGGCTTTTTTCTCTCTCTTTTGACCCTCAACTCTGAAGAGTGGTGCTCTATTTATAGAGCAGGCTGGCACCTATGTGCGCATAAGAATGCTTATGCGCGTATATGAGTCGGCCAACCAAATCCCACAAAAATCCAGGTATAGCCGCCAACACAACAGCATGATGCAAGCTGACAACGCCGCCCACGCCCCACGTTGTACAGCTCTGAAAGCAACCACGCTTATGCGCCTAGACGCATTGACACATAAGCGCATAGCTCCTGACTTATAGCTCCTTGACGCATAGCTGCCATGTCGCATAGACGCCATGACACATAGCTCTTGATGCTTAGCCGCCATGAGCGCATAGCGCTTAGACGCACAGACGCATAGGCACATAGCTCCTGACTCATGGACGCCATGACGCATGGACGCCATGACGCATAGCGCCTGACACTTAGTCGCCATGACGCATAGCGCCTGACGCTTATGCACCTTGACGCATAGCTCTTGACGCATGCGCCTTAGCATTGACACATAAGCGCATAGCTCCTGACTTATAGCTCCTTGACGCATAGCTGCCATGTCGCATAGACGCCATGACACATAGCTCTTGATGCTTAGCCGCCATGAGCGCATAGCGCATAGCGCTTATACGTACAGACGCATATGCACATAGCTCCTGACTCATAGCCGCCATGTCGCATGGACGCCATGACGCATAGCGCCTGACGCTTAGTCGCCATGACGCATAGCGCCTGACGCTTATGCGCCTTGACGCATGCACCTTAGCAAGCAACCGTGCATGCAACTCGCACATAAAGGAGCGCACGAGCGCCGTGCGACGATGCTGACGTGCTAAGTGCGCCATCAAAGCGCCACTTTGCGTCCTTCGCCCAAGTCCGAGTCTATGGGGCTTAGCTCATATGGACCACAAAGTGAGTGACAAAACAAAGATTTGTTCCCTGTGATTTACACTTAAGCCACTAGGAAAATCAACCCACATGGGCCACCTCATCCCATGTGCATACTTCAACACAAGCATAACTTTATATTGAGATATACACTTTGGTAGTTTTCCAATGTGGGACTAAAAGTTCCCAAAGGAAGAGGAAAACACCAACAATATAGTTAGTCAAGAAACAGATATATTAACTTTGATTACATGACAGTGAACAAAAAAGTTACTGGTTCATGGGTTGACCAGTTCAACCGGCCAGTCCGTCCGATTTTTAAAACACTGTCGGAGTCCAAATATCTTGAAATTTGGATCAACTTCTCTTTGTGCCCACTTTTTGCTTTCAGTTTTCTTCCTTGTTCACGGCATTAAATATCATGAATTGGGGTTTGAATTCATTAGTGCCAAGGGGAGACCATGGGTGGGAATAGTTTGTAGTAGGTCAGTGATATAACGAAGCCAGTAGACTAACACAAGGTCTTCTCAACTTTGGGCTAGAGATCAACGAGCATGGTTTGTCGTTAAAAAAGAAAGTAGAGGGTGCTTGTGTGCAACACAAGAGGTTCATTATCCATGACATTTGCACCTGTTAAAAAGATCAATAGACGAGAGTTTTGTATATCTTAAGGAAATTATGATAGCAGTTGAAAAATCAAATATATACTTAGGAGGAAAGAAAGAATCTTGGAAGTTCTTTGTAGCGATAAAAGAAGAGATCTAAATGGCAAATGTTCTGCTACAATGATAATAGATCTTAATGGCAATTGATGTGCAATCATCCCTACACTTGAAATTATTCAGTGAGCCGGACCTTGCACCTTCCTCTTCATACACTTGATGGCATAGAGATGAGGAGGACATAGGGATGAGGACTGTTTTGCATGCACTCATCCTCATGCCATCAGGTAAATGAGAAGGAAGGTGCACGGTGAACCCCGCTCACTAAATAATTTTTTATCCCTACACCTGTGCCTCGCTTCATGAACCTCCTCTTGCTCGTGAAAATAAACTACTATTAATTGTCACCTCCATCTTTAGTTCCAAAGATGATAAGAGATTATTACAAGCACGAGAGTTTTATATATCTTTTCATCTAAGAGACGGAAACAATAATCTTGTTTTTTCGTCTCTAGGAAACAATGCCCATGATCCATGATACTGTAGTAGTTCACAATAGCATTAACAATGATCCATTAGGACCGTTTATTTTTTGTCATATATAATTTTATAACATCAATGCTTGATTATTATGTTTCCAGAGTAATTACTAGAGCACAATCACACATTTCTCAGGTCCCAATATGGCATAAAGCTGATACACTCACATATCTTGAAAGTCAGAATGTTATCATTTATTATTGCCATTTCATAATCTTAAACCAAGTGCGTGAAAGAGAGTACGTAGGAGCCAATGTTTGATATCAACTGAGCATTTGTTGGTATCTAGGGCGATGGTAAGAAGCCGGCACATTGGAATGGCAGGTTGCTATAAGTAGGGTTCGCAATAATTGCACCACCGTTGTTCTCTCTGCTTGTTTTGATGTTTGATTCACATGTTAGCAGCCACTTTCTCTGCATCAAAGACGGGAAATGGCAAATCATCCAATACATATGAATATATGCACAAAAATTCAGAATAACCATGCACAAGTGGATTTATGATTGATCCATGCAAGTTCCTAACTTGAAAGTTACTGAATATAATATGATTCAATCTAAATATGGGTGTGAACCTTCTGCACTTTTCTTTCAAACTTGTAACCATATGTAGCATCTTAGTGGATCATTGTAAACTAGTAAATTTCATTGCTAATCTCACAGACTGTTACTTGTTTACATTTAAGAAAAAGAGAATATAATGTTGGAACCAACACACTTCTAACAAGAATTCACCCTTGAAACTATTCAGTGCAGGCTACATGAAGGAAATTTTTTCTTTAAATTTAAATTGGTTTTTGAAGATAATGCTCAGGTGATCAGTAGCAATTCCTGACCAATCTCCTGGCAGCTTCTTCCAGACGAGTGGGTTAAGTTCAATAGAGATGAATGTATGAAAGATTGTTCAAGGATAACTTCAGCCATTGGAGTGCCTACAGGTTCACAAGGCCAGTGGTTGTGGGGTCTCTCCCACTTTGTATGTATTTGCTAAAATCGTGAAGGGTGAGCTTTATTCTACTAAAGAGGGCGTCTATATTGCTATTAGAGATGGGGTCAAGTTTCTCGTCGTGGGGTCATACTCTGCACCGTCTATGCTACATTGGAGGCTGATACCGCTTGGTATGATTATTGGAAAATGTTTCTCATGTTGGCTAGACTGGAAGGATAGCATATGAGCTTTCAGGAATGTAAGCAAGTAGCAGACCGTTTGACTAACATGGGTATCACCCGAGAAGGTGTTGTGAACAGTATACCAATTCCCCTGCTCGGCTTCGGTTCTTGCTTGAGATTTAGCAGGAGTTAGCTTCTTGCGTGTTTAGTTGTGTTTTTATTTCCCACAAAAAAAAACACACTTGAATAGGCAGGACAGTGTACCTATTTGAAACTGTAATTTAACAATCGTATCCAATGGACAACTACAAAATGATTTTTATTTCTATTATATGCATAATTTGCACCTTACACGATTGATTTATAAATTATTTGTATTTTGAAAGTCACTATACATTCTATATGATGTAATTTTAGAAAGTAATTGAAAGCTAAAAAAAAAGGAGAAGCCAAAACAGAAGGCTCCTTGGCAGATTCTTTAGATCACAAGATCTATCTACAGATTTTCGTTAACTTACCAAATGACTTTAAAGAGTGCTCCAACACTAAACTAAGAGCATTAATAGTAGATGGAGATCAAAATGAATCTTGAGGCCAATTTTTTTAATAAATAAATAAATGTAGAATGGGTTAGATTTGTATAAGAACAGTAAACAAATAAATCTTGAGACCCATATGAGATGAATGGATATAGACCCATATGTCATCCTTCTTTCTTTTTCAAAAAATAATATAAAATCTAGAATCTAGAAATTAGGGCTCCAAATTGAGTCTTACTATTCTACAAAATGAGTTCCTACATTCTGAATGTAGAAATTAGGGCTCCAAATTGAACCTTACTATTCTACTGTTCTACAAAATGGGCTCCTACAGAATCTAGAATCTAGAAATCGGGATGAACCTTACTATTGATGCTCTGAAGCACTGATCCAACATCCTTCCAAAATTCCAAAGGCCAAACATAAAGCTAAAATAATATAAAACAATAAGTGAAAGCTTAATCCATAATTCAAATCCATAGGTCATTTGCCCAGACCTAATCCTACGACGAATGAGGACACATTAAAGCAAAAAAGAAAGGATCAAGTGATCAACCATAACACACTCTCTGTTTATCTCAAAAAAGAAAAGAAAAAAACATACTCTCTTTTTGGTAGAAACTATAACACACTTGTTGAGACTTGAAGTGATTTTATTGAATGGAGTAACAACATATATATAGGAGAGGCTAGCCTCCTCTCCTATCATTCTAGCCAATGTGGGACTAAAGCCCAATAACACTATATATATATATCAACACTCCCCCTCAAGATGGGCGAAAGATATTCACTAAGCCCATCTTGTCACATCCTCTCATCATGTTGATAGAACTAAGCCCCTTTGTCAGTCCGTCTGCTACCTGATCTTTGGTTGGAACATAGCCCAGCTCTAGTTCTCCTTTATCCAGTTTCTCTTTGATGAAGAATCTGTCAATCTCAATATGTTTGGTCCTGTCATGCTGCACTGGATTGTTGGCAATATTAATAGCTGACTGGTTGTCACACCATAGCTTCATCTTTGTTCCCTGGTCCAGCTTTAGCTCCGTCAGCATATTCTTCAACCACAATAGTTCTGTGACTCCCAAGGCCATCGCTCTATACTCTGCTTCAGCTGTTGATCTGGCCACTACTGACTGCTTCTTACTCCTCCAAGAGACCAAGTTGCCTCCTACAAATATGCAGTATCCCGATGTGGATCTCCTGTCGTCAGCACAGCTAGCCCAGTCAGAATCACAATAGCCCTCAATGCCTACATGATTATTTCTTCTAAAGATCAGTCCCTTCCCGGGGGCTCCCTTCAAGTACCTCAGAATCTGGTACACTGCGTCCATGTGACCCTTCCGGGGGTCATGCATGTAGCGGCTTACTACACTTACCGCAAAGCTGATATCAGGTCGAGTGTGGCTTAAGTAGATTAACTTGCCCACCAATCTCTGATATCTATCCCGGTCAACTGGTTCTCCAGCTTCAGCATCCAGTTTAAACTTCTGGTCTATCGGTGTCGTAGCTGGTTTACATCCCATCATCCCTGTTTCCGTAAGCAGGTCCAGTGCGTACTTCCTTTGAGAAAGAACGATTCCCTCATTATCTCGAGCAATCTCAATCCCAAGGAAGTATCGAAGGGGGCCAAGATCTTTCACCTCGAACTCCTTGCCAAGTTTTACTTTGAGTTGGGCGATCTCCTGCTCATCATTGCCTGTGATAATCATATCATCTACATATACTGCAAGCATGGTGATATGGCCTCCACTCCGTCTGAAGAAGACAGTGTGATCAGCATTGATCTGCTGATATCCCATCCCTATCATTGCTCTCCTGAACCTGTCAAACCATGCCCGAGGAGACTGCTTCAGTCCATAGAGAGACTTCTTCAGTCTGCAGACCTTGCCTTCTGTCTGTTTTGTGCCGAATCCTGGTGGTATCTCCATGTACACCTCCTCTACTAGATCTCCATGAAGAAATGCATTCTTCACATCCAGTTGGTGTAGCTTCCACCCTCCATTGGCTGCCAGGGAGATCAAGGTCCTGACAGTGCTCATCTTCGCCACTGGTGCAAAGGTCTCGTCATAGTCGATGCCGTACGTCTGACTGTATCCTTTTGCCACCAGTCGAGCTTTATAGCGCTCAACCTGTCCATCTGGGTTCTGTTTCACAGTAAAAACCCATTTACATCCAACTGCTCTTTTCCCTTCTGGCAGTCTCACCAGCTCCCAAGTGTGGTTCTTCTCAAGAGCTCCCAACTCCTCGTGCATTGCCGCTTTCCACTTTGGATCGTTCTTGGCAACCTGCCAATTGTTAGGTACAGTAATACTATCCAAAGATGCTATAAATGCTCCATGAGAAGAAGATATATGATCATAAGAAACAAACTTAGCAAGATCCCAACCATATCTGTCCGGAGGATTTCCCGCATTGCTGCGAGTAGTCCTTCGTGTAGGTAGTGGTATGGGAGGAACGATATCACCTGAGGAGGGTGGTGGTGTAGATGAGGAGGATGGTGGTGTAGATGAGGAGGATGGTGGTATAGGTGTCTCAGGAGTTGGGACAGGCGCAGGCAAGGGACTTGGCACTGACACTGTAGGTACTGGTCCTGTAGTCTGCTTGTTGTTTCTCCTGTTGTAGGTCAGTAACTCCCCCTGAGCCGTAGGTGTAACACTTCTCGTCTCCTCCCTCTGTTCCGCTTCACCTTCATGTTCCTCCTCAACCGTGTCTCTATGCCAAACTTCTAAATCGGTTACCACCAGGTTCTCCAAGTTCTCTATCTCCCCCTCTCGCCTTATACTTGTAGTATGAGGCGTGTTATACGAAGTTCCATCCTGGCGGTAATATGGCTCATGCTCCCGGAAGTGGACGTCCATACTAACAAATTTCTTCTTCTCTACTGGACTCCAGCATACATACCCCTTCTGAGTTGCTGAGTAGCCCACGAAGATGCACTTGACTGCTCTAGGGTCAAGTTTTCCAACGAATGGTCTGTTGTCCTTCACAAAACACACACATCCAAACACCTTTAGTGGAAGTATTCCACTATTATTACCTTGTAATACTTCACATGGAGACTTCCATCCCAGGACTTTTGAAGGCATCCTGTTTATAAGTTGAGCTGCTGTCAACACCGCATATCCCCATAGGTGTTGTGGGACATTCATGTCGATCATCATACTTCTTGCGGTCTCCAGAAGATGTCGGTTCTTCCTTTCTGCTACTCCATTTTGTGCTGGTGTATATGCACAAGAGGTCTGATGCTGTATTCCATGTGCTGACAAGTACTCTGCAAGTGTCCTATTGGTATACTCCGTCCCATTGTCAGATCTCAGTATCTTCACCACTGCATTATACTGAGTCTGGACATATTTATGAAAGTCCCGAAAACAAGCAAATACATCACTTTTGTTCTTCATCAAATACAGCCAGGTGACACGAGATGCACAATCGATAAACGAAACAAAATACTTATACCCATTCATAGTGTTAGTAGCACATGGGCCCCAAACATCAGAATGAACTACCTCAAAGACTGAAGAACTCTTATGACCATTTCCAACATATGAACTCCTAGTAAGTTTTCCTAACTCACATGCATCACATACTAATTTCCTTTTATTTGATTTTGCATACATATCTGGATACAACTTATTTAGAGTATCAAAGGAAGAATGCCCCATCCTCCTATGATGAAGTATCAAAGTGTCTTCAGTCTTCTGCTGCAGCTCCTCCATTCCAGCCTTCTCTGCCATAGACACCAATGCTGAGTCCAGTCCGTCTTGATCTAGGTACCACAGTCCATCATGCCAAGTGCCAGTCCCAAGTCTTCGTCCCGTCCCTTTCTCCTGGAAGATCACCTTAGGAATATCAAAAGAAACAATGCATTTTAGTTGGAGAATTATAGAACTAATAGACAAGAGACTGACTGGGAAGGATGGAGCATGCAAAACATTGGATAACCTTACTGAACCCGTACAATTAACAGTACCCTTACCGACCACTGGTTGGAAAGTACCATCCGCAGTCTGAATGGTGTCTGTCGATGCTAGGTGAGTGTACGAGGAAAACTTACTAGCATTTCCGGTCACATGCCGAGATGCTCCTGAGTCGATAATCCAGTCTGACATTTTAAGGGAAGACATAGATGCAAGAGCGTGAGACTCGTCAGTACCTTCTGATGGATGGGCATACATAGCGGCGTTGAAGAATGGAGTGGATGCCTCCTCTGCTACGCTCCTCCTGTCTCCTTCGATTGACGCTTTTTGCTTTCTCTCCAGCAGATCCAGTAGCGCCTGATCCTCCTCAGTAAAGGCGCCGCCAGCTCCTCCATTCCCATCTGCCACCAGCAGGTTTGCCCGATAGCCTCCTCGACCGCCTCGTCGGCCTCCTCGACCACGTCCACGTCCAGCATATCCTCGTCCACGTCCACCACCTGAGTCTCCCTCCTTAGGTGGTTTGGTACAAGCATATCGATGGTGGCCCATCTCCCCACAGTTGTAGCACTGCCGATTCTGTTGCCAGAGCTCTCCCTTGGATCCTGTATCCCCCGAACCGGTAGCTGCTAGTGCTGACTTCACTTCGGGTAAAGCACCTGTCGATGATGCGCCTGTCCCTGTCTGTAATCTGATCCGCGTCTCCTCCTGAATCATGGCTGAGATAGCCTCCTCGAGACTAGGGATCGCTGGCTGGGCGAGGAGTAAGGCTGTTCTCTGTGTGAATGCTGCAGTCAGTCCCTTAAGGAATTTCATCGTCCTCTCCTGCAGACACACCTGTCTCTCCTTGCACTTTGGGTCCCCGCAGCTTGCCCGTTTGGAATGGTGATCATAATCCAGCCAGAGGCGTTCCAACTCCGTAGCGTACTCCTGCACCGTCTTCTCGCCTTGTACGGTGTCGTCGATCTCCCCTTTTATCTGGAAGATCCGTAGATTGTTACCTATGCCATCATAGGTTCTTCTCAATTTCTCCCATACGTCTTTCACCATCTCAATGCCATCTACTGTGGAAGCAATAGACTGGACTAAGGAGTTGAGAAGCCAGATATAAATCACCATATGAGTGGATTTCCACTCGTCGCGTCCTGTCGAGCCCTCTTCCGGCTCTGTCTTCTCGCCTGTCAAGAATCCCTCCAGGTTCTTACCTGCAAGGGTTCTTCTCACCCGCCGTGACCAACTCAAATAGGTGGCTGGTCCATCCAACTTCAGATCGATGGAGGGTAGTTCTAACTTTGGCGGTGCTCGTGTCGTGCTTTCACCAGCCGACACCTTTATCAACTTCAGCAATGTCGCCACATCGTCAGCATCCAGCTTCTTGAGAATCTCCTCCATCGATGCTTCTTCTCGATCACTTCACACTTGCTCCACGACTCACGCTCGTCCTTGCCGTCCTCTCCTAAATCCGAATATGTCTGATTTCATCGGATCTAGGGATTATAGGCATCTCCTTGAGATTGATCTCAAGAACGAGCGTGAATCTTGTACCCGCAATAGCGGTACAATGAATCCTGCAGCCGTAAAAACGGTACAGAAACGAGCGTGAATCTTGTACCCGCAATAGCGGTACAATGAATCCTGCAGCCGTAAAAACGGCAGCAGCAGCAGCAGTTGCAGCCGCAACAGCGGCACAGCAACGGCAGCAGCGCGGCAGCGGCGGCGGCGGCGCGGCAGCTGCAGCAGCAGCGGGGCGGCGCTGCGGCGGCGGCGGCGCGGCAGCAGCTGCAGCGGCAGCGGGCGGCAGCAGCTGCAGCGGCAGCGGGCGGCAGCGGCGGCGTAGAAGGGGGATTAGGGTTAGGGTTTGTGTGGAGGAGGGGTCTCTAACGGTATGCTAAGCAATTTTAGGCTCTGATACCATGTTGAGACTTGAAGTGATTTTATTGAATGGAGTAACAACATATATATAGGAGAGGCTAGCCTCCTCTCCTATCATTCTAGCCAATGTGGGACTAAAGCCCAATAACACTATATATATATATCAACAACACTATTCATCCACACTTCTATATAAACTATAAGCTGGAATGTCTTTATATCAAGCAAAAATTTGTTTGTACGCTTGAACACTTATGAAATGGTAAACAAATTGATACTTATATGCAGCCTCGGCCTCAGATGGAAGAGAAAGTGAGAAACCCAAAAACAAATAGTTTGACATCGAGTAGAAGATGGAAATTTGATATAGGCTTATATTGATGTGATAGTCTCATGCCAACCATTGTAGATGTCACCAACATATAACCAAATTGTTTAACTGAAATTCTTGTTTTGTTTCTTAGTCTTTGCTCACTTACCGTCTCCTACAATTTTATAGAATTACTCACAAGCTTGACCTACGGATAGTTGTACAAATTTGTGTATCTCCCTTGTTTTAATATATAGTTTCCCAAATCATCGGACACTTTCATAGTTCTTAAATTTTGGTTGAATAAATTAGCGACCTTATCAAATCTTACTCTCCTAAATATTCCCAAACTCAATAGAAATATCATTGGGACCTAGCTACAGCTTTTCCAGTTTTTTTATTTTCGCCGAAGCTTTCTTAATTTCAGAACTCCCAGTTTTACAACAATAGCAATATGTCATATCTCAAACTAACTCATTTACTTTCATACTAAAACTTTGTAGGTTATTCTCGTTAAGCAAATTGAGAAAATAATTCCTCCACATCTCTATATTTTTGTCTCTCTTATTAATATTTTATTTTTGGACATCACTCTTAATTATGTTTCAAAAACACGGGAAAATGGTGCCACTTTTGTATTGTGTTTGCATCCATATCACATGTGTAAACAAAACACATGTATCAGTAAAACATAAAAAATTTGTACCTATTTGAAAATGTAATCAACTCTGATAACTCCTTACCTCCTTTGTTTATTTGTACCCTATCTTCTTACATGTTTCAAATAGCTAATCTATTCTACTCTCATATCTCCTTACCTCCCTTGTTTGTTTGTCACACTCGAGTAGGAATGTGGCATATCGCTTCTGGGAATGCACACCGGTGTAGGAATGTGGCATGTTGCTTCTAGGAATGAACTGATGTAGCGTAGAATCCTAGTCCCTCTAGGATTCCTTTTCTTTTCCTCTTCCCTCTTGGATTCCTTTTTCTTTTCTTTACTTTTTTTTATAATCATATTTATGATAGGATTCTTATTTTCACTTTATCTTTTATTATGATAGATTTTATCTTTATTTTATTAGGATTAGGTTGTCACAAAAGTCCTATAAATAGGCACCTTTTGTATGCAATTGAGAACAACTTTTAATCAATAAAATTTTTCTTTAAAGTTTGAGATTTGTTCTCTTATTTTCTTGGTCGTGGACTCGACTGTTCCGTGGATTCGGAAGCCCCTCGCTTCAGGTTTTCAAGCAACCTTCGTGCGGACCCCTCACAAGGCCCTCCGTCGGAGTTTTTGCGGCACCGCTTCGCTCTCACCAAGCAACGGTGGTCCAGTTATTGTCATCACTGATCGACTTGGCCATTGCCAAGCACGAAGGTAAGCCCGTTCCGCTATCCTGCTGCGTCAAGTGGTATCAGAGCCCCACAGATCGAGGATTCCAATTCGTTTGGAAACCTTTGGGAATTTTTCTTTCTCAAAATAACAATGGCAAAACCTGTCACACGTGAGTTTGATGCCATGTCTAATAACATTGAAGCCTTGTCAAAAAAGTTGATGTCCTGTCTGACAAATTGGATGGAGTGTTGGGATTTCTTGGAATCAAATCCAACGAAGTCGTTGATATTACGAGAATACCGCCTATAGAGACGAGAGACGCAAATGCTCGTCCTACTACCAGTCGTACACAAAAGGGTTCGCATCATGGCCACAACAGTGGGGCCCCTCACATGGAATACTGCGAAGACAGCGACGACGATGATTTCAGCCTGCAGGGATCCCATCGTCAGGGCCCCCAAACCATCTATGTAAACCAACAACGACGGAGCCATGCATACCAACGACGAGGGCAAGGTAACTATGAAGGAGGAGGTGATTTCAAAATAAAGATGGATCTTCCCTCTTTCAACGGTCGACTACACGTTGAAGACTTTCTTGACTAGCTCACAGAAGTAGAACGCTTCTTCGAATACATGAACATCCCTGAAGAGGGACAGGTTTACCGTGTAGCCTATAGGCTCAAGGGAGGTGCCTCTGCTTGGTGGGAACAACTCGAGCACATCCGTGCGAGAGTCGGCAAAGCTCCTGTACGGAGTTGGCCAAAGATGCGACGACTGCTACGACAAAGATTTCTACCTCCAGATTATCAGCAGATTCTCTATCGTCGATATCAAAATTGCACACAAGGTGCACGAACTATAGCTTACTACACAGAAGAATTCTTCAGACTTTCGTCCCGTAATGATATGTATGAAACAGATCTTCAATAGGCGACCCGTTATCTTGGCAGCCTAAGGAAAGACATCCATGATCAACTATACCTGCAGAATATATACACACTCAGTGAAGCAATCACCTTTGCAGAGAAGGTAGAACAAAAGATTGAGAAGTTTAAGAGTCCACAGAGCCATTTCAGTGCTAACAACCATGGATCAATAACAAAGGATGATTGGACACTAAATCAAGCTGCCAACTATTCCAAAAAGGACAAAAGACCAGCAGACCCTAATTCTCTCTCCCCGATGGCACCTTCAAAAGTACAGGTCCCACAACAAGTTGCCAAACCTGAGCAAACTGCCAATCCATACAGCAAACCAAGAGGAAACAAGTGCTACCGTTGCAACGAAGTCGGACATCTGTCCAACAGCTGCCCCCTTTGAGCACAAGTTGCCTTTGATGACTACGAAGACGAAGAGGGAGGAGAAGAACACTCAGGAGAAGAAGAGGTCCTTCCCGAAGATGATGATGAACAACTAGTGTGTGTCGTTAGACGTCTACTACTAGCCCCAAAGATTGAAGAACCACCCCAGCGCCACAATGTCTTCTGAACCCGATGCATGGTCAAAGACAAGTTATGTGACATCATCATTGACAACGGGTGTACAGAGAACATTGTTTCAAGAGCAATGGTAGAGAAGATGGGACTGGCCAAAGAAGCACATCCGGCTCCATATAAGATTGGCTGGATTCAACAGGGACACAACATGGTCGTCTCTGAAGTTTGTCGCATACCCTTCTCCATCGGAAAGACCTATAAAGATGAAGTCATGTTCGATATTGTCGACATGGACTCTTGTCACATCATCCTCGGTCGGCCATGGCAATTTGACAAAAATGTCACATATCGGGGAAGAGACAACACATATTCTTTCCTTCAAGATGGACGACGTCTCACTCTTCATCCATTAGCACCGGGTGATATTCCTAAGACCAGTCCACAACAACAAAAGACCGTAATAATTGTTGACGGTCAAGAACTTGAAAGCGGTCTTGAGAAACAAGAAGAACTATATGCATTGGTTGTATCGGGTAAAGTCGAAGTATTCCATGCCAACATTCCTGAAGTAGTCCAGCCTTTACTACAAGAGTTCCGCGACATCATGCCGAATGAACTGCCTAGCGAATTGCCACCAATGAGAAACATTCAACATGAAATAGATCTCATCCCAGGTTCTAGACTTCCAAATATTCCACATTATCGGATGAGCCTCAATGAATGCAAAATCCTCCAAGACTAAGTTGAAGAATTGGTCCAAAAGGGCTTGATCAGATAGAGCCTCAGTCCTTGTGCAGTTCCCGCCTTGCTAGTGCCAAAGAAAGATGGGTCGTGGCGTATGTGCATCGACAGTCGGGCTATCAACCGCATCACCGTTAGGTATTGCTTTCCCATCCCTCGACTAGAAGACATGTTGGATATGCTTGCTGGGTCTACAATTTTCTCAAAGATCGATTTGAAGAGCGGATACCATCAAATCCGAATTCGACCTGGTGATGAATGGAAAACTGCTTTCAAGACCCGTGAAGGACTCTACGAATGGCTTGTTATGCCTTTCGGACTTTCAAATGCACCAAGCACGTTCATGCGCCTTATGAATCAAGTTTTGAAGCCATGGATAGGAAAGTTCGTAGTCGTCTACTTTGACGATATTGTAGAGAATAATTGTTGTATATTTTATTGATTGGCTACTCCACTACTTATAGGGAGTCTAGCTCCTCTTCATACTACATTTTCTAATGTGGGACTAAGTCCCTTATTAGTTCTCAACACTCCCCCTCAAGATGGGCGATAGATATTAATCATCCCCATCTCGTTACATAGCTTCGACAGACTTAATGAACTAAGACCCTTAGTCAGACAGTCTGCCACTTGTTCTTCTGAGCGAACATGATCAATCTTCAGTATCCCTTGTTCCAGCTTCTCTTTGATGAAGAATCGATCGATCTCGATGTGCTTCATTCTGTCGTGCTGAACTGGATTGTTAGCTATACTTATTGCAGCTTGACTATCGCTCAGAAGACGTAATGGTGCTCCCTTGTCCAGCTTCAACTCTGTCAGCAACGCTTTCACCCACAGCAACTCTGACACTCCTAAAGCCATTGCTCTGTATTCTGCTTCAGCTGTAGACCGTGCTACCACTGACTGTTTCTTGTTTCTCCATGAGACCAAGTTTTCTCCTACAAAGACACAATATCTCGTGGTAGACCTTCTATCGTCTATGCAGCTCGCCCAGTCTGCATCGCAGTATCCCTCAACTTCTATACATCCATTCTTCTTGAATCATAGCCCTTTCCCCGGCGTCCCTTTCAGATATCTCAAGATCTGAAACACTGTATCCATATGACCCGTTCTTGGATCATGCATGTAGCGACTTACTACACTCACCGCAAATGAGATATCAGGGCGAGTGTGCCCCAGATAAATCAATCTCCCTACAAGTCGTTGATATCTTTTACGGTCAACTGGCTCTCCTGCTTCTGCTCCCAACTTGCACTTCTGGTCAATTGGAGTGACTGCTGCTTTGCATCCCAGTATCCATGTCTCCTTCAGCAGATTTAGTGCGTATTTTCTCTGTAAGAGAATAATTCCTTGTTCGCCTTCACACACCTTGATACCTAGAAAGTACCTCATCGCTCCTAAATCTTTCACCTCAAACTCCTTCGCGAGTTTTGACTTCAGCTTAGCGATCTCGACTTCATCATTACCTGTGATTACTATATCATCCACGTATACAGCAAGTATAGTAATGTGGCCTCTTGCATGCTGAAGAAAGACCGTATGATCTGCATTTGCTTGATGGTATCCCATGCCTGTAACAGCCTTTCTGAATCTGTCAAACCAGGCTCGAGGAGATTGTTTGAGTCCATATAGCGACTTCTTTAGTTTGCACACTTTTCCATGCGATGTCCCTCCATTTGATTCTGTAGCGTAGCACCCTGGCGGGAGTTCCATGTATACTTCTTCTTGTAGGTCCCCATGGAGAAAGGCATTCTTCACATCTAACTGGTATAGCTTCCACCCATAGTTTGCTGCAATGGAGACCAGAGATCTTACGGTGCTCATTTTCGCTACTGGAGCAAACGTCTCATCATAGTCGATGCCATATGATTGTGTGTATCCTTTTGTAACCAACCTTGCCTTGTATCGTTCCACTTTTCCTTTTGATGTCTCCTTTATTGTGTACACCAATTTGCATCCCACAGTTTTCTTTCCTTTGGGTAATGGAACCAGCTCCCACGTCTTATTTTTCTCCAGTGTTCCAAGTTCTTCCATCATTGCAGCTTTCCACCTTGGATCTTTCTTTGCTTCCTGCCAACATTTGGGCAACGAAGTAGAGTCTAATGATGCAATGAAGGCTCGATAATTCGAAGAAATATTAGAATAAGACAGGTAGTTGGCAATATCATGTTCATAATCATCAAAACGACTAGGAGCCTTACCCACATTGATGCGAGAAGATCTCCTTAAGGGAGCAATAGGTGGTGGAGAGATCATACCATCAGAGTCAGAGAGATCCGCATCAAAATCAGATTGATTCAGTACGGGGGCAACATTTTCAAGAGTTGGAGCAGGAGTAGACGAGGGACTTGGTACAGTAGGCACAGGGCACGGTACAGGCACAGTACTGGACTTCTGCTGTCTCCTTCTGTAGACTTGGAGCTTCTTTTCCATTGTCTGCTGCTCCCCCTGTTTAACATATGTATCTTCTTCATCTTCTGTATCGGAGTCACTGCTTTTTTCCCCTTTCGTCCAGTTTTCCATGACCGGGCATGGGACCGATCCGACCACTACAGATGGGCTTATTTTCTCCCCCTCACATCTAACACCCTCTGTGTTAGGTGTGTCACCAAACGCTGAACCGTCATCCGAACCATAATATGGTTTCAGTTCTCTGAATGTAACGTCCATGCTTACAAACATCTTTCGCTCAACTGGGCTCCAACATGCGTATCCCTTCTGAGTTGCCATGTACCCGACAAAGACACATTTAACCGCTCTAGGATCTAGTTTGCCAACTCCTGGCCTATTATCTTGGACAAAACATACACACCCAAATACTTTCGGTGGAACAGTGTACGTGGTTGCACCAGTAAGCATCTCCAACGGTGTCTTCCAGTCCAATACCTGAGATGGCATTTTGTTGATGAGATAAGAGGCCGTTAACACCGCCTGCCCCCATAAGTGTTTCGGGACATTCATAGCCAGCATCATTGTCCGTGCGACCTCCAGCAGGTGTCTGTTCTTCCGTTCGGCCATACCATTTTGTGCCGGTGTATAGGCACATAAAGTTTGGTGTAGTATTCCATGAGTGGATAAATACTCAGCAACCTTCTTATTTGTATACTCTGTCCCATTGTCAGACCGTAAGCACTTAATTTTAGTGCCATATTATATTTCTACCTGGCGATGAAAGTCTCGAAACGCCTCAAAGACGTCACTTTTATTTTTCATAAGGTAGACCCATGTCACGCGAGTATAACAATCAATAAAAGTGACGAACCATCGAAAACCGTTAATACCGGTTGTAGGACAAGGGCCCCATACGTCCGAATGTATCATATCAAATGCAGCTGAACTTCTACTTCCGGAACTCACATACATGCTTCTGGTATGTTTATCCAACTCACATGCATTACAAAATAACTTTTCTTTATTAGCCCTTTGGTATAAGGACGGATACATTCGACTAATAATTTTAAAAGAAGAATGACCGACACGCTGGTGGTGGAGTAGCAATTCATCTTCTACACTGCACCGTGAATCTTCCGGTGGTGTGTCTGCTACCAGAGATGCCAATGCTTTGTCCAGTCCAGTCCTGTCCAAGTACCACAGCCCCTTATGCCATGTGCCAGTCCCTAGTCGTCGTCCTGTCCCCTTCTCCTGAAAAGTCACCGTAGGAATGTCAAAGGAAACAGTACAGTTAAGATCAAGAATAATGACACTAATAGAAAGAAGATTGACAGGAAAAGACGGAACATGTAAGACATTGGTGAGAGTGAGAGAAGGGGTGCATGCGACAGTGCCTTTACCCATGACAGGACTGAAGTTACCATCAGCAGTCTAAATGCTCTCCGGCGTCGGTAGGTGAGTATAGTCCTGGAACTCACCGCGGGATCCCGTGACATGGCGAGATGCCCCAGAGTCCATAATCCAACCTGGTTGGTGGACAGCTGCTGCAAGAGCACGCGCAGGAATACCTGTGCTGGTTTGGGCAAAGCAAGTGATGTGATCCCCCGAGGTAGATGACACCCCATGACTGCCGTCCGAACCCAGCTTCGTGCTACATAACCTCGTGAGGAACTCCTTCTCAAGAGGGGTTAACTCAGCCAGGTGATTTTCTCCCCCTTCCTCCGCCAGATTAGCTTTGTGTCCTCCAGAATAATTTCTCCTTCTACCAGCATAATCGCCTCTACCACCTCGACGTCCTCCGCGGCCCCATCCACGATCACTCGACTGACTTTGCAGGGATTTTGGACAAAATCTGATGTAATATCCTGAGTCACCACAGTTGTGGCAAACACCGACCACAGAGGGAGGCTGATTGAAGGCGGCAAGGGCAGACTTGTCAACAGCGGCTTGCTCCCCCTGGAAATAGCCCTTGTTGGACATCAACTTCAATCGAGCCTCTTATTGTGCCATGGCAGCTATGGCTTCTTCTAATGTTGGAAGCATGGGCTGTGCTAGGAGTACATTCCTTCTATGCTCAAACACAGGGTTAAGACCCTTCAAGAACTTCATCATCCGTTGTCGCGAAATATAATCCAAGAAATTTTGGAAATGTTTCGCAAATGCTGGTTCGACTTGTGCATCTTCCATCCCAAAAGGATCATAGTGATCCAGATCAGACCAGTACTTCTTCAACAGTGTTGCATACTCAGAGATGGTACGATCGTCCTGGGCCACCCTATCAAGTTTATCCTGCAGTTGGAAGACCCGCATAGGATTGCCTGAGCCTGATTACATATCCTTCAAAGTCCGTCATATATCAGCAGCAGCCTCCATTGCCTCTACATTGTCCGACACCTGGTCGGTCAAGGAGGTTGTCAACCATCCAGCCACAACATTGTTGACAATTTCCCAAATAGCAAACTCCTTTGAGGAGGGATCATCTGGTGCCTTGGTTTGGCCATTGATGTAGCCAACTAAGCCTCGTCCCTTCAGCGTCTGCATTGCCTGCTGTGACCATTTTAAGTAGTTGGACGTTTTTTCCAACTTCGTCTCCAGCTTGTCCAACTTCCCCATTTTGTAGGGTAACAGATTCACATTAGTATGGATCACACGTGAGATTGCCTCGGTTAATCTCTTTGATAAAATATCATCAACCAAGGCCTTCATCTCTTCTGCTGTCAGTTTACCACTGATCGAATCCATGGCGTCTTCAACTGTGATTCGTCGTCGTCGTCTTCGTCGGCTTCGTCGTCGTCTTTATGTAAAGTCTTCAACAGAGACCTTACGAATGCGCTGTTAAAGTGGCCAATACTGGCGCGCGCATGTAGATCCTAATTTGCAGATCGAGAACAGAAAACAAATAAAGCATTTGTAATTCCGGAGGGCGTAATCTAGGAACAGATGGTACAAATAAAGCATTTGACGTCCATCCGTCTTCGAATAACCGCCCACGTAATCTCTCTCTCAAATTAGGGTTTTGTTTTTCGTTTTGAAAAAAAGGGGGGTTCGGCAGCAGTTGGGGTCGGAAGAGGGGGGGTGTCGGGGGGGGGGGCAGCAGTAGGGGTGTTTGTCGGCTGTAGCAGGGGGGCGTCGGGCGGGGCAGGGGGTGCGTTGGGGGGGCAGGGGGGAACTGCCGGGGGCAGCAGGGGGTTCGGCGGCGGCGGGGGGGGGGGGGGGGGGGTCGTCGGGAGGGAAGGGGGGGTTTGCCGGGTTGGGGAAGGGGTGGAAATTTTTTTTCTTTGTGGTTATGGCTCTGATTCCATGTAGAGAATAATTGTTGTATATTTTATTGATTGGCTACTCCACTACTTATATGGAGTCTAGCTCCTCTTCATACTACATTTTCCAATGTGGGACTAAGTCCCTTATTAGTTCTCAACAGATATCCTGATCTATAGCCAGAGCCAAACTGACCATCTGAAGCACCTCAGGGAAGTTCTCAAACTTCTTCGAATTAATAAACTCTATGTCAATCTCAAGAAGTGTAGCTTTCTTACTAACCAACTCATTTTCTTGGAATTTGCTATTAGCGCCAGTGGCCTCAGTGTTGATGAAGAGAAGATTAGAGCAATTCGCGACTGGCCCACTCCAAAGACAACGACTGAAGTACGAAGCTTTCATGGCCTCGTCAATTTTTACCGACGATTTATTCGTAACTTCAGCATTATTGTAGCACCATTGACAGAATGCATGAAGAAAAGAAAATTCATCTGGACTCCTGAAGCTGAAGCCAGTTTCATACTCATCAAGGAGAAGCTATCTACAGCGCCAGTCCTATCACTGCCCAACTTTGACAAGCTGTTTGAAGTCGAATGTGATGTCAGCATAGTGGGCGTTGGTGCTGTACTAATACAAGAAGGAAGACCAATTGCCTTTCGTAGCGAGAAGCTAAGTGAAGCTCAACGAAAATAGTCAACTTATGAGCAGATCTCTCCAACCTTCAATGTCGTCGATCTTTACGAATACTTTCCACCTGGTGAACCGCTTTATTCTGATAAGAACTCAGGGACGAGTTCTCTTGAAGCAGGGGAGACTGATATAGCGTAGAATCCTAGTCCCTCTAGGATTCCTTTTCTTTTCCTCTTCCCACTTGGATTCCTTTTTCTTTTCTTTACTTTTTTTTTATAATCCTATTTATGATAGGATTCTTATTTTGACTTTATCTTTTATTAGGATAGATTTTATCTTTATTTTATTAGGATTAGGTTGTCACAAAAGTCCTATAAATAGGCACCTTTTGTATGCAATTGAGAACAAATTTTAATCACTAAAATTCTTCTTTAAAGTTTGAGATTTGTTCTCTTGTTTTCTTGGTCGTGGACTCGACTGTTCCGTGGATTCGGAAGCCCCTCGTTTGAGGTTTTCAAGCAACTTTCGTGCGGACCCCTCACAAGGTCCTCCGTCGGAGTTTTTGCGGCACCGCTTCGCTCTCACCAAGCAACGGTGGTCCAGTTATCGTCATCACCGATCGACTTGGCCATTGCCAAGCACGAAGGTAAGCCCGTTCCGCTATCCCGCTGCGTCATGAACACTCAAGTAGGAATGTGGCATGTCGCTTCTGGGAATGTCCTTTCCCATCCTTCCTGTAAGTGACATTACACCGAGATGGTATCGATCCAATGTGTCACTACAAAAGAAAACCTAGTAAGGCACCCTTGCTCACTTTGCTTTGCACCAGGGTAGGAACGGCAACGGGTCGAACTGAGGGATGACTTGGTGTGTATTCTATAAGGACTCATTCGCGAGAGATCCAACAAGGTTTAACTTTACTTGGCTGTTAGACATAATGCAATCCCTCCTTTATCCAAGCTTGGGACTGGTAGTGCAAATATAAGACATTAAGCACAACAAAACAGAGTTATTCATCTAATAAAGTTAACCTTATTATCGAATAATGTTAAAGTTATATTTTTAATAATAATGTAAATCAGTCCATACTATGTGTTGTCTTAGTCAAACATGAAATAAACTGACCATACTACATAGTGAGATGACCATAGATTGCTGAAAGTGGAAGTTATTGGTTATCTACGGGAATATCTTGTGTGGATTGTATCAAGTCCTAAGAAATTCATATTGCAACAATATATGATGTATACATTTTCTTACATATCTTAAGACTTCAAAATACTATTTATGTAAAGTGTATCGATGAGTTAAAGAAGCAAAAAAACATAATGTGCTAATTAGTATTTTGCCTGAATATAGACACAGATACGGACACGATAAGGAGACAGGGTAAGGACATTTTCAAATAGGTACAATAGTAGCCACCTATGTTGCATGTATACGGACACAGACACACACACCATTTTTCGGTGTCCATGCGACATAGTTTGGAAGAGATGCAGTTTATGATAGTTTTTATATAAATCTTTGCCTTCCTCTCTTGTGAGGATTGGCTCATAGCATCCACTAGTTTAATTTCTTTTTAGTCAATATTAAACTCTTATTTCAAATCTTATTTACTAATTTCCCTTTCTACTGAAAATAAAGAAATCCCTGTCATATCATAGCCTAGTCTTTCTAACTTGGCGTACTGCAAATTTCTCTCTTGTGCTGCCGTATCCAAATCCATGCAACATATGGAATACGAATATCTAATTTTTAAGAATATTAAAATAAATAACTGAAGAATGTTTTTCCGATATTTCTTTGTTTTCTTTTTGGGCGATGGGCTTGGATAGTATTTTTGTGAAAACAATTATGAATAAGTGCACATCAAGTTTAAGAGAGGAAAATGAACACAGAACCCCCTTCATATTCATATGTAAGAAGCAATTACTCACAATTGGTTCAAAATCGGGACTAGACAAATTGGCCGTGAGATTTTTCGCCAATATCAAAGCCTACAGAAGCAGCCAAAGAGAGAGTGAGTCTATGGGTTAATCACTCAATAGTCAATATGCCACATACTGAGTAAACGAAAACAGAAACTTATACTAAACATAAAGTTTTAGGCATTGGTCCAATAAACCTCATAGCAGTCAAATTCTTTTAACAAATATTAATTACGTTATAAATATGAACACTGAGTGGTAATAATTGCAACTTGTTTGTAAATGAGACCAGAAAATTATCAAGCCAGGGAACTATATAGTTCTATAATCATGTATGTAGTAAAAAAAAATTATAGAATGACAGTGAAAAGTTTTTAAAATGTCAGAGGTATTATCTTATACACTTATAGCTCCAAACTGAAGCTGTTCAAGCCAAAGGGGACATTAAAGGGAGTTCACCTTCAAAAATTAATAAAACTAAGTTTCTTTATATTTCTAAAACCCAAAGGGTGAACCCTATTGAAACACGTGTCCCTTTTGGCCTTGTGATGACCATTTTGCAACAGTAAACTGTTGAATATTTGTCACAATTTTATTGATAATCTCATGGCTATGTATAGCTTTAGAATCCTCCTCATAACATTAAACCCTCTGTGGAATATCCTGTGACATATTCTGACATACCAAATATACCAACAAGATATTCCAATATACTTATTCTAATACCAACACTCTCCCTCAAGATGGAGAAAGATATTCACTAAGCCCATCTTGTCACATCCTCTAATCATGTTCACAGAGCTAAGTCCCTTGGTCAGTCCGTCTGCTACCTGATCCTTGGTTGGAACGTGGCCTAGCTCCAGTAGTCCACTATCCAACTTTTCCTTGATGAAGGACCTATCGATCTCGATGTGTTGGTCCTGTCATGCTGTACAAGATTGTTGGCGATACTAATAGCTGACTGGTTGTCACACCACAGCTTCATGTTGGCTCCTTAATCCAGCTTCAGCTCCACCAGCATATTTATCAACCATAGCAGCTCTGCAACTCCCAAGGCCATAGCTCTATACTCCGCTTCAGCTGTCGATCTGGCTACCACTGGCTGCTTCCTACTCTTCCAAGAGACCAACTTGCCTCCAATAAATATGCAGTATTCCGAGGTAGATCCCCTGTCATCAGCACAGCTAGCCCAGTCAGAATCATAGTAGCCCTTAATGCTCACGTGATTATTCTTCCTGAATATCAGTCCCTTCCCAGGGGCACCCTTCAAGTATCTCAGAATCTGGTACACTGCGTCCATATGACCCTTCCGTAGGTCATACATGTAGCGGCTCACCACCCTTACTGCAAAGCAGATATCAGGACGGGTATGGCTTAAATAGATCAA
Source organism: Iris pallida (assembly GCA_029216955.1). Classification (NCBI taxonomy): domain Eukaryota; kingdom Viridiplantae; phylum Streptophyta; class Magnoliopsida; order Asparagales; family Iridaceae; genus Iris; species Iris pallida. The sequence goes on from JANAVB010007399.1 coordinate 45,857,330, forward strand.
CTTACCCACCAGTCTCTGGTATCTATCCCGGTTAACTGGTTCCCCAGCCTCAGCAACCAGCTTGAACCTCTGATCTATCAGCGCCGCTGCAGGTTTGCATCCCAACATCCATGTCTCTGTAAGAAGGATTAGTACATACTTCCTCTGAGAAAGAACAATCCCTTCTGCTTCTTGAGCAATCTCAATTCCAAGGAAGTACCGAAGAAGCCCAAGGTCCTTCACCTCGAATTCCTTGCCAAGCTTTCCCTTGAGTCGGGCAATCTCCTGCTCATCATCTCTTGTGATAATTATATCGTCCACATACACCGTAAGCATGGTGATATGGCCTCCATTCTGACGGAAGAATACAGTATGATCAGCATTGATCTGCCGATATCCCATTCCTATTATCGCCCTCCTGAATCTGTCAATCCACGCTCGAGGAGACTGTTTTAGTCCATAGAGGGACTTCTTCAACCTGCAAACGTTGCCCATTATTTGATTGGTGCCGAATCCTGGTGGTATCTCCATGTACACCTCCTCCACTAGATCTCCATGAAGAAATGCATTCTTCATATCCAGTTGGTGTAGCTTCCATCCACCATTTGCTACTAGAGAAATTATCCTGACAGTACTTATCTTTGCTACTGGTGCAAAGGTCTCGTCATAGTCAATGTCGTACGTCTGACTGTATCATTTTGCCACCAGTCGAGCTTTGTAGCGCTCAACCTTTCCATCTGGATTATGCTTCACAGTAAAGATCCACTTGCATCCGACCGCTCTCTTCCCTTTTGACAGTTTTACCAGCTCCCAAGTGTGGTTCTTATCAAGAGCTCCCAACTCTTTGTGGACCATCGCTTTCCACTTTGGATCATTCTTGGCAACCTGCCAATTGTTAAGTACAGTAATATTATCCAAAGACGCAATGAATGCTCCATGAGAAGAGGAGATATGATCATATGAAATAAACTAAACAAAGTTCCAACCATATCTAAGAGGATTTTCCGTGTTGCTGCGAGTGGTCCTCCGTACTGATAATAGTGTGGGAGGAGTAGGTATAGGAGGAGTAGAAAGAATGATATCACCTGAAGGGGAATCTGGTGGTGGTGTAGGTGTCTCAGGAGTCGAGACGAATGCAGGCAAGGGACTTGGCACTGGCACTGTAGGTACTAGTCTTGCAGTTTGCTTCCCTCTCATACTGTAGGTAAGTATCTACCCCTGAGCCGTGGGCCTAACACCTCTCATCTCCTCCCCCTGTTCCTCCTCAACCGCGCCTCCATGTCATACTCCTAAATTGGTCACTAGGCTTTCACCAATCTCTCCCTCTCGCCTCATACCTGCAATAACATGTGAGTTGTTTGAGGTTCCCTCCTGACGATAGTATAGTTCATGCTCCATGAAGTGAACATCCATGCTAACAAACTTTTTCTCTACTGGGCTCCAGCACACATATCCCTTCTGAGCGCCGAGTAGCCCACGAAGATGCACTTGATCGCTCTAGGATCAAGTTTCCCAACTGACGGTCTGTTGTCCTTCATAAAACACACACAACCAAACACCTTTAGTGGGAGTATCCCACTATTATTTTCTTGCAATATTTCACATGGAGACTTCTATCCTAGTACCTTCGAGGGCATCCTATTGATTAGTTGAGTTGTTGTCAATACTGTAATGCCTCTACAGACTTTGTGGAAAATTCATATCGATCATCATGCTTCTTGCCACCTCCAGAAGGTGTCTGTTCTTCCTTTCTGCTACTCCATTTTGTGCTGGTGTGTATGTACAGGTAGTCTGATGTTGTATCCCTTGGGCTGACAAGTATTCCGCAAGTGTTCTGTTGGTATACTCTGTCCCATTGTCGGACCTCAGTACCTTCACCACTGCCCTGTATTGAATCTGGACATGTTTATGAAAGTCTCGAAAACAGGTAGATACATCTTTTATTCTTCATCAAATACAGCCAAGTGACACGAGAAGAACAATCAATAAAGGAAACAAAATACTTGTAACCATTCATAGTAGTAATGGCGCATGGCCCCCAAACATCAGAATGTATTACATCAAAAACAGATGACCTCCTATGACCCGTACTAGCATATGAGCTCCTAGTAAGTTTGCCTAACTCACATGCATCATATACTAGTTTCTCCTATTTGTTTTCTCATAAATAGCTGGATACAATTTACTTAAAGTAGCAAAAGAGGAGTGTTCCAACCTCTTATGGTGGAGTATTAATGTATCCTTGGCACTCATCTTCGGTCCTTCCGTTCCTGTTTTCTCTGCCATAGACATCAATGCTGAATATAGCCCTTCTCGATCCAGGTACCACAATCTCCCATGCCAAGTGCTAGTCCCAAGTCTTCGTCCCGTCTCTTTCTCATGGAAGATCATCTTAGGAATATCAAAAGAGACAATACATTTTAGTTGGAGGATTATAGAACTGATGGACAAAAGACTGACTGAAAAAGATGGAGCATGCAAAACATTGGATAATTTTACTGAACCTGTACAATTTATAGTACCCTTACCAACCACTGGCTGGAAAGTACCATCAGCTGTTTGAATGTTGTCTGCCGATGCTAGGTGGGTGTAGGAGGAGAACTCACTAGCATTCCTCCTCATATGCCGAGATTCCCCCGAGTCGATAATCAAGTCTGGCGATTTAAGGAAAAACATAGATGCAAGGGCGAGTGAGTCGTCACTACCTTCTGATGGATGGGCATACATGGCGGCGTTGCCTCCAGCGAAGAATGAGGTGGGTGCCTCCTTGGTTCCACTCCTCATGTCTCCATCGTTTGACGCTTTCTGCTTCCTCCTGAGTGCCACCAACATGTCCATCAGTGCCTGATCCTCCTCATTAAAGGTACCACCAGCTTCCTCATTCTCTTCTGCTACCAGCAGGTTTGCTTGATAACCTCCTCGACCACCCCGTCGACCCCCACGACTATGGCCACGTCCTCCAAAATGTCTACGTCCACCGAACTGTCCACGTTCACTACTTGGATCTCCCTCCTTAGATGGTTTGGTGCAAATAGACCGATGATGTCCCATCTTCCCGCAGTTGTAGCACTGCCGGTTGTGCTGCCAGGGCTCTCCTTTAGGCCCTGTGTCGCTCGAACTGGTAGCCATCAGTGCTGACTTTACTTCAGGAGGACCACCTATCCCTGCCTACAGCTTGATGTGAGTCTCCTTCTGGATCATGGCTGAGATAGCCTCCTCAAGGGTGGGGATCTTCGGTTGGGCTAGAAGTAGTGTTGTCCTCTGAGCAAATACTGTAGCCAGCCCTTTAAGAAACTTCATCTCCTGTTTTGCAGATTTACATGTCTCTCCTTACACTTTGGGTCCCCGTAACTCACCCGATCTGATCGTAATCCAACTACAGACGCTCCAACTCTGTGGCATACTCCTGCACCGTCTTCTCTCCCTGTACGGTGTCGTCGATCTCTCCCTTGATCTGGAAAACCTGCAAGTTGTTTCCTACACCATCGTAGGTCCTCCTCAATTTCTTCCACACGTCTTTCATCATCTCGATGCTATCCACTGTGGCGGCGATCGACTGGACTAAAAAATTGAAAAGCCAAATATAGATCACCATATGAGTGGACATTTTGGAGGACGTGGCCCTCGCCCGGCTCTGTCTTCTCTATTGATAGGAAACCTCCAGGTTCTTTCCTGCGAGGGTTCTCCTCACCCGCCGTGACCAATTCAGGTAGGTAGCTGGTCCATCAAGTTTCAGATCGATGGACGGAAGCTCCAACTTCGTCGATGTTCGTGTCGCACTCTCACCAGCCGACAGTTTCATCAGCTTCAACAACGTTGCAACCTCCGTAGGGTCCAGCTTCTTAATGATCTCCTCTATCGATCATTCTCTTCTCCGATTACCTTACACCCGTTCCATGATTCACGTACATCCTCTTCGCCCTCTCCTAGATTCGATCACGTCTCTTTCCTATTGGATCTAGGCCATCAACGTCCGGAACGACCCCGCGGGAGACTTCGAAAACTGCGGCTTCGTGTGGTAGGGGCAATGGGCCGATTGACAGGCGAGTGGGCACCGTCGGGCGGGTGTCTCTGAGCAGCGGCCGTCGCGAGCAGCAGCAGCGGCAACAACCGCGCATGTGTGACGGAGGTCCCCGCAGAGCAGCGGCCGGCTCGCGTACGAGGTGGTCGGTGTTCGGCCGTGCAGCGGCGGGGTCGATGTGCAGCGGGGGCGACGTGCAATGGCTGGTGGCTGCGGTGGTGCATATGGTGATGGTGGTGACGACTAGGGTTAGGGTTTGGGAAAGGTAGCGACGGTAGGATTTTTGGTGGCTCTAATACCATGTTGAATATTTGTCATAATTTTATTGTTAATTTCATGGCTATAAATAGCCTTACCATTCTCCTCATTACATTAACCCTCTGTGGAATATCCTGTGACATATTCTGACATACCAAATATACCATCAGGATATTCCAATTTACCAACATAAATAGTCCCCTATTGTAATGCTATCACAGGGTTCAGCAACGCCAATGGCAATAGGAGATCCTAAGATTGGAACAGATCATTACACTTGGTAAAAAAGTGTATATATATATATATATATATATATATATATATATATATATATATATATATATATATATATATGGCCAATGACCCTCTAGCCTAGTGGTAGAGGGGAGGCATTGCGGCCCGGGAGGTATATATAAAGCTTTATTGTGTACTAAGTATTATGTTCTATCTACCCCCATTACACCCTCCAATTTTATATTGGACGACATTCAAAGATGTATCGGATTAGTTACAAACTAAATAGAAGTATTAGACAAACATGTTAGTTACAATTTGTACTTATAAACATGTACCTCTAAGCCCACCTTTTATAACTCTGTATTTATACTATTGTATTGAAGTAATGTGTAGAATACACCCCTAGGTGTGGTTTGTATGTTTTGACCATAGTTGACTATCCCAAACCATGTGTATTTGAGTCATGTTTCATAGGATAACTCCATTGATTGGTATTTACTTAGAAACAATTATGATTAGGGTAATAACTTGGCTAATCATTTATGAAACTCACCCACAAACATTTGACACCTATGAGCTAGCCCAACCCAGTCCATGGCCTAGAAACACAAATAGATGTCCCAAAACGACCCGGACCCACTTGTCATTGGTGCTGAGAAAGCACAAACCAATCAAACGGGTATACTGCCAATATATTGCCCAGTCTGGTAAGTGTGAAATCAATTAATCCATGCTCGTTTGATTGACCAATTGTATTATAGATTGTTGGAGAGGGATATGATGGGAATTGGGTGCTTGGGTTCTCTAGATAGTGGCTATTGGGTACACCTGGAGCCTATCTAGAGTCTTGGGAATCTACGAAATCCTTATCCCTTCATCCCTTCATTCTTTTCATTTCTCCTCACTTCTCCTTATCTCTTCTTCTTTGGGTTGAGCAAGGAAGGGCCAAAGGGTGTTGTGCAAGGTTGTTTGGCGGCTAGAGATCTCCATGGAGGAGGACCTAGGTCTACTTCTAGGCCTTTGAGTAGATTTGCTTCACCCCCAAGGCAAGTACCTACTTGTTATGTCCAATGAACTTAGATTTATTGTAGGATAACAATCTATTTGCATGACAATGATTTTGAGTGTGATTTGATTTTGATGAGTATGTCATATACCACCATGACAATGAACTTTATTCATGTTATCCCAAATTTAGGACTTTTATAACATCATGTCTTGTATACACGAACGAGCACTAGATCTATACTTGCAACATGTTTAATCATTCTTTTATTTACCTTTATGCTCTGATAATCGCAAAGATATGAAGAGGAAATGGTTGGATTTAAAACGGAGAACAAGCGCGAGATAATGTTGGTTCAAGAGGAACTGGCATACCATTGGTACACAACCGGCATACAAGTCTGTCCTGAACCAGTTTTGTGCTGACTTGTTCATTTATTTTATATACCACATATTGGTTTGATTGTCATTAAGTTGATAGCTAACGTACAATTAGTATCCTTAACATGCTGGAGTGATTAAAATTGAGTTTTGATGTTGTCTTCTCATGTTTCTCTTGTATTGGCTTAATTTAGCAATACTGACCAATACGAGGGAGATACCGTCGTCATCTTATTTGCTATGGATTTTGTGGGGATTGTGCTATGGGGTTAGCTCATAATTGCCTAGAACTTGTCATGTATATGTCTACGTCCAAGTAAGTATCATGACATGAGATGGAGTATGATATGATTGAGTGTATGTCATGATTGGGATTGAGACTTGGAAGCGTGATTGTTTGATTAGCTATGGCTTAGTGTTTGACCCAACCTCATCATTAACACGAACTTGAGCAATGACAAGACTTGATGCGAGAGAATTCGTGCACATGATACATGATTCATGCGTGTTATACCTTGTCATGACTATAAATGAGTTATATGATGAGTTGTGACATTTGCCCGTTCGATGATCGAGTCATGCTTGTGTCTTGTGGTGGGTGGAAGTGTCGGGGGGACGGTGAGTGTCACATAAGAGCTTATATTGCCGCTATTAATATTACTATTTAGATGCTCGTGTTCCATCCCTACATGAGATTACATGAGATATTATGAGATTACATAAGATATTATAAGATTACATGAGATAGATTGCATGAGGTATGATTACTTCTAGTACCCGTGCACATTATATTGAAGTCGGAGAGGACGAATACGGAGAGGCGCCTTAGAGGATAGGTCATTGACCTTGCCAATATAGCATGGATTCAAATACCTATAGTTGGTATGCAAGGGTTGGATGTAGCTTTTCGTATCGATACTACTTGGAGTCTCCTTACATTATTCGTAACTAGGTCGTTCTAGTAGGAGTCTAGAATAATCACCTCTTGGGTGCAGTATATCTTGATATGAGTTCCACAATATTGTAGGTATGCAATCGTACTTTTCACTTGTGTTCTGGCTACACCAGCGGGTTGATATATGAGTGTAGGTGCTAAAAAAATAGCCAAAGTTCCAGTCCGACGATCTCCTATGATATATTACCCGACAGGTGGTGCGAAGCGTCCGATACGTGGCATGAAGCACCCCCAATGGGGGTTCCGTTGCCTAGTCATCGGATGGGGTAGATGGTGCAACGCACCTTGTGGGGGTGCGGGGGATGAAGCCCCTGTTAGAAAAAAAATTCCGCCAAAGTGAAAGAAAAAACAATTTTCTACTGGACAGAACAAGCAAATCCACGCTGAAGATGCCTACAACGTGAAGAGTATCCACGCTGAAGATGTATTCTAGTGTGAAGAGTGTTCACGCTGAAGTAGCCTTCCAGCATGAAGGGTGTCCATGCTGAATATACCTTTTAGCGTGAAGGGTATATGCCCGACAAATGTTGTAATAGAGCATCTTACTACTTCATGATCAACCAACTGCAACACTGTAGGAGTGGATTCAGGTGCCGTACCATATCCCGACCTAGCCGCATGAGTTGAAACCACGTAAGCTTCTAGCAAAGAGCATTTCTAAACTATGTAACAAAGAGAAGTTAGAGAACGAAACATTAAAGCTTGATTATGTTCGCTCCTTGGGTATTAGCTCCTTGAGTCTTTCTAAACTATGTAACAAAGAGAAGTTAGAGAACGGAATATTAAAACTTGATTATATTCGCTCAGAAGAACAAGTCACAGATGGTCTTACTAAGGGTATTAGCTTGATTATATAGTGACTCACTACACTCACAGCAAATGAGATATCAGGGCGAGTGTGGCCCAGATAAATCAATCTGCCTACAAGTTTCTGATATCTCTCACGATCAACCGGCTCTCATGCCTCTGCCCCAACTTATCTTTCTGATCGATTTGAGTGACTGCCGGATCATACCAGTCTTTGTGAGCAGATCTAGTATATACTTCCTCTGAGAGAGGACGATCCCATCTCTTCCTCGAGCTACCTTGATCCCGAGAAAATATCTCATCATTCTCAAGTCCTTTGCTTCAAATTCCTTGGCAAGTTTTGACTTTAGCTGGGTAACCTCCTTATCCTGATCACATGTGATCACTATATCATCATCTACATATACTGCAAGTATAGTGACGTGGCCTCTCGCATGTCGGAAGAAGACCGTGTGATCTGCATTGGTCTGGCTGTATCCCATGCCTGTGACAGCTTTCCTGAATCTTTCAAACTAGGTCTGAGGAGATTGCTTGAGTCCATACAGTGATTTCTTCATCTTGCACACCTTTCCAGTTGACTGCTTCATGCAAAATCCAGGGGATGTCTTCATGTATACTTTCTATTGTAGATCTCCATGAAGAAAGATATTCTTTATATTGCCACCTATGGTTTACTACAAGAGAGACCAGGATTCTCACAATGCTCATCTTTGCTACTGGAGCAAAAGTCTTATCATAGTCGATGCCATAGGACTGAGTGAATCCCTTTGCAACCAGTCTTGCCTTGTATCGCTCCACCTTTCTTTCTGGCGTCTCCTTTACTATGAAGACCCATTTGCATCCAACTGCTTTCTTTCCTTTAGGTAATGGAACAAGTTTCCATGTTCCATTTCTTTCAAGTGTCCCAAGTTCCATCAACATTGCTGCTTTCCACCTCAGATCTTCCTTCGCTTCCTGCTAACACTTAGGCAAATAGGTGGTGTCTAACGATGCAATGAATGCTCCATAAGTAAGGGATAGGTTAGAGTAAGATAAAAAAATAGACAATGTCATGTTCATAACCATAACGATTAGGGGATCTTTTCGTATTACTACGAGAAGCTCTTCTTAAGGGAATATGAGATAGTGGAGGAGAGATCATACCATCCGTATCAGAGGGACCCGCATCCGAATCAGATGGATCCAGTGCCGGAGGTGCATCTTCAGGAGTTGGGTAGGGTTAGGCGAGGGATATGGCACAGTAGAGGCAATAGGCACAGTATTGGACTGTTGCTTTATCCTTCTGTAGGCTTGGAGCTCTGTAGATGTAGATTGTGCTGTAGTCTGTTCCACCCCCTGTGCTAGAGCATCACTTTTCTCCTCCTGATGTTCTGTAGTTTGTTCCTCCTAATTGTGTGCATCCTTTTCACTTTTCTCACCCTCGCTATCCCCCTTGTTCCCTTGGAACAACTTCCATCATTTGGCATGGAACTAACCCGACAATCACGTTTGGGACCATCTCCCCCTCACTCCTAACATCTCCTATGTTAGGTGTGTCACCAAATGCGGAACCTTCACCTAAACCATTGTGGTAGTATGGTTCCATCTCTCTGAATGTAACGTCCATGCTCACAAAGAGCCTTCATTCCACATGACTCCAATAAGAATATCCCTTCTGAGTTCCTGAGTAACCAACGAATACGCACTTCACTTTCCTAGGGTCCAACTTTTTTACCGCAAGTGTATTATCCTTTACAAACATACACATCCAAATACCTTTGGGGGAACAATGTACTTGTTCTCACCTGTAAGCATCTCAAACGGTGTCTTACATCCTAACACCTGAGAGGGCATCATGTTGATGACATATGCAGCAGTCAATACAGCATGCCCCACAAGTGTTTAGGAACACATCAATGACCGTGCCACTTCCACCATGTATCTGTTCTTCCGCTCTGACAAGCAATTATGCATTGGTATAGGCACATGAGGTCTGATGTTGTACCCCATGGGTTGATAAGTACTCTTCAATGACTTGTTGGTGTATTATGTCCCCATTGTCAGACCTCAAAATCTTCACCTTAGCACCGACTGTGTTGTAACCATGCGATGAAGAGAGCCACCATAGGTTTGAGAGTATCATTTGGCCACCAGACGAGCCTTTAGACGATCAAGAGAGCCATCTGGTTTCATCTTGATTGTGAATATCCATTTGCAACCTACGGCCTGTTTACCAGTGGGTAAATCGACCAAGTCCCATATGTGGTTTTCCCTGAGAGCTTTCATCTCCTCGTTCATAGCAGCACGCCAACCAGGATGTCTGAGACCCTCCAGCGATCATGGAATCTGAATTCCTATCAATAGTAGCCACCAGAGACTGAGTGTGACTGGTAAGTCCTTTGTAGCTGTCAACATACAAGGGATGATCACGACAGGCACGACGAGGACGTTCTGGAGGCGGAACAGCCGGAGCTGCTGGTGGAACTGGTGGAGGTGTTGTCGATGCAACTCATTGGAGTCGGAGCTGATGGTGGAACCGGAGGAGGAGGATTCTGTGGGCGATGTCGGCACTGATTGAATTGGTGTATGCGGACCATCGGCCTGGGAGAGTGGCTCGGTAAGGGAGGGCACCCGTACGTGGGGCTGTTGTGTTTGAGCAGAAAATAACAAAAAATCCTCTTCTGAATAGACTAGGGGAGCCGGACCCTTTTTTGTGGGAGTGGAGGAAATTCGGTTTCTACAAAGGTAACATTCCAAGTGAAAAATCTCTTCAAGACAGGAGAATAACACCGATACTCTTTCTGACCTTTAGGATACCTAAGAAAAATACATTGTATTGTCTTAGGATCTAATTTAGAAAGAGTTGGTCGGGTATCCCGAACACAACATAAGCAGCCAAAGATTCTGAGAGGCAGAGAAAATGGCTCTCGGCCGGGAAAAAGTCGAGAAAAAGGAGTGCTACCATTGAAAACTGACGATGACATGTTGTTAATAAGATAACAAGCAGTAAGAACCGCATTCGACCAAAATCTCTTGGGAGTACGTGCTTGAAACATAAGAGCACGTATTGTTTCCAAGAGAGGAGCGATTCTTGCGCTCGGCTACACCATTTTGTTGTGGTGTGTACGCACAAGAAGTTTGGTAGGATAATGCCATTGCAGGCCAAATGTCTATCGAGATCACGAGATAAATACTCACGGCCATTGTCACTCCGAATTTTTTTGATTGGAATACCAAATTGTGTTTTAATTTCGGCATGAAAGTTGTACCAAATATTAAACAATTTAGAACGATTTTTTATCAGATAAACAAAAGTGACACGTAGTAATCATCAAAAAAAGTAACAAAGTACTTAAAATCCATTACTGATTCAGTCGGACAAGGTCTCCATACATCAGAATGCACCAACTCAAAAGGAGCACAAGCAATTTTATTTTGACTCACCGGATAGGGAACCCGGTGATGCTTAGCTAAACTACATGGCTCATAATGAAAAGAAGCGGGAATATCTAAAGAAGGGTACATTTAGGCCTAACTGAAAATGTAACTCGAAAGGATCGAGTTTCATGCCGGCACAGACAACTGAAGAAGGTGCGTCAAATAGGTACAAGCATCCAACCACATGCCCCTTACCGATAGTCTTCCTAGTTTTCAGGTCCTGAAAAACACAACTATCAGAAAAAAAAAAAGGTTACCGAGCAATGCAGTTCACAAGTAATTTGACTAAGAGAAATTAAAGTGAACGGGTTCCCATGTGTAAGTAATACAGAATTGAGTGACAGTCCGGAAGAAAGACTGACACTTCTACGTCATCAGACTGTTAGGGAATCTCCATTGGCAACAGTAATACCAGAAACACGACATAAAGGTACATAATCATGTATCATATCTGCGTCACCAGTCATATGAGAGGACGTACCAGAGTCAATTACCCACTGCTTGGGTTTCACTATGCACGCTGCTGAGTATCCGGCTATGGATCCAGACGTAGAAGCTTCACCAAGACGTTGAGCCTGGAAATCAAGGAACTCTGTATATGAATTCGAAGTCATCTGAATAGATCGGACACCATCATCAGGATCATCAGTCGTGATATTAGCAGCAGGTGATTTAGTGTATTGCCAATAGAAATGGCCAAGCTGACCACAGTTAAAACAAGTATGCGGTCTTCCTCCACCACGACCGCCATTGCCACGTCCTCCATCTCGACCAGCATTTCGGCTACCACATCGGCCACTACGACCACCACGAAATCCTATACAAGCTGCACCAAGAGCAGAGCGATCAGCAGGAGTAACCCCCGGAGTGGTCTCAACTACTTTTGTTGCCCTAAGAACACGATAGTGTGCTTCCAACATGGACGAAACTTCAGATCCAGCAATAATCTGAAAGTGAGCCGAGTCTGCATCAGGGCGGAGAGATGCAAGATAAGCCATGACATGAAACTGCTCACGTTGAGCCCTTGCTTCATTAATATCCGACGTAAGTGGTAATACGCGGTCGATCTCATCAGACATAGCCTTAAAGGCCCGAAAATGGTCCTTCTGAGATTTGCCTCCCTGATTTGCTCGGTATACACCAACGACCGAGTCATAGATGCGAGACAAATCGCGTTTTCCATCAAATGCCGCTGCCAGTACCTCTCATAACTCTTTCACGGAGTCCGTATTCTGAACCATGTCTTCCACCGATGGTTCCATTGAATTTATCAACTGCGTAAACAGTCGACTATCATCTGTCTTCCATTGCTCAAATATGGGATCATCTTCTGCTGGAGGATTGTCACTCAGATGTTTGGACAACCGCTTTTCCGCGAAGCGTCTTCTCGACCTTCTTTCTCTATGTCAAGTAGCCCTCTGGTCCTTCCAACCGTCGATCGACAAGTCGAATAGAGAAAATCATCGTGCTAGTGCCTGTTGGTCCTCCTAGTGCGTTGCTAACACTAGTATTGGTGGCATTGCTATTCGTTGTAGAATCTGTCATCTTTCAGGATTTCTGAATCGACTGTCGACTTTGATCTTTCCAATCACAACAACTCTGCCAATGCGCTAAACTCGGAGCCAAAACCGGCACGCGTGCATAAGAAGCAGAGAGTATAGATCACAATCCATGACAGAGAGATAACCCATGTTAACCTCTGTGAGATCATGGTATGAAGATCAAGGAAAGAAATAAAGACTTATGCAAAACAAATCATATGTTTGCTCTTTGTTAAATTTTTGTATAGATCATTGAGAGTCAGAGGTTTCAGCAAACATATGTTTACCCTCTGAGAATCCTAAGATTTTATTTTTTGAAACTAGGTTAGGGTTTCGAGAGAGTGGGCGGCGACTAGGTGGAAGGAGAAAAGAGTTAGGGTTAGGGTTTTGAGCCATGACATCAGGAGAAGGGGTTTGTCGGCGGGGGCTGACAGGAAGGGGGCTGTCGGTAGTGGCTGACAGGAGGGGGGCTATCGGTGGTGGACAGCAGCGGCGGCAGTCGGACAGCAGCAGCGGCAGGAGGGGGCGGCAGCTAGGGGGGCTGGAGTGGGACAGCAGCAGCGGTAGTAGAAGGGGGCGACAGTAGCAGTACGCGGTAGCAGCAGCAGTAGTAGGAGGGGGGGCTAGGGGGGAGTGGTGGATTAGGGTTAGGGTTTTGTGAAAGGGAAGAGAGTGGTGGATGACGGCTAGGGTTTTGGCTCTGATACCATGTAGAAATGGAAATAATATGATGGTTTATTATTGATGAGAGACTACATATATATAGGAGAGGCTAGCCCCTCTCCTATTATTCTAATCAATGTAGGACTAAAGCCCATTAACTAATAACTCTAATATAACACTTAACACGTATTAACAGATTCAGAGCCTATTCTTCCCGAGACTGATGATGTATGGCCAATGTGATTACATAGCAACAAAATGAAAGAGAGACAACAACATGTGCAAACAAAATGAAAGAGAGACAACAACATATGCAACTTGTTTATTCTCATCTCCATGGATGATTCCATGGCCGTCTTACAATAAGAAGGCGCTTGTAAGAGACGTCTGAGAGTCTCTTGAAAGATAATACAACGATGGCAAGAAAATATCCAAAATATATCTCGTCGACAAATTATTCAAAATGCAACTTGAAGATCAGAAGATAGTGCTTCAACAAGTCAAAGAATTACTAAAGTTACAGCAAAAGCTTGAGGAGGAGAATATGTCTCAAGCAGATAAGTTTATGGTAGGGGTTATCGTCTCAAATCTCCCTCCTGGCCGAAATCGGTTCATAACCTACATGTACGAAAAAAAGATGGAGATCATGCTAGAAGATCTTCTACGCTTCATTTATATTAAAGACAAAGCAACTGTTATACCCCGGTTCTGCAGAACCGATCGTCCTCGCTAGGGCGTGATGTCGCAGGAGCCTAAATTGCGCTTGCGCAAGGCAATACCATAACGGCCGGTTCAACATCTAAGCGAGAGGATCGTCGTACTGATTCCCGAAGCAAAAAGTTGAAATAACACAAGTTGTATAGAAACAAAATCATCTTTATTAGATAAATAGCGGAATTACAAAGGCACGAAGCCAAGATTACAATCACTCATGCTCACTTTTTCTCGAACTTTCAAGTCACTATGGTCTCTCATTCTCTCGATACAATGATATCATGTCCGAAGGCTTGCAACTTGTGGATGTTTCAGAAGGCGATGTCCATACGTTATGTCCCGTACAGGTAAAGACTCCAACGCGGCCACACACCTTGAAAAACCAAGGAACTCTATGCCTCAGCGCGTCCAAGCGAGCTCCGCCACGAACGAGCAAGTACCTGAACTTGCGCATGAAACTGGTGGGGTGTCAGTACACAACCGTACTGGTGAGTAAGCCCCTCGCCACCCATACAGAACCAACACGTTCATTTAGTGAATGCGAACTATTCATTTTGTTGTCTTTCTAATCTTGCCTTACGATCGGTTTCATGGCATAATTATAGCTCATTGGTACAATAACGTCGTGGCCGTGTCACCCTTGTGTTGTAATATAGTGATCGTGCCATAAGGCCTATTAGTGTGACCAAAATCGTGCTACTCAACAGTATCAACTTATCCATACTTACCTTCCGGCCTTCCATGTTTCGACACAAAACAATACAGTTCTATTATTAGACTCTGTGTCAAACCATTAGCCCACAATACCACATCTCGTGCCGAAGTAAGTGTCTCCGCTATAGCCAAATCTTAGAGTCCATAATTGTGTCGCATAACGTACACACCTCCTTTGACTCATGTGTGCCATGCATACACTTCTTGACTCATTGGTGTCGTGTATACACTTATTGACTGAAACTCACAACGTGCACGCAGATTGCCGCAAGCACACCAACTCATCTATATGAAAAGTCATTGGCATTAACTAGCCATCTTGGACATAGCTAGGAGAGACGGTGAGTCGATTAATGTAGGTAGAGAGCCCCACTGAAAGCTCCTGAATTCCTGTTGCCTACCCAGCTCAGCTATATCGTCTTTCCCCTAGGTCGAACTAACCCCGGTACCCAGGCGTAAAATCAATCGAGAAAGAATACCTTGTGCATAAGTTGTCCATGACCACACACCTACAAGAATATCTAAGTCACGTAAATGCATGGCATAATTTGTGGTACGACTCAAACCCTTTGCAAATCGTGCTTATAAATCATACTTTCCATACATCATTGGAGATTTCCAAACGATGGACCGCCTCGGGGACAAATGATCGTGTGAACTTTCCATATTATCTTTTGAAACCCAGGAACGGCTACTGCATAACCTTCATGCCCAACTTTTCAACGTGTTCTGTGCAGTACCACGAACCAAGTCATACTCTATATGATAAACCTTCGAAACCGTGAGAACGTGTCTGCTAAGATTAGCATTGAGACTGTGGGAACGTGCCTGATATGATTAGCCTTGAGACTGTGGGAACGTGCATGCTATGACATCAAGTCGATAGCCCGCGGTATAACTTTGCTTAACTCAATGCTTGAGGTAAAAAAAACCGAGTGCCAACTTTGAAAACCATCGTGAAGTGATCTCTAGGTAACAAGTTAACAATACAATCCCATGTTCTATACACACATTTGACATAATGAGATTATTCCCTTAGCTATATGGATTCATCTCTTTTATTACCAAGCCTACTCAGTGCATATGAAAATTTAAAGTTATTAAGTGTGAAGGCCAAGCCGAGGCAAGTTCATCGAAGCCATCCACCTGAGCAAGGAGTCGTCTCGATCGAGTGGAACTTCGATCAAGCCGTTGCATAGCCAAGTCTGAAAGCCGTTTGTGTTCCTTTGATTCATCCTATTGAATTGTTAAACTGAATGGGACGGGACACTACATAATACACCACTCAGAAAAAGTTTCGTCGTCGAAACTTTCTGAGTCTACCTCATCGACTGGATCACTCTTTTCTTCAATTCAAACTCACAAGACATACATGAAAAATCTCTTGAACAGACTTCCTATTTGTTTTATCCATCATAGTTGCTCTCTGTGACTTCGTCAATTTCATCGAACAACTAAGTCATTCTTAGACAATCGTACTATTATGCAACACAATTCCTCAAGTTATGTCTCTATCCATATTGCGTTTCACGCTGCTACATCTCAAAATACGAACTTATAACTCACCGCACACACGAGCACTTAATTCTAGGGCAATTTCACCCAAGCGATATCCTCAATTATTCCGAATCGAAACATAACCAAGTTAGACATTCCTAATCGAAATCTAGTGTTACCCCCAAATCAGATCTAACTGAAAATATTTTCAAGTCCTTACGTCAATTTTTCAATCGATCTTCCAAGCCTGACTCTATCAAATGCCTCAATTACAATCGTATGTATCGATGCTAAATTATTGCTAACAAATTTCACTATCTTCCGAAGTCATCGATCAAATCGTCTACATTTTATACTTCAAATTTCCAAACTTGTAATAACCAATCAAATCTGAATATCTTATTATGCACACTCGATTACACTCTTCCGACTACAACCTTAATCACGATAATATTGTTTCAAATCCGACCAAGTATAATCTTGCTTTCATTCAATCCTCGAAACACATTCGATTTCATCGACACACAAATTTATTTTCGATCACCAACTTTCTTCTATACTCAAAATCTGATTCAACAATTTCGATTTGTTCAATCAACATATGATAACTCATCCGATCCATCCTTTCATCAATATTTTTTCTGAGCATTCAATTTCACAAAATTTCTTATTACATCTCGATCCTCCCTTCAGACTTATTTGAATTCAGCATACCACTTGAGTTAGATCGTGCATATAGTTAAGGCGTCTCCCGAATATATGCATTTCAACCAAGCCTTGTGATAGAGAATCCGAACAAATCTAATAGGTACAATTTCCATCCTCAATAACTCACTTAACTTCTTCAATTCGCAAACCATCTATCCATCCAAAACCAATATCCAATATCGTCGTCCAATCAAATCCTACTAATCGTTAAAAATATCTAAGAACATCCAGACGAAAGAGACTCATTTCTTCATTAACTGAGTGAATGGTTGACATGGTCCAGAAAGATTAGAAATAAACCTTTGAATGTAAGCCAATCTCCCTTGCAAACCACGTAGTTCTTTAAGGTTCTTTCGGGGGCACATTTCTAGGATAGCCTTAACTTTGTCGGGATCAATATGTATTCCCTTCAAAGTTATGACAAAACCAAGGAATTTGATGCTAGAGACTCCAAAAAATGACTTTGTGGGGTTCATCTTGAGCTGATGTACACGCATCAAGTCAAACACCGTTCTCAAGTCTTGGAGGTGATCGCTTTTTAAACGACTTTTAACCGCAATGTCATCTACGTAAATTCCACCGTTTTTCGCAAATGTTTGCGAAAAATTGTGCTCATGGCATGCTGATATGTAGCTCCAACATTCTTTAAACCAAAGGGCATTACCGTATAGCAGTATACCCCCAATGGTGTTCGGAATGATGTGTGCTTTTCATCTTCAGGGAACATCTTGATTTGATTATAGCCTGGAAATCTGTCCATAAAAGACATACGTTCAAAGCCACAAGTGTTGTCGATTATGACATCCATGATCGGAAAAGGGAATTCATCCTTAGTGCAGGCTGAATTGAGATCTCGATAATCAATACAGACTCGAATCTTCCCATTCTTCTTCATGACTGTGATAATATTTGCTATCCAATCGGGATGTTGTTCTTCAAGAATAAAGACACTAGCTATGAGCTTTTTAACGTCAGTTTCAATTCCATAATCACCGAATGGAAATGTCGTTGTTGTTGCTTCACTGGCTTAGAAATAAGAAGTATGCTGAGCCGATGCATTGCTATCCGTGTGTCGAGTCCAGGCATATCTTCATATATTAAGGCAAATACATCAATGTATTCCCGCATGAGCTGTACAAGAGCTTGTTGATCATATTCAGATAGACTTTTACTAATAAAGATAGGCTCAGGAGAATCTGAATCTCCCAAGTTGACTTGTATAACGTCGTCTTCAGTAGGTGGTTCCCGTTGTTCGAACTGCATTTCCCACTGTGTATCAAGTTGCTGAGCCCATGGATCAGCTTCAAAGGGTTGTATAGATTGATCATCTTCGTCAATCGGGTCTGCACACCATATTGACAGAAAATGCCTCTATGAAGACTGCTCCAATGCTATTATTGGAATTCCAAATTAAAGAGTCAGAGAAATGAGAGTGTGTCTCATCACTTTCTTCATCTAAGAGCTTTGGAGTAGTTGGAGGAGTCACATATCCTAACCTAGAGCGAGTACGATGATAATAGTCTTGTGGTTTCCCTTTTGGAGTTGGAATACGTAGCGGTAGATGCTGACCCTTAACAAAGTTAAGACCTTTCTGACTATTTAAATCATAACCCATACTTTAGATAATGTTCTTCACTTGAGAGGTGTATCGTTAAAGCTACATTCTACCGATGTCTGGTTCAGGATCTTCAATTAGAGCCTCCTTAGGAACTTCGGCTCGACCAACTATGATTGGTGTATCGTCGATCTGCCATCCAGGAACTTCGAAGTACGAATCTTTGTATGAAAGGCAGGGAGTACTACAGATTGTTGACTAGAGTTCGGAACACCAGAAAATCAAAAGCAAAACACCTTTTATTAGGTATGTACATAATTTCTTCTTCTGGGATAACATCCTCTAGAAGTTTGATACATGGAGGTTTATTTACAATATCTGCTCTTGCTGCAACCACAACATGAGTCAGATCAATTACCAGGGGCTCATCCGGCTAAACGACACACTTGCCTCGATGGAGGTCAATCACCAATGGTTTCTCTTTCTTGGTCCTCAAATCAATCACCAAAGGTTCCTTCTTTTTGGTAGACCTTAGATCGATCACCAAAGGTAGCTCAGAATTTGCCTTTGTCGTCTTTTTTCAAAGATCGATAAGCAAAATTGTGTACCTTTCTATGTTTATGTTTTAGAGTTATGAGTATTGTATATATAGATATATATGTATTAGTGTCATATACATTGTATATATGTATATGGGTATATGTCTCTATAGGTATATGTCTCTAAATGTATATATATATTTGCATATAGGAGTTGAACAATAGGATAAGGATTATTTGTATCCTATATAGATATGTTAGAGCTTTTCCTTTGTTTATAGAGAAAGCATGTTTCCAATACATGCCTTGTGAAATTTTGTCCCACATTGGAAAAGCACCATGAGTTGTATCTCAATATATACTTGGTATAATGTTGAGATGAGCACATGGGGTGGTGACCCTAAGGAGGGAACCATGTGGGTGATTTTACTAGGAGGTAACGATAAAACTCCATGGTAAAGCTTAATGCTTTTTGCTCTTGGAATTTCATTCCATTGGAGCTAAGCCCCGTAGGGGCTTAGCAACTCGGACTCGGACTCGGGATCATGGGCTCATGAGGCGTAATGTGGCATTTTGTTGGCGCACTCTGCACTTATCACGTCAGCATCGTCGCTAGGCGCATAATGCGCTTAAGTTGCGCTCGTTGCGCGAGCCTTTTGCGCAGCCGTTCGCGCGCCAGTTCGTGCTGACCGATCGTGCAACTAGATGGCGCGCCAGTTTGCGTGGCCAAATGGCGCGGCCTGATCGCGCGGCCAGATGGCGCACCAGTTGGTGCAGCCAGATGGCGTTACCAGTGGTGCAGCAGTTGGCGCTGCTATTAGCGCAGCGGTTGGCTCAGGGTGCGTGCGGTGCGCATGTTGCGCGTATGCGCGCGGGAGCAGATGGCACCATTGGCGTAGTGGCGCAGTTGGTGCGCGCTGTATGCCAATTAGCTCAGATCATGTCTGTGCACGATTGAGCAGTTACTGAACGTTCGGGACGGTTTTTTTCCACGTCCCGAACATTCTGCTAACTGAGCGGTTACAGTGCGGGCCTATATAAGCTTCTCTTCTCTCTCTCTCAGTGACTAAGTGTTCATAACACAATTCCTTACAAATTTTTGAGAGTTCAAGAGAAAAGAGAAGTTGTACACCAGCGCCATTCAGCCCATGAGTCCGGACCATCTGAGGAGTCAGAAGAGCGGAGTGTTCCAAAGTTCTCCGTCGAACATGCTGGTTCCTGGAAGCTGTTTGTGTGGGGCGAATCAAGCTTTGAGCGTCGGTGATCATTCACCCTAGCAGGCTTTTTCCTTCTCTAATCTAATCATAACCTTCTGTTTATCTTCTGTCCACTTGCAACTCGTTCTGAACGAGAACAGTTCTGATCTAATCAGAAACTGTTTGTGGAATTTCTACTGCTGCTGCTACGAATTCTTCTGTGTCTTCTTCGAAGTAACACATTAGTTTTTCATCTCTCAGAATCCTCCAAGGATCTCTGTCTTGCACCTTCTTTTAAGTGTTGCATAATTTTCAGTTTTCCATCGAAAATTACGCCCTGGGAATAACAATCTTAAAGCTTGATTTTTCAAGATGGAAAACTTTCGTGCTTCACTAATCAATTCTAACTTCACCAAGTTAGAGCAATTTGATGGAGAGCACTATCAAGTCTGGAAGAGGAAGCTTACTCTCAATCTTCAACTTTCCGAAGTTGACCACGTGTTAACCGAGGAAGAACCAACTGTTCCAGAAACTGGGTCTGCAGCCGCAATTACTGCTGCTACTAAAAATCAGGCCAAATGGAGAAGGGAGAATAGCATCTGTAGGCTTTTAATCATAAATGCTATGAAGACTCTCTAGCAGAATCATATTCAAAGAAGACAATTGCCAGAGAGATATAGGAGTCTCTGGAGAAACTTTACGAAGATGACAAAAATAGGAGCAAGACATTTACCGTTGAAAAATAACATAAGTTGCTCTTTGAAGACTAGAAGTCTATGCTGTCGTAGGTGAAGGAGTTCCTGAAGCTGCGACAGAAGTTGGAAGATGAGGCAATGCCCCTCACCGACAAGTTTGTTACTGGAGAGATCGTCTCAAAGCTCTCCACTGGGTGGAGCAAGTTCTATGCAAACATGCATAGAAAGAAGTTGGAGATCAGTTTGGAAGATCTCCTACAAGAAATCTATGTTGAGGACTAGATGAGGGCTCAACTGAAGGTGGACGCACTATCCAAACAGATGGCTAACGCCAATTTGGTTCACACCAAGGAATACAAGAAAAAGCAGGCGGCTTCCCACAGCAAGAAGAAAGACCCCAATAATCTGAAAGTGAAGGGGACTTCCTTCAAACAACAGAAGGCAAAGTCTCAGATGCCTTGTTTCAAGTGTGGCAAGAAGGGCCACTTCAAGAGTGAATGCAAATCCAAGCCCAAGCAATCAGAGTAAGGTGAGCCTAGTAAGGTTTCAATGATCACTAACGTTATTGCAATGATTGCACAGGTTACTGCGGTGAGGGCTGACCCTGAATGATAGGTAGACACTGGTGACACCTACCACGTATGCTCAAGCAAGGAATGGTTCACCACCTACACACCAACTTCTGAAGTTGTTATGGTGGCGAACCAGGCACAAGTTAAAGTACAAGGGATCGGGACGGTGGTCTTGAAGCTGACTTCTAGAAAGTCTCTGACGCTTCAAGGTGTGAAGCATGTACCTGCTACCGCAAAGAACCTGATCTCTGGAGGCCTACTCTGCAACGCAGGCCTAAGGATGGACATCAATGCTGGCCAGATGATGATATCCATAAAGAGAACATACTTCGAAAAAGCATTTTATACCAAAGGAATGTTTAAGGTTCAGCTTGTAAAACAGTCCAATGTTGTTAATGCAATCACTCATTCTGCTTATACTCTTGAGTTGTGGCATAATAGACTAGGATATGTTCGTTGTAAAAGAATAAACAAAATGTCTAGTCTATGACTTATCTCCAAATGTGGGGGTAAGGTAGAGAAACATGAAGCTTGTGCTCAGACGAAGATCACAAGGAAGCCCTTTCCTCGGGTTAATCGAAGCACAAATCTTCTGGAGTTTGTACACTCTGATATCTGTAACTTCAAACAGTTCTCTACAAAGGCCGGGATGAAGTATTTTATAACCTTCATCGATGACTTCTCAAAGTATGCGTTCATCTACCTACTGAAAGCCAAAGACGAAGCATTCGAGAAATTCAAGGAGTTTAGGACCGAGGCTGAACGACAGACTAGACAACAACTCAAGAGAATAAGTGATCGAGGAGGAGAGTACCGGTCTAATGAATTCGCATCGTTCTGCAAAGAATATGGAATTATCAATGAGACTACTGCTCTGTATTCTCTTCAATCTAACGGAGTAGCAGAGAAGAAGAACAGAACGTTGACAGAAATGATAAATTCAATACTGTTGACTGCGGGTCTTCCAAAATGCTATTGGAGAGAAACTGTATTGACGGCCACTTTTATTCTAAATAGAGTGCCTCATGCAACTTCAGATGTTACTCCTCATGAACTCCGGTTCAAAGTCAGACCAAACTTGAATATCATTCGAGTATGGGGGTGTCTGGCTTATGTGAAGCTTCCAGATCTGAAGATCCAGAAGCTCGGGATAAGGACTACGAAGACGATCTTCTTAGGTTATGCCGAGAAGAGTGATGCTCGAAAATTTCTTGATATTGAATTAAATCATATTATTGAATCTCGCGACGCAGAATATTTTCAAGACAAGTTTGCAAGGCACAAGAACATTATTCTTGCGGATATTCCGGAGAACAATGAGGGTGCACAGGAAAATGAAGCTTACAATGAGAACGTAGTCCAAGAAGATGTTGTTGAAACAACGGTTGAACCAGAACTCGCTGAGCCGTTAGCTAAGCGTGTGAGGAGGCCGAAGGACTTCGGAAATGACTTTGTTACCTATCATATGGAATCATATCCACTTACCTATAATGAGGCGATGAAGACCAGAGATGTTATTTTCTAGAAGGAGGAGATAGACAATGAAATTGATTCAATCATCTCTAATAACACTTGGGTGTTGGTTGATCTTCCTGAAGGAGCAAAACCTATCGGATGCAAATGGATCTTCAAGAAGAAGATGAAAGCAGATGGAACTATTGACAAGTTCAAGGCTAGGCTAGTAACCAAGGGATTTTCTCAGAAGCAGGGGATCGACTACTTTGACACGTATGCTCCAGTAGTCCGGATGACCACCATCAGAATGTTGATTACTCTTGCAGCAATACATAAGTTGGTGATACATCAGATGGATGTTAAAACGGCTTTCCTAAATGGCGAGCTGACCGAAGAGATTTACATGCAACAGCCAGAGGGACTTATCGTCAAGGGTCTTGAAGACAAAATCTACAAGTTGGTGAAATCCTTATACGGTCTTAAACAAACTCCCAAGATGTGGTATGAGAAGTTTGACAAGGTTATAAGGTCAAACGGCAACAGGGTCAGCGAGACGGACAAGTGTGTTTAAACAAAGTTCGCTGATGGAAAAGGTATAATCGTTTGTCTATACGTGGACGACATGTTGATCCTAGGTACAGATATGGGCTGTGTCATAGAGACAAAGAAGTTTATCTCAACTAAGTTCAGTATGAAGGACTTGGAGGAAGCTGATGTGAACTTAGGGATCAAGATCATTCGGACAGACACTGGACTGGCGCTATCACAGTCTCATTATATTGAGAAGATGATCACACGCTACGGATATCAAGATCTTCCAGGGATCGATACGTCTTACAGGTATGATCTGAAGCTGAAGCCTAATTCGAGAGAAAGTGTCAGGCAGCTGGAGTATGCAAGCGTCATCGGGAGTTTGGTGTATGCTACTACTGCTACAAGGCCTGCTTTTACCGTGGGAATGCTGAGTCGTTTCACGAGCAAACCAGGCATTGAGCACTGGAAAGCTGTGAAACGGGTAATGAGATATCTCAAGAAGACTCAGACATATGCACTGCACTACAGCGGAGATCTGCTGGTAGTAGAAGGCTTCAGTGATGCCAGCTGGTGCTCAGAGTTGGAGAGTGAGAGGTCCACAAGTGGATTCATTTTTACAGTAGGTAGAGCTGCTATATCGTGGAAGTCGAACAAGCAGACTATGCTCTCTCGTTCCTCCATGGAATCTGAGTTTTTTGTACTAGATACCGCAACGGAATAGCTTCGGGAGCTCATGTATGATCTTCCAGTGGTTGGGGCGCAAATACCGACAATTCCGATATACTGCAACAACCAGGCGACTGCGGCAGTGGCATCAAATGACATCTTCAACGGGAAGAAGAGGACTGTGCGGTTAAAGCACAGGGTAGTACACGATCTCATCAAGAGAGGTGTTATTGCGATGATTGATATTCGGAGTCAGGAGAACCTGGCGGATCCATTCACCAAGGACCTCAAGCGCCAGCTGGTCGATGACACAGCAAGTAAAATGGGCTTGAAGACATTCTGATATTATGTTATTGCAATCCTACCATAAAGTTTTATGCTATTAGTTCAAAGAGAAATCTACTAGGCATCTAGCTTTTGGTTTAAGGGAGGATCACTAACTGGAAAAAATATCAGGAACAGTGGGTATATGTCCTCTGTAGCATGGAAAGGTTACGGACCTACAACCACTGTTGTGTACTATTATGTTCTGCGAAAAACGGATCCTGTGATGTGGATGGCTTAAACGCCTTAATGAGTTATCAGGCAGAGTGAATGCCTGGTGTGCTTTACAGGAAGTACGGTAGAGCAGCACTACAAGGAGTGAAACTCCATACTATAGTGGGATGATTCCACCATGAGGTTCCCGGGGGGTAATGCCTCGACTTTGCTAGCCAAGTCACAGCAGCGTAGCACCGCAAATAGGCAGGTAGCCTAATGCTGTATGATAAAATTAAAGAGGGGTAGACATCACTACAAAGGAGAGGATGTCTCCATGTTACAGTGACACGACACCATAATGAGGTACTCGAATAGGGGTAAAGCCTCGACATTGCAAGCCATGTCGTTACGGCGTAACACCACAAGGGAGCCTAAGGCTTTATGCTGGGTAGTTTGGCACTACAAAGAGGCTTGTGACCTCATGCTACTGTAGTATGACACTACGATGAGGTTCCTAGGTGAGGGTAATGTCTCAGCTTTAGGCCATGTCATAGCGGCGTAGCACCGCAAGGGAAGCGCAAGGCTTCATGCCATATCTATTTAATAAAGAACTCACCTATAGTGTATAGACAGAGATATCAGGCCGTCTCTTGAGGGTAAACTTGTAGATGCCCAAGATTATACACTGAAACCAGGCTGGCACAAGACCTTTACTGTGCAGCCAGAAGCACATGTAACTACATTATGTAAGTGGAAAGAATTTCAGCTATGGTGCAGAATTCAAGGCTTAGTCCATTCTTGTATTATAGTCGGTTGTTTGACCCATACAAAAAGATTCAAGTCGTCAGCGACATCTCTCCTAATGCATGATGGACAGTTAATGTGGAGAACACTCAAAATCTATATATCGAGATATGTGGGAAATTGTTGAAGCTTTTCCTTTGTATGTAGAGAAAGCATGCTTTCAATACATGCCTAAAGAAATTTAGTCCCACATTGAAAAAGTACCATGAGTTGTATCTCAATATATACTTGGTATGATGTTGAGATGAGCACATAGGGTGGTGACCCTAAAGAGGGAACCATATGGGTGATTTTACTAGGAGGTAACGACAAAACTCCATGGTAAAGCTTAATGCTTTTTGCTCTTGGAATTTTATTCTATTGGAGCTAAGCCCCGTAGGGGCTTAGCGACTCGGACTCGGACTCGAACTAGGACTCGGACTCGGGCTCATGGGCTCATGAGACCTTAATGTGGCGTTTTGTTAGCGCACTTTGCACTTAGCACGTCTGCATCGTCGCTAGGCGCATAGTGCGATTAACTTGCGCTCGTTGTGCGAGCCTATTGTACAGCCATTAGCGTGCCAGTTTGCCCTGCCCGATCGTGCGACCAGATGGCGCACCAGTTGGCGTGGCCAGATGGCGCGGCCTGATCATGCGGCCAGATGGCGCACCAGTTGGTGCAGCCAGATAGCGCTGCCAATGGTGCAGCAGTTGGCGCTGCTATTAGCGCAGCGGTTGGCACTGGGTGCGCACGGTGCACGTGTTGCGCATGTGCGCGCGGGAGCAGATGGCGCCATTGGCGTAGTGACGCAGTTGGCGACGCTGTGCGCCAATTAGCTCATATCGTGTCTGTGCACGATTGATCAGTTACTGAATGTTCGGGACAATTTTTTCCACGTCCCGAACATTCTGCTAACTGGACAGTTATAGTGGGGGCTTATATAAGATTCTCTTCTCTCTCTCAGTGACTAAGTGTTCCTAACACAATTCCTTACGAATTTTTGAGAGTTCAAGAGAAAAGAGAAGTTGTGCACCAGCGCCATTCAGCGCAGGAGTCCGGGCCATCCGAGGTGTCAGAAGAGCGTAGTGTTCCAATGTTCTCCGTCGAACTTGCTGGTTCCTGGAAGCGTTCGTGGGGGGCGAATCAAGCTTTGAGCGCCGGTGATCATTCACCCCAGCAGGCTTTTTCCTTCTCTGATCTAATCATAACCTTCTGTTTATCTTCTGTCTACTTGTAACTCGTTCTGAACGATAACAGTTCTGATCTAATCAGAAACTGTTAGTAAAATTTCTGCTGCTACTGCTACGAATTCTTCTGTGTCTTCTTCGAAGTAACACATTAGTTTTTCGTCTCTCATAATCTTCCAAGGAACTTTGTCTTGCACCTTCTTTGAAGTGTTGCATAATTTTCAGTTTTCCATCGAAAATTATGCCTCGGGAATAACAAGATATACATGTGTGTGTGTGTGGTATATTTGGGTCACACATGAGTCTTGGGATGAATGTTAGCTTCAGGAACTTGGAAGAGGTTCAGTCCATTTAGACTGAACATAGATGGTATCAGTCTTAGTATTGGACTGAGTTAGACTTTGTATCAGTCCTATGACTGAATAGGATTCAGTCCTTAGACTGTGTGGTATCAGTCGAAGTAGGGACTGAATGTATCAGTCCTTTACAGAATGGTATCAGTTAATAGACTAATGGTGTTCAGTCCACAAGACTGAATGTGGCTTCAGTATTAGTCTTAGACTGATATCTTGAACAGTCATTAGACTGATGGTGCGCGCGGTGCGCAAGTTGTACGGGTGGCGCAAGTGGCGCACGTTGTGCGCCAGTTGATTCAGATCGTGTCTGTGCATGATCTGAGCGGTTACAGCACGTTCGGAGTGGTTTTTCCCATGTCTCGAATGCTCTGCTAACTGGACAGTTGCAGCGCGAGCCTATATAAGGTATCTTCTCTCTCACAGTGCAGATAGATAAGAAAAATACAAGTGTACAGAATTTCTTACGAATTCCCACATACTTTGAGAGAGAAGAGAAGGGTTGCACCAGCGTTACTTTGCACAGGAGTCTGTGCGCCATTCGAGAAGTCAGAAGAGCGGAGTATTCCAAAGTTCTCCGTCGAACTTGCTGGTTCCTGAAAGCTGTTCGTTTGGGACGAATTAAGCTTTGAGCAACGGTGATCATTCACCCCAGCAGATTGTTCTTCCACCATTCGCCTGTCATCGTTGCTGCTGCTAGCAATTCGATTGGATACTTTTTTTTACAAGTACTACTTTCGTTTGCTGCTATAACGAAATCTTTTTAGATTTTCGTTATCCAGAATCCTCCAAGGATCTCTGTCAAGCACCTTCTTTGAAGTGTTGCTAGAAACATTGTTTTTACAATCGTTTCATTTTCTCAGTTTTCTATCAAAAATTGCACCCCGGAACTAACAATGTGCATATATATATATATAGAGGTATAGTGGTATCTATAATTAGGTACTGTTATGAACTTAGTAAGGGGTTGAGATTTACCTAGTTATAAAGGCTAAATCAACAATGAAGCATCATGCTTTTTGCACTTAGGAATTAATTTCCAATGGACCTAAGCCCTGTAGGGACTTAGCGACTCGGACTCGGACTCGGGCTCATGGGCTCATGAGGCGTAATGTGGCATTTTGTTGCCGATCGCGCTGCTAGATGGCACGACCAATTGGCGCTGACTAATTGGCGCGGCCTAGAGGAACGTCCAGTTGCGCAGCCAGGTGGCGCACCCAGTTGCGCGGTCCAGAGGCGCACCCACTTGCGCGGCCCAGTGGCGCGCCAGTGGGCGCTGCCTGTTGGCGCACGGTTGGCGTAGGTTGCGCAGGTGGCGCAAGTGGCACTATGCGCACGGTGTGCAAGGTGCGCGCGGTGCGCAAATTACGAGGGTAGCGCATGTGGTGCGCGTTGTGCGCCAGTTGACTCAGATCGTGTCTGTGCATGATCTGAGCGGTTACAGCACATTCGGAGCAGTTTTTTCCACGTCCCGAACGTTCTGCTAACTGGGCAGTTGCAGCGCGGGCCTATATAAGGTCTCTTCTCTCTCACAGTGCAGATAGATAAGAAAAAGACAAGTGTTCAGAATTCCTTACGAATTTCCACAGACTTTGAGGGAAAAGAGAAGCGTTGCACCAGCGTTACTTTGCACAGGAGCCCGTGCACCATCTGAGGAGTCAGAAAAACGGAGTGTTCCAAAGTTCTCTATCGAACTTGCTGGTTCCTGGAAGCTATTCGTGTGGGGCAAATTAAGCTTTGAGCAACGGTAATCATTCACCCCAGCAGATTGTTCTTCCACCATTCACCTGTCATCGTTGCTGCTGCTAGCAATTCGATTGGATACTTCTTTTTAGAAGTACTACTTTCGTTTGCTGCTATAACGAAATCTTTTTAGATTTTCGTTATCCAGAATCCTCCAAGTATCTCTGTCAAGCACCTTCTTTGAAGTGTTGCTAGAAACATTATTTTTACAATCGTTTTATTTTCTCAGTTTTCTATCAAAAATTGCGCCCCCGGACTAACAATCTCAAAGCTTAATTAACGAGATGGAAAACTTGAATGCTGCACTCATCAATCCTAACTTCATAAAGTTATAACAGTTTGATGGAGAGCATTATCAAGTCTGGAAGAGGAAGGTTACTCTCACTATTCAACTCAGAGAAGTTGATTACGTGCTGTTTGAGGAGGAACCTATTGTTCCAGAGACTGGATCTGCAGCAGCAATCTCTGCGGCTACTAAGAACCAGGCCAAGTAGAGAAGGGACAATAGCATTTGTAGGCTTATGATCCTAAATGCTATGTAAGACTCCCTTGCTGAATCATATTCAAAGAAGACTATTGAGTATTGCCAGAGAGATTTGGGAGTCTCTGGAGAAACTGTACGAGGATGATAAGAATCGTAGAAAGATATTTCTTGTTGAAAAATATCACAAGTGGTTTTTTGAGGACGAGAAGCCAATGCTGTCGTAGGTGAAGGAGTTTCTAAAACTGCGACAGAAGTTGAAAGACGAGGCGATGCCCCTACTCGACAAGTTTGTTGTTGGAGAGATCGTTTCGAAGCTCCCTGCTGGGTGGAGCAAGTTCTATGCAAACATGCATAGGAAGAAGTTGGAGATCACTCTCGACGATCTCCTGCAGGAAATCTACGTTGAGGACCAAATGAGGGCTCAACTGAAGGTGGACGCATTGTCCAAGTAATTAGCTAACGCCAATCTGGTTCATACCAGGAAACCAAGGGGAAAGCATGCGGCTTCCCACAGCAAGAAGAAGAACCCTAACAATCTGAACGTTAAGGGGACTTCCTTCAAGCAAAAGAAGGCAAAGTCTCAGATGCCTTGTTTCAAGTATGGCAAGAAGGGCCACTTCAAGAATGAATGCAATGCAAAGACCAAGCAATCAGAGCAAGGAAAGCCTAGCAAGGTATCTATGATCACTGACGTTGTTGCTATGAGTACGCAGGTCGATGCGGTGGCGGCTGACTCTGACTGGTAGGTAGACACTGGAGCCACCTGCCATGTCTGCTTCAGCAAGGAGTGGTTTACCACCTATACACCAACTCCTTTAGTGGTTATGGTTGCAAACCAGGCACAAGCTGAAGTGCTCGAGATCGGGACGTTGGTTTTGAAGCTGACTTCGGGGAAGTCTCTGACGCTTCAAGGTGTGAAGCATGTACCAGGCATTGAGCACTGGAAAGCTATGAAACGGATTATAAGATATGTCAAGAAGACTCAGACATATGCACTGTACTACAGCGGAGAAACGCCGGCAGTGGAAGGCTTCAAGGTGTGAAGCATGTACCAGGCATTGAGCACTGGAAAGCTGTGAAACGGATTATAAGATATGTCAAGAAGACTCAGACATATGCACTGTACTACAGCGGAGAAACGCCGGTAGTGGAAGGCTTCAATGATGCCAGTTGGTGCTCAGAGGTGGAGAGCGAGAGGTCTACAGGTAGATTCATTTTCACAATGATTGAAGCTGCTATATCGTGGAAGTCGAAAAAGCAGACTATGCTCTCGCGGTCATCTATGAAATTTGAGTTCTTTGCACTTGATACCGCAACAGAGGAAGCAAAATAGCTTCGGGAGCTCATGTATGATCTTCCAGTAGTTGGAGCACAAATACCGGCAATACCGATATTCTACGACAACCAGGCGACTACGGTGGTGGCATCAAATGACCTCTTCAATGAGAAGAAGAGGACTGTGCGGTTGAAGCACAGGGCAGTACACGATCTTATCAAGAGAGGTGTAATTGCAGTGATTGATGTTCGGAGTCAGAAAAACCTGGCGGATCCGTTCACCAAGGACCTCGAGCGCCAGCTGGTCAATGATACAGCAAGTAAAATGGACCTGAAGACATTCTGATATTGTATTATTGCAATCCTACCATAAAGTTTTATGCTATTAGTTCAAAGAAAAATCTACTAGGCATCTAGATTTTGGTTCAAGGGGGGACCATTAATCGGAAGAATATCAGGAACGGTGGGTACATGTCCTATTGGGCATTTAGAGGTTACAGACCTACAACCACTATTGTCTACTGTTATTTTCTGCAGAAAATGGATCATATGGGAAGGTTGGCTTAAACGCCTTAATGAGTTCTCAGCCAGAGTGAATGCCTGGTGTGCTTTACAGGAAGCACGGTAGCTCAATACTACAAGGAGTGGAACTCCATGCTACTGTGGGTTGACTCCACCATGAGGTTCCCGAAAGGGGTAATGCTTCGGCTTTGCGAGCCAAGTCACAGCGGTGTAGCACCACAAATAGACAGGTAGCCTAATGCTGTATGTTGAAATTAAAGAGGGGTGTAGTCAGCACTACAAAGGGGAGGAGTTCCTTATGTTACAGTAGCACGACACCACAATGAGATACCCGGATAGGGGTAAAGCCTCGGCCTTGCAAGCCATATCATTGCGGCATAACACTGCAAGGGAGCCTAAGGTTTCATGCTTGGTAGTATGGCACTACAAAGAGGCGGTGACCTCATGCTACAGTAGTATGACACTACGATGAAATTTTCGGTAGGGGTAATGCCTCGGCTTTAGGCCACGTCATAGCGACGTGGCACCGCAAGAAAAGCGCAAAGCGCTTCATGCCATATCACTTTAACAAAGAACTCACCTATAGTGTATGGAAAGAGATAGCATGCCGTCTCTTGAGGGTAAACTTGTAGACGCCCAAAATCATACACTGAAAGCAGGCTGGCACAGGGCCTTTAATGTGCAGCCAGAAGCACATATAACTACATTATGTGACTGGAAAGAATTTTAGCTATGATGCAAAATTCAAGGCTTAGTCCATTCTTGTATTATAGTTTGTTGTTTGACCCATGCAGGAAGATTCAAGTCGTTAGCGACATCTTTCCTAATGCATGATGGACAGTTACTGTGGGGAACACTCAAACCCAGGGGATTGTTGGAATTTTGGCCTTTGCATTGGAAACTTTAGCCCCACATCGACTAGGCCAAAAGAAATGTATCTCTATATATAAGCTATACTTATTTAGAGATGCACAAGTGGTGTAGAAGTGCACATGGGTGCGCCATATGGGGGTATTTTTCTAGTAGAAAAAATGCCAAATCAACAATGAAGCATTCATGCTTTTTGTTCTTGGGAATTAATTTCCAATGGAACTAAGCCCCGTAGGAGCTTAGCGACTCGAACTCGGACTCGGACTCGGGCTCATGGGCTCATGAGGCGTAATGTGGTGTTTTGTTGGCACACTTTGCACTTAGCACGTCAGCATCATCGCTAGACGCAGAATGCGCTTAAGTTGCGCTCGTTGCGCGAGCCACTTGCGCAGCCGATCGCGCTGCCAGATGGCGCGACCAATTGGCGCTGACCAATTGGCACAGCCAAGTGGCGAGCCCAGTTGCTCGGGCCAGTGGCGATCCCAGTTGCGCGGACAGGTGACGCACCCAGTTGCTCGGTCCAGTGGCTCGCCAGTGGGCGCTGCCTGTTGGCGCAGGTTGCGCAGAGTGCGCAGGTGGCGCTGTGCGCACGGTGTGCAAGGTGCGCATGGTGCGCAAGTTGCATGGGTGGCGCAAGTGGCGCACGTTGTGCGCCAGTTGATTCAGATCGTGTCTGTGCATGATCTGAGCGGTTATAGCACGTTCGGAATAGTTTTTTCCATGTCCTCGAACGTTCTGCTAACTGGACAGTTGCAGCGCGGACCTATATAAGGTCTCTTCTCTCTCACAGTGCAGATAGATAAGAAAAAGATAAGTGTTCAGAATTCCTTACGAATTTTCATATACTTTGAGAGAGAAGAGAAGGGTTGCACCAACGTTACTTTGCACAGGAGTCCGTGCGCTATCCGAGGAGTCAGAAGAGCAGAGTGTTCCAAAGTTCTCTGTCGAACTTGCTAGTTCCTGGAAACTGTTCGTATGCGCCGTATCGGACGTCATTGATATTTCACACTTGATCTCTGGCGAGTACATTCTCTGATAAATTTTCGTTTATGGTATTTTCTATATTTCATATATTTAGTGTAGATATCCTTGATTCTCAACACCTTGGTTACACGGATTGGTACTTCCGGATACCGTCATGGGATGTTATTTCTTGTTTATCTTGGTGTATCTTGTGCAAGTCCCGTTGTAGTTCTTATACAATATATGGACACCGATTCTCGAAAAAACTTGCTACCTTCTCCTAGAATTCCGTGTCGTAACGTGTCATGGTTGGATCCACTGTACCAGTCGGGGGCGGAGAATATTAGTCTAGATGTGTGGTCAATACCCTCCTTGTGCAAGTCTAGTTCCTTGTGAGTGTTAATCATACACCTCACGTATAATTAACCAGACCATAAAACTTTGTGCAAGTTCCCAAGTCGGCCACATGTCGAAGCTAATATTCACTCACATAGATAGTATGATTCTAGACTCTTGTACATGATATAACCTATTTTATTGTTCTTGCTCTACTTTACAGCTTTACCATGCCATGCTACTTTCATGTACACTTTACTTATTTTCGTACATTCTCTATATTTACTGTTACATAGTCCATATCATTTACTGGAACTGTTGTTGGAAATGTACCTTGCTCCAATCCTGACTAGATATATTTTTCAGACGACGGCGAGGACGAGTGCACCACATACTATGATCCACATGACATAGTGGGTATAGACCAGGAGACCCTAGCCCAGCAGGATTTAGTTCCAGCTGAGGAAGCTTTAGTGGTGACTCAGTTAGACTAGGTTTTGACTGAATTCTATCTCCAGCTTTATCAGTTAGACTAGGCTTTAGGGTGCACGCGGTGCACGTGTTGCGCATATGCGCGCGGTAGCAGATGGCGCCTTCGGCGCAGTAGCGCAGTTGGCGCGCTCTGTGCGCCAATTAGCTCAGATCATGTCTGTGCATGATTGAGTAGTTACTGAACGTCCAGTACAGTTTTTTCCACTTCCCGAACATTCTGCTAACTGGACGGTTACAGTGTGGGCCTATATAAGCTTCTCTTCTCTCTCTCTCTCTCAGTGACTAACTGTTCATAACACAATTCCTTACGAATTTCTGAGAGTTCAAGAGAAAAGAGAAGTTGTGCACCAGCGCCATTCAACGCAGGAGTCCGGGCCATCCGAGGAGTCAGAAGAGCGTAGTGTTCCAAAGTTCTCCATCGAACTTGCTGGTTCCTGGAAGCTTTTCATGTGGGACAAATCAAGCTTTGAGTGCCGGTGATCATTCACCCCAGCAGGCTTTTCCTTCTCTGATCTAATCATAACCTTCTATTTATCTTCTGTCCACCTGCAACTCATTTTGAACGAGAACAGTTCTGATCTAATCAGAAACTGTTAGTGGAATTCTGCTGCTGCTGCTACGAATTCTTCTGTCTTCTTCGAAGTAACCCATTAGTTTTTCGTCTCTCAGAATCTTCTAAGGATCTCTGTCTTGCACCTTCTTTGAAGTGTTGCATAATTTTCAGTTTTCCATCGAAAATTACGCCCCGGGAATAACAAGATATACATGTGTGTGTGTGTGGTATATTTGGGTCACACATGAGTCTTGGGAAGAATGTTAGCTTCAGGAACTTGGAAGAGGTTCAGTCCAGTTGGACTGAACAGAGATGGTATCAGTCACAGTATTGGACTGAGTTAGACTTTGTATCAGTCCTATGACTGAATAGGATTCAGTCCTTTGACTGAGTGTGGTATCAGTCGAAGTAGGGACTGAATGTATCAGTCCTTAGACTGAATGGTATCAGTCATTAGACTAATGGTGTTCAGTCCACAGGACTGAATGTGGCATCAGTATCAGTCTTAGACTGATATCTTGATCAGTCATTAGACTGATGGTATTTCAGTCCCAAGACTGAATGTGGTTTCAGTCCTTGACTGAAGGTTCAGTCTTGAGACTGAACATGGTAGGGGATATGTTTGTGTTCATGTAGACTGATATGAGGAAAAAGGGGAAGGTAGTTGGGGGTATGAGATATATCATCTTGAACTGATTGAATGGAAGTGTTCAGTTGGACTGAACTGGGAGAGTAAGAAGAGGGGTGTTTGTTTCAAGTTTGGACTGAAATGGTAGGGATGATTTGAATGTATCAGAAAATGGACATTAGATAGAGAGGGAGAGTAATAGGAAGATAGGCAAGTGAAGAGGGGGACTGTGCAGGATTGAAGGTATTGGGGAAGATTTGTTAACAGGTAGTCTTAGAAGAACTGAATTAGGACTGAGAATAGGAAGTTAGTATCAGTCAATAGACTGATATGGTTTGTTTCAGTCATTTGACTGAAGGGAATGATTTGATGATCAGTAAACTGATATTTAGGAAGAGGAGTTTGAAGTGGAATCAGTCCACAAGGACTGAATATATGTATCAGTCTTAGACTGATTAGGATGATCAGTCCCTAAACTGATTTGGGTGATCAGTTATAAACTGATTTTGATATCAGTTCTTCAACTGATTCTTGTTTCAGTCTTAGGACTGAACAACCAGGAATAGGGGTGGGGGGGGGGGGGGGGGGGGGAGGGAATGTGATGTTCAGTCTTTGACTGAACTGATATGAGGGAATGTAGAGATAGGTAGTTGGTGATTATGGATGGGGTTGTGTCCTATATAATGTACACATATATATATATAGAGGTATAGTGGTATCTATAATAGGTACTGTTATGAACTTAGTAAGGGGTTGAGATTTACCTAGTTATAAAGGTAGGTGATGTTACTATCTATCTATCTATATTTATATATATATATATATTTTTTTTTCTATATATATATATATATATATATATATATATATATATATTTATATATATATATATATATATATATATATATAGTTAAAGGTTTTACCAAGGTAAGAAACCTAGATAAGGGAAGTATATACACATGAGTTGAGTAGTGTATCAAGGTAGGAATAGGGGATTTAACCTAGAGTTGACTTGGTTTGACCATTTGTCCTAGAATTGTCCTATTGACCTAGAAATGAACTAGTATGACTTATTTTCATTTCCAAACATGATATTAATATAATATTCCATATTTAGGTCTTCGAGGCATCTATCAAACGTCGTTGATATTTCACACTTGATCTCAGGCGAGTACATTCTCTGATAATTTTTCGTTTATGATATTTTCTATGTTTCATATATTTAGTGTAGATATCATTGATTCTCGACACCTTGGTTACACGGATTGGTATTTCCGGATCCCATCATGAGATATTATTCCTTGTTTATCTTGGTGTATCTTGTGCAAGCCCCATTGTAGTTTTTGTGCAATGTATGGACACCGATTCTCGAGAAAATTTGCTACC
Organism: Iris pallida; assembly: GCA_029216955.1. Classification (NCBI taxonomy): domain Eukaryota; kingdom Viridiplantae; phylum Streptophyta; class Magnoliopsida; order Asparagales; family Iridaceae; genus Iris; species Iris pallida. The sequence continues at coordinate 45,893,492 of JANAVB010007399.1, forward strand.
TTCTCCTAGAATCTCGTGTCGTAACGTGTCATGGTTGGATCCACTGTACCAATCGGGGGTGGAGAATATTAGTCTAGATGTGTGGTCAATACCCTCCTTGTGCAAGTTTAGTTCCTTATGAGTGTTAATCATACACCTCACGTATAATTAACCAGGCCATAAAACCTTGTGCAATTTTCCAAGCCGGCCACATGTCGAAGCTAATATTCACTCGCATAGATAGTATGATTATAGACTTTTGTACATGATATAACCTGTTTTACTGTTCTTGCTCTAGTTTACAGCTTTACCATACCATGCTACTTTCATGTACACTTTACTTATTTTCGTACATTCTCTCTACTTACTGTTACATAGTCCATATTATTTACTGGAACTGTTGTTGGAAATGTACCTTGTTCCAATCCTGACTGGATATATTTTTCAGACGACGGCAAGGACGAGTGCACCACCTATTATGGTCTACATGACGTAGTAGGTATAGACTAGGAGACCCTCGCCCAGCAGGGTTTAGTTCCAGCTAAGGAGCCTTTAGTGGCGACTCAGTTAGACTAGGTTTTGACTGAACTCTATCTCTAGCTTTATCAGTTTGCCTGTTTATTATTTCAGACAAGTATATTTATATTTGACTCAGACTCTGGATATGTATTTGATACTTTGCACTCTGGATAAATCTCTTTTGTCAGAATCATTTATCGTGCCTTTATATTTTTCTCATAGAATTGTGATTGAGTATGCTATTTCATATTTGTCCTCCAATTGGAGAGGAGATATATTGACACGTTATTATATTTACTGTATTTATAGTAGACCTAGAAAACGTTCTACCGCCGACTCTGCAGCATAGGCTGGGCATTGTCACGCATTCGTGCCCCTATATCGGGTGTGGGTCGTGAAAACTGCATTGCTCGGTAACATTTTTCCCTGATGGTTGTATTTTTTAGGATCTAAAGACAGGAAAGATGATTGGTAAGGGACATGTGGCTAGAGGCTTGTACTTGTTTGACGTACCTTCTTCGGTTGTCTGTACTAAGCGTGAAACTCGATCCTTTCGAGTTATATTGTCAGTTAGGCCATCCATCTGTCCAAGCTCTCCAAAAAATGTACCCGTCTTTAGATATTCCTAGTTCCTTTAATTGTACGTCGTGCCATTTAGCTAAACATCATCGGGTTCCCTATCTGGTGAGTCATAATAAAATTACTTCCGCTCCTTTTGAGTTGGTGCATTCTGATATATGGTGACCTTGTCCAGTAGAATCAACCATGGATTTCAAATACTTTGTTATATTTGTTGATGACTACTCTCGTGTCATGTTTGTTTATCTGATGAAAAATTGCTCCGAATTGTTTAACATTTGGTGAAATTTTTATGCTGAAATAAAAACACAATTTGGTGTTCCAATTAAATTTTTTAGGAGTGACAATGGTCGTGCGTATTTATCTCGTGAGCTCGATACTCATCTGGCCTGCAATGGCATCATCCACCAAACTTCATGTCCTTACATAGCACAACAGAATGGTGTGGTAGAGCGCAAGAATCGCCATCTCTTGGAAACAATGCGTGCTCTTATATTTCAAGCACATACTTCCAAGAGATTTTGGTCGGATGCGATTTTTTACTGCTTTTTATCTTATTAATCGCATGCCATCGTCAGTTTTCAATGGTAATACTCCCTTTTCCAGGCTACCGGACGAGAGCCATTTCCTCTGTCTCTCAGAATTTTTTGTTGCTTATGCTATGTACGGGATACCCGACCAACTTTTTCTAAATTAGATCCTAAGGCAATACAATGTATTTTTCTTGGGTATCCTAAAGACGAGAAAGAGTATCGGTATTTTTCTCCTGTCTTGAAGAGCTATTTTTTCACTCGGGATGTTAGCTTTGTTGAAACTGAATTTTCTCCACTTCCAGAAATGGGAAGATTTATGAAATGCCCAAAAACTAAAAAAGTTTTATGTAAAACCCACCGCTAAAAAAACTTTCATCGCATGCCCAGAATTAGAGAAACTTATCCAAAGCGGGTTCCAAATGACCCTTTTGCCCTTCCTTTTAATTTATTGGAAACACCTACAAAACTGCTCTTAAAAAAACGTTTCAATACTCCATCTTCTTTCATACGCTGCTCACTTTCGAATCTAGGTTTTCTCCTCAAAAATCTTCAAAAACTCGTCGAAAAATTTCGGAAAGACCGGGACGAACGACAAAAGTGCTAAAACGGAGGTCCAAACATCATTTTTTTGCGAATCTAAAATTTCGGAAGGCTGTCTAACTATGAAGCTGTTACTTTCAGTCTCCTCGACGATACGCTCATTTTGCGACAAACGGGACCTCGTTTCGACCTCCCAGTCAAAAGTTATGGCCCTCCAAAGTTTTAGCTAACCATAAAATGCAGGAGAATGGCATTCTCCGTCTTAATTTACACGGAGAATGACCATTCTCCGTCTTAATTAGGACGGAGAATGACATTATCCGTCTTAATTTACACGAAGAATGGTCATTCCAGTGTTAAAACGCAGGAGAATGACCATTCTCCGTGTTAGAAACACGGAGAATGCCATTCTCCGTGTTAAATGAAACGGAGAATGTCATTCTCCGTGTTAAATAAAACGGAGAATGGCATTCTCCGTCCTAATTAAGACGGAGAATGGCCATTCTCCGTGCTAAATTAAACGGAGAATGACCATTCTCCGTCTTAATTAGGACGGAGAATGCCATTCTCCGTGTAATTTATCACGGAGAATGGTCATTCTAGTGTTAAAACGCAGGAGAATGACCATTCTCCGTGTTAGAAACACGGAAAATGCCATTCTCCGTGTTAATTAGGACGGAGAATGCCATTCTCCGTCTTAAATAAAACGGAGAATGCCATTCTCCGTCCTAATTAAGACGGAGAATGACATTCTCGGTCCTAATTAAGACGGAAACGGAGAATGTCATTCTCCGTCTTAATTAGGACGGAGAATGGCATTCTCCGTCTTAAATAAAATGGAGAATGGCATTCTCCGTCATTCTCCGTCCTAATTAAGACGGAGAATGCCATTCTCCGTCCTAATTAAGACGGAGAATGGTCATTTCCAGTGTTAAAACGTGTAATTTAGTTTTTTCAGGAATAAAGAGTTTCGTTCTTCTTTCAAAGCGATGATAATTCTTATGGAAAAGAAGAAGAAAGATCTTCTCTCCACAATTGAAGATCTGAGTTCAAATGTCTCCACGATGAAGATGATGATGATGGTGATGATGATGACGAGCGATGATCTGAGTTCGACTGAAGAAAAACACACCGAACTACGAACGATCTTTGCGATCTCTGCTGAATATGAGAGCAATGGAATTCAGATTTCCCGTGAAGAAGAAGAAGACGAAAATCGCAATCCAGATCTGAGTTTTTTGAATTCAAATACATATAGATGACCAATTCGCGCGGAGGGGTAGTTTCGGTATTATAAAAATAGCAGTTTCTAGCGGGTGGCATCTAAAAGGGAATCTTGGAATATTTAACGTGAAAATACTTAATTCTGGGTATTTCATAAAACTTATCCAGCGGGTGGGTATTTCATAAAAGCCCACCCCGAAATTGGGTTTCTCAGCAATTTCCAGTCCAGAAACAATGGATCCGGTTCCCCAAGTTTATCCGGAAGAGGATTTTTTGCTATTTCCTGGTCAAACACAACAGCTCCCCATACGGATGCCCTCCCTTACCGAGCCAGTTTTCATGTCCGATGGTCCGGAGATATCAATTCAGTTTGTGCCGACATCACCCGCACGAACATCGCCAATGATGTCCACAGAGTCATCCTCCTATGGCTCTACTGATTCGCCTCCGCCTATTCCACCAACAGCCCCGCCTGTTCCGCCAGCAGCTCGTCCTCGTCGTGCATGTCATGATCATCCCTTTTATGTTGACAGCTACAATGGACTTACCAGTCACACTTAGTCTTTGGTGGCTACGATTAATGGGATTCAGATTCCAAAAAACACCGAGGACCCGGTTGGCGTGCTGCTATGAACGAGAAGATAAAAGCTCTCTGGGAGAACTATACTTGGGACATAGTCGATTTACCTCCCGGTAAACATGCAGTAGGTTGCAAATGGGTATTCACGATCAAGGTGAAACCAGATGGCTCTCTTGATCGCCTAAAGGCTCGTCTGGTGGCCAAAGGATATTCTCAGATCTATGGTGAGGATTATTTTGAGACCTTCTCTCCAGTTGCCAGAATGACGTATATTCGTGTACTTTTGTCCTTGGTTGTTCGCTATGATTGGCCATTGCTTCAGCTGGATATCAAGAATGCTTTCCTCTACGGGGATCTTGATGAAGAAGTATATGTGATGCAACCTCCCGACTTTGTTGCAAGGGAGGGTAAAATGTGTCATCTGCGGAAGGTCCTCTATGGTCTAAAACAATCACCTCGTACGTGGTTTGGTCGATTTACACATGTTACTCAGTTTGGTATGTGTCAACCAAAGAAGGATCATTCAGTAGTCTACCGACAGACATCAGCTGGAAGGATACTACTGGGTGTCTATGTCGATGATATTGTAATAATGGGAGACGACAACTAGGGTATTGCAGGCCTCAAGAAGTTTCTAGGAGAATAATTTCAAACCAAGGATATGCGATCATTGAACTATTTCTTGGGCATTGAGGTTACACGGGGTAAGTGGTACATTGTAACGTCTCAAAGGAAGTATGTGCTGGACATTCTGAATGATGCAAGCAAAGGGAGCAACCTCACCTATAAATTCAGGAGCTAAGTTATGTTCCGACGAGGGGGTCCTGATGACCAATCAAGATCAGTATCAACGAGTAGTTGGAAAACTCAACTACTTTGCAGTCATGACTTGTTCGGACATCTCTTTCGTAGTTAGTGTTGCAAGTAGACTTATGGCTTCTCCAAGAGTTTCACATTGGCAGGCAGTTCTCAAAATCTTGTGCTATCTAGTCAAGAATCCAGAAAAAGGAATTCGTAAGAAGAATCATGGACACACTCGTGTTGAGTGTTTTACTGATGCTGACTGGAGCGCAAGCCTGACAGATAGACGATCTACATTTGGCTAATCGGTATTTATTGGCATAAACTTGGTGTCTTGGAAAAGCAAGAAGCAGAGTGTGATAGCACGATCAAGTTTAGAAGTAGAGTATCGAGCCATTGCTCATGGCACAGCAGAGGTGTTATATATGAAGCATCTTCTACAAGAGTTGGGAGAAGAAGCATGATCGAGCACAACAGATATCAGGTGTTATAATCAGTCTGCTATCCATATTGCTACCAGTCCTGTATTTTATGAAAGGACGAAGCATATTGAAATCGACATTCATTTTGTCCGTGACGAATATACAAAGGGGATGATAAAATTTCACCATGTGAGGACCGTTGATCAGATAGCCGATATCTTCACGAAGCCTCTTTTAGGTCCTCGGGTTCAATTTCTATGTAACAACCTGGGTATAATTGACATCTATGCTCCAGCTTGAGGGAGGATGTTAAGTATTAATCTATTAAGTATTAGTGGATTTTAGTCCCACATTGCCTAGAACAAAAGTGAGAGGGATTAGCCTCTCCTATATATGTAGCACTCCTCATTAATAAAACATTATCCCATTATTCTATTCTACAAAAGGCTATCCCTTTCAATGTACCAATAAAAAATTTGGCCAACAGCGCATCATTCTTTGGTATATGGACTATCTGAGAATAGAAGTATGTCAGGTGCTGCCGCGGAGAACCTGTTCATTCATATGGAATCAGAGACTGAGGTTTGTATTTTGTAGAACAAACCACGTCATCCCATTCTGGAGGATAGGGTCGTGATATTCCTACCTTATGGAGTTCCTCATTTGAACTTATGAAATCTAATCGAGCATTGATATCTCAAATAGCTTCTTGAGTATCGATTGTCCGATGCGAAGAAGTCGACTGTGTGATAGTTGGTTGTGTTTGCTGTTTCACTGGCATGGAAGCACTTCCAACTATCGGAGAAGAAGAAGGGTTCAAAGTTAGCCAAGCTGCAACTTGAGCCACAGGAATTGGGCTAGGAGTGTGAGATTTAAGGAAGGTAGCTTACATGTTCATTGTCGCCTGCATCTGTTGCAACATTGTCATAACTCCTTGCAACGTGGTCTCAAAGTGCCTGAAGCTTAAAACCAGTGACAATCGAGCCAACGCTGCTAGGTCTCAACTCCAACCACTTCCGGGGGTACATTACCTACTATTCCCACACTAGCACATGTATACCTACACATGCTCTTGCATCCACCCACAGACCAGGAAGTATAAATTGAATAATTGACTTTGGGCATCCCGTCATGTCACGGGGGCCCATCATGAGTTCCAGAATTATACTCATCTGGCAACACTTGAAAGTATTCAGACTGCTGATGGTACTGCTTGGCCTATAGTGGGTGTACCCAAGGTTAAATGCACCCCTTCCATAACTCTTACTGATGTCTTGCATGCTTCATCTTTTCCTGTTAATCTATTGTCTAGTAGTGCCATTATTCTACAACTTAACTGTGTTGTTTCCTTTAACATTCCTAAGGTAATTTTTCAGGAGAAGGGAACAGGGAGACGGTTGGGGACTAGCACTTGGCATAAAAGGCTATGTTACTTGGATAGGGATGGACTGGATGTGTCACGCCCCAGAACCAGAATACTGGAGAGCGGGGGAATGACTCAGCCAGCTACGTATTACGGGTAGATGAATACCGTATAATACGATCAATGCTGTCTAAAAGACAAGGGGGTGCATACTACATGAAAGTCTCACTATGGTCACTTCACATCTATTGTCTCAATCATTCAAATAAGAAACAGAAATAGAGAACATGTAAGATAAAGCAGTAAGGCGTCCCAAACGCTCTGTCAAAATGTTCTTGATATCTGGCTTTACAAAACATAGCCAGATTGATGTAGCAAAAGTATACACAATTGTTATCAGCTGCAGTCTGACTTTAATTACAATTATGTAAAAGTAAGTACAAGACAATCCGACTAACATGTCGGTGCCAAACGGCTAAGTATAAAGTAGATAACAAAACGAGCGGGGAAGTAAGAAACCCACTCGAGTCCTCCTGCGATCATCCCTCTAGTGTTGACCATCTTGGAGGTAGAAGTAAGCTGAGTCCTCGGGAACCGGCTCTAAATCTGGCCATGCAAAACCAGAGAGGTTAGACCTCTAATAGCAAGTACCACAAGGAAGCACGACATGAGAACTAAAACCAGTAAGTAAGAGAATATAATAATAGATCTCTGCTTTCCACTAGGATTCACATCACATCACGACACTTCGAACCAACCTCCCAACCAAACAAGGACAGAAGTTGGCCCGTCATGTCCTGACATTCTGATCATCCCAGTTAGGTAACAGAGTAGTACAGTACACAAACAAATCATCTTGAACGGCCAATCAACTCCTATGGCTTGCTATTGTGAGTCCCAAGTTATCCTGGAATAATGCAATTAGGGATTCCGTAGTTCTTACTATGTGCAAGCAAGGCTAGTCTATCCAGTCAATCATGTGCGCCATGCATGAATTAGACGAGTCCTAGCAGGACGCCCGTCAATATACATTATACAATAATAATAAAAGCAGATACTGTTCCCTGCCCGTGTGGCAGTTTTACAGTATCTGTGGGAACCAGCCGGCCCGTCGGGTACTACTCGTCCCAAGGGGGCTGCCATGTAAGAACTCGGGAATCCATTCTCTCCATGCCATCATTATTTTATTTAACTTAATAGTCCCTATGTTGAGTGAAATCCCATGCCGTGGATCATGGTCATTCAAATGAGTACTTTCGTACGGGGTACGATATGCACAACTCTACAACGATACCAGTGCGGTTAGGTTGCAGGTCTTACATAGCGTAATGCAACAATCAAATCTAACCACGGTAATCATGCCTTGACCATAAAGTACACATGCTTCTTTTGTAGAAAATAAATAAGTAAATAAATAAATAAATAGATTGAAGCCTGCATGTGCATGTATGTCAATATTCGGGATCAGCCAGTCGATTACAATAGTTCATAACATGAACGTGTCTCATTCATTCAATTTCAATAAGACGACTAGCCAGTCTCTTAGTTCCGACTAGGAACGCATGATTAATTTAGTCAAGATAACCATTATTATCAATGGTGACAAGGCACGAAAGTCAATTAGCATTAAACGGGGTCGAGTCTATAACTCTCATGGTCAAGTCTCAGTCATACTGGGTATCTCAAAAATCAATCGGGACACAAGGCACATTCCACATAACAATTGATATTAACAATATTATCATATCATGATTTTTCGAGTTTATGCCAAAAAGGCGTAAGGATATAAAATGGACGTTAAATATCTAATAAAATATCAATATACAGGGCTATAGAAGATCCAGGGTAAGTAGGCTACGCTCATGTCAGCCTACGCTCAAGTCAGGCTACGCTCAAGTCAAAGAGGCAGCGTATGGGCTCCATACGACTCCTCACTATCCAAGTGAGCGTATGCAAGTCATACGCTCCCAAAAGGCAGCGTATGGACTCCATACGACTCCTGACCATTCAAGTCAGCATATGCAAGTCATACGCTCCCAAAAGGTAGCGTATTAACTCCATACGATATACGCTTCCAAAAGGTAGCGTATGCAAGACACACGCTTCCTAAAAAGGTAGCGTATGGACTCCAGACTGCGCTACGCTAAAGAGCGCGCACAGCTCAGTGACGCAAGCTAAAAAGCTAGTGTACACTGCTCACTGTCTTCTCCAAACAGCAAGAACTCCATGGTTGCACCCCAAAGCTTCAAAGGTCCATAACTTGGTCAAAACAAGTCCAAATCCAACTTTCCAAAGGTCAAAATTGGGTAGAATAAACTCTCTACAACATAGAACCATCAAAACTTGAAAACAAAGAAGTTTGATAGATCAAAACCACCAAACTCCGAAAATAACTCATTTCTAGATCTACAAAATTTAAGACTTCGAAATAAAAAATGCCAAGTTCTAAACTCTCTTAGGATCTTGCGAGGAAGATAAATGAACCATAAAACATGGGTTCTCATATGGAGCAAGTTGTACTTGCCTACGGTTGGTAGGTGGAGAGAGTAATGAAGAAGAAGAAGAGTAATGGTGAGAATGTAAGTTTATGAGGAGAGAGAAAGAGATGTAAGCTTTAAATAGAAAAAGGGGGTGGTAGGTGGGAGTTGGGCCGGGTCCAATGGGTCAAAGCCAACCCGAACCCAAATAAGCAAGACTAAGGCAGGGAATAAAAGCAGGAAATAAAATACAGGTAATAAAATTGCAGAAATATAATTGCAGGAAATAAATTAACATGAAAATTTAAAGAGCAGATTAATTGATTAACATAAAATTAAAGGAATTTAAATACAGGATAATACATGATAAATACTAAATAAATACATTCGAGTAGTGCACGTATAAAAATACGCATTCTGGGAACGGGGAGTGACATCTCTACCCTCCTTAGAAAAATTCCGTCCTCGGAATTTCAAACCCAAGCAGGATAGAAATATCGGGGCTAAGCTAATCTAAGTACAAGCAATTCAATCAAGCAATCATTTTACAATGTCCATAGCAAGTAACATATCTATACTTAACAATCTACGGTATCAAGCAATTCTACCCATAAGGTGATAAGCATGAGGAATCAAGACAATCAAGGTACACAGAAAAAGATATACCTTGTGAGTCAAACAGATGTGGATACCGTGATCGGATATCATCCTCACGTTCCCACGTTGACTCTTCCAAAGAGTGATGACCCCAAGCAACCCGGACAAGGTTAATTGTTCGGTTCTTGAGTATCTTCTCTCTTCGGTCCAAGATGGACACAGGCTGCTCCTCGTAAGACAGGTTGGTACCAACAACCAGTTCTGAATGATCGAGGATATGGCTTGGGTCCGATACATACCTTCGCAATTGAGATACATGAAACACGTCATGCACCTCTCGTAACGAAGGTGGAAGGGATAAACGATAAGCAACATCGCCTACCCTATCAAGAATAGCAAATGGGCCTGCGTATCGCGGACTCAACTTCCCGCGAACGCCAAATCTAATGACCCCACGGGTAGGTGAGATCCGTAAGAACACGTGGTCCTCAACAGAAAACTCTAGCGGCCTACGATGCTGGTCCGCCCAATGACGATGCCGATCCTGCGCAACACGAAGTCGCTCTCTAATTCCCTTAATCACTTCAACCGTCTGAATAATCATTTCTGGGCCTAGCATCTTCCTTTCCCCGATATCATCCCATGCTAGTGGCGATCTACACTTCTTACCATATAGTGCCTCAAATGGCGCCATCTGGATACTGGCTTGATAACTGTTGTTGTATGAGAACTCAACTAAGTGCAGGTGGCTTTCCCAAGATCCTCCAAAATTCAGAGTGCAAGCTCGCAACATATCTTCCAAAGTCTGAATTGTTCTTTCTGATTGCCCATCCGTCTGTGGATGGTAAGCCGTGCTAAATCTTAACTTGGTACCCAGACTATGATGCAAGCTCCTCCAGAAATGTGATGTAAAGCGGGTATCTCGGTCTGACACAATACTGACAGGGACTCCATGCTGCCTGACTATCTGTTGCATATACAACTCTGCCAACTTTTCTGTAGATTGCCCTACTCTGAAAGGAAGAAAATGTGCTACCTTTGTAAGCCGATCTACTATCACCCAAATAGCATCTTTACCACTTGGTGATCTCGGTAAACCGGTCACAAAGTCCATTGTAAATGCTCCCATTTCCATTCCGGGATGGGAAGCGGTTGCAATAATCCAGCTGGCCTCTGCTGTTCTGCCTTCACTTGCTGACATACCAAGCAACAGGAAACAAATCTAGCTATCTCTCTCTTCATCCCGTTCCACCAGAAGTGCTGTTTGATATCTTGGTACATCTTGGTCCCTCCAGGATGTACAGAATACTGGAAACTGTGAGCTTCTGCCATAACTTCCTGTCTGATATCTCCACTAGGCACACATAGACGTGATCCAAACCTAAGTGTACCATCTTCATGAATTTTTAACTCCTTTCTGTGCCCTGACTCACATTCTGCCCTAAGCTTCTGAATCCTTGGGTCTTGTGCCTGAGCTGCCTTGATCCTATCTACCAAGTCAGATTGGACTTGTAGACTCGCCAGAATTCCTACATCACTAGAAAGTATAACTTCAATGCCCATCTCCTGAAGGTCTTCTAAGATGTGCTTCTGCGTTGTCAACATAAATGCGCCGCCTCTTCTGCTGAGAGCGTCTGCTACTACATTAGCCTTGCCTGGATGATACTGCAGCTCCACGTCATAATCCTTGATCAACTCCAACCACCTTCTCTGCCTCATGTTCAGTTCCTTCTGGGTAAAGATGTACTTCAGACTTTTGTGGTCTGTGTACATGTCCACTCGGTCACCATATAAATAATGTCTCCATAGCTTCAAAGCAAGTACTACTGCCGCCAACTCCAAATCATGAGTTGGGTAATTCTTCTCGTGGTCCCGAAGCTGCCTAGATGCATATGCTATCACCTTCCGCGCTGCATGAGGACATATCCAAGTCCTTTACCTGACGCATCACAATATACTGTAAAATCTCCGGGTCCAACTGGCAATGTAAGAATGGGTGCTGATATCAACTTCTGCTTCAAATTCTCAAATGATGTCTGACATTCTGCCGACCAATCAAATGGCACATCCTTCCGGGTCAAGCGGGTCATGGGCGCTGAAAGCCTTGCAAAGTCTGATACAAATCTTCTGTAATATCCTGCCAATCCCAAGAAACTCCGCACATCTGCTACGGTCTTGGGTACTGGCCAACTCTCTACTACTTCTACCTTCTTGGGATCTACTGCTACTCCAGCTCCTGATACGATATGACCCAAAAATGAGATGTGATCCGTCCAGAACTCACACTTGCTGAGCTTGGCATACAACTGGTTCTCTCTCAGAACCTGCAACACTTTCCTGAGGTGGTCTTCATGCTCCTCTTCACTAGCAGAGTACACAAGAATGTCGTCGAGAAATACTACGACAAATTGATCTAAATACGGCATAAAGATGCGGTTCATCAAATCCATGAATATAGCTGGAGCATTGGTCAAACCAAACGGCATTACTAAGAATTCATAATGTCCATACTTCGACCTGAATGCTGTCTTGGGAATATCTTCCTTCCGAACCCTCACCTGATGGTACCCTGAACGAAGATCTATCTTGGAGAAAACTCTGGCCCTGCTCAACTGATCAAATAAGTCGTCGATCCTTGGTAGTGGGTACTTGTTCTTTACTGTTGTCGCGTTAAGCTTCCTGTAGTCGATACACAATCTGGATGATCCATCCTTCCTCCCCACAAGTACCACTGGTGCTGCCCATGGTGATACGCTAGCTTGGATGAACTTCTTCTCCTTCAATTCCTCTATATGTTGATATACCTTGGCCTGCTCCGAATCTGCCATTCTGTAAACCCGATCTGATATCGGTTTAGTCCCAGGTGCCAATTCTATACTGAACTCAATATCTCTAACCGGTGGTAGACCTGGAAGTTCTTCGGGAAATACGTCTAGAAATTCTTCAACTACCTTCGGAACCTGAACTTCTTCCATTGCCGTTACTACTCCCTGCTCTTGTTGAGTTGCCTCTGATCTGACTAAGGTAAATCTCTTCATGCCTGGAATATCAAAAGATACACTCCCACTACGACAATCTATTGTCGCATGACTGTCTTTCAGCCAGTCCATGCCTAAGATAACGTCGAAATTTCCAACAGAAAATTCTATCAACTGGGCGGGTAAGGAATGCCCGCAAACTACAACAGTACACGCTAGAATAACTCTACTAACTCCTACGAGCCCATTACCGGTGAGTATATTCAACCACCCTGGCAATGCCTCGAACTCCATTCCTAGCCGTGTCGTAAATCGTGCAGATATAAATGAGTGCGATGCTCCCGAATCAAACAATGCTACTGCGGGATATGAGGCGACGAGAATGTTACCTGCCACAACATCTCCCGATGCTAATGCCTCTTCCAAGGACAGAGTGAATGCCTGTCCTCGACCTCCTTGCTGGTTCCCATGCTGCGGCCTAGCCTGGTGCTGCTGCTGGCCCCTTCCTTGATGATGCTGGGGTGGTCTATGCTGGTGTTGCTGCATCGGCAGTCCCTGCTGCCGAAACATCTGAGCCTGCGGTACTAACGGACGCTGTGCCAACGGCCTCACTGCTACCGCTGGTCCTCGATACTGCCCTGCCCCTGGTGCTGGCAGAGCAGGAAACTGCTGCACTGGTCCTCCTGACCTCGAATTCATGGGACATGTGGTAACTCGATGGTCTGGATTTCCACATATCAGACAGTCCATTCAATGTCCGACACACATCTCTAGTGTGTCCCATCTTCCCACAATAAGTGCAGCCCGCCGGGGGTTGCTGGTTCTTCCTCTGTTGCTGTTGCTGCTGCCTGGGTGGTGCTGGTCCTCGTATCGCCACATCGTGGATACGAATGCCAGTGGATGGTGCTGTTGTTCGGGGCGCTGCTCCCTCTCCTCCTTCAATCTGACTGTGGGATCTCTTCTGACCCCCAGTCCTTGTCGCAAGCCTCTGAATGGTGAGCTCATGCCTTCGAGTTGCCGTCAATATCTCATCAAAAGTTTGGTAATTGTGCCCCTCTATCAATTGCAAGAGCTCAAGATGAAACCCTTGCTGGAACCTCATCGCCCTCTGGCGCTCCGTCGCTACCATCTCTGGGGCAAACCTACTCAATCTGCAGAACTCCGCTGCGTAAGCATCTACAGTCTTGCCAGCCTGTCTGAGGTTGATAAACTTCTGTTGTAGCTCAAACTGCGCCACAACTCCATAATACTTCGTCTTGAACCTTGTAGTAAAATCGTCCCATGCAACAGGACGTCTGATGCCTACTTCCTCTGCTGCCCACCAATCACGTGTAAGATCCTGAAGTAACAACTTCACTAGATCCACACGCTCTTCGGCCGGCACCTTAGCGGCTGTCAGGATAGCCTCAATATCCTTAAGCCATGCATCTGCTGAGATGGCATCCTCCGTGCCCTCGAAACGGCGGGAGTTGTACTTGCAAAACCGGGCTGACGCTCCTGAATCTGTCCTCGCCCCTTTTTCCAATGCCGTCTGTAATCCTTGGTTGAGTAGTACATTCTGCTCTTGCAACTGAGCGTGCATGCGCTGCTGGGCTAACATCTGGTGTTGCTGAGTAGCCATCATCCCTCTCATGATCTCCAGAAGGGCTGGTGTGTCCAATTCCACAGGGGTAGGTGGAACTATTGGTGGTGTTGGAACCTCCGGATACTGCGGTCCAACTGCTGGTTCCACTATCACCTCTTCTTGAATAGCCTCATGAAGTGGTTCTGACCCTTGTTGCTGACCAACCTGGTCAGGTTGTCTATGCTGCTGTCCATGTTGTTGTTGTCCAGCTCTGACAGATACGGACGAGGTGCCCCTAAGAAAAGGGACAAGAGAACAATCAAACGACCGGACATGAAGGATCAATGAAGTCAAGGGATACTGGAATGTCAAGATGGAGTTGAGAATCAACAAATCATGAGATCAAGGGGGAACATGTGTGATTGAGACATCCTATAGATCAAAACACCCCACAAGTCTGAAATCAGACCTGCATGGGCCACCACTAAAACCTTGTCACGCCCCAGAACCAGAATACTGGAGAGCGGGGGAATGACTCAGCCAGCTACGTATTACGGGTAGATGAATACCGTATAATACGATCAATGCTGTCTAAAAGACAAGGGGGTGCATACTACATGAAAGTTTCACTATGGTCACTTCACATCTATTGTCTCAATCATTCAAATAAGAAACAGAAATAGAGAACATATAAGATAAAGCAGTAAGGCGTCCCAAACGCTCTGTCAAAATGTTCTTGATATCTGGCTTTACAAAACATAGCCAGATTGATGTAGCAAAAGTATACACAATTGTTATCAGCTGCAGTCTGACTTTAATTACAATTATGTAAAAGTAAGTACAAGACAATCCGACTAACATGTCGGTGCCAAACGGCTAAGTATAAAGTAGATAACAAAACGAGCGGGGAAGTAAGAAACCCCCTCGAGTCCTCCTGCGATCATCCCTCTAGTGTTGACCATCTTGGAGGTAGAAGTAAGCTGAGTCCTCGGGAACCGGCTCTAAATCTGGCCATGCAAAACCAGAGAGGTTAGACCTCTAATAGCAAGTACCACAAGGAAGCACGACATGAGAACTAAAACCAGTAAGTAAGAGAATATAATAATAGATCTCTGCTTTCCACTAGGATTCACATCACATCACGACACTTCGAACCAACCTCCCAACCAAACAAGGACAGAAGTTGGCCCGTCATGTCCTGACATTCTGATCATCCCAGTTAGGTAACAGAGTAGTACAGTACACAAACAAATCATCTTGAACGGCCAATCAACTCCTACGGTTTGCTATTGTGAGTCCCAAGTTATCCTGGAATAATGCAATTAGGGATTCCGTAGTTCTTACTATGTGCAAGCAAGGCTAGTCTATCCAGTCAATCATGTGCGCCATGCATGAATTAGACGAGTCCTAGCAGGACGCCCGTCAATATACATTATACAATAATAATAAAGCAGATACTGTTCCCTGCCCGTGTGGCAGTTTTACAGTATCTGTGGGAACCAGCCGGCCCGTCGGGTACTACTCGTCCCAAGGGGGCTGCCATGTAAGAACTCGGGAATCCATTCTTTCCATGCCATCATTATTTTATTTAACTTAATAGTCCCTATGTTGAGTGAAATCCCATGCCGTGGATCATGGTCATTCAAATGAGTACTTTCGTACGGGGTACGATATGCACAACTCTACAACGATACCAGTGCGGTTAGGTTGCAGGTCTTACATAGCGTAATGCAACAATCAAATCTAACCACGGTAATCATGCCTTGACCATAAAGTACACATGCTTCTTTTGTAGAAAATAAATAAGTAAATAAATAAATAAATAGATTGAAGCCTGCATGTGCATGTATGTCAATATTCGGGATCAGCCAGTCGATTACAATAGTTCATAACATGAACGTGTCTCATTCATTCAATTTCAATAAGACGACTAGCCAGTCTCTTAGTTCCGACTAGGAACGCATGATTAATTTAGTCAAGATAACCATTATTATCAATGGTGACAAGGCACGAAAGTCAATTAGCATTAAACGGGGTCGAGTCTATAACTCTCATGGTCAAGTCTCAGTCATACTGGGTATCTCAAAAATCAATCGGGACACAAGGCACATTCCACATAACAATTGATATTAACAATATTATCATATCATGATTTTTCGAGTTTATGCCAAAAAGGCGTAAGAATATAAAATGGACGTTAAATATCTAATAAAATATCAATATACAGGGCTATAGAAGATCCAGGGTAAGTAGGCTACGCTCATGTCAGCCTACGCTCAAGTCAGGCTACGCTCAAGTCAAAGAGGCAGCGTATGGGCTCCATACGACTCCTCTCTATCCAAGTGAGCGTATGCAAGTCATACGCTCCCAAAAGGCAGCGTATGGACTCCATACGACTCCTGACTATTCAAGTCAGCGTATGCAAGTCATACGCTCCCAAAAGGTAGCGTATGAACTCCATACGACTCCTGACCATTCAAGTCAGCGTATGCAAGTCATACGCTCCCAAAAGGTAGCGTATGAACTCCATACGACTCCTGACCATTCAAGTCAGCGTATGCAAGTCATACGCTCCCAAAAGGTAGCGTATGAACTCCATACGACTCCTGACCATTCAAGTCAGCGTATGCAAGTCATACGCTCCCAAAAGGTAGCGTATGAACTCCATACGACTCCTGACCATTCAAGTCAGCGTATGCAAGTCATACGCTCCCAAAAGGTAGCGTATGAACTCCATACGATATACGCTTCCAAAAGGTAGCGTATGCAAGACACACGCTTCCTAAAAAGGTAGCGTATGGACTCCAGACTGCGCTGCGCTAAAGAGCGCGCACAGCTCAGTGATGCAAGCTAAAAAGCTAGTGTACACTGCTCACTGTCTTCTCCAAACAGCAAGAACTCCATGGTTGCACCCCAAAGCTTCAAAGGTCCATAACTTGGTCAAAACAAGTCCAAATCCAACTTTCCAAAGGTCAAAATTGGGTAGAATAAACTCTCTACAACATAGAACCATCAAAACTTGAAAACAAAGAAGTTTGATAGATCAAAACCACCAAACTCCGAAAATAACTCATTTCTAGATCTACAAAATTTAAGACTTCGAAATGAAAAATGCCAAGTTCTAAACTCTCTTAGGATCTTGAGAGGAAGATAAATGAACCATAAAACATGGGTTCTCATGTGGAGCAAGTTGTACTTGCCTACGGTTGGTAGGTGGAGAGAGTAATGAAGAAGAAGAAGAGGAGTAATGGTGAGAATGTGAGTTTATGAGGAGAGAGAAAGAGATGTAAGCTTTAAATAGAAAAGGGGGGTGGTAGGTGGGAGTTGGGCCGGGTCCAATGGTTCAAAGCCAACCCGAA
Source organism: Iris pallida (assembly GCA_029216955.1). Lineage (NCBI taxonomy): Eukaryota > Viridiplantae > Streptophyta > Magnoliopsida > Asparagales > Iridaceae > Iris > Iris pallida. Next base: position 45,911,007 of record JANAVB010007399.1, read on the forward strand.
CCCAAATAAGCAAGACTAAGGCAGGGAATAAAAGCAGGAAATAAAGTGCAGAAATAAAATGCAGGTAATAAAATTGCAAAAATATAATTGCAGGAAATAAATTAACATGAAAATTTAAAGAGCAGATTAATTGATTAACATGAAATTAAAGAAATTTAAATACAGAATAATACATGATAAATACTAAATAAATACATTCGAGTAGTGCACGTATAAAAATACGCATTCTGGGAACGGGGAGTGACAGGATGTAGCACTGACGTCATTGGTGGATGAGGCACAACCGGAAAGCTCACTGTCTTGCATGCTTCATTTAGTATACTGAGTCGGATATTTCCTTCTATACATCAGAAAGCTGATAAACAGAAGTTAGTTTGTGATGCTTGTGAACTAGGAAAACATACCAGAAGCTCATATACGAGTTCTGAAAATAGAAGTTTGTTCCCTTTTGACATAGTACATTCTTATGTGTGGGGACCTTGTCCCACAACTACTGCTAATGGTTTTAAGTACTTGGTCACCTTTATTGATTGCTACACTCATGTCACCTGGGTGTACCTAATGAAGAATAAGAGCAATATGTTTGCATGTTTTCAAAAATTTTATCGCAGGGTCACAACGCAGTACAATGCTAATGTGAAGATGTTGAGGTCCGACAATAGGACATGATATACTAATAAGGCTCTTAAAGTGTACTTGTCAGCACATGGGATACATCATCAGACTTCATGCTCCCACACACCAGCACATAATGGTGTGGCGGAACAGAAGAACAGGCACCTGTTGGAAGTGGCTCGGTCGATGATGTTTTCTATGAATGTCCCTAAACACTTGTGGGGACATGCTGTGTTGACAATTGCGTATCTTATCAACATGATGCCCTCTCAGGTGTTAGGATATAATATACCGTTCGAGATGCTTATAGGTGAGAACAAATGCATTGCTCCTCCAAAGGTGTTTGGGTGTGTATGCTTTGTGAAGGACAATAGGCATGGTGCGGGAAAGTTGGACCCTTAAGCAGTGAATTGCGTCTTTATCGGCTACTCAGGGATCCAGAAGGAATATTCTTGCTGGAGTCCGGTGGAGCGAAGGCTCTTCGTGAGCATGAATGTTACGCTCAGAGAAATGGAACCATAATACCACAATGGTTCAGGTGAAGGCTCCGCATTTGGTGACACACCTAACACAGGAGGTGTTAGAAGTGAGGGGGAGATAATGACGAACGTGATTGTCGGGTCTGTTCCATGCCTAATTGGGAAAGATGGTCCAAGGGAACAAAGGGGAGATAGTGAGAGTGAGGAAAGCAAAAGCGATGAGGATACACACAATCAGGAGGAAGAAAGTGACGATCCAACACAGGAAGAACCAGCGCATGGGTAGGAACAGTCTTTTGAACAATCTACAGTTCAAGAAGAGTTCCAGGTCTACAGGAGGAGAAAGCAGAAGCCCAATATTGTGCCTATTGCCCCTACTGTGCCACGTCCCTTACCTAACCTTGCCCCGACTCCCGAAGAAGCACCTGCATCGGATCCTTCTGATTCGGATGTGGATCCCTTAGGTTCGACTATGATGAGACATTTGCTCAGGTAGCAAAGATGAGCACTGTGAGAACCCTGGTCTCCCTTGCAGCAAATCACGGGTGGCAACTGTATCAGTTGGATGTAAAGAATGATTTTCTTCATGGGGATCTATAAGAGGAACTATTCATGGAGACTCCTTCGGGGTTTTGTACTGCACAGTCGACAGAAAAGTTGTACAAGCTGAAGAAATCACTGTATGGACTCAAGCAATCTCCTCAAACCTGGTTTGAGAGATTCAGGAAGGCTGTCACAGGCATGGGATACAACCAGACCAATATAGATCACACGGTCTTCTTCCGGCATGCGAGAGGCCATGTCACCATACTTGCAGTATATGTAGATGATATAGTGATCACAAGTGACGATTGCCCAGCTGAAATCTGCCAAGGAGTTTCAAGTGAAGGACCTAGGAATTATGAGGTATTTTCTTGGAATCGAGATGGCTCGAGGAAGAGATGGGATCGTCTTTTCTCAGAGAAAGTATGTACTAGACTTGCTCACGGAGACAGGCATGTTAGGGTGTCGATCAACAGTTACTCCGATTAACCTAAGAAATATGTTGGGTGCAGAGGCAGGAGAGCCTGTTGATTGTGATAGATATCAGAGACTAGTAGGCTGACTGATTTATCTAGGCCGCACTCGTCCTGATATCTCATTCGTTGTGAGTGTAGTAAGCCGCTACATGCATAATCCAAAGAAGGGCTACATGGATGCAGTTTTTTACATTCTGAGATATCTGAACGGGACTCCTGGAAGAGGGGTGTGGTTTAAGAACAATGGACACATGGGTGTTGAGGGATGCTACGATGCAGATTGGGCAAGCTGCATGGATGACAGAAGGTTCACCTCATGGTACTGTATCTTTGTATGGGATAACCTAGTCTCCTGGAGAAGCAAAAAATAGTCTGTGGTAGACGATCGACCGCTGAAGCAGAGTATAGAGAAATGGCTATAGGAGTGTCAGAGTTGTTGTGGGTAAAAGCTCTACTGACAGAGTTGAAGTTGGATCGAGGAGCACCATTACGCCTTCTGAGTGATAGTCAAGCTGCACTGAGTATAGCTAACAATCCAGTTCAGCATGACTAAAGAAGCATATCGAGATCGATCGGTTCTTCATCAAAGAGAAGCCAGAGAATAGAACATTGAAGCTTGATTATGTTTGCTCAGAAGAACAAGTCGCAGATGGTCTTACCAAGGGTATTAGCTCCTTGAGTCTTTCTAAACTATGTAACAAGATGGGGATGATTGATATTTATTGCCCATCTAGAGGGGGAGTGTTGAGAAGTGTATTGGGTTCAGTCCCACATCGGGCAGAGAATAAGGAGGCTAATCCTCTCCTTTATATATGTACTTCTTTTCTATAATGAAGCATCCGATTATCCCAACTTTATAATCCCTATTCTATTTTGTATTCGACTTAAGCTTGGACATGTATTATGAGGTTGCAAACTTATTTTATTATGTCTATCTTTTGTATTATGTCTTCTTGTGGATTGAGATAGAGATCATTAGTTGACCTTAGGGATATACATGCTACTATACACCCATATTATAGGACAACCATCTAGAGCGTCACATTTCTCCTCCTGATGTTCTGTAGTTTGTTCCTCCTGATTGTGTGCATCCTTTTCACTTTTCTCACCCTCGCTATCCCCCTTGTTCCCTTGGAACAACTTCCATCATTAGGCATGAAACTAACCCGACAATCATGTTTGGAACCATCTCCCCCTCACTCCTAACACCTCCTATGTTAGGTGTGTCACCAAATGCGGAACCTTCACCTAAACCATTGTGGTAGTATGGTTCCATCTCTCTGAATGTAACGTCCATGCTCACAAAGAGCCTTCGTTCCACATGACTCCAACAAGAATATCCCTTCTGACTCCCAGAGTAGCCAACGAATACGCACTTCACTTTTCTAGGGTCCAACTTTTCTACCGCAAGTCTATTATCCTTCACAAAACATGCACATCCAAATACCTTTGGGGGAACAATATACTTGTTCTCACCTGTAAGCATCTCAAACGGTGTCTTACATCCTAACACATGAGAGGACATCTTGTTGATGACATATGCAGCAGTCAATACAGCATGCCCCACAAGTGTTTAGGAACACATCAATGACCGTGCCACTTCCAACAGGTGTCTGTTCTTCCGCTCTGACACGCCATTATGTATTGGTGTATAGGCACATGAGGTCTGATGTTGTATCCCATGGGTTGATAAGTACTCTTCAATAGACTTGTTGGTGTATTCTGTCCCCATTGTCAGACCTGTTGGTGTATTTTGTCTCCATTGTCAGACCTCAAAATCTTCACCTTAGCACCGTACTGTGTTGTAACCATGTGATGAAAATCTTGAAAGCATGGAAAAACATCAATCTTACTTTTCATTAGGTATAACCAGGTGACAGGAGCGTAGCAGTCAATAAAGGTGACAAATCACTTAAAACTATTAACAGCAGTTGTAGGACAAGGTCCCCACACATCAGAGTATATCATATCAAAGGCAACTAAACTTCTATTTCCATAACTCACATAAGAGCTTCTGGTATGTTTTCCAAGTTCACAAGCGTCACATACCAACTTTTGCTTATTAGCCTTTTGATACATAGAGGGATACATCCGACTCAGTAGACTGACTGAAGAGTGTCCCATGTAATAATTCTGCTTCTACAGTCCTTCGCGGCTCCTCCGGTTGTGCTTCATCCAACAGTAATGCCTGTAACTCCTCTTCCTGAAAATTTTGAAATATTTTTTTATATTTTAATTTGATTTTAAATGGCGATTTTTAGAATTTTATAAATAATTATTTAATTACTATTACGGTAGATGACTTTAGCCATGTTTGAGTTTGAAGTACTAGACAACTAGGAATCATGGCACAGATAGTGCAGTGGCGTGTCTTGACTAGTGTATTAGTCATGCCAGGGAAGTCTGAGCTATAGTGATGCCTAACTAGGAAAACCAGGCTAAGTTGTGACATGACCCTATAAATAATCTAATTATTTAATTATTATTGATTATTGATTTGTAGGAGATCCGGTTGTACCAATTTAGTTCGGACTAGACCCGAACCAAATCCAAGCTCATGTAGTCGAGTAGTGAGTCCAGAGACGTTCATACAGATGTATATATTGACTATTATTATATTAGTATTTATGTTTTGGTCTAGAAATTATATCATTATTATATTGCTTAAATATATTAAATATGTTATTTCTATATTAAATATGTTATTTCTATTAAATGATATTTTACTTAGAAAATAGGATGACGACTTCCTTAGAATAACATTTTAGTTTTGGGAATTTTATGTTATGAATACTTATGTGTATAAGTGGTACGTACGTATTAGGCTTTGTATAAATATTTATAAATCAATAGAGTTTGTCTATATGAATGTTAGTAAATATATTAACATCTATTATAACCAGGTATATGTAGAATTTCTTTTTATAGTACTTTTATAAGATTTTCTTGTATTTATCTAAAGAGAGTCTATTATATGGATAGATATGCATGTGTGAACTTATGTATATACCTTCGTATAGTTGTACATATATATGTCTATATCTATATCTTATATATATATTATATATGAATATCTATATATATATATATAGTCTATAAATTATAGATTATTATATAGATATATATAGATATTATATATATATATATTCTTTATAGATATATTTAACCTATTACATAATAAGTATAGGATACTTATAAATATCTTCTCTTGAAAAACTTACTAGTATATATTATTTTATATACTGAATATTACGAGGTTGTAATTGAATATGTATATCTATATACTAACTAATTATCGTATACATGCATTGTATATCTATATATATCTTCTATATAATATATATCTATATATTAACATGGATATTTTACCTACATATATGTATATGTAGTCATCCCTTAGCTACATATATACTTATATAACGAAAAAAGGAAAAAGAAAAGAAAACCAAAACAAAAGGAGAAGCCCAACAGAGGAGAAGTCCCAAGCCCAACCAAACAAAGCCCCTCCCCAGGCCAAGCCCAGCCCGACAAAAACCCTCACCCCTTCAGCCTTCACAACCGAGATTATATTATTTATCGAGAGAGAGAGAGAGAGAACGGGAGTAGAAAACCCTAAAACCCTAACCCTACCCCGACTAGACTCCCAGCCGACCACCCCAACCCCTGGGCGGCCACCCGTCGTTGGGACCACTGCCGCGCCGGCCGGAGCCGCCGGGAAACGCGCACGGACAGCAGGCAAAACAGCAACAGCGGCTGTGTATCGGGCCGACTTCGCGACGAATTTTTCGCTGGATCGCTCGATCCTTTTACGAACCGTCTCCTCCGGTATGAACACAATGCATACAACTTTGATTATCTTCAATTAGTTTTAATTCATACGAACTAGATAGTCCGATAACTTGACACAAAGTCGAGCAAAACCTGTTTTACAAATATCAAACATGACAGCCCCGACCCCGTATTGGAAAACCAAAACTGGTCGAACCATTGAGCAATCAAGGAAACTAATTAAAGGAAGTCCTAGACAACCTATAGGGCTCAGCAACCCAATTTACAGAAGTTGATTTCATCGACTACGTGTCGAGAAATCGGATCCCAAACATTGACAAAAACCTGTTTTCAAAACTTAGAAAACTCTCCGATACGACGTGCGTCCCGCCAATCCGGGCGAACGTGGTCGCGATCGAAGCATCGAAAGCATCGAAAGGTGCGTAGCGTTTTCACGGAACGTGTAGGCTTTAACGGAATTCAAATTGGTCGTGTATGCACGACGAATTTGATGCGTATCCGTCGAAATTAACCGTATCGGCCTCTTTGCAAATTCTCCAATTACTTTGTGCACATTCGTCAGATTGAGACGAAACTTACGACAACAGGACCATAACGTTTTTCTGGTCCGGTATGCCAAAGTTTGGTCCGATTCTGAGGTAATTGACCGGATCGCCGTTTTGTGGGCCCCACGATCCGACTCAACGGACGATTTCATACACGGAATACGCACTTCACTTTTCTAGGGTCCAACTTTTCTACCGCAAGTCTATTATCCTTCACAAAACATGCACATCCAAATACCTTTGGGGGAACAATGTACTTGTTCTCACCTGTAAGCATCTCAAACGGTGTCTTACATCCTAACACCTGAGAGGGCATCTCGTTGATGACATATGCAGCAGTCAATACAGCATGCCCCACAAGTGTTTAGGAACACATCAATGACCGTACCACTTCCAACAGGTGTCTGTTCTTCCGCTCTGACACGCCATTATGTATTGGTGTATAGGCACATGAGGTCTGATGTTGTATCCCGTGGGTTGATAAGTACTCTTCAATAGACTTGTTGGTGTATTCTGTCCCCATTGTCAGACCTGTTGGTGTATTTTGTCTCCATTGTCAGACTTCAAAATCTTCACCTTAGCACCGTACTATGTTGTAACCATGTGATGAAAATCTTGAAAGCATGGAAAAACATCAATCTTACTTTTTATTAGGTATAACCAGGTGACAGGAGCGTAGCAGTCAATAAAGGTGACAAATCACTTAAAACTATTAACAGCAGTTGTAGGACAAGGTCCCCACACATCAGAGATATCATATCAAAGGCAGCTAAACTTCTATTTCCATAACTCACATAAGAGCTTCTAGTGTGTTTTCCAAGTTCACAAGCGTCACATACCAACTTTTGCTTATTAGCCTTTTGATACATAGAGGGATACATCCGACTCAGTAGACTGACTGAAGAGTGTCCCATGTAATAATTCTGCTTCTACAGTCCTTCGCAGCTCCTCCGGTTGTGCTTCATCCAACAGTAATGCCTGTAACTCCTCTTCCTGAAAATTTTGAAATATTTTTTTATATTTTAATTGGTTTAAATGGCAATTTTTAGAATTTTATAAACAATTATTTAATTACTATTACGGTAGATGACTTTAGCCATGTTTGAGTTTTGAAGTACTAGACGACTAGGAATCATGGCACAGATAGTGCAGTGGCGTGTCTTGACTAATGTATTAGTCATGCCAGGGAAGTCTGAGCTATAGTGATGCCTAACTAGGAAAACCAGGCTAAGTTGTGACATGACCCTATAAATAATCTAATTATTTAATTATTATTGATTATTGATTTGTAGGAGATCCGGTTGTACCAATTAGTTCGGACTAGACCCGAACCAAATCCAAGCTCATGTAGTCGAGTAGTGAGTCCAGAGACGTTCATACAGATGTATATATTGACTATTATTATATTAGTATTTATGTTTTGGTCTAGAAATTATATCATTATTATATTGCTTAAATATATTAAATATGTTATTTCTATATTAAATATGTTATTTCTATTTAAATGATATTTTACTTAGAAAATAGGATGACGACTTCCTTAGAATAACATTTTAGTTTTGGAATTTTATGTTATGAATACTTATGTGTATAAGTGGTACGTACGTATTAGGCTTTGTATAAATATTTATAAATCAATAGAGTTTATCTATATGAATGTTAGTAAATATATTAACATCTATTATAACCAGGTATATGTAGAATTTCTTTTATAGTACTTTTATAAGATTTTCTTGTATTTATCTAAAGAGAGTCTATATATATGGATAGATATGATGTGTGAACTTATGTATATACATGCGTATAGTTGTACATATATATATATATATATATATATATATATATATATATATATATATATATATATATATATATATATATCTATATATACATAAATAAGTATAGGATAATTATAAATATCTTCTCTGAAAAACTATAGTATATATTATTTTATATACATGAATATTACGTAGGTTGTATTGAATATGTATATCTATATTACTAATTATCGTATACATGCATTGTATATATATATATATATATATATATATATATATATATATATATATATATATATATATATATATATATATATATATATATATGTATATATAACATAAAAAAATATATATATCTGTATAATAACATGGATATTTTACATACATATATGTCTATGTAGTCATCCCTTAGATACATATATACTTATATAAAAGAAAAAAGAAAAAGAAAACAAAACAAAAGGAGAAGCCCAACAGAGGAGAAGTCCCAGCCCAACCAAACAAAGCCCCTCCCCAGGCCAAGCCCAGCCCGACAAGAACCCTCACCCCTTCAGCCTTCACAACCGAGATTATATTATTTATCGAGAGAGAGAGAGAGAACGGGAGTAGAAAACCCTAAAACCCTACCCCGACTAGACTCCCAGCCGACCACCCCAACCCCTGGGCGGCCACCCGTCGCTGGGACCACTGCCGCGCTGGCCGGAGCCGCCGGGAAACGTGCGCGGACAACAGGCAAAACAGCAGCAGCGGCTGTGTATCGGGCCGACTTCGCGACGAATTTTTCGCTGGATCGCTCAATCCTTTTACGAACCGTCTCCTCCGGTATGAACACAACGCATACAACTTTGATTATCTTCAATTAGTTTTAATTCATACGAACTAGATAGTCCGATAACTTGACACAAAGTCGAGCAAAAACCTGTTTTACAAATATCAAACATGACAGCCCCAACCCCGTATTGGAAGACCAAAACTGGTCGAACCATTGAGCAATCATGGAAACTAATTAAGGAAGTCCTAGACAACCTATAGGGCTCAGCAACCCAATTTACAGAAGTTGATTTCATCGACTACGTGCCGAGAAATCGGATCCCAAACATTGACAAAAACCTGTTTTCAAACTTAGAAAACTCTCCGATACGACGTGCGTCCCGCCAATCCGGGCGACGTAGTCGCGAATCGAAAGCATCGAAAGGTGCGTAGCGGTTTCGCGGACGTGTAGGCTTTAACGGAATTTAAATTGGTCGCGTATGCACGACGAATTTGATGCGTATCCGTCGAAATTAACCGTATCGGCCTCTTTGCAAATTCTCCAATTACTTTGTGCACATTCGTCAGATCGAGACGAAACTTATGACAACAGGACCGTATCGTTTTTTTGGTCCTGTATGCCAAGTTTGGTCCGATTCTGAGATAATTGACCGGATCGCCGTTTTGTGGACCCTACGATCCGACTCAACGGACGATTTCATGCACGGCCCACCGGAATCCAAAATTGGACATATTATTGGGTTCGTATCATCAAAATAAATCTGTAGACATGTAGTTTGACGACTTTAAAGACTATTGACTCTGGTACGCTTTTCGGTGCAAAGCAGGTCCAACGGCGGACACTGTTTTGATCCAAAATTACCGTTTTACCCCTGTGTCCAGAATTGGACTTAAGGACAGACAATCCTAGCTAATTTGACTATTCTGAGAATGTGGCAATGTCTGTTTCAGCTTTCGGAGACAGTTGTGAGATTTGGACTTTATAGCTTACCAGTTGACGGTATATTGTTGGTTCCTCGTGCTACCACCAGGCAAGTATACCTTGCCTCCCTCTACAGTTTATTTACATGCATATTCTTATTACTACCTAGTTTTACTAGTTGATTATTTACATGTGATTTGTATATCATGCATGCTAGTATAGATATAGTCCTTGTTCACAGTTAGCTTGTAGTTCATATTGGATCTGTTCTCCCGTGTATCTTGACTAGGTCATATCGTGTCGTCACCTGTACTTCGACTGAGTCGTAACGTGTCACAGGATGAGTAAGTCATAGCTGAACTGCTGTACCTTGTTTTGGAATTCCCACCTGCGAGTCCACACTAGGGACGAGGGTGATTTCTTGAAGCTAACCTACGAGTCGACACTAGAGGCGAGGGTTAGCAGTCATTTGTCCGCACCTGCGAGTCCACACTAGGGGCGAGGGTGATTCTTGAAGCTAACCTGCGAGTCCACACTACGGGCGAGGGTTAGTAATTGTTCAAACTTGCGAGTCCACACTAGGGACGAGGGTTTGAGTATCCGATTGGTTTCTTGTCATGAGTTCATGTTCCTTCCAGTAGTTCATTTATGCGTAGTATTTCTTGTATCCGTGGTCATAGTCACCTGTCGTGTTTTGTCTTCCCTGCTTATTTTTTACGCATGATAAACTGTTAGATAGGCATGTCTTATGTATCTTGCTATGTTCCCTGAGGACCTGATGATCTCTTCAGGTAGCTGATTGCATGGAGTTAGTTAGCGGATCATGATGGTAGTGATTACACCTGCAAGGATACATGTATTTGCTTGTGATATTTCTTTATTATCCTCTAATGCTTTATATTCCATACCAAGACATATTCTGCTTGTTAGCTTATTTTATAGACTCATATTATTCTTGGAGTCTAATCGGACAATATGCTAATGGACTGCAGACCATGACCCATATTTGTTCATTCATGTTTCATATTCTTATTGTGGATTGAGATTTAGTGATGCCTTGCCATGTTTAGACCCATTACATAGTCCGGACAGCGTTTACGTATTCGGGTTGGGCTGGAGTCCGTTCGATACGTAGCTGGCTTGTTCATGAGCTCGTGTCCGAAAAGCGGATGCGGGTCGTGACAATGCCAGTACTGCATCCAGCCCACTCCTTCCAGGTACCATAGCCCTTTATGCCAAGTGCCAGTCCCCAATCGTCTCCCCGTTCCCTTCTAAAAAATTACCTTAGGAATATCAAAAGAAACAATGCAATTAAATTGAAGAACAATGGCACTAATGGACAACAAATTAACAGAAAAAAATGGAGCATGCAAGACATCAGTAATAGTCATGGAAGGGGTGCATTCAACTGTGCCTTTACCCACAATGGGTCTAGCAGTACCATTAGCAGTCTGAATGCTTTCAGGCGTCGTCAGGTAAGTATAATCTTGGAACTCATCATGGGCACCCGTGATATGGCAGGATGCCCCAGAGTCAATTATCCAATTTAGACTTCCTGGTCTGTAGGTAAATGTAAGGGCATGAGTAGGTATACCTGTACTTGCATGGGTATAGTAGGTGATATTACCCTCGGAGGTATTTAGAGTCGATGTCCCAGCGGTGTTGGCTCGACTGTCGCTGGTTCCAAGCTTCACTCTCCTCTACATTTCTAGCATTTCTCTCTCACTAGGGGACATATCGAATGACTGGCTCTCATTTTTTCCTTCTACCAGATTTGCCTTGTGCTCTCCAGAATCTGCCACTGGTATAGCCTCCTCTGCTACTCATATACCCTCCACAGTTGCGTCCGCGGCCGCTGGACTAGCCTCTCGGAGGCTTCGTACAGAATCTAATGAAGTGTCCAGGGTCTGCACAGTTGTAACACCCTCCCCCTCCGGAAGGGTTTGGGTTAGAAACTGCTAGAGGTAATTTTTTTCCCCGGAGCCGGAGAGCTAGTGGTGCTAGGCATCAGCTTCAACAATGCCTCTTCTTGGGCCATAGCAGCTATGGCCTCCTCCAGTGATAGCAGCTCGGGTTATGCAAGTAGGACATTCCTCCTCTGCTCGAATGCTGGGTTGAGCTCCATCAGAAACTTCATCATCCTCTGTCGCGAGGCATACTCCATGAACTTCTGATAATGTTTCGCAAATGCTGGTCTACTTGCTCATACTCCAACCCAATGGGATCATATTGGTCAAGATCTGACCAATACTGCTTTAGCAGAGCCGCATACTCAGACATGGTATGATCTTCTAGGACCACCTTATCAAGTTCATCATGTAGTTGGAAGACCCTCATGGGGTTGCCCGACCCTGAGTACATGTCTCTCAGCGTCATCCAAATGTCACCAGTATCCTCTATAGCTTCCACGATGTCTGACACTTGGTCAGTCAATGAGGCTGTCAACCATCCAGCTACAACATTATTGACGATTTTTCACACAACAAACTCCCATGAGGAGTTATCTCCATATGCCTTGGTTTGGCCATTCATATAGCCTACCAAGCCCTTGCCTCCAGAGTCCGCATCGCCTGACGCGACCACTTCAAGTAGTTGGAAGTACCCTCCAACTTTACCTCCAGTTTCTCTAACTTCTCCATTTTGTATGGTGAAGGATCTACATCTGCGTATGTAGGACGGAAACTAGTCTCGGTTGGCATCCTGGAGAAGAGATTGTGCCGTGACGGTAGCAGATCTAGATTGTCTCCACCTTTGATCACTGTTATCTCCACGTCTACTATTCCTCCTTCAGCGGCAGTGACGTCCGCGAGAGCCGCAGCTTATTGGCGTCCCCGGAAGTGGTAGCGACGTGCGACATGCGTGGTTGCGACTGGAGGTCGCATGGTCGGACGAGGAGAAGGAGAAGGGGCTACTGACGACGGAGATGGGCATGGGGGGGTGCGTAGAGAAGGGGGGTCTGGCCTAATAGGGGATGGAAGCGGCCTTGGGAAAGAGGGGGCTGCTGTCAGTGGGGTGGGCCGGCGGCAGTAGAGTATGGAGGGGGACTGTGGAGTGGGGTTAGGGTTTGGTGGAGAAGGGTGGCGGCTAGGGTTAGGATTTGGTGGAGAAATGTGGCGGCTAGGGTTAGGGTTTGGTGGCTCTGATACCAAGTAGAAATTTAGTAGAATACTTGACTTATTTATTATTGTTGTGGAGCTACACATATATAGGAGAGGCTAACCCCTCTCCCTACTATTCTACTCGATGTGGGATTAAAAGCCCTTTAATACTCTTAATAATTCTAATAATGGATTATGAAATGAACATCTACATTATTGGGCACAAGAAATACTTCTTACATTATTCTCTTGGCTTATTGACTCTTTCTTGTACCCTAGGCCATAGCCTAGTTACTATTGATACATCAACTTCAAATATTGATCATATTAATAAAATAAACAATTGCACAAATAGTGTCTTACACATTTTTGCAAATATTTTCAGATCCGCAAGTATCGCATAAGCTTTAGCATCATAATATGAGCATATTTAGGTACTTAAAACATGACAATAACACATATATACTATATGAGGGTGCCATCGTTTTGAAACTTGAACCTGCTACAACTTTGTTAAAAGAGCAGAGGTTTTGGGTCCCACAGTCATACATTAAAGAAATTGGTCTCGGGTTTCAATGTAAATATGAAACCCAAACCCAAATAAACTCATTAGTAACCCTACTTTGGAAATATCTTATTCTAACATTAATAAGAATTTCATACATTTTTCCTCCTATGAAGGGGTTGTTTTCAGCTTCCATGCAACAAAACCATCCTTTGGAAACTTGGATTAGTTTTTTCTAATGCTTATTCAACAAAAGTTTCAAACGCCTTCAAAATTCCACACCCCTTTGGGACCTAGATTTCATGGTTTTATTAGGTCTCTATAGTCTTCATGCTTCCCCATCAAACCTAGGGTTTGCTCGATTGATTTGGTTTCATGTTGTCGAATACACCCTATATAAAAGCAAATTGACTATCGGAAAGGATCCAACTCACTCTTATCATAAACCAGTTGAAGCCAAAAACATGTATATACTTGGTCAAGGGATGCATTTAGTCCGGGTTTGGGATTGGTTATTGGAGGTTGGTTCTACTTATTTTTTTCTTGGAAAGCAATTGAAAGCTATTTGGTAACAACATTTGATTAAAAAAAATTGAAAAGTCGGTTCAATTTTGGGACAGCTTTTGACAACAATCTACCACATGTTGTCAAAAGCTGTTTCTGCTGCCAGCTTTTGAAAAGAAGCAACAATTCAAAACCCAAGCCTTAGACAATGCTTGATTGGAATATACCTTGACAACACCAACTCACTTCAGTAAATTCTTCAATGCAGGAGAATACCCAGATGAATTAATGCAAGCAAGTGACATCTAGTGGAAGGTACAAATAATTTAAAACAAACAGAAAAAGAAGGTTCCATTGTTCCTTCTGTTGGGTTTATTGAAATTATTCTCTAGAAATGTTCTCACTTCCATGTGACAAATCCCAAGTGTGTATTTCAATATAAGGTTAATCTTTTATTGTCTTGCACACATGGGGAGTAAGGGAGTGATAGCCCATGTGGTTGGCATGGTGGGGTATTTTTCTAGAGGTCAAGTTTCAAGACCGCCAATAAACATTTGTGCTTTTGTCACCCATTTCTTGAAAATTTTCCTTTGGAGCTAGGTCCCAAAGCGACCTAGCTACTCCGATTCGAACTCGGACTCGGACGAGAGTGTCGGTGAAGGGTGCAAAATGGCTCTTTGATGGCACACTTCGTATGTACACATCGGACACAAGACGACGCTTTTGCTCTTCGTTGCGCAAGTTCTTGCGTAGGGACCCGCGAGGGCGCATGGGTGGGTCTATTGCTGCTCCGACAGGGCTGTGGTTGTGCTCCCGTGGACTGCTGCTCCTGCGGGGTTGTGCTCCCACGTGGTTACTGTTGTTCCCTCGGGATAGATGTTTGTGTGGTTATTGTGTTATAACCGTCCACATTACGAGAGATTTGGTTGTAACCGTCCACTTAATGGGAATAAAGGGTTGTAACCACTCCCTTATACGTGGAGATTCTCTCCAGATTTTGGGGAGAGTGACTGTTAGGGTTGGCTTGTGCTTTCCCTATATATATTATCTAATCTCTTACTTTGTGTGTGAGAGAGAATATATTTTTGCTATGAGAGGAGAAATAACAGCAGTCAGAAGAATCCACGAAGTGTTGTCCGTCTGTTCGTCTAAGTGCAATGTCCGAAGCGAGGGAACATACTTCGGAAAAGCGTTTTATACCGAAGGAATGTTTAAAGTTCAGCTTGTAAAACAGTCCAAAGTTGTTAATGCAATCACTCATTTTGCTTATACTCTTGAGTTGTGGCATAATAGACTAGGATATGTTCATTCTAAAAGAATAAACAAAATGTCTAGTCTAGGACTTATCTCCAAATGTGGGGGTAAGGTACAGAAATGTGAAGTTTGTGCTCAGAAGAAGATCACAAGGAAACCCTTTCCTCGGGTTAATCGAAGCACAGATCTTCTGGAGTTGGTACACTCTGATATCTGTGACTTCAAACAGTTCTCTACAAAGGCCGGGATGAAGTATTTCATAACCTTCATCGATGACTTCTTATAGTCCGCGTTCGTTACTTGCTGAAGGCCAAAGACGAAATATTCGAGAAGTTCAAGGAGTTCAGGGCCGAGGCTGAACGGTAGACTGGACAACAACTCAAGAGAATAAGAAGTGATTAAGGATGAGAGTACCAGTCTCATGAATTCACATCGTTCTGCAAAACACATGGAATTATCAATGAGACTACTGCTCCATATTCTCCTCAATCCAACGGAGTAGCAGAGAGAAAGAACAGAACATTGACAGAAATGATAAATTCAATGTTATTGACTGCAGGTCTTCCAAAATGTTGTTGTGGAGAAGCTGCATTAACGGCCACTTTTATTCTAAATAGAGTGCTTTATGAAACTTCAGACGTTACTCCTCATGAACTCTGATTCAAAGTCAGACCAAACTTGAATATCATTTGAGTGTGGGGGTGTCTGGCATATGTGAAGCTTCCAAATCTGAAGATTCAGAAGCTCGGGACAAGGACTACGAAGACAATCTTCTTGGATTATGCCGAGAATAGTGATGCTCGAAGATTTCTTGATATTGAATCAAATTATATTATTGAATCTTGTGACGTAGAATATTTTGAAGACAAGTTTGCAAAGCACAAGAACATTATTCTTGCGGATATTCCGGAGAACAATGAGGGTGCGCAGGAAACCGAAGCTTCTAATGAGAACGTAGTCCAAGAAGATGTTGAAACAACGGTTGAACCAGAACTCGTTGAGCCATCAACTAAGTGTGTGAGGAGGCTGAAGGACTTCGGAAACGACTTTGTCACCTATCATATGGAAGCAGATCCGCTTACCTATGATGAGATGATGAAGACCAGAGATGTTATTTTCTGGAAGGAGGCGATAGACAATGAAATTGATTCAATCACCTCTAATAACACTTGGGTGTTGGTTGATCTTCCTGAAGGAGCAAAATCTATCGGATGCAAATGGATCTTCGAGAAGAAGATGAAAGCAGATGAAACTATTGACAAGTTCAAGGCTAGGCTAGTAGCCAAGGAATTTTCTCAGAAGCATGGGATCGACTACTTTGACATGTATGCTCCAGTAGCGGATAACCACCATCAGAATGTTGATTGCTCTCACAGCAATACATAAGTTGGTGATACATCAGATGGATGTTAAAACGGCTTTTCTAAATGGCGAGCTAACCGAAAAGATTTACATGCAACAGCCAGAGGGACTTGTCGTCAAGGATCTTGAAGACAAATTCTGCAAGTTGGTGAAATCCTTGTATGGTCTTAAACAGGCTTCCAAGATGTGGCATAAGAAGTTTGACAAGGTTATAAGGTCAAATGGCTGAGGGTCAGCGAGACGGACAAGTATGCTTACACAAAGTTTGCTGATGGAAGAGGTATAATCGTTTGTTTGTATGTGAACGACATGCTGATCCTAGGTACGGATATGGGCTGTGTCACGGAGACAAAGATGTTCATCTCAAAATAAGTTTAGTTTAAAGGACATAGGGGAAGCTGATGTGATCTTAGGGATCAAGATCATCTGGACAGACACTGGACTGGCGTTGTCACAGTCTCATTATATTGAGAAGATGATCACACGCTACGGATATTAGGATCTTCCAGGGATCGATACGCCTTACAGGTGTGATCTGAAGCTGAAGCCTAATTCGAGGGAAAGCGTCAGGCAGTTGGAGTATGCAAGCGTCATCGGAAGTTTGACGTATGCTACTACTGCTACAAAGCCTGACATAGCTTTCGCCGTGGGAATATTGTGTCGTTTCACGAGCAACCCAGGCATTGAGCACTGGAAAGCTGTGAAACGGGTAATAAGATATCTTAAGAAGACTCAGACAAATGCACTGCACTACAGCGGATATATGTCGGTAGTAGAAGGTTTTAGTGATGCCAACTGGTGCTCAGAGTTGCAGAACGAGAGGTCCACAGGTGGATTTATTTTCACAATGGATGGAGCTGCTATATCGTGGAAGTCGAAGAAGCAGACTATGCTCTTTTATTCCTCCATAGAATCTGAGTTCTTTGCACTATTTACTACAGCAGAGGAAGCAGAATGACTTCGGGAGCTCATGTATAATCTTCCAGTGGTTGGGGCACAAATACCGACAATTTCGATATACTGCGACAGGCGACTGCGACGGTGGCATCAAATGACCTATTCAATAGAAAGAAGAGGACCGTACGGTTAAAGCACAGGGCAGTACACGATCTCATCAAGAGAAGTTATTGCAGTGATTGATGTTCGGAATCAGGAGAACCTGGCGGATCCATTCACCAAGGGCCTCAAGCGCCAGCTGGTCGATGACATAGCAAGTAAAATGGGCTTGAAGGCATTCTGATATTATGTTATTCCAATCCTACTATAAAGTTTTATGCTATTAGTTCAAAGAAAAATCTACTAGATATCTAGCTTTTGGTTCAAGGGAGGACCACTAACTAGAAAAAATATCAGGAACAGTGGGTACATGTCCTCTTAGCATAAAAAGATTACGGACCTACAACCATTGTTGTCTACTATTACTTTTTGTGAAAAACGAATCCTGTGATGAGAATGGCTTAAACGCCTTAATGAGTTCTCAAGCATAGTGAATGCCTAGTGTGTTTTACAGGAAGCACAGTAGAGCAGCACTACAAGGAGTGAAACTCCATGCTATAGTGGGGTGACTCCATCATAAAGTTTCTGGTTAGTGATAATGCCTCGTCTTTGCTAGCCAAGTCATAGCGGCGTAGCACCGCAAATAGGCAGGTAGCCTAATGTTGTATGATGAAATTAAAGAGGGGTAAACAACACTACAAAAGGGAGGATGTCTCCATGTTACAGTAGACGACACCACGATGCGGTACTCGAATAGTGGTAAAGCCTCGGCCTTGTAAGCTATGTCGTTACGGCGTAACACAGAAAGAGAGACTAAGGCTTCATGCTGGATAGTTTGGCACTACAAAGAGGCTTGTGACCTCATGCTACTGTAGTATGACACTACGATGAGGTTTTCGAGTAGGGATAATGCCTCGGCTTTAGGCCATGTCATAGCGGCGTAGTACCGCAATGGAAGCGCAAGGCTTCATGCCATGTCTCTTTAATAAAGAACTCACCTATAGTGTATGGACAGAGATATCAGGCCGTCCCTTGAGGGTAAACTTGTAGACGCCCAAGATTATATACAGAAACCAGGCTGGCACAGGGCATTTAATGTGCAGCCAGAAATACATGTAACTACATTATGTGAGTGGAAAGAATTTCAGCTATGGTGTAGAATTCAAGACTTAGTCCATTCTTGTTTTATAGTCTGTTGTTTAACCTATGCGGAAAGATTCAAGTCGTCAGCGACATCTCTCCTAATGCATGATGGACAGTTACTATGGGGAACACTCAAAATCCATATATCGAGATATGTGGGGGATTGTTGGAGCTTTTTCTTTGTTTGTAGAGAAAGCATGCTTTCAATACATGCCTAGTGAAATTTAGTCCCACATTGGAAAAGCACCATGAGTTGTATCTCAATATATACTTGATATGTTGTTGAGATGAGCACATAGGGTGGTGACCCTAAGAAGGGAACCATGTGGACGATTTTACTAGGAGGTAAGGATAAAACTCCATGGTAAAGCTTAGTGCTTTTTGCTTTTGGAATTTCATTCTATTGAAGCTAAGCCCCGTAGGGGCTTAGCGACTAGGACTCAGACTCGGGCACATGAGACGTAATATGGTATTTTGTTGGCGCACTTAGCACGTCAGCATCGTCGCTAGGCGCATAGTGCGCTTAAGTTGCGCTCGTTGCGCGAGCCTATTGTGCAGCCGTTTGCATGCCAGTTTGCGCTGCCTGATCGCGCGATTAGATGGCTTGCCAGTTGGCATGGCCAGATGGCGGCCTGATCGCACGGCCAGATGGCACACCAGTTGGTGCAGCAGTTGGCGCTGCTATTAGCGTAGCAGTTGGCACAGGGTGCGCGCAGTGCACGTGTTGCGCATGTGGGCGCGATAGCAGATGGCACCATCGGCGCAGTAGCTCAGTTGGCGTGCTCTGTGCGCCAATTAGCTCAGATCGTGTCTGTGCATGATTGAGCAGTTACTGAACATTCAGGACAGTTTTTTCCACGTCCCGAACATTCTGCTAACTGGACGGTTACAGTGTGGGCCTATATAAGCTTCTCTTCTCTCTCTCTCTCAGTGACTAACTGTTCATAACATAATTCTTTACGAATTTCTGAGAGTTCAAGAGAAAAGAGAAGTTGTGCACCAGCGCCATTCAGCGCAGGAGTCTGGCCCATCCGAGGAGTCAGAAGAGCGTAGTGTTCCAAAGTTCTCCATCGAACTTGCTGGTTCCTAGAAGCTTTTCGTGTGGGACGAATCAAGCTTTGAGTGCCGGTGATCATTCACCCCAGCAGGCTTTTCCTTCTCTGATCTAATCATAACCTTCTGTTTATCTTCTGTCCACCGGCAACTCGTTCTGAACGAGAACAGTTCTGATCTAATCAGAAACTGTTAGTGGAATTCTGCTGCTACTGCTACGAATTCTTCTGTGTCTTCTTCGAAGTAACCCATTAGTTTTTCGTCTCTCAGAATCTTCCAAGGATCTCTGTCTTGCACCTTCTTTGAAGTGTTGCATAATTTTCAGTTTTCCATCGAAAATTACGCCCCGGGAATAACAAGATATACATGTGTGTGTGTGTGGTATATTTGGGTCACACATGAGTCTTGGGAAGAATGTTAGCTTCAGGAACTTGGAAGAGGTTCAGTCCAGTTGGACTGAACAGAGATGGTATCAGTCACAGTATTGGACTGAGTTAGACTTTGTATCAGTCCTATGACTGAATAGGATTCAGTCCTTTGACTGAGTGTGGTATCAGTCGAAGTAGGGACTGAATGTATCAGTCCTTAGACTGAATGGTATCATTCATTAGACTAATGGTGTTCAGTCCACAGGACTGAATGTGGCATCAGTATCAGTCTTAGACTGATATCTTGATCAGTCATTAGACTGATGGTATTTCAGTCCCAAGACTGAATGTGGTTTCAGTCCCTGACTGAACGTTCAGTCTTGAGACTGAACATGGTAGGGGATATGTTTGTGTTCATGTAGACTGATATGAGGAAAAAGGGGAAGGCAGTTGGGGGTATGAGATATATCATCTTGAACTGATTGAATGGAAGTGTTCAGTTGGACTGAACTGGGAGAGTTAGAAGAGGGGTGTTTGTTTCAAGTTTGGACTGAAATGGTAGGGATGATTTGAATGTATCAGAAAATGGACATTAGATAGAGAGGGAGAGTAATAGGAAGATAGGCAAGTGAAGAGGGGGACTGTGCAGGATTGAAGGTATTGGGGAAGATTTGTTAACAGGTAGTCTTAGAAGAGCTGAATTAGGACTGAGAATAGGAAGTTAGTATCAGTCAATAGACTGATATGGTTTGTTTCAGTCATTTGACTGAAGGGAATGATTTGATGATCAGTAAACTGATATTTAGGAAGAGGAGTTTGAAGTGGAATCAGTCCACAAGGACTGAATATTTGTATCAGTCTTAGACTGATTAGGATGATCAGTCCCTAAACTGATTTGGGAGAATAGTTATAAACTGATTTTGATATTCAGTTCTTCAACTGATTCTTGTTTCAGTCTTAGGACTGAACAACCAGGAATAGGGGTGGGGGGGGGGGGGGGGGGGGGGGGGGGTGGTGGTGGTGGGGAATGTGATGTTCAGTCTTTGACTGAACTGATATGAGGGAATGTAGAGATAGGTAGTTGGGGATTATGGATGGGGTTGTGTCCTATATAATGTACAAATATATATATATAGTGGTATCTATAATAGGTACTGTTATGAACTTAGAAAGGGGTTGAGTTTTACCTAGTTATAAAGGTAGGTGATGTTACTATATATATATATATATATATATATATATATATATATATATATATATATATATATTATATTTTGGAAAAAGAGTAAATTTTATTCCAAAAGTAATGCAATAATCTTACAACATACAATCAAAGTGGGACTCCTACTCATCAATTCCCCATAGCATTTACATCAAACTCGATGTTATGGAGAATACCTACCGGAGGGGTGACCAGCCCCTCAAATATCCGACGGTTTCGTTCCCGCCATACATGCCAAACTGAAGCAGCCAGACGAACTCTGGCGGTCCGGAACCAGTCCTGCCCTCGACCCCTGCTATCCCGGAGCACCGTGATGATGTCCCCAATTCCCTTCCCGGAGACGCACACTCCCAACGCTCTACTCTGCTCCGACCAGATCTGCCATGCCAGTGCACACTCGAAGAAAATGTATCTTATAGATTCATGCTCCAGACTGCAAAGCACACACTTGGAATCCGAAACCGGCACTCCAAACGAACTCAGACGATCCCTAGTAAAAAGACGGTCCAGTAGAAGCTTGTAGACACAAAGCTGCATCTTTCTGGCCAGACCCTTGCACCAAAAGAACTCGTAGTCAGACTCTGAGGAAAGGTGTGCCGGATAAGGTTGTAGCAGCTCCGGAATTGGAACTCTCCAGTTCCCGGAGTTGCTCCTGTCGGTTCCAAATCCACCGATCAGCAGGTAAAGCCGGATCAATGACAATAGTACTAATGATCCCACCCAGCTCCTCGGTAAACTGATAAGACTCCGGCTTCCACTTTCCATCGCGAATGATACGACTACATGTCAGACCACGCCTGTCCTCATGATGTGTCGGGGCTCCCCTGATGTCCAATAGCAAACGCCGATCTATCCAAGGATCCCGCCAGAGGTCCGTTCCAGACCCATCCTTTATGACCTTCCGGATTGCAGATTTGAGCACCCCCCTGTGTCTCAAGACAGTCTTGAGCGTGACTAAGTAATTGTTGTCAGTAGCACACGTCCAAAAGTTGTCCTGCTTCACGTATCTGCTGTACATCCAATCCGCCTAGAGAGACCCCCTGTTAATGAATCTCCAAGCCAGCTTAAGCGCAGAGGCCTCCCTAATCTCCAGCAACGGCCTGAGCCCCACTCCTCCCTCCTTCCTGGGTCGACAGAGCTGCTCCCAGGAGATCGCATGCATACCCCCCTCCAAATAAAATCTGCACCGAGCCGCTCCACTTTTCTAACAATGGCAACAGGGAGGAGGATGGACTGCAGCCAGAAAGGAGCCACAGCCGAAATCACCGATCTGACCAGCTCGATGCGTCCGCCAAATGATAAACCGGCGGCTTGCCAACCTTCCACTCTCCTCTAGACGTACTCCACCAGACTATGGCAGTCCTGATCCCGCGCATAGTTGACTGTGAGAGGCACTCCTAAGTATCGCACCAGAAGCTCACTCCTATCGATACCCAGCACATCGGCCCGCTCCTCCTTCTGGGGACATAGGGAGGTGAAGTACACCCTGCTCTTATCCTTGTTCATCTGAAGGCCCGAGAGGGAATTCAATTCTCCCATAATCTCCGCAAGCGTCTACATACCCTCCGTCGATGGCTGGATGAATACCAAGAGATCATCTGCATATATAAGGTGGGTAACTGGGGGATCCACCCTCTGAAACAAAGGGACCAGCCTCCCACGGTGCACTACCAGGTCCATCAGATATGTGAAGTATTCCATAACAAGCATGAACAGGTAAGGGGACCGGGGGTCATCTTGCCTAAGCCCACGATTGCTCTGGAAGTACCCATAAGGAATGCCCTGGATGAGGACAGAGAAAGTGGGAGACATGATGCACTCCCGGATCAATACAATCCAGTGGTCCACGAAACCCATGGCGGTCATCAGATGACAGAGGAAGTCTCAATTGACCATGTCATACGCCTTCCTCAGGTCCAGTTTCACACATGCTTTCTCCCCTCCGGGTTTGCTAAAGCCCCTCCCCATCTCCTGAGCCAGGAGGCTGTGCTCAGCGATCGACCTCCCCTTGATGAACGCAGCCTGATTCGGAGATACCAAGTCCTGCATGATCCCCTCCATCCGCCGGCACATAAGGTGCGTAATTATCTTATAAAGATAATTACAGCACGCAATAGGTCTGAAATCCGCCAATGCTGTCGCTTCCTCCTTCCTTGACACCAAGGTCAGAAAAGTGTGATTCAGCTCTTTCAGAAGCTTCCCTTTGATGAAGAATTCCTGCACCACCTCCAAGACCTGATGCTTCAGAATGTCCCAGTGGTGTTTGTAGAACCCACTGCTAAAACCATTCGGTCCGGAAGCCTTGTTGAGATCCGCCAACTTGACAATAGATTCCACCTTCTCCAAAGTAACGGGAGCAAGAAGAATGCTATTTCCATATGGAGTCACCAATCTCTTCGTAACAACCTCTGGGAACACAGACAGGTAATCAGTCTGGAAATATAACTCAGAATAGTACCTGACAGCCTCGCCCTGGACCTCAGCCGGCGTCCCTACCAGGATGCCATCCGCATCAATAAGCTAGGAGATGTGATTCCTATGCTGACTTGTCCGGATAACATCATAGAAGAACTTGGAACAACGGTCGCCATCATTGAGCCAGGAACATTTGGCACGCTGAGCCGTGCTAATCTCCTTCTGCAGCCTCAGGATGTTGACTTCTTCGATCAGCTCCTTCTCTCTTGCCGCCAGGTCCCCATTAAGCATGTTAGCTTGTATGTCCTGCTGGATGGCCCGCAACTCCACCTCCTTATCTTCTAAGGTAGACTTGGCCAACCCCTTCACCCAACTCCGAAGAGCCTTCTTCGTGACCTTGAGACGACGTACCAAGCGGTACTGGGCCGTCCCCTCCTGACAGCTAGTAAGCCCCTCTGAGACAGCCTCCAGGTAGCCCTCCGAGAGATACCAACTGTTGTTGTACCTGAAAGGACGGGACTTCCTAGGAGACCGAGAAGTGAAGCCAACCCTGATGGGGGAATGATCGCTCGTCCCAGCGGCCAGGCCCTCAGCCGAAGAATTGGAGAAATGTCAAAACCATTCCCCATTGCCCAGAGCTCGATCAAGCTGGCATGCAACCCTGTTCCGGATTGCTTTGTTATGCCAAGTCCAGATGAAGCCTGAGCGTGACAATCCCTGGATCCCCGCCTGGAGAAGGCATATCTGGAAATCATATAGGATAGAGTCTGGAACTGGACGACCATCCACCTTCTCCCCTCGGTACAGAAGGGCATTGAAGTCCTCGATCAGAAGAAGTGGAAGGAACGACGAATCTGCAGCAGCGGAAACACGGGAGATGTCGCTCCACAGGGACTCCCGTCTCCTTCTGTCGTTGTGGCCGTAAACCGCCCCCAGCAAGAACCGAAAGCCACCCTTGTTCGAGAAGGAGATGGCAATCAACTGCTCCGTCATCAAGATCAAGTCACCATCCCAGCTCTTCGAGTTCCAACGAACCCAAATCCTGGCCATGTCACATAGAGCCAGGTTGTGAAGTTGGGCCCAATGAGATGGGGTCCGCCGAGCAAGAGTCTTTTCACCTTTGATCTTAGATTCTAATAGAACAGAAATGTCACATTTCTCTCTGTGAAGCACCCCATAAATCTCTCTCCACCTCCCCAGCGAACACGTCCCCTCACATTCCAGGCGATAATAGCCATTAATTAATGAGAGGTAAACATTGAATTGGGATACTCAGAGGGTAAACATCATCAGTGTTGTTTGCTGGAACCTCTGACTTCCAACATTGGTGTCAGGAATTTAAGGAAGAGCAGACAAGGTGCTTGTCTTGCGTGAATCTTTGTTTCTTTTCTTACTTGATCTTCACATCAGGATCTAACATAGTAGCTTTGGTTACCTCTCTGTCCTGGCTTGTGTGATCCACTTTCATCTCTACTTCCTATGCGCGTGTCGATTCTGGCCGCGTTACTAGCACATTGGTAAGAGTTGATGTGATTATCAAGGTCAAAAAGATCAAATCAACGATCGAATCGAAAATATTGTGATATGACTAGCACTGGTGCGAATAGCAGTGCTACATACACTAGTGTCGGAAACGCAATGGCGGGACCAATGGGCACTAACGTAACGATTTTCTCGATTCGACATGTCGATCGACGGTTGGACGGAATAGAAGGCTACTCGACATGCAAAAGAAGGTCGAGGAGACGCTTCGAGGGATGCGTTGTCCAAACATTTGATTGACAACCCCCCCCCCCCAGCAAAGACTGACCCCATCTTTGAGCAATGAGAGAGATGATAGCCGACTATTTACATAGTTGATAAACTCTATGGAACCATCGGTGGAAGACATGGTTACGGACTCCGTTAAAGAGTTATGGGAAGTCCTAGCAGCGGCGTTTGATGGCAAATGCGATTTGTCTCGTAACTACTACTCAGTCGTTGGCATATACATAGCTAATCAAATCTCATAAGGATCACTTCAGGGCCTTTAAGGCTATGACTGATGAGGTTGATCGTATATTGCCCTTTACGACAGATATCAATGAAGCTAGGGCTCAACGTGAACAACTTCATGTTATCGCATATCCTGCCTCTCTACGTCTCGATGCGGACTCTGCTCGATCTCAGATCATTGTTGGATCTGACGTTCCATCTTTAATAGAAGCACATTATCGTATCCTTCGAGCAGCAAAAGTCATAAAGACCACTCCGGGTGATGCTCTTGCTGACTGCTCTGCTCTTGGTGCTGCTATACAGGCATTCGTAGTGGTCGTGGTGGACGATGTGGTGGCCGCCATACTGGTCGTGATGGGGATCGGGGTAATGGTGGTCGCAATAGAGGACGACCACGCACATGCTTTAATTGTGGTCAGCTCGTCCATTTCTATTGGCAATGCACCAAAACACCTGCCGCTAATATCACAACTCATGCTCCTGATGATGATGTCCGCTATATTCAGATGACTTCGGAGTCATATACAGAGTTCCTTAATTTCCATGCTTAAAGTCGTGGTGAAGCTTCCATGTTTGGATCCATAGCCGGATACTCAGCAACATGCATAGTAAAGTCAAAGCAGTGGATAATTGACTCTTGTGCGTCTGCTCACATGACCGGTGATGCAGTATGATACATAATTATGTGCCTGTTGGTCGTATTTCTGGCATTATTATTGCCAGTGGAGGTTCCCGACAGTCCGAGGACGTAGAAGTGCCCGCATTTCTTCTGGACTATCACTAAATTATGTATTGCTTGCACATGGGAACCCGTTCAGTTTAATTTCAATTAGTTAAATTACTCGTGAACTACATTGCTCGGTAAAATTTTTTCTTGATGGTTGTATTTTTCAGGATCTGCAGACTGGGAAGACGACTGGTAAGGAACATATAGCTGGAGGCTTGTACTTGTTTGATGTACCTTCTTCGGTTGTCTGTACCAAGCGTGAAACTCGATCCTTTCAAGTTACATTGTCAGTTAGGCCATCCATCTATCTAAGCTCTCCAAAAAATGTATTCGTCTTTAGATATTCCTACTTCCTTTAATTGTACGTCATGTCATTTAGCTAAACATCATCATGTTTCCTATCCGGTGAGTCATAATAAAATTGCTTATGCTCCTTTTTAGTTGGTGCATTCTGATATATGGGGATCTTGTCCGGTAGAATCAACAATGGGTTTCAAATACTTTGTTATATTTGTTGATGACTACTCTGGCGTCACGTTTGTTTATCTGATGAAAAATTGCTCCGAATTATTTAATATTTGGTGCAATTTTTATGCTGAAATCAAAATACAATTTGGTGTTCCAATTAAAAATTTTCGGAGTGACAATAGTTGTGAGTATTTATCTCGTGAGCTCGATACATATCTGGCCTGCAATGGCATCATCCACCAAACTTAATGTCGTTACACAGTACAACAGGATGTGTGGAAGAGCGCAAGAATTGTCATCTCTTGGAAACAACGCGTGCTCTTATATTTCAAATACGTACTCCCAAGAGATTTTAGTCAGATGCGGTTTTTACCGCTTGTTATCTTATTAATCGCATGTCGTCGTCAGTTTTCAATGGTAATACTCCTTTTTCTAGGCTACTGGACGAGAGCCGTTTCCTCTGCCTCTCAAAATTTTTGGTTGCTTATGTTATGTCCGGGATACCGGACCGACTCTTTCTAAATTAGATCCTAAGGCAATACAATTTATTTTACTTGGGTATCTTAAAGATCAGAAAGAGTATCAGTATTTTTCTCCTGTCTTGAAGAGGTACTTTTCACTCGAGATGTTACCTTTGTTGAAACTAAATTACCTATATTTCCACAAACAATAGATCCGGTTCCCCAAGTTTATCCGGAAGAGGATTTCTTGCTATTTCATGATCAAACACAACAGCCCCTCATACGGGTGCCCTCTCTTACCGAACCAGTTACCCGGTCTAATGGTCCGGAGACACCGATTCAGTCTGTGCCGACATCACCGACACAAACATCGCCAGTGATGCCCACAAAGTCATCCTCCTCTAGCTCTAATGATTCACCTCCGCCTATTCCACCAGCAGCCCCGCATGTTCTGCCAGCAGCTCGTCCTCGTCGTGCATGTCATGATCATCCCTTGTATGATGGCAGCTACACAGGACTTACCAGTCACACTCAGTCTCTGATGGCTACTATTTATGGGATTCAGATTCCCAAAAATGCTAAGGAGGGTCTCAAACATCCCGGTTGGCGTGCTATATGAGCGAGGAGATGAAAGATCTCCAGGAGAACTATACTTGGGACTTAGTCGATTTACCTCCCAGTAAACAGGCAATAGGTTGCAAATGTGTATTCACGATCAAGGTAAAACCAGATGGCTCTCTTGATCGCCTAAAGGCTTGTCTGGTGGCCAAAGGATATTCTCAGATCTATGGTGAGAATTATTTTGAGACCTTCTCTCCAGTTGCCAGAATGACGTCTTTTCGTGTACTTTTGGCCTTGGTTGTTCGCTATGACTGTCCATTGCTTCAGCTGGATATCAAGAATGCTTTCCTCTACGGTGATCTTGAAGAATTATATGTGATGCAACCTACCGGGTTCGTTGCAAGGGAGGGTAAAGTATGTCATCTGCGGAAGGCCCTCTATGGTCTAAAACAATCACCTCGTGCGTGATTTAGTCAATTTACACATGTTATTACTCAGTTTGGCATGTGTGAATCAAAGAAGGATCATTTAGTATTATACCGACAGACATCAGCTTGAAGGTTACTAATGGGTGTCTAAGTTGATGATATTGTAATCACGGGAGACGACAGCCAGGACATTGCAGGCCTCAAAAACTTTCTGGAAGAACAATTGCAAACCAAGGATATGGGATCATTGAACTACTTCTTCGGCATTGAGGTCACACGGGACAAACGGGACATTGTAAATGTCTTAAAAGAAGTATGTGCTCGATATACTGAATGATGCAAGAATGATGCAAGCCAAGGGAGCAAACTCACCTATGGATCCAGGGGCTAAGTTACTTTCCGACGAGGGGGTCCTGATGACCAATCCAGATCAGTATCGACGAGTAGTTGGAAAACTCAACTACTTCGCTGTCATGACTCATTCGGACATCTCTTTCGCAGTTAGTGTTGCAAGTAGATTTATAGCTTCTCCAAGAGTTCCACATTGACAGGCAGTTCTCAAAATCATGTGTTATCTATTCAAGAATCCAGGAAAAAAAATTGGATGGGGAATCATGGACACACTCGTGTTGAGTGTTTTAATGATGCTGACTGGAGCGCAAGCCTGACAAATAGACGATCTACATCTGGCTACTCGGTATTTATTGGGGGAAACTTTGTGTCTTGGAAAAGCAAGAAGCAGATTGTGATAGCACGATCAAGTTTAGAAGCAAAGTATCAAGCCATTGCTCATGGCACAACAAATGTGTTATATATGAAGCATCTTCTACAAGAGTTGGGAGAAGAAGCAGGATCGAGCACAGCATACATGTGGTGTGATAATCGGTCTGCTATCTATATTGCTACCAATCATGTATTTGAAGAATATTGAAATCGACGTTCATTTCGTCTGTGATGAGTATACAAAGGGGATGATAAAATTTCACCATGTGAGGACCGGTGATCAGATAACCGATATCTTCATGAAGCCTCTTTTAGGTCCTCGGGTTCAATTTGTATGTAACAACCTGGGTCTGATTGACATCTATGCTCCAGTTTGAGGGAGGGTGTTAAGTATTAATATATTAAGTATTAGTGGATTTTAGTGGATTTTAGTTCTACATTGCCTAGAACAAAAGTGAGAGGGGTTAGCCTCTCCTATATATATGTAGCACTCCTCATTAATAAACATTGTCCTATTATTCTATTCGACAAAAGGCTACCCCTTTCAATGTACCAAAAAAAAATTGGCCAACAGCGTATCATTCTTTGCTATATGGAATGTCTGAGAATAGAAGTATGTCAGGTGCTGTCGCGGAGAACCTGTTCCTTCATACGGAATAAGAGACTGAGGTTTGTATTTTGTAGAACAAACCACATCATCCCATTCTGGATGATAAGGTCGTGACATTCCTATCTTATGGAGTTCCTCTTTTGAACTTATGAAATTTAATCGAGCATTGACATCTCAAATAGCTTCCTGAGTATCGACTGTCTGATGCGAAGAAGTTGACTATGTGATAGTTGGTTGTATTTGTTGTATCACTGGCATGGAAGCACTTCGAACTATCGGAAAAGAAGTTGGGTTCAAAGTTAGCCCAGCTGCATCTTGAGCCACATGAATTGGGCTAGGAGTGTGAGATTGAAGGAAGGTAGCCTGCATGTTCATTGTCGCCTGCATCTGTTGCAACATTGTCATAACTCCTTGCAACGTGGTCTCAAAGTGCCTAAAGCTTAAAACTAGTGACAATCGAGCCAACGCTGCTGGATCTCAACTCCAACCACTTCCTGGGGTAACATCACCTACTATTCCCACACTAGCACAGGTGCACATGCTATTGCATCCACCCACAGACCAGGAAGTATAAATTTAATAATTGACTTTAGGGCATCCCGTCATGTCACGGGGGCCTATCATGAGTTCCAGAATTATATCCATCTGGCAACACCTGAAAGTATTCAGACTGCTGATGGTACTGCTCGGCCTATAGTGGGTGTAGGCATGGTTAAATGTGTTATTGCCGGGGCACAATTTTTGATGGAAAAACTTAGAAGGCGAAACAATTGTAAAGACAATGTTTCAACGCAACACTTCAAAAAAGGCGCGTAACAGAGATCCTTGGTGGATTCTGGTAAACGAAGTTCTTAAAAAAGATTTCGTCACAGCAGCAATCGATTTACGAAAATCCAAAAAGATTTTGTAAACAACAGTAACCGAATGAAGTACTTCTAAGAAGAAGGTACTAATCCGAATTGCTAGCAGTAGCGAAGATGACAGGCAATAGATGGAACAACTCCTGCTGGGGTGAATGATCACCGTTGCTCAAAGCTATATTTGCCCCACGCGAATAGCTTCCAGGAACCAGCAAGTTCGTCGGAGAACTTTGGAACACTCCTGCTCTTCTGACTCCTCGGATGGTACACAGACTCCCGTGCAAAAGCAATGCTGGAGCCATTCGGTAAGGCGCCTTTGATATCGGCCATGTATCCGGAAAGGTGTCGATGCTGAATTCAATTTCTCGATCCGACGGCATCCCGGGCATCTCGTCAGGAAAAATGTCAGGAAAATCTGCCACAACATCAGTCTGCATTGTGTTTGTATTATCCGTCCGCGTGTCTCGAACTGATGCCAAGTATCCCGCACAGCCGGAACGCAGCATACGCCTTGCCGAGATTGCCGACACCATCATCGCCGTCTTCAAGGCCGTACCGCACGAATATGAGAACTCTGTCTCGCCAGGAAGGCGAAACACCACTCTCTTCTCCGCGCACTCGATCGTTGCACGACAAGCGCCCAACCAATCCATGCCCAGGATTATGTCGTAATCTTTGATGTCTAGCACGACGGCATCCAAGGATAGATATCTTCCCCCGACACAAATGTGGCCATCCCTACAAATAAAGTTCGCAGGCATATCGACTCCCGACGGAGTGCTAACGCTAATATTTATATCTAGTGATTGCATGGTTATTTTATTTTCTTTCACATAATCAGCAGATATAAAGCTATGCGTCGCACCCGAATCGAATAGGACTCGAGCAGGTATATCTTTGTAAAGTAATATACCTGTTACAACCGTATCGAACGCGTACGCCTCGTCCCGAGTTAAGGCATAAACTCGGCCTTGAGCTCCGTGGCGTTGATTCTGCGGGGTCACAGGCACCGCATTTGTGCCTTGTAGTGTAGGCACTTTATATGGATTCGGAGTGTTCCTTGGTGGGTTGTGTTGATTCGGCTTCCCCGCCTGACAATATTGACTGAAGTGGCCTAGCTCGCCACACTTGAAGCATGTTCTCAGTCTACAATCGGGTGCTCGGTGTCCACGCTTGCCGCATCTGTTGCAATTTACTGCGGCAAAGTGACCACGATTCTCAGACGTGTTTGGGCGCTTTTGTACTCCCGATCCTCCAGCGTCATTAGGACGCTTGTTGAAGTTGTTGCGAACGACAGGCACGTCCCTTTGTGACATACGGCCAAAGATTCGCTCACTATCAAGTGCGGCTTCGTAGGATTCACGATAAGTTTGGCATCGTTGGTTCATGACGTCCCTACGCAGTTCTTCGTTGAGGCCTTGCTGAAAACGCTCGCACCATTCTTCTTTGTTGGGCAGGAAGGCGCCGGCAAATTTTGCAAGTTTCGAGAAGCTTGCATCATAATCTTCGACACTCATATTCCCCTGCCTCAACATCATGAACTCATCCGCCTTCTGTCGACGGATGGCGCGAGGAACGTACTGCTCAAGGAAGGCTGTCTTGAACATTTCCCAAGAAATCTTTTTGTTGGAATCGGTTTCACAGATCTCTTGTTTCTTCGCCGCCCACCAGTCATGTGCTCTAAGTTGTAACTGCAGTGCCGCACAGGCCACCCTCTGGGACCCTTCGATGCAGAGGAGATCGAACAAGTCCTCCATCTCTGCGAGCCATCCTACTATCATGTCGGGCTCTGCTCGGCCGTTGAACTTTGGCGGGTTCATTTTGCAAAACTCCTTCACTTTGAACATGGAAGGAGAGTTCATCATTTGCGGGGAGCCATCTTCCTCCTCATCTTCTTCTTGATCACCTTGCTTTTCCTCGGGCTCTTCATCCGTCGTCTTGGTATTGCCCGCCATTCTGCTCACTATCTGAGTCAGGGCATTCATCTGTTTTTGTTGCGCCTCAAATTGGGCTTTGAATTGTGTCTGAAGCTGCTGCTGCTGCAGTTCCATCAACTGTAGCATCTTCTGCATAGTCGTCTCGCTAGGCTCAGTGCTTTTTGTGCTCGACATACTATCTACAGTTTGGGTTGTTGGGCCGGCGATTTTCTTATTTCGCTTAGTCATTCCTACAAACAGTGTAAACCCGTTAGTATTTTTCAAAAATATCTACGGGCTTACCTGTATGGAACTTGTATTTCACGCAGCATACCGACAAGCATTCAATCAAGCCATCGCAACGGACATTCCAACAATGAAACATATTTCAAAAATCCGAGGAAACATAACTGAGCTCTGATACCAATTTGTCACGCCCCGAGTCGGCAACGTTCGTCCCCGTTGTTAATTATTGCCGATTTGATTGTCCTCGCTAAGGCGTGATGCTGTACGAGTCTGGAATTGCACTCGTACAAGGCAGAACGTTACGTTGCATTTGATATAAATATGCCAAGTTGAAACTTCACAATTCACATCAGAATTTAAGACGCAGTATAGGAAGATAGAAATGCTTTTCATTCATAGCTTGCAACGAAGTGCAAGTCGTAATTACATTGGATGCCGTTGCGGCTACATTGATTGAAAACATAAAGAGAATACATTCGACAAGTTGCCTGAACTACGCTTGCCGTCCCATACATTCGTCCCTTTATACATAACCCGTCGACTTGAATTGGCTTCAAAATACTTCAGTATAGGAAGAGCTTCAAAACGCCTATCCGTACTTCAGCTTCGTTTTAGGTTGGAGCGCCCGCCGCACCTGGGGAAATTGGGGGAGGGGATTAGCACACTTGCTAAGTGGACGAGACGAACCAACTCGTCTAAACCGACTCTGATAGTTAGGATAGGCATGCATTAGAGTTGTCTTTCTATTAGAACTAAATGAATTCAGTTCATATTCGATAGCCGTCTTTGAGTATTAAAGCATACAACATAACATCACAGTTTATCATATTTCTTACCACGGCCGTGCTCGTCCCTGCATGAAAACAGAGATAATATTTACACCTGCATAAGACAATAGGTGAGCATGCAACTATCTTATATGCGGTCATTGGTGCTACGCACCACTAGGGACTTAATCGAAGTTGGCATGCGACGCAACCCGTTCAGCCTAGGTTGCAAGCCTTACTGAAGGTCCCGCATGCCTCGCGCCGAAGCACGATAAATTATTCCCCCTAGGACGAATCGGTTCCGATGCCCCGGATACCGTTTCGAGGAAAACGAACTTGTGCACAAGTTGTCCATGACCATGCCTATGTGCGAACAGTTTCATATATGCAAACAGTTTCGTATAGCGCGGATAGTATCGAACAGCATTATCATTTCTCGCAACTCATGCAACGATTCATTTTCCTCAAAGCCGTACACCGATTTAGCGTCCCGTGGGCACCAAATTGTCCGAGGCATCATAACCCATGATCGACGTCTCATATTATTTTGCAGCACATGAAATAGTCTATCTTTTTACTAGAACCTTAAACTTTTCCAGTTATGTAAGAAACTTGCATTTTTCCGAGTAGATTACTCAAAATTGATACGTTTTTCCCGAGTTCTTGACTTAGTGGATTGACATGCAATTAACTTGGCATCGTTCGATTTGAATGAATACGAAGCAAGGAATAAGTTTGCGGGACAGAGTAGAAAAGAAGGGTCGAATCACCCACCGATTACTTTGCTTCGTGCCGGTCGTCCAAGCGCTACGCAACGTCAATCCTTAGTTACGCGAGCTCCTGCAATGGCACCAACGCTTTGTTAGAATTCCTTCTTTTCCCCTTGCATCGAAATTGTAATTGCATCCATGAAAACGACGCGAAAGCACTTCATCAAGCCCAGCGGCAAAGCTCCAAGAAAACCATACAGCGGTCCGGTCCCGTCGAAGGGACTCTTATAGAGAGCTCACTCGCCGAGACGCAGCCCGCTGCATCTAGGACTTATTCCAACAGAAGTCGTTCCATTAGTTGGATCGATTCTCGTAACTTCCGTCCAAATCGATTTGAATCGATGCCGCAAGGCGTTAACGTTTACCAAGCTTAGCGATCGAGTCAGATGGCCATCTAAGTTCCCGGCCGATCTGACTCGACGCTAGCATATTATGAAGTTCCGTCGCCTATCGAAAGCGGGGCGCTACAGTAATGTCATTGTTCTTCAACTTAACTGTGTTGTTTCCGTTAACATTCCTAAGGTAATTTTTCAGGAGAAGGGAACAGGGAGACGGTTGGGGACTGGCACTTGGAATAAAAGGCTATGGTACTTGGACGGGAATGGACTGGATGTAGCACTGACGTCACTAGTGGATGAGGCACAGCCGGAAGAGCCGCGGAGGGATGTAGAATCAGAATTGTTACTCCAACATTAGCGCACGAGACACTCTTCATTTAGTATACTAAGTCGGATATTTCCTTTTATATATCAGAAAGCTGATAAACAAAAGTTAGTTTGTGATGCTTGTGAACTAGGAAAATTTACCAGAAGCTCGTATGCGAGTTCTGAAAATAGAAGTTTGTTCCCTTTTGACATGATACACTCTTATGTGTGGGGACCTTGTCCCACAACTACTGCTAATGGTTTTAAGTTAAGTGGTTTGTCACCTTTATTGATTGCTACACTCATGTCACCTGGGTGTACCTAATGAAGAGTAAGAGTGATGTGTTTGCATGGTATCAAAAATTTTATCGCAGGGTCACAACGCAGTACAGTGCTAATGTGAAGATGTTGAGGTCCGACAATGGAACATGATACACTAATAAGGCTCTTAAAGAGTACTTGTCAGCACAAAGGATACATTATCAGACTTCATGCTCCTACACACCAGCACATAATGGTTGGCAGAGCAGAAGAACATGCACCTGTTGGAAGTGGCTCGGTCGATGATGTTTTCTATGAATGTCCCTAAACACTTGTGGGGGCATGCCTTGTTGATAGTTGCATATCTTATCAACAGGATGCCCTCTCAGGGGTTAGGATATAATATACCGTTCGAGATGCTTACAGGTGAGAACAAATACGTTGCTGCTCCAAAGGTGTTTGGGTGTGTATGCTTTGTGAAGGACAATAGGCATGGTGTGGGAAAGTTGGACCCTCGAGCAGTGAATTGCGTCTTTGTCGGCTACTCAGGGATCCAGAAGGGATATTCTTGCTGGAGTCCTGTGAAGCGAAGGCTCTTCGTGAGCATGGATGTTACACTCAGAGAAATGGAACCATAATACCAAAATGGTTCAGGTGAAGGCTCCGCATTTAATGACACACCTAACACAGGAGGTGTTAGGAGTGAGGGGGAGATAAGCCCGAACGTAATTGTTGGGTCAGTTCCATGCCCAATTGGGAATGATGGTCCAAAGGAACAAGGGGGAGATAGTGAGAGTGAGAAAAGCAAAAACGATGAGGACACACACAATCAGGAGGAAGAAAGTGACGATCCAGCACAGGGAGAAGAACCAGCGTATGGGTAGGAACAGTCTTTAGAACAATCTACAGCTCAAGGAGAGTTCCAGGTCTACAGGAGGAGAAAGCAGAAGCCCAATATTGTACCTATTGCCCCTACTGTGCCACGTCCCTCACCTAACCCTGCCCCAACTCCTGAAGAAGCACGCGCACCGGATCCCTCTGACTCGGATGCGGATCCCTTAGGTTCGGATGGTATGGTCCCCTCTTCTCTATCTTATATTCCCTTGAGGAGATGTTCTCACTGCAATGTAGGAAGATCCCCTAATCGTTATGATTATGAACATGACATTGCTAATTTCTTATCATATTCTAATTTATCCCCTACTTATGGAGCATTCATTGCTTCGTTTGATACCACCTCTTTGCTTAAGTGTTGGCAGGAAACAAAGAAATATCCGAGATGGAAAGCTGCAATGTTGGAGGAACTTGGGGCACTCGAAAGAAATGGGACATAGGATCTTGTTCCATTGCCTGAAGGAAAGAAAGAAGTTGGATGCAAATGGGTCTTCACGGCAAACGAGACGCCAGAAGGAAGGTGGAGCG
Source organism: Iris pallida (assembly GCA_029216955.1). Classification (NCBI taxonomy): domain Eukaryota; kingdom Viridiplantae; phylum Streptophyta; class Magnoliopsida; order Asparagales; family Iridaceae; genus Iris; species Iris pallida. The sequence continues at coordinate 45,947,704 of JANAVB010007399.1, forward strand.
ACACAAGGCAAAATTGGTTGCAAAATGATTCACTCAGTCCTATGACATTGACTATGATGAGACATTTGCTCCGGTAGCAAAGATGGGTACTGTGAGAACCCTGGTCTCCCTTGCAGCAAATCACGGGTGGTACCTGCATCAATTGGATGTAAAGAATAATTATCTTCATGGGGATCTACAGGAGGAAGTATCCACGGAGACTCCTTCAGGGTTTTGCACTGCGCAGTCGACAGAAAAGGTGTACATGCTGAAGAAATCACTTTATGGACTCAAACAATCTCCTCGAGCCTGGTTTGATAGATTCAGGATGGCTATCACAGGCATGGGATACAGCCAGACCAATGCAGATCACACGGTCTTCTTTCGGCATGCGAGAGGCCATGTCACCATACTTGTAGTATATGTGGATGATATAGTGATCATAAGTGACGATTGCCCAGTGAAATCAAAACTTGCCAAGGAGTTTCAAGTGGAGGACCTGGGAATGATGAGATATTTCTTGGAATCATGGTAGCTCGAGGAAGAGATGGGATCGTCCTCTCTCAAAGAAAGTATGTACTATACTTGCTCACGGAGACATGCATGTTAGGGTGTCGATCAACAGTCACTCCGATTGACCTATGAAATAAGTTGGGTGCAGAGGCATGAGAGCCTCTTGATCGTGAGAGATATTAGAGACTAGTAGGCCGACTGATTTATCTAGGCCACAATCGTCCTGATATCTCATTCGCTGTGAGTGTAGTAAGCCGCTACATGCATGATCCAAAGAAAGGCTACATGGATGCAGTTTTTTTTTACATTCCGAGATATCTGAACGGGACTCCTGGAAGAGGGCTATGGTTTAAGAACAATGGACACATGGGTGTTGAGGGATACTGCGATGCAGATTGCGCAAGCTGTATGGACGACAAAAGGTCCACCTCATGGTACTGTGTCTTTGTAGGGGATTAACCTAGTCTCCTCGAGAAGCAAGAAACAGTCTGTGGTAGCACGATCGACGCTGAAGCAGAGTATAGAGCAACAGCTCTGGGAGTGTTAGAGTTGTTGTGGGTAAAAGCTCTACTGACAGAGTTGAAGTTGGATCGAGGAGCACCATTACACCTTCTGAGTGATAGTCAAGATGTACTGAGTATAGCTAACAATCCAATTCAGCATGATAGAACGAAGCATATCGAGATCGATCGGTTCTACATCAAAGAGAAGCTAGAGAACGGAACATTGAAGCTTGATTATGTTCGCTCAGAAGAACAAGTCGCCGATGGTCTTACTAAGGGTATTAACTCCTTGACTCTTTTTAAACTATTAACAAGATGGGGATGATTGATATCTATCGCCCATCTTGAGGGAGAGTGTTGAGATGTCTATTGGGTTTAGTCTCACATCGGGCAGAGAATAAGGAGGCTAATCCTCTCCTTTATATATGTACTTCTTTTCTATATTAAAGCATCCAATTAACTTTATAATCCCTATTCTATTTTGTATTCTGACTTAAGCTTGGACATGTATTATGAGGTTGCAAACTTATCTTATTATGTCTATCTTTTGTATTATGTCTTCTTGTGGATTGTGATAGAGATCATTAGTTTGACCTTAAGGATATGCATGCTACTATACACCCATACCATAGGACAACCATCACGTAGAGTTGGAGCTCACGTGGTGCTTAGCTAGCCGTTGCCACGTATCTGTCTCCTATATTTTGGGAGCAAAGTGTGACAACATTTTATCTATAATGTAACCAAAGAGTAATTTATTGTGATCTATGTGATAATAATACTCAGAAAGGATATGCATGCTACTATACACCTCTGATATCTCTCAGGATCAACCGGCTCTCCTGCCTCTTCCCGTAACTTATCTTCCTAGTCGATTGGAGTGACTGCCAGATAACAACTCATCATACCAGTCTTTGTGAGCAGATCTAGTATATACTTCCTCTGAGAGAGGACGATCCCATCTCTTCCTCGAGCTACCTTGATCCCGAGAAAATATCTCATCATTCCCAAGTCCTTTACTTCAAATTCCTTGGCAAGTTTTGACTTTAGCTGGGTAATCTTCTCATCCTCATCAACTGTGATCACTATATCATCTACATATACTACAAGTATGGTGATGTGGCCTCTCGCATGTCGGAAGAAGACTGTGTGATCTGCATTGGTCTGGCTGTACCCCATGCCTGTGACAGCTTTCCTGAATCTTTCAAACCAGGTCCGAGAAGATTGCTTGAGTCCATACAGTGATTTCTTCAGCTTGCACACCTTTTCGGTTGACTACTTCGTGCAAAATCTGGGAGGTGTCTTCATGTATACTTTCTCTTGTAGATCTCCATGAAGAAATACATTCTTCACATTGCCACCTATGGTTTGGGACGATATCCTCAATTATTCGAATCGAAGCATAACCAAGTCAGACATTCCTAATCGAAATACATTGTTACCCCTAAATCAGATCTAACTGAAAATATTTTCAATTCCTTACGTCAATTTTCCAATCGATCTTCCAAACCTGACTCCATCAAATGCCTCAATTACAATCGTATGTATCGATGCTAAATTATTGCTAACAAATTTCACTATTTTCCGAAGTCAGCGATCAAATCGTCTACATTTTATCCTTCAAATTTCCAAACTTGTAATAACCAATCAAATCTGAATATCTTATTATACACACTCGATTACATTCTTCCGACTACAACCTTAATTACGATAATATTGTTTCAAATCCGACCAAGTATAATCTTGCTTTCATTCAGAAACACATTCGATTTCATCGACACACGAATTTATTTTCGATCACCAACTTTCTTCTATACTCAAAATCCGATCCAACAATTTCAATTTGTTCAATCAACATATGATAACTCATCCGATCCATCCTTTCATCAATATTTTTTCCTGACAACACGAATTTACTACTAGTCTATCTTTTGTATTATGTCTTCTTGTGGATTGAGATAGAGATCATTAGTTTGACCTTAGGGATATGTATGCTTGTATACACCTATACTATAGGACAACCATCACGTAGAGTTGGAGCTCACGTGGTGCTTAGCTAGCCGTTGCCACGTTTCAGTCTCCTATATTTTGGGAGCAAAGTGTGACAACATTTATCTGTAATGTAACCTAAGAGTAATTTATTGTGATGTCTGTGATAATAATACTCAGAAAGAAAATAGTTATATATAATGTGACAATAGTTAAAATTCTACTACTAGATATTCTACAACTTTTGGGAATAACATCAAAGCTTTAGATAGATTCTAACAGAAATTTAGTAGAATACTTGACTTGTTTATTATTGTGGTGGAGCTGCACATATATAGGAGAGGCTAACCCCTCTCCCTACTATTATACTCGATATGGGACTAAAAGCCCATTAATACTCTCAATACTCCCCCTGAAGATGGACGATAGATATCAATCATCCACATCTTGTTACATATTTTAGAAAGGCTTAATGAATTAAGACCCTTAGTAAGAAAATCTGAGACTTGTTCTTATGAGCGAATACGATCGAGCTTTAATATCCCATTCTCTAGCTTCTCTTTGATGAAGAACCAATCAATCTCGATGTGCTTCGTTCTGTCATGCTGAACTGGGTTGTTAGCTATCTTAGTGCTGCTGGACTGTCACTTAAAGACGCAATGGTGTTCCCTGGTCCAGCTTCAACTCTGTCAGTAGTGCTTTTACCCACAACAACTCTGACACTACCAAAGCCATAGCTTTATATTCTGCTTCAGCGGTCGATCGAGCTACCACAAACTGTTTCTTGCTTTTCCATGAGACTAGGTTCCCCCCCCCACCCCAACAAAGATACAGTACCCTGAGGTAGACCTTTTGTCGTCTATGCAGCTTGTCCAATCTGCATCGCAGTATCCCTCAACACCAATGTGTCCATTGTTCTTGAACCATATCCCACTTCCAGAGCCCCCTTCAGATATCTCATAATATGGAAAACTACATCCATATGGCCCTTCCTTGGATCATGCATGTAGCGACTCACTACACTCACAACAAATGAGATATGAGGGCGAGTGTGGCACAGATAAATCAATCTACCTACAAGTCTCTGATATCTCTCAGGATCAACCGGCTCTCCTGCCTCTTCTCCTAACTTATCTTTCTGATCGATTGGAGTGACTGCCGGATAACATCTCATCATACCAGTCTCTGTGAGCAAATCTAGTATATACTTCCTCTGAGAGAGGACGATCCCATCTCATCCTCGATTAGCAAGTTTTGACTTTAGCTCGGTAATCTCCTCATCCTCATCACCTGTGATTATTATATCATCTACATATACTGCAAGTATGGTGACGTGGCCTCTCGCATGGAGGAAGAAGACTGTGTGATCTGTATTGGTCTGGCTGTATCCCATGCCTGTGACAGCTTTCCTGAATCTTTTAAACCAGGTCCAAGAAGATCGCTTGAGTCCATACAGTAATTTCTTCAGCTTGCACAGCTTTCGGTTGACTACTTCGTACAAAATATGGGGGTGTCGTCATGTATACTTCCTCTTGTAGATCTCCGTGAAGAAAGACATTCTTCACATTGCCACCTATGGTTTGCTGCAAGAGGGACCAGGATTCTCACAAGGCTAATCTTTCCTACTGGAGGAAAAGTCTTATCATAGTCGATGCCATATGACTGAGTGAATCCCTTTGTAACCAGTCTTGCCTTGTATTGCTTCATCTTTCCATACGTCGTTGGATATTCCCAAACGAGGGACCGCCTCGGTGACAAATGATTACGTGAGCTTTCTATATTACCTTTTGAAACCCAGGAACGGCTACTGTATAACCTTCCAACCCAACTTTTCAACGTGTTCTGTGCAGTACCACCAACCAAGTCATACTTTATATGACAAGCCTTCGAAACCGTGAGAACGTGTCTGCTAAGATTAGCATTGAGACTGTGGGAACGTGACTGCTATGATTAGCCTTGATACTGTGGGGACGTGCATGCTATGACATCAAGTCGATAGCCCGTGATATAACTTTGCTTAACTCAATGCTTGAGGTCAAAAAACCGAGTGCCAACTTTGAAAACCATCGTGAAGTGATCTCTAGGCAACAAGTTAACAATCCATATTCTATACACATATTTGACACAATAAGATTATTCCCTTAGCTATGTGGATTCATCTCTTTTATTAGCAAGCATACTCAGTGCATATGATACTTACAGTTATTAAGTGTGAAGGCCAAGCCGAGACAAGTTCATTGAAGCCCCCCACCTGAGCGAGGAGTCACCTCGACCAAGTGAGACTTTGAACAAGCCGTTGTATCGCCAAGTCCGAACGCCGTTTGCGTTCCTTTGATTCATCATGTTGAATTGTTAAACTGAACGGGATGGGGTACTAAATAATACACCACTCAGAAAAAGTTTCGTCCTCGAAACTTCCTGAGACTACCTCATCGACTGAATCACTCTTTTCTTCAATTCAAACTCAACAGGCATACATAAAAAATCTCTCGAACACACTTCCTATTTGTTTTATCCATCAGAGCCGCTCTCCGCGCCTTGGTCAATTTCATCGAACAACTAATTCATTCTTAGACAATCATACTATTCCGCAACACAATTCCTCAAGTCATGTCTCTATCCATAATGCGCTTCGCGCTGCTACATCTCAAGACACGGGGTAGCTTTCGCCGAACACACAAGCACTTAATTCTAGGCAAATCCACCCAAGCGATATCCTCAATTATTCCGAATCGAAACATAACCAAGTCATACTTTCCTAATCGAAATACAATGTTACCCCTAAATCAAATCTAACTAAAAATATTTTCAAATCCTTACGTCAATTTTCCAATCGATCTTCCAAACCTGACTCCATCAAATGCCTCAATTACAATCGTATGTATCGATGCTAAATTATTGCTAACAAATTTCATTATCTTCGGAAGTCATCAATTAAATTGTCTACATTTTATCCTTCAAATTTCCAAACTTATAATAACCAATCAAATCTGAATATCTTATTATGCACACTCGATTACACTCTTCCGACTACAACCTTAATAATGATAATATTGTTTCAAATCCGACCAAGTATAATCTTGCTTTCATTCAATCCTCGAAACACATTCGATTTTATCGACACACGAATTTATTTTCGATCACCAACTTTCTTCTATACTCAAAATCCGATCCAACAATTTCGATTTGTTCAATCAACATATGATAACTCATCCGATCCATCCTTTCATCAATATTTTTTCCTAAGCATACAATTTCACAAATTTTCTTATTACATCCCGATCCTCCCTTCAGACTTATTTAAATTCAGCATATCACTTGAGTTGGATCGTGCATATAGTTAAGGCGTCCCCGATATATATGTATTTCAAACAAGCCTTGTGATAGAAAATCCGAACAAATCTAATAGGTGCAATTTCCATCCTCAATAACTCACTTGACTTCTTCAATTCGCAAACCATCTATCCATCCAAAACCAATATTCGTCGCCCAATCAAATCCTACTAATCGTTAAAAATATATAAGAACATCCAGACGAAAGAGACTTCTTTCTTTATTAACTGAATGAATGGTTGACATAGTCCAGAAAGATTAGAAATAAACCTTAGAATGTAAGCCAATCTCCCTTGCAAACCACCTAGTTCTTTGAGGTTCTTTGTGGGGAACATTTCTAGGATAGCCTTAACTTTGTCGGGATCAATATGTATTCCCTTCGAAGTTATGACAAAACCAAGGAACTTGCTGCTAGAGACTCCCAAAAATGACTTTGTGGGGTTCATCTTGAGCTGATGTACACACATCAATTCGAACATTGTTCTCAAGTCTTGAAGGTGATCGCTCTTTAAACGACTTTTAACTGCAATTTCATCTACGTAACATTCTACCGTTTTCGCAAATGTTCGCAAAAAATTGTGTTCATGTCACACTGATATGTAGCTGCAATTTGTTACCCAGTATAATTCAGGGCCTTTAAGGCTATGACTGATGAGGTTGATCGCATATTGCCCCTTACGACAGATATCAATGAAGCTAGGGCTCAACGTGTAAAATTTCATGTTATGGCATATCTTGTCTCTCTGCGTCCTGATGCGGACTCTACTAGATCTCAAATCATTGCTAGATATGACGTTCCATCTTTAGTAGAAGCAAATTATCGTGTCGTTCGAGCAGCAAAATTCGTACAGACCACTCCGGGTGATGCTCCTGCTGACCACTCTGCTCTTGGTGCTGCTCATACATGCATTCGTAGTTGTTGTGGTGGACGACATGGTGGCCGCCATACTGGTCGTGATGGGGATCGGGGTAATGGTGGTCACAATACATGACGACCACGCACATGTTTTAATCATGGTCAGCTTGTCCATTTCTACTTGCAATGCACTAAAGTACCTGCCGTTAATATAACAACTGATGCTCTCGATGATGGTGTCCGCTATTCAGATGACTTCAGAGTCATATACAGAGTTCCTTGATTTCTATGCTCAACGTCGTGGTGAAGCTTCCACGTCTGGATCAGCCGGATACTCAGCAACATGCATAGTAAAGTCAAAGTAGTGGGTAATTGACTTTGGTGCGTCTACTCACATGACCGGTGATGCATGTATGATACATAATTATGTGCATGTCGGTTGTGTTTATGGCATTACTGTTGCCAGTGGAGGTTTCCGACAGTTCGAGGACGTGGAAGTGCCTGCCTTTCTCCTAGACTGTCGCTAAATTTTGTATTGCTTACACCTGGGAACCCATTCAGTTTAATTTCAATTAGTCAAATTACTCGTGAACTGCGTTGCTCGGTAACATTTTTTTCTGATGGTTGTGTTTTCAGGAACTAAAGACTGGAAAGACGTTTGGTAAGGGGCATGTGGTTGGAGGCTTGTACTTATTTGACGTACGTTCTTCGGTTGTCTGTACCAAGCATGAAACTCGATCCTTTCGAGTTACATTGTCAGTTAGGCCATCCATCTATCCAAGCTCTCCAGAAAATATATCCGTCTTTAGATATTCTTACTTCCTTTAATTGTCGTGTCATTTAGCTAAACATCATCGGGTTCCCTATCCTGTAAGTCATAATAAAATTGCTTTCGCTCTTTTTAAGTTGGTACATTCTGATATATGGGGACCTTGTCTGGTAGAATCAACCATGGGTTTCAAATACTCTGTTACATTTGTTGATGAAAAATAGCTCCGAATTATTTAACATTTGGTGCAATTTTTATGCTGAAACCAAAACACAATTTGGTGTTCCAATTAAAAAATTTCGGAGTAACAATGGTCGTGAGTATTTATCTTGTAAGCTCGATAATCATCTGGCCTGCAATGACATCATCCACCAAACTTAATGTCTTTACACTGCACAACAGAATGGTGTGGCCGAGCGCAAGAACCACCATCTCTTGGAAACAATGCATGCTCTTATTTTTCAAGCACGTACTCCCAAGAGATTTTGGTCGGATGCAGTTCTTACCGCTTGTTATCTTATTAATCGCATGCCATTATCAATTTTCAATGGTAATACTTCATTTTCTAGGCTATATCTCGGACGATAGCCGTTTCCTCTGCCTCTCAGGATTTTTGGTTGCTTATGTTATGTCCGGGATACCCGACCGACTCTTTCTAAATTAGATCCTAAGGGAATACAATGTATTTTTCTTTGATATACTAAAGATCATAAAGGATATCTGTGTTTTTCTCCTGTCTTGAAAGGTATTTTCCTAAGGGAATACAATGTATTTTCCTCTACTTCCACAAACAACAGATCCGATTCCCCAAGTTTATCCAGAACAAGATTTCTTGCTATTTCATGGTCAAACACAACAGTCCCTCATACGGGTGCCCTCCCTTACCGAACCAGTTACCCGGTGTGATGGTCCGGAGCACCGATTCAGTCTGTGCCGACATAACCGACACAAATATCGCCAATGATGTCCAAAGAGTCATCCTCCTCTGGCTTTATTGATTCGCCTCCGCCTATTCCACCACCAGCCCCGTATGTTCTGCCAGTAGCTCATCCTCGTCGTGTATGTCATGATCATCCCTTGTATGATAACAGCTACACAGGACTTACCAGTCACATTCAGTCTCTGGTAGCTACTATTTATGGAATTTAGATTCCAAAAAATGCTGAGGAGGGTCTCAAACATCCCGGTTGGCGTGCTACTATGAGCGAGGAGATGAAAGCTCTCCGGGAGAACTATACTTGGGACTTAGTCGATTTACCTCCCGGTAAACAGGCAATAGGTTGCAAATGGGTATTCACAATCAAGGTAAAACCAGATGGCTCTCTTGATCGCCTAAAGGCTTGTCTGGTGGCCAAAGAATATTCTCAGATCTATGGTGAGGATTATTTTGAGACCTTCTCTCCAGTTGCCAGAATGACATCTGTTCATGTACTTTTGGCCTTGGCTGTTCGCTATGACTGGCCAATGCTGCAGCTGGATATCAAGAATGCTTTCCTCTACGGTGATCTTGAAGAAGAAGTATATGTGATGCAATCTCTCGGGTTCATTGCAAGGGAGGGTAAAGTATGTCATCTGCGGAAGGCCCTCTATGGTCTAAAACAATCATCTCGTGCGTGGTTTAGTCAATTTACACATGTTGTTACTCAGTTTGACATGTGTGAATCAAAGAAGGATCATTCAGTATTCTACCGACAGACATCAGCGTGAAGGATACTAATGGGTGTCTATGTTGATGATATTGTAATCACGGGAGACGACAGCCAGGGTATTGCATGCCTCAAGAATTTTATGGGAGAATAATTTCAAACCAAAGATATGGGATCATTGAACTATTTCTTGGGCATTGAGGTCACACGGGACAAGCGGGACATTGTAATGTCTTAAAGGAAGTATGTGCTGGATATACTGAATGATGCAGGAATGATACAAGCCAAGGGAGCAACCTCACCTATTGATCCAGGAGCTAAGTTACTTCCCGACGAGGGGGTCCTGATGACCAATCCAGATCAGTATCGACGAGTAGTTGGAAAACTTAACTACTCCGCAGTTATGACTCATTCAGACATCTCTTTAGAAGCAAAGTATCGAGCCATTGCTCATGGCACAGCAGAGGTGTTATATATGAAGCATCTTCTACAAGAGTTGGGAGAAGAAGCAGGATCGAGCACAACATATATGTGGTGTGATAATCAGTCTACTATCCATATTGCTACCAATCCTGTATTTCATAAAAGGACGAAGCATATTGAAATCGACGTTCATTTCGTCTGTGATGAGTATACAAAGGGGATGATAAAATTTCACCATCTGAGGACCGGTGATCAGATAGCTGATATCTTCACAAGCCTCTTTTAGGTCCTCGGGTTCAATTTTTGTATAATAACCTGGGTATGATTGACATCTATGCTCCAGCTTGAGAGAGGGTGTTAAGTATTAATATATTAAGTATTAGTGGATTTTAGTTCTACATTGCCTAGAACAAAAGTGAGAGGGGTTAGCCTCTCCTATATATATGTAGCACTCCTCATTAATAAAACATTATCCTATTATTCTATTCTACAAAAGGCTATCCCTTTCAATGTACCAATAAAAAATTTGGCCAACAGTGCATCATTCTTTGGTATATGGACTATCTGAGAATAGAAGTATGTCAGGTGTTGTCGCGGAGAACCTGTTCCTTCCTATGGAATCAGATACTGAGGTTTGTATTTTGTAGAACAAACCACGTCATCCCATTCTGGAGGATAAGGTCGTGACATTCCTATCTTATGGATTTCCTCTTTTGAACTTATGCAATCTAATCGAGCATTGACATCTCAAATAGCTTCCTGAGTATCGACTGTCTGATGCGAAGACGTCGACTATGTGATAGTTGGTTGTGTCTGTTGTATTACTGGCATGGAAGCACTTCCAACTATCGAAGAAGAAGTTGGGTTCAAAGTCAGCCCAACTGCATCTTGAGCCACAGGAATTAGGCTAGGAGTGTGAGATTGAAGGAAGGTAGCTTGCATGTTCATTGTCGCCTGCATCTGTTGCAAAATTGTCATAACTCCTTGCAACGTGGTCTTAAAGTGCCTGAAGCTTAAAACTAGTGACAATCGAGCCAACGCTGCTGGATCTCAACTCCAACCACTTTCGGGGTTAACATCACCTACTATTCCCACACTAGCATAGGTGCACAAGCTCTTGCATCCACCCACAGACCAGGAAGTATAAATTGAATAATTGACTTTGGGGCATCCCGTTATGTCACGGAGGCCTATCACGAGTTCCAGAATTATACTCATCCGGCAACACCTAAAAGTATTCAGAATGCTGATGGTACTGCTCGGCCTATAGTGGGTATAGGCATGGTTAAATACACCCCTTCCATAACTCTAACTGATGTCTTGCATGCTCCGTCTTTTCCTGCTAATCTATTGTCTAGTAATGTCATTGTTCTTCAACTTAACTGTGTTGTTCCTTTAACATTCCTAAGGTGATTTTTCAGGAGAAGGGAACAGGGAGACGGTTGGGGACTGGCACTTGACATAAATGGCTATGGTACTTGGACGGAGATGGACTGGATGTAGCACTAACGTCACTGGTGGATGAGGCACAGCTCGAAGAGCCGCGGAGGGATGTAGAATCAGAACTGTTACTCCAACATTAGCGCACGGGACACTCTTTATTTAATATACTTAGTGCCACTTGACTGTCACTCAAAAGACGCAATGGTGTTCCCTGGTCCAGCTTTAACTCTCTCAGTAGTGCTTTTACCCACAACAACTCTGACACTCCCAGATCCATAGCTCTATATTCTACTTCAGCGGTCAATCGAGCTACCACAAACTGTTTCTTGCTTCTCCATGAGACTAGGTTAACCCCCCTCACCCACAAAGACACAGTACCCTGAGGTAGACCTTCTATCGTCCATGCAGCTTACGCAATCTGCATCGCAGTATCCTTCAACACGAAAGTGTCCATTATTCTTGAACCATATCCCACTTCCAGAGCCCCTCTTCAGATATCTCAGAATATGGAAAACTACATCCATATGGTCCTTCCTTGGATCATGCATGTAGCGACTCACTACACTCACAACAAATGAGATATCAGGGCGAGTGTGGCCTGGATAAATCTATCTACCTACAAGTCTCTGATATCTCTCAGGATCAACCGGCTCTCCTGCCTCTTTCCCTAACTTATCTTTCTGATCGATTGGAGTAACTGCCGTATAACACCTCATCATACCAGTCTCTGTGAGCAGATCTAGTATATACTTCCTCTGAGAGAGGACGATCCCATCTCTTGCTCGAGCTACCTTGATCCCGAGAAAATATCTCATCATTCCCAAGTCCTTTACTTCAAATTCCTTGGCAAGTTTTGACTTTAGTTGGGTAATCTTCTCATCCTCATCACCTGTAATCACTATATCATCTACATATACTACAAGTATGGTGATGTAACCTTCGCATGTCGGAAGAAGATTGTGTGATCTGCATTAGTCTGGCTGTACCCCATGCCTGTGACAGCTTTCCTGAATCTTTCAAACCAGGTCCGAGAAGATTGCTTGAGTCCATACAGTGATTTCTTCAGCTTGTACACCTTTTCGGTTGACTACTTTATGCAAAATCTAGGGGGTGTCTTCATGTATTCTTCCTCTTGTAGATCTCCATGAAGAAATACATTCTTCATATTGCCACCTATGGTTTGGGCGATATCCTCAATTATTCTGAATCGAAACATAACCAAGCCAAACATTTCTAATCGAAATACAGTGTTACCCCTAAATCAGATCTAACTAAAAATATTTTCAAATCCTTACGTCAATTTTCCAATCGATCTTCCAAACCTGACTCCATCAAATGCCTCAATCACAATCGTATGTATCGATGCTAAATTATTGCTAACAAATTTCACAATCTTCCGAAGTCATCGACCAAATCGTCTACATTTTATCCTTTAAATTTCCAAACTTGTAATAACCAATCAAATCTGAATATCTTATTATGCACAATCGATTACACTCTCCCGACTACAACTTTAATTATGATAATATTGTTTCAAATCCGACCAAGTATAATCTTGCTTTCATTCAGAAACACATTTGATTTCATCAACACACGAATTTATTTTCGATCACCAACTTTCTTCTATACTCAAAATCCGATCCAACAATTTCGATTTGTTCAATCAACATATGATAACTCATCCGATCCATCCTTTCATCAATATTTTTTCCTGAGCATACAATTTCACAAATTTTCTTATTAATTCCCGATCCTCCTTTCAGACTTATTTGAATTCAGCATACCACTTGAGTTGGATCGTGCATATAGTTAAGGTGTCCCCGAAATATATGTATTTCAACCAAGCCTTGTGATAGAGAATCCGAACAAATCTAATAGGTGGAATTTCCATCCTCAATAACTCACTTGACTTCTTCAATTCGCAAACCATCTATCCATCCAAAACCAATATCCAATATCGTCGCCCAATCAAATCCTACTAATCGTTAAAAATATCTAAGAACATCCAGACGAAAGAGACTCCTTTCTTCATTAACTGAGTGAATGGTTGACATAGTCCAGAAAGATTAGAAATACACTTTGAATGTAAGCCAATCTCCCTTGCAAACCACGTAGTTCTTTGAGGTTCTTTGGGTCGGAACATTTCTAGGATAGCCTTAAGTTTGTCGAGATCAATATGTATTCCCTTCGAAGTTATAACAAAACCAAGGAACTTGTTGCTAGAGACTCCCAAAAATGACTTTGTGGGGTTCATCTTGAGCTGATGTACACGCATCAATCCGAACACCGTTCTCAAGTCTTGGAGGTGATCGCTCTTTAAACGACTTTTAACTGCAATGTCATCTACGTAACATTCTAACTTTTTCGCAAATGTTCGCGAAAAATTGTGCTCATGGGATGCTGATATGTAGCTGCAACATTCTTTAAACCAAAGGGCATTACCGTATAGCAGTATACCCCTAATGATGTTCAGAATGATGTGTGCTTCTCATCATCAGGGAACACCTTGATTTGATTATAGACTGGAAATCCGTCCATAAAAGACATATGCTCAAAGCCACAAGTGTTGTCGATTATGATGTCCATGATCGAAAGAGGGAATTCATCCCTAAGGCAGGCTGAATTGAGATCTCGATAATCAATACAGACTCGAATCTTCCCATTCTTCTTCTTCATGACTGGGACAATATTTGCTAGGCAATCGGGATGTTGTTCTCCAAGAATAAAGCCACGTGCTATGAGCATTTTAACCTCAGTTTCAATTCCATAATCTCCGGACGGAAATGCCATTGTTGTTGCTTCACTGGCTTAGCATTAGGAAGTATGTTGAGCCGATACATTGCTATTCATGTGTCGAGTCCAGACATATCTTCATAATTTCAGGCAAGTACATCAATGTATTCCCGTATGAGCTGTACAAGAGCTTGCTGATCCTGTTTAGATAGACTTTTACTAATAAAGATAGGCTTAGGAGAATCTGATTCTCCCAAGTTGACTTGTATAACGTCGTCTTCAGTAGGTGGTTCCCGTTGTTCGAACCGCATTTCCCACTGTGTATCAAGATGCAGAGAGCCCATGGATCGACTTCAAAGGGTTCTATATATTGATCATCTTCGTCAATCTGATCTGTTGACACCATATTGACAGAAAATGCCTATATGAAGACTGCTCCAATGCTATTATCGGAATCCCAAATTGAAGAGTCAGAGAAATGAGAGTGTCCCACTACTTTCTTCATTTGAGAGCTCTGGAGTGGTTGGAGGAGTCACATATCCTAACCTAGAGCGAGTATAATGATAATAGTCTTGTGGTTTACCTTTTGGAGTTGGAATACGCAGCGGTAGACGCCGACTCTTACCAAAGTTAAGACCTTTCAGACTATTTAAATCATAACACATCCTTTGGATGATGTTCTTATTTGATGTACCTTCTTCGGTTGTCTGTACCAAGCGTGAAACTCGTAAGGGACATGTGGCTGGAGGCTTGTACTTATTTGACGTACCTTCTTCGGTTGTCTATTCCAAGCGTGAAACTCGATCCTTTCGAGTTACATTGTCAGTTAGGCCATCCATCTATCCAAGCTCTCCAGAAATTGTATCCGTCTTTAGATATTCCTACTTCCTTTAATTATCGTGTCATTTAGCTAAACATCATCGGGTTCCCTATCCGTGAGTCATAGTAAAATTGTTTCCGCTCATTTTGAGTTGGCATATTCTGACATATGGGGACCTTGTCTGGTAGAATCAACCATGGTTTCAAATACTCTGTTACATTTGTGGATGAAAAATAGCTCCGAATTATTTAACATTTGGTGCAATTTTATGCTGAAACCAAAACACAATTTGGTGTTCCAATTAAAAATTTTCAGAGTGACAATGGTCGTGAGTATTTATCTCGTGAGCTCGATACTCATCTGGCCTGCAATGGCATTATCCACCAAACTTTATGTCCTTACACAGCACAACAGAATGGTGTGGCCGAGCGCAAGAACCGCTATCTCGTGGAAACAACGCATGCTCTTATATTTCAAACATGTACTCCCAAGAGATTTTGGTCGGATGCAGTTCTTACCGCTTGTTATCTCATTAATCGTATGCCATCCTCAGTTTTCAATGGTAATACTTCATTTTCTAGGCTATATCTCGGACAAGAGCCGTTTTCTCTGCCTCTTTGAATTTTTGGTTGCTTATGTTATGTCCGGGATACCCGACCGACTCTTTCTAAATTAGATCCTAAGGGAATACAATATATTTTCCTTGGATATCCTAAAGATCAGAAATGGTATCGGTGTTTTTCTCCTATCTTGAAGAGGTATTTTTTCAATCGAGATGTTACCTTTGTTGAAACTAAATTTCCTCTACTTCCACAAACAACGGATCCGGTTCCCCAAGTTTATCCAGAAGAGAATTTCTTGCTATTTCATGGTCAAACACAACAGCCTCCCATACGGGTGCCCTCCCTTACCGAACCAGTTACCCGGTCTGATGGTCCGGAGACACCAATTCAGTCTGTGCTGCCATCACCGACACAAACATCGTCAATGATGCCCACAGAGTCATCCTCCTCTGGCTTTACTGATTCGCCTCCACCTATTCCACCAGCAGCCCCGCCTGTTCTGCCAACAGCTCGTCATCATCGTGCATGTCATGATCAATTCTTATACAGCTACACAGGACTTACCAGTCACACTCAGTCTCTGGTAGCTACAATTTATGGGATTCACTGGTAGGTACTATTTATGGGATTCAGATTCCCAAAAATGCTGAGGAGAGTCTCAAACATCCCGGTTGGCGCGCTATATGAGCGAGGAGATGAAAGCCCTCCGGGAGAACTATACTTGGGACTTAGTCGATTAACCTCCCGGTAAACAAGCAATAGGTTGCAAATGGGTATTCACGATCAAGGTAAAACCAAGCTCTTGATCGCCTAAAAGCTCGTCTGGTGGCCAAAGGATATTCTCAGATCTATGGTGAGGATTATTTTGAGACATTCTCTCCAGTTGCCAGAATGACGTCTGTTCGTGTACTTTTGGCCTTGGCTGTTCGCTATAACTGGCCATTGCTTCAGCTGGATACCAAAAATGCTTTCCTCTACGGTGATCTTGAAGAAGAAGTATATGTGATGCAACCTCCCGGGTTCGTTGCAAGGGAGGGTAAAGTATGTCATCTGCGGAAGGCCCTCTATGGTCTAAAACAATCACCTCGTGCGTGGTTTAGTCGATTTACACATATTGTTACCCAGTTTGGCATGTGTGAATCAAAGAAGGATCATTCAGTATTCTACCGACAGACATCAGCAAGGATACTAATGGGTGTCTATGTTGATGATATTGTAATCACGGAAGACGACAGCCAGGGCATTGCAGGCCTCAAAAAGTTTCTGGGAGAACTATTTCAAACCAAGGATATGGGATCATTGAACTATTTCTTGGGTATTGAGATCACACGGGACAAGCGGGACATTGTAATGTCTTAAAGGAAGTATATGCTCGATATACTGAATGATGCAAGAATGATGCAAGCTAAGGGAGCAACCTCACCTATGGATCTAGGGGCTAAGTTACTTCCCGACGAGGGGGTCCTGATGACCAATCCATATCAGTATCGACGAGTAGTTGGAAAACTCAACTACTTCGCAGTCATGACTCATCCGGACATCTCTTTCGCAGTCAGTGTTGCAAATAGATTTATGGCTTTTCCAAGAGTTCTACATTGGCAGGCAGTTCTCAAAATCCTGTGCTATCTAGTCAAGAATCCAGGAAAAGGAATTCGGATGGAGAATCATGGACACACTCGTGTTGAGTGTTTTACTGATGCTGACTGGAGAGCAAGCCTGACAAATAGACGATATACATCTGGCTACTCGGTATTTATTGGCAGAAACTTTGTGTCTTGGAAAAGCAAGAAGCAGAGTGTGATAGCACGATCAAGTTTAGAAGCAAAGTATCGAGCCATTGCTCATCGCACAGCAAAGGTGTTATATATAAAGCATCTTCTACAAGAGTTGGAAGAAGAAGCAGGATCGAGCACAGCATATATGTGGTGTGATAATCAGTCTGCTATTCATATTGCTACCAATCCTGTATTTCATGAAAGGACGAAGCATATTGAAATCGACGTTCATTTCGTCTATGATGATTATACAAAGGGGATGATAAAAATTCACCATGTGAGGACCGATGATCAGATAGCTGATATCTTCACGAAACCTCTTTTAGGTCCTCGGGTTCAATTTATGTGTAATAACCTGGGTATGATTGACATCTATGCTCCCGCTTGAGAGAGGGTGTTAAGTATTAATATATTAAGTATTAGTGAATTTTAGTTCTACATTGCCGAGAAAAAAAGTGGGAGGGGTTATCTGTAGAAGCATGAAAAAATTTCAGCAAATGAAGTCCTATGCGCCCAGGTCAGTGTAGCTCCATGCGCCCAAAACAGTGTAGCTCCATGCGCCCAGTCAATGAAGCTCCATGCGCCCAGTCAGTGAAGCTTCGTGCGCCCAAGACTAACTCTCCCGAAAGGAGGGCGCATAGCCTGAGACATGGCTATGCGCCCAAGCCTGACTCAGTCAAAGCCATGACCAAAACGTGCACCGAAGCACACAGCCACGTCAGTCTCCACGAGCAGTCGTGCACTGAAGCATGCAGCCACGTCAATACCACGACCAACCCACGATCTCGCAGCCTGTATGTGCCTACATCTTATGCGCCAAAAGCAGGACTATACGCCCACATAAAAACCAGCGTGTTTCCTCATGCAGGCGCATAACATCATTCCAGCTCAAGAACGAGGGGGGCCTCATCCCTCTTCAAAACACAGAACGGAGAGCATTTTTAAGAGCCAAATTGCTGCACTTCTTGCCAGTGAGTCGAGAGTTAGCAATTTTCTTAGGTTTTCTCCCACTTTTGTAATCGGAGTGTCAACGGAGTAAAGGAGCAACTGCCGCTCGATCTCCATCGTCCCATTCCCCAGAATTCTTTTTTGTACTCGGGGATCCTCAGCGCAAGATCTCTCAGACGTACTCGATTTGTGGTGCCTTGCGCCAATAAAAGAAAAGACAGCGTTTTCTTCTTCTTTTTTGTGTGTGTCCACAAAAATGGCGACTCTGCTGGGGACTACTTTTTCCTCTGACGAGAAGGTGGTGACGTAATCCGATACCGACAAAGTAGGGAGTACTCAGAAGATGCTGATCGTAAGGTTCGATCAACAGGCGTTCGAAGAGATGCTCTCGAGGGACGACTCTACTCCCTCAAAATCAGCGAAGCCAAACAAGTCTTGCAATACTTGGCTTCCGAAGGCTCGCTGTGCATATCCTGCTAGTGTCATAGCAGATATGCAACTGGAGGACTCTGTCACATGGGCGCATAACTCTGCCGTAGAAATTCCCCAAATGGAGAAGGCTCACACCGTTCCGGGCTCTACTAGCCCGGTGACTTCTTCCCTGCACAACCAACAACAGGGTGTTCAACACCCGAGACTTGGCAAAGGAAAATACTACGATGCCAAGAATCGGGGTGTGCGACACTCTGGCCAAATCCGGTGAGGCTCACAAACGAAGGAGGCCAAACTGGAAGAAAACAGCGCTGCTCCATCAGGCATGCGCCCAAGGCCATGCGCCTAAGGGAGTGTTTGGGCACATAGCCCCAACCAGAACACTTCTGTCTTCAGCAGGCTGGGCATCCAAAGCCATGCGCCCAAGGCTATGCGCCCAGGATCTCTGGATCCATACTATGCGCCCACATCAAGGAGGCTCAGACATGCTGTCAAGGAGCATGCGCCCAAGGCCACTATCTAAGGCCTATGCGCCCACAACAAAAAGACATGCCCTAACGCGTAGCACGGGGCTGTCTTCAAGGACATCACAGAACTTAGGTGTGGGGGTGGCCCCTGCACATGAACTAAGTCTGGATGCGCCTACTCTCCTTACGAACCCGCATGCAAAGCTCGGCGATGCATGCAACATGGGTTGTAAGGCAAAACTCCCTTCCGCTGACTTGTACGACATGATAAATCATAAGCGTAAAGCGAGGGAGAACATAACAATTCATAGTGCACTTTCGTGCACCAGTATTGTTATCAACTGCTGTTGCTCCAAAGCAACAAGAGTGCCTCAGAGAAAGTCCATGTTTCGACGGCTGCACTTCTCTGACGACGAGAAGCCACTATGTGTTTCATCGAACATGGCTTCATGGGGTCCCCCTTACGGAAACCCCAATCAAAGACGGTGGACTACGAACCCAACTTTCTCTCTTAGCTCCACGAGAAGAAGAAGGAGAAGTCTACCAACAGATGGCCAACAGGCTGTCACATCCGAAGGAGTCTATATGGGCACTCGATCAAAGGCAAGATTCTGTATGGATGACGAAGATTCCCAAGCCGGGGGTAGCATTCCCTCAGAATCTGAAGCAGATGACCCCCCCCCCCCACACTGGGGGTAGCCTTCCAGAGGACGATGATCCCTCCGAATCCGATGGCGATTATCTACCACCTCTACCTGAAGATGAAGGACTTATCCACTCGGAGACAGACAGTATAAGCACCAGTTGCACTGTTTCCACTATTCATCCTCGCATGCTATTTACATACATGGAGGACGGAGAAAAACCTGAAGAAGCCAGTGATCAGACCAGCAAACGGCTAGAGGGTCTCGAAACAACATTCGCCAAGATCACTGATATGCTTACCAGTATCATGGCAGTTCAAGCTGCTGGAGCTGTTCCTCCACCTCAACAAAACGTCTCGGCCCACGCTAGTCTGGCTCACAGCAACAACCCTCCTTCACTACAGAAAGAGTATCATTCCGTTGCGCCTCCTCCAAATCTTGCAAATGCTGGGGGTGGTCATTCGCCAACAACGCCTGACAACCGTTCAGCAGCCGTTTTCCAACACCTGCTCAATCAACAGGATGCAATTGATTCCTTGGTCGCTCGCCTCGACACCATCTCGCACAAAGACGAGCTTCAGAAGATGGGAATATCTCAACCGTATCCCCCTGAGTGGGAGAACGCTACTTGCCCTCCTAACTACAAGCCGATGATGCTGAACTCATTTGACGGGTTGACTTCTCCTCGTCAGCATATGACGTACTTCAATACACAGACACTGCACTTGCCCAGAGACAATCCGTTTTTGTCGAAGCTGTTTATTAGCACATTGCAGGGGGTATCTTTCGAATGGTTCTGCAGTCTGCCTGACAGGTGTATCAATTCATTCAAAGACTTGGAGAGGTTGTTCCTCAACAGGTTTTACGAGAGCAGCATGCATTTTAGTATGTCCACCCTTATCGAGACCAAGCAAAGGAGGACCGAGTCTGTCATTGCCTTCATCGACCGCTTCAGGGGACTAGCACTGAAGATGCCCTTCGGCATACCAGACTCAGAACTTATGGATACTTGTCGACATAACTTCCTTCCTACAGTAAAGTTTTGTCTAGGTATACATAAGTATGATACATGGCCCGCTTTCATTGGGGCCGCTGATGCTGGTGAAAATGACGTTCCTAAATTGGAACTACTGGTGTTGAAGACACCCAAATCTGAAGAAAAGGGCAAGCATCCTCAAACTATCCCTGTTCGTGGGGTAAAGGAAAATAAGTCCTGAAGGTCGACACATCCAAAGGAGCTTCCAATTCTCAGGGCGCCTCCGACAAGCCTAAGGAGACCTCCTTCGACGAAGACGATGTCATTACCATCTTCTACACATTGACGAAGGGTAATAGGCTGACATTGCCTCCACCACGACGTCCTGCAGAGGCGAGCCAACTCAATGATCCCAAGTACTGTCTCTATCATCAGTACGTGTATCACTCCACCAAGGACTGCATCGTCCTGAAGAAGATACAATAGCTTATCGACAGCCAAGTGATCAACCTCGAAGCTAAAGACAAGGTCGTATCTGCTAACTGATGTGGGCGGACCACAAAGTAAGGAAGGATTATTCACCAATAATAACCCTTCCTTAATAGTCATTTTCCTTAATAGTTATTTTCCTATTTTAGTCAAGAAGGATTATTTTTGGTCTTTCACCAATAATAACCCTTCCTTAATTAAGCCAAGGATTATTTTGGTCTTTCACCAATAATAACCCTTCCTTAATTAAGCCTTTGTTTTTCCCTATATAAACTAGGGTTAGCCATCTTTTATTTTCCATGCTTGTATTGAGAAGAAACTCTCAAGTATCAATAAGAAGGATTTAGACTTTGTCCGTCCACCAAAGTCGGGAGTTTGTTCTTTTCTCACAAAAAGATCATTATCTTTCTCTGTTTCTCTTTTCTACAAATCTTTTGTGAATCGAATAGGTCGATTCACACCAATTGGTATCAGAGCTCTCTACGATCCATGGCGTCCGGCACAAGGAACACGATCGAGGAGAAGATCCAGGGGCTTCGGGAGGATTTCAACATCGAGATCGAAAGTTTGAAGGCCGCAATCAAAGATCAAGCGTCCACACAGGAGGATCTCCAGACCGAGGTACGAAGCATGCGGGAGGAGATGACGTCGATTCCGGTAATGATGAAGTTGTTGCAAGACATCTCAAAGAAGGTGACCGGTGCCGGGTCGACAAGCCAAACGGGGGCGGCGACAACCCAAACCCTAGGCGACCAACTAGGGTTTGTTCAAACGGAGGGGGAAACGACCGAAGATCACGGAGGACCGGCCAACGGGCGATGGCCCGCACCCGCCGTCACCACCGTGCCGCCGGGCGGGGCCCTGGCGGCCGGCGAACAGCGCCGGACGGCGGTCGAAGGTCGCGGGGGCTTCGCCGCCGACCGCGCGAGCCCGGGCGGGGCCGCTGCCGTTGGGGGCGCTCGCTGGCCGGCCGCCGACCGCCACCCCTGGCCGGTCGGTGCCAGAGGAGCCACCGGCGAGCGGCCGTGGCCGGACGCCGGCGACCCGTACGGACCCGGCGGATCGGCTCCACATGCGGGAGAAGCCCTAGGGTTTGGGCCCCCCTTCGGGGGTCGGACGATGACAGCGAACTACGGAGATCGGTTCGCGGGTCCGGGAAGGGGCTTGGCGGGAGTTCCGGCTTGGACGGGAGGAGCGGAACCGCCAGGAGGAGCGAGGCACGCCGGAGGCAGCAATTTCTTTCGGAGAACGGCGGGTCCCGCCAACTTCCAGAGAGGGGACCTGCCCCCACGACGACCACCACGGGCGAGGGCAGTCGGTGACTACAGGGGTCAGGTGGAGGAGTGGGGTGAGCAGGTCTGGGCTGACGAGCGGTATGAGGAGGTTGACAGAGGCCCGTACGAGACCCAGCGGAGAGATACACACCGCTGGAAAGGAGGACGAGGCAGGGATGATATGCAGCACGGTGACCTTAGCGCGGATCGCCGGCTGAAGAAACTGAAGCTACCCACGTTCGAGGGTGAGAACCCGGACGAGTGGATTTTTCGGGCGGAGCGCTATTTTGAGATCATGGAGCTGACCGAAGCAGAGGTACTCAGATGCATCGAAATCTATTTCGAGGGCCAGGCCCTGGCGTGGTATCGGTGGAGATCGGCGAGGACCCCGTTCAGCAGCTGGGCGGAGCTGACGGGATACATTTTAGACCGCTTCCAGGAGACGGCTTCGGGTGATTTCTACGAGCAGTGGTCGTCGCTACGACAGGAGGGGACGGTTCGAGACTTCGTCGCGAAGTTCGAACTACTATCTGGACGCGTTCGAGGGGTGTCGGACGAGTTACAGATAGGTATGTTTATGAAGGGTTTAAAGCCCTCCATACGAGCGGAGCTCAGGCTGCAGAGTCCGCGGTGCTTAGAAGATCTCCTCCGCCTGGCCCACAAGGCAGAGGAGAAATTGGCGGAAGAAAAGCGCCTTAAAGACGCTTGGGGAGCATCGGGGCAGCACAGTCATACGGGCCTAGTACTTCCACGACCAGCAGCGGAGGCTCAGGCACCAATACCACCTAGACCCGCAGGCGGGACAGGGGGCTCCATAGTACCGGGGAGGCGCCTGTCGGATGCTGACATGAAGGCGAGAAGAGCAGCTGGCTTGTGCTTCAGATGCGACGAGAGGTTCACTCCCGGTCATCGATGTGCGAGCAAGTTGCTGCAGATCGTGATCTTGCCCGACGAGGAGGAGGATCCGACGGAGGAAGAGGCCGCTATAGCAACAGACGCAGTTTCCAGATTTCCACCTTGAGGACAAGGTGGCTCTTTTAGGGGGCGGTATTGATGTGGGCGGACCACAAAGTAAGGAAGGATTATTCACCAATAATAACCCTTCCTTAATAGTCATTTTCCTTAATAGTCATTTTCCTATTTTAGTCAGGAAGGATTATTTTTGGTCTTTCACCAATAATAACCCTTCCTTAATTAAGCCAAGGATTATTTTGGTCTTTCACCAATAATAACCCTTCCTTAATTAAGCCTTTGTTTTTCCCTATATAAACTAGGGTTAGCCATCTTTTATTTTCCATGCTTGTATTGAGAAGAAACTCTCAAGTATCAATAAGAAGGATTTAGACTTTGTCCGTCCACCAAAGTTGGGAGTTTGTTCTTTTCTCACAAAAAGATCATTATCTTTCTCTGTTTCTCTTTTCTACAAATCTTTTGTGAATCGAATAGGTCGATTCGCACCACTAACATGATCTCTCTTCAGTTTGGCGACTTTCCTCCTACAGAAGTCCCAGACGACGTGGTCCCGATCCCCAAGGCGATGATGGAAGTCATCAACCTACCACCAGCTCGCAACTCGACCTTGGTCCCACTCACGACCGAACGTGGTGAGATCATGTGGGTCCATTCGGACCTTGTCCAAGAAGTGACGCATGGGGTAGCACCTCCCAAAGCAAGAAGGGGAAAGAAATTCAAGCCATGCCATATGGTATCCTCCCCCATATACGAGGTTCTATCTGGCGAGACGCGATCGGGGAAGACTTATCATCGGACGTACGATCCCGTACAAGAAGAAGTAGTACCTCCTCAAGCTCATGCTGCCCCCACAAGCTCAGAAGTCGGCCCGTCCAAGCCTCA
This sequence comes from Iris pallida, assembly GCA_029216955.1. Taxonomy (NCBI): domain Eukaryota; kingdom Viridiplantae; phylum Streptophyta; class Magnoliopsida; order Asparagales; family Iridaceae; genus Iris; species Iris pallida. Next base: position 45,972,133 of record JANAVB010007399.1, read on the forward strand.
AACCACGGACAAATCCAAGCAGAAGGAGACGCAGTTTGACAAATCTCTAAAGGCGCCAGCTCCCGAAGGCATGGATCGGCCCTACAACTTTGACATATTGGCTCAGCTAGCCAATACACCTGCCAGGTTGTCTCTGTTCGATCTATTACGACTCTCCAAAGAAACGCGGAAGGCCTTAAGTGAGGCTTTACTACATGCCGACTCTTACCTCGCTGAAATCAAAGCCCCCGCTGAAGATCCTGTCCCCACTGCCACAGTACTATGGAAGTGGTGCCCAACATCACCTTCTCATAGGAGGACATGCTACTCAAAAATAATCGTCATGATAGACCCCTGTACTATACAGGGTATATCGGGGCGATCAAGGTGGACCACATGCACATCGATCCAGGATCCTCCCTCAGCATCATTCCTAGAAGTTTGCTTTAAATTCTGGGAATCCCTCTGCACAAGCTATCTGCAACCAACACAACTATCATGGCTTTCAATGCTGGTCGAAGCCATCCGCTGGGCAAGATCCGTCTCAAATGCCAGATCGGTGATCTCCGAACGGAGGTTTCCTGCTATGTGATCGATGCCAATGTATCCTACAACGTCTTGTTGGAACGTCCATGGATACACGAGAACATGATCGTTCCTTCCACACTTCACCAGTGCTTCAAGTACGTCAACAGTGATGGTGTTGTGAAGACGGAGTTTGCCGATGTCGATCCTTTCAAGGGCATCGAAGCTTACTATGGAGATTCAGTACTTTACCAATCTCAACCCCCCAAGGATAACGACAATGAAGCTGACAATGAAGCTGAAGCAAGTCCATCCTCCAATGATGGTCCCCTGATTATCCGAGTCAAAGGATGTATTACTCCAAAAAGTACTCCGAAGCCTCTCACAATCTGGGTGAAAAAGAAGAACCCTGACAAGGTCAAGCCACTGACCATCACTCTCAGCAAGATACCCCGGGAGGAACCTACTGATACTCATCCCCCCAATCCTGAAGAGTTACCCTACGTGGTGAACTCGGCCAAGACTGTGGCTCCTCTTCCAGATGATGATCCTCTCAATGAGTATATCAATACTCATAATAATGTACCTTCAGCGGATGATGTTATCCCTGAAGAAGAACTTGCGTATTTCCTTAGTAAAGGTTTATCTTTGAATTACTCCAATGTCTATCAATCTGTAAACCACTACATAGATACGATATACGCTCTAGAGAACAGCATAGGACCACACCTCTGCAGGTCGGTCACAACACCTCACCTGCGGGAAAAAGTTTACCCTGAAGATATCCTCTACTTTATCGTTCCAGCCAGAAAGAAAGATGAAGAACTAATCATCTTCGGTCGTATAATTGGCGAGAGAAAATTCGTTCCAGACTCTACTTCTCCCAAACACAACACAGAAGCTGACTATGACTCTGGGAAAATGCAACTTTTTCGGTATAGTTGGCAGGCCAAGAATATCATCCAGAACATGGGATATGACATCAAAAGCGACAAAGGGCTAAATTACGACCGAGGACGACGGTTGCCAATACGACACTTTGCTCCTCATGGCAAACCCGAGAACTACTATCAACGAAGCATTGTTGGTTTGGTCTATGTCTCTCCTCCAACAACTCCCGAAAGATCAAATGATCATTGTTCTCATTCTTCCGATTCCTCCCTCTGGGACTCAAACTCCAGCATCGGCGACATGTTCAAAGCAACTCTGTTCGTCAACATGGTTTCCGCCGACCAAATTACAGACAATGTCCAATCAATCGAACTCGAACAATGGGCTCAAAAGATGGACACCAGGTGGGAGCTGCGCTTCGAACAACGGAAACCACCTACCGAAGACGAAGTCATCCAAGTCAATCTAGGAGATGAAGCATCCTTCAAACCAATCTTCATCAACAAAAGCCTATCTGGCGATGAACGCCAATCTCTTATAGAGCTTATAAGAGAATACATCGACATCTTTGCATGGAGCTATGAAGACATGCCAGGCTTGGACCCTAAAGTCGTCATGCACCGCCTGAACATTTCGTCTAAAGCTAAGCCAGTGAAGCAGCAACAATGACGATTCCGACCAGACGTCATAGAAGCCATCGATAATGAAGTCAAGAAGCTCATTGCCAGTGGATTCATTCGCGAGGAACAACACCCAGACTGGGTTGCCAACATCGTTCCAGTCATGAAAAAGAACGATAAAGTTCGAGTCTGTATCGACTACCGTGATTTGAACTCTGCATGCCCAAAAGACGAGTTCCCTCTACCGATCACTGACGTAATGATCGACAATACTTGCAGCTTCGAGAGGATGTCCTTCATGTATGGGTTCTCAGGCTACAACCAGATCAAGATGTTCCCCGACGATGAGAAGCACACATCTTTTCGAACACTGTTGGGGGTATACTGCTATACGGTGATGTCCTTCGGATTGAAGAATGCAGGGACAACATACCAGCGAGCCATGAACACAATTTTTTGCGATCATTTGCGCAAAACTGTGGAGTGCTACGTAGACGATATCACAGTCAAAAGTCGTCTCAAGGGCAACCACCTCCAAGACTTGAGAACGATGTTCGAACTAATACGTGCACACCAACTCAAGATGAATCCAACCAAATCTTTTCTGGGAGTCTCCAGCGGCAAGTTCCTTGGTTTCGTCATCACTTCAAAGGGTATACATCTGAACCCGGAGAAAGTGAAGGCTATTCTCGACATGCATCCTCCAAGAAACCTCAAAGAGCTACGTAGACTACAAGGTAGGCTAGCCTACATCAGACGATTCATTTCAAACCTCTCTGGAAGGTGTCAACCATTCACTCAGCTCATAAAGAAAGATGTATCTTTCATCTGGACTGAACAATGTCAACGCGCATTCGACGACATCAAGGCGTATCTTACAAGCCCTCTAGTATTGGTAGCTCCAATAATGGACAAGCCCTTCTTATTATATGTCCGCGCTATGGACCATTCCCTTAGCGTCCTGTTAGCTCAGAAGAACAAAGGCGGCCATGAACATGCAATCTACTACCTCAGCCGCACAATGGTGGGTACCGAGCACAGATATACACTTGTGGAGAAGGAATGCCTTGCACTAGTATTTGCCATCCAGAAGACACGCCACTATGTGTCTGGGTAGACTATCCACATTATATCTAAAGTTAACCCTCTCAGAATACTCATGACTAAACCGGGCTCTCTCAATTCCCGTTTAGCTACGTGGGCAATGTTGTTGACTCATACGATATGATCTTCGTTCCTCAGAAGGCAGTAAAAGGCCAAGCATTAGCTGATTTTCTAGTAGCTCATCCGGTGCCAGAGTCGTCCAAACTCTACGACGAAATCCCCGACGAAGTGGTGGAATCTAACACAAATGAAGAAATCCCCATTTGGCGAATATTCTTTGACGGTGCATCAAGAACAGGACCCAAAGAAAATATCGTGGCTGGAGTAGGTATCGTGCTCGTGTCACCTGATCATCTGGTTATACACCGTGCATATTCTCTCGTGGAACCATGCACCAACAACGTGGCCGAATATAATGCCCTATTAATCGGCCTTCAACTGGCAAAGCAATTGGGAGTTGACTATCTAGAAGCTTACGGCGATTCTAAGCTAATAGTTAGTCAGGTCTGAGGGGATTATGAAGTTTGCCACGAAGATCTCATCCCCTACCACAGAGCAACAATCGAGATGGCGTCTACTTTCGCTAGATTCTTCATTGAGCACGTGCCTCGACTACAGAATATAGAAGCAGATGCTCTAGCCGGTCTCGCTGCTTCCTTGACCGTTCCTACCAATACACAGCAGTCGATCACAGTGTCTGGTCGAGAACTATTCTGTGTGAAAGACACCTTGCATATTCATCACAGTTACGCAGCGGAAACAAACGTCGACGCTAAAGACTGAAGATTTCCCTTCATAGACTACGCTGTCTATGGAATCCTTCCCGAGGACCCGAAGGAAGCAGTATCCATCCAAAGGCGATCCCTCAGATTTTACTACGACACAGCTACCAAGATGCTGTACCAACGCTCTTACGACGGGCTACTATTATGATGCTTATCAGACACAGAAGCCAAAAATGCACTCTGGGTGGCTCACGATGGAGTTTGTGGTGCACATCAACCAGGCCCCAAATTACAAGATCGCCTCAAACAAATGGGTTATTACTGACCCACAATGATAGCGGATGCTGTTGAATATGCAAAGAAGTGTAGAGCTTGCCAGTTCCATACCGATTTCATTCATCAACCTTCGGAGTTTCTACACCCGACGACAGCATCTTGGTCGTTTGAAGCCTGGGGCATGGACGTCATAGAACCAATCAGCCCGTCGTCCTCCAAAGGACATCGGTTCATCCTAGCTATAACCGATTACTTCTCCAAATGGTCGGAAGCTATACCGCTCACCGAAGTGAAGACGTCAAACGTGATCAGTTTCATCAAACATCACGTCATCTACCGCTTCGGCATACCTCGTAGGATCATCCATGATAATGGTCCACAGTTCGCAAGCCATGCATTCTATCGGTTCTGCGATAAGAATCGAATCCAGAACGTAGCCTCTACTGCGTACAATCCAGCGGCTAACGGGCTAGCAGAAGCCTTCAACAAAACCATCATAAAACTTCTCAAGAAGTTCGTGTCTTCAAACAAGTGCGATTGGAACGAGAAGCTCGGTGAATGTCTATGGGCCTATCGCACAACGGTCCGGACTCCAACAGGCAGTACGCCATTCTCTCTGGTTTATGAGAGTGAAGCAGTTCTTCCCTTAGAAATCCAGATTCCTTCTCTTCGGGTGGCCCTAGCCAGCGAGCTGACTACTGAAGAGAGCTACCGTCTGCGACTACAAGAGCTCAAAGCGCTAGACGAAAAACGATTGTTAGCTCAGCAGCGCATTGAGCTATACCAAGCATGCCTTTCCAGAACCTTCAATAAAAAAGTGAAGGAAAGGATCTTCCAAGTCGGTGATCTAGTCCTAGCAGTGAGAAGACTGATGGTCATGACACACAAAACAAAAGAAAAATTCCAGCCTAAATGGGAAGGTCCTTTTGTCATAGAATCGGTGTATTCTAACGGTGCGTACCGGCTAACTAAGCCCGATGGTGACTTGCTCATGATGCCTATCAATGGCAAGTTCATGAAGAAATACTATGTGTAACCTCTTTTACATAATGTTCACATATGTTCAGTCATGTAAATGTACAGTGCGATGTTTATATGATTCAAAAAAAAACTATCTAACTATTATCCGTATTTCAAGAGTCTTGAATACGCCCTGGATAATAGGTCCTCTAAATATTTCCCCAGTGAAATCATTCCGTTTTTGACTCCGTCCAAACTCGGTTTGACGAAAACAAATCACGTCCCTATTACCTCTGAATTGTTTTCCGATAAATATTTCCCAAGCGGAATGATCAAATGTTTTGCCACGTCTACATAACCTCTGAGCAAAGCATTCATCAAGGATAGTCATGTCCATATTACCTCTGAATTATCCACTCCCACCTAACGTTACATATTTTTTCACGTCCATATTACCTCTGGTCAGATATAGAAATCCTCTGCTATTACGTCCATATTACCTCTACTAGCAGCTTCGTTCAACTTATTATCTATATTCGAATCATTCGAATATAAAATGGATAATAGGTCCACATAAAAATTCCCCAGCGGAATACCCACCAGAAATATCCTTGCTACGTCCACATTACCTCTAGCATCGATATTTCACAAAAAGAGTCTTTATTTCGTACTTGAACGTCTATCAAAAGACGGGGAAAAAGTACAAGAGTCGTGACGGTAAAAAAAAAGAGTTACAAAAAAATCTAATAGGCGATTGATGTTGTCTCTCAGAGCTGCAATCTCGGCTTCAGATTTCACAGCAGCTCGACGCCGTGCATCTTCTTGACGAGCGGCTTCATCTTCAAAGAGGATCAGACTCTGATGCTCCCCCTCCAACTTCGCCAGCTGCTCTTCTAAACGGGCAGAAGTGGTGGCAGTCATGGCAGCCTGGGACAAATAATCCTCCTGTTCAGATGTCGCCGCCCTCAAGTCGGCTTCCAGCTGGGCGATCTCGTTCCTGATCTGCGCAATGTGATTGTGCTTCTCAGTGATCTGCACAGCCAACCTGTTCTTCGAGGCAGCACATGCCTCACTTGCAGCGTTGAACTGGCTGTACTGGTCAGCCAGCTCGCCAATCTCCCGAGCGAGGGCGTCCTTCCTTACCTGGAAGGTAGCCTTCTCCTCCGCAAGAGCTGTCATCAAAGCCTCGTCCTCTGCATGGAACAGCGACGTCGGGCTCCGCTGTTTGGCATCCCGGAACCTAGCCACCTGACCCTCCAGGTCGTTCAGAACTTTCCTCAGAGCGTTGGCCCGCTCTTCATAGCCGGCTATGCTCTCGAGGGCCGCTACCTGACATTCGGCAACAGCCTTCACAGGGCCGAAGGCAGCGTTCCGATTCAAGACTCCGGGAAGCTTCACCTTCAGAACAGAGTAGAAAGCTCTGACGACTTCCTGAGCCATCTCCTCATCTTCGGTAGAGGTCGTCGGAGAAGAAGCTTGGAAAGTCTCTCCCGCTCTAGGAAGGGATACCTGACAAGAATCCAAACTTGACAAGAAAATCCATTCCACCAAAAATCACTCTTGATTATCATATGTCACGTCCATATTACCTCTGATACCGATAGTCTTCCAACTTGACGCCTGTACCCAACTCGAGATGAAAGGCACGACGCCAATATCACAAAACCTATCACAACCACGTTACCTCTGTTAGGTTTTGTTTCAAATCTATTACCCGCACCACCAGTGTGCCAAAGGGTAATAGGTCCACGAAAGTATCATTCCAATCTATTTGCTTGCATTTCCGGATGCACAAAAGGGCAATAGGTCCAAACAAAAAAGAGAGAGAGAGGGGGGTCCCCCAGCGGGATAACCTTTACACAAATACGGTATTTGGCTCTCTAATACAAGCACCACAGATACCACAAGCAAAGAATGGAGCGAATGTACTCTGTTTATTCAAAATCAGTTACATTCACAGGACTATCTCATGAGCAAAACAAAAGGTTCTTCATCTCTTCATCTGGATAAGAAGTAAAAGATTACATTGATGTCCAAAAGAAGGGAGAATCTGCTACTCATCAGCAACACATAGCTTGGTCAGCTTGGCAGCACCACGCTTTCGTCGAAAAGCAGTTTTTGGCCCTCGAAGTTTTACTGTTGAGAAAGCAAACAAGGCCGTTGAACCTTCAAGAAGCTACACGGAGGAGAGAAAATATAGTATGCTAAAACATCTACAAATGGTGATCTCCTCTCCTCCATATTGCGGGCGTCGTGGGCCCATTTCTCTAAGAGACCATACCTTCAAAACAACATCTCTAGTGTTGCTTTTGCCTACTTGAAGAACCGTGAAAGCAGAACTTTCACGGTGACGCCCAACTACCGTCCGACTCTTCGATGTATAAAGGTTCTTCCTACCATCTGAGGAAAACCCTTCCAAAATACGAAGAGTCCTGAACTCTCTGATGTGTGTGTCAAGTGTTGCATCTTCACCATGCCCAGAATCGCCGATACCGGTCCCGGAGAAATTTGCTAGCCAGATCCCTACAGAATATGAAAAAGGGCAGAAAGAAAGTCAGACTCAGAAATCCGCAGGAAAAACTAAGTTCTGAAGGGCTTCTATGCGCCCAAAAGGGCTATGCGCCCAAAAGGGCTATGCGCCCAAAGGGATATGCGCCCAAAATAAGACATGTGGGCGCATAGCACACCACAGTGTTGGCGCATGACTTCTGTGGGCGCATAATGATGCTCACAGAAGTATGTTGCCTTAGGCGCAAGCACCCAGACAGAAGAGAAGTCCGAGCATCGCTAACGTTCGAGACTTTGTTTTTTGAAGCATGCCCTCACCCAGAATTGGGTCCTGGACTGCCGAGGACGCTGCCGCAGGAGGAGAGCCACTCGACGCAGCCCCCTTGCCCTTCGCGGATCTCTTCACGACCTTGGGAGATATGGTTCTCAAAGAAAGAAGATGAAGAGTTTTCTGAAAAATTCAAAGAGAAGGGAATAATGAACTTTCTCTCTCCTCCAGGGTCTATTTATAGGCACGGGCCACTTCCTATGCGCCCACCTGTTGTATGCGCCTATGCGCCCGTTGCGTTGTATGCGCCCACAACAGCCTATGCGCCCACGTGAAGAATCAGCTCTCTGCACACTATGCGACTGTCCCTTGCTGACGTGGATGACATATGAAGGATGGACCGCTTCAAATTCCGTTCCGATGAATCTATCAGTTCGGATTTCGAGGAAGATCTCAACAGTCGTATCTCCCTGACAGGCTGGCCAGACACTATGCTCCCAAGGAAAGAGCCGAGCTATGCGCCCATTGTATCACGAGAAGACGATCCATGCTTCTTTCAAATTATTTCGAACTTGTTCAAGTATCGAAAACTTTGAAGGGGGTCTTATAGAAGCATTAAAAATTTTCAGCAAATGAAGCCCCATGCACCCAAGTCAATGTAGCTCCATGCACCCAAATTAGTGTAGCTCCATGCGCCCAGTCAGCGAAGCTCCATGCGCTAAGTCAGTGTAGCTCCATGTGCCCAAGTCAGTGTAGCACTATGCGCCCAGTCAGTGAAGCTCCATGCGTCCAGTCAATGAAGCTCCATTCGCCCAGTCAGTGAAGCTTCATGCGCCCAAGACTAGCTCCCCCAAAAGGAGGGCGCATAGCCTGAGACATGGCTATGCGCCCAAGCCTGACTCAGTCAAAGCCATGACGAAAACGTGCACCGAAGCACAAGGCCACGTCAGTCTCCACGAGCAGTCGTGCACCGAAGCATGCGGCCACGTCAACACCACGACCAACCCACGATCTCGCAGCCTGTACGCGCCTACATCCTATGCGCCCAAAGCAGGACTATGTGCCCACATAAAAACTAGCGTGTTTCCTCATGCGGACGCATAACATCATTCCAGCTCAAGAACGACTATAAAAGGGGGGCCTCATCCCTCTTCAAAACACAGAACGTAGAGCATTTTCAAGAGCCAAATTGCTGCACTTCTTGCCAGTGAGCCAAGAGTTAGCAATTTTCTTAGGTTTTCTCCTACTTTTGTAATCGGAGTGTCAACGGAGTAAAGGAGCAACTGCCGCTCGATCTCCATCGTCCCATTCCCCATAATTCTTTTTTGTACTCGGGGATCCTCAGTGCAGGATCTCTCAGGCGTACTCGATTTGCGGTGCCATGCGCTAATAAAAGAAAAGACTGCGTTTTCTTTTTCTTTTTGTGTGTGTCCACATTATCCTCTCCTATATATATAGCACTCCTCATTAATAAAACATTATCCTATTATTCTATTCTACAAAGGCTACCCCTTTCAATGTACCAATAAAAAATTTGGCCAACAGCACATCATTCTTTGGAATATGGACTGTCTGAGAATAGAAGTATGTCAGGTGATGTCGCGGAGAACCTGTTCCTTCATATGGAATCAGAGACTGAGGTTTGTATTTTGTAGAACAAACCACGTCATCCCATTCTAGAGGATAAGGTCGTGACATTCCTATATTATGGAGTTCCTCTTTTGAACTTATGAAATCTAATCGAGCATTGACATCTCAAATAGCTTCCTGAGTGCGAAGAAGTCGACTATGTGATAATTGGTTGTGTCTGCTGTATCACTGGCATGAAAGCACTTCCAACTATCGGAGAAGAAGTTGGGTTCAAAGTCAGCCCAACTGCATCTTGAGCCACAGGAATTGGGCTAGGAGTGTGAGATTAAAGGAAGGTAGCTTGCATGTTCATTGTCGCCTGCATCTGTTGCAACATTGTCATAACTCCTTGCAACGTAGTCTCAAAGTGCCTGAAGCTTAAAACTAGTGACAATCAAGCCAACGCTGCTGGATCTCAACTCCAACCACTTCAGGGGGTAACATCACCTACTATTCCCACACTAGCACAGGTGCACATGCTCTTGCATCCACCCACAGACCAGGAAGTATAAATTGAATAATTGACTTTGGGGCATCCCGTCATGTCACGGGGGCCTATCATGAGGTCCAGAATTATACTCATCCGGCAACACCTGAAAGTATTCAGAATGCTGAAGGTACTGCTCGGCCTATAGTGGGTGTAGGCATGGTTAAATGCACCCCTTCCATAACTCTAACTGATGTCTTGCATGCTCCGTCTTTTCCTGTTTATCTATTGTCTAGTAATGTCATTGTTCTTCAACTTAACTGTGTTGTTCCTTTAACATTCCTAAGGTGATTTTTCAGGAGAAGGGAACAGGGAGACGGTTGGGAACTGGCACTTGACATAAAAGGCTATGGTACTTGGACGGGGATGGACTGGATGTAGCACTAACGTCACTGGTAGATAAGGCACAGCTGGAAGAGCCGCGGAGGGATGTAGAATCAGAACTGTTACTCCGACATTAGCGCACGAGACACTCTTCATTTAATATACTGAGTCAGATATTTCCTTTTATATATCAGAAAGCTGATAAACAGAAGTTAGTTTGTGATGCTTGTGAACTAGGAAAATTTACCATAAGCTCATATGCTAGTTCTGAAAATAGAAGTTTGTTCCCTTTTGACATGATACACTCTTATGTATGGGGACCTTGTCCCACAACTACTGCTAATGGTTTTAAGTGGTTTGTCATCTTTATTGATTGCTACACTCATGTCACCTGGGTGTACCTAATGAAGAGTAAGAGTGATGTGTTTGCATGTTTTCAAAAGTTTTATCGCAGGGTCACAACGCAGAATAATGCTAATGTGAAGATGTTGAGGTCCGACAATGGGACATGATACACTAATAAGGCTCTTAAAGAGTACTTGTCAGCACATGGGATACATCATCAGACTTCATACTCCACACCAGCACATAATGGTGTGGCGGAGCAGAAGAACATGCACCTGTTGGAAGTAGCTCGGTCGATGATGTTTTCTATGAATGTCCCTAAACACTTGTGGGGACATGCCGTGTTGATAGTTGCATATCTTATCAACAGGATGCCCTCTCAGGGGTTAGGATAGAATATACCGTTCGAGATGCTTACAGGTGAGAACAAATACATTGCTCCTCCAAAGGTGTTTGGGTGTGTATGCTTTGTGAAGGACAATAGGCATGGTGTAGGAAAGTTGGACCCTCGAGCAGTGAATTGCGTCTTTGTCAGCTACTCAGAGATCAAGAAGGGATATTCTTGCTGAAGTCCTGTGAAGCGAAGGCTCTTCGTGAGCATGGATGTTATACTCAGAGAAATGGAACCATAATACCACAATGGTTCAGGTGAAGGCTTCGTATTTGATGACACACCTAACACAGGAGGTGTTAGGAGTGAGGGGTAGATAAGCCCGAACGTGATTCTCGGGTCAGTTCCATGCCCGATTGGGAAAGATGGTCCAAGGGAAGAAGGGGGAGATAGTGAGAGTGAGGAAAGCAAAAGCGATGAGGACACGCATTTGACACAATGAGATTATTCCCTTAGCTATGTGGATTCATCTCTTTTATTACAAGCCTACTCAGTGCATATGATACTTACAGTTATTAAGTGTGAAGGCCAAGCCGAGGCAAGTTCATCGAAGCCACCCACCTGAGCGAAGAGCCGCCTCGACCGAGTGGGACTTTGATCAAGCCGTTGCATAGCCAAGTCCGAACGCCGTTTGCGTTCCTTTGATTCATCATGTTGAACTGTTGAACTAAACGGGACATGGCACTACATAATACACCACTCAAAAAAAGTTGTCCTCGAAACTTCCTGAGACTACCTGATCGACTGAATCACTCTTTTCTTCAATTCAAACTCATCAGACATACAAAAAAAAATCTCTCGAACATACTTCCAATTTGTTTTATCCATCAGAGCCGCTCTCCGCACCTTAGTCAATTTCATCGAACAACTAAGTCATTCTTAGACAATCGTACTATTCCGCAACACAATTCCACAAGTCATGTCTCTATCCATAATGCGCTTCACGCTACTACATCTCAAAACACTGGGTAACTTATAACTCGCCGCACACACAAGAACTTAATTCTAGGGCAATTCCACCCAAGCGATATCCTCAATTATTCCGAATCGAAACATAACCAAGTCAGACATTCCTAATCGAAATCCAGTGTTACCCCTAAATCAGATCTAACTAAAAATATTTTCAAGTCCTTACGTCAATTTTCCAATAGATCTTCCAAACCTTACTCCATCAAATGCCTCAATTACAATCGTATGTATCGATGCTAAATTATTGTTAAAAAATTTCACTATCTTCCGAAATCATCGATCAAATCGTCTACATTTTATCCTTCAAATTTCCAAACTTGTAATAACCAATCAAATATGAATATCTTATTATGCCCACTCGATTACACTCTTCCGACTACAACCTTAATTACGATAATATTGTTTCAAATCCGACCAAATATAATCTTGCTTTCATTCAATAAAAGACATACGTTCAAAGCCACAAGTGTTGACGATTATGACGTCCATAATCGGAAGACGGAATTCATCCTTAGGGCATGCTGAATTGAGATCTCGATAATCAATACAGACTTGAATCTTAATCTTCCCATGGGACGATATTTTGTTGCCAATCGGGATGTTGTTCTTCAAGAATAAAGCCACTAGCTATGAGCATTTTAACCTCAGTTTCAATTCCATAATCTCCGGACGGAAATGTTGTTGTTGTTGCTTCACTGGCTTAGCATTAGGAAGTATGTTGAGCCAATGCATTGCTATTCGTATGTCGAGTCCATGCATATCTTTATAACTCCAGGCAAATACATCAATGTATTCCCGTATGAGCTGTACAAGAGCTTGCTGATCCTGTTCAGATAGACTTTTACTAATAAAGATAGGCTTAGCAGAATCTGAATCTCCCAAGTTGACTTGTATAACGTCATCTTCAGTATGTGGTTCCCGTTGTTCAAACCGCATTTCCCACTGTGTATCAAGCTGCAGAGCCCATGGATCGGCTTCAAAGAGTTCTATAGATTGATTGTCACGCCCCGCTCCCGTAGGAGCGATCGTCCTCGCTAAGGCATGATGCCGCACGAGCCTAGATTGCGCTCGTGCAAGACGGGTTCCATAACGGCTGATTACAGCGACTGCGACGGGGTTGTCGCACAGAAGTCCCAAGCAGAGACATTGAATATGCCAGCGGAAATTTAGAACAAAACATAAGTCATTTAAAAGATGCATTTTATTGATATTGAAACAAGGATTACAATATGGCGCAATGCCAAGATTATAAGTCACTCAAGCTCACTCTTCTCACATTACAAGTCACTCAGCTCTCTCTCATCTCTCAATACAAATCTTGAACCAGCGGATGCTTCGGAGAGGCGATGTCCATACATTATGTCCCGTATAAGTTTCGACTCCATGCGGTCGCACGTCTTGAATCGTCAAGGAACTCCGTGCCTCGACGCATTCAAGCGAGGTGTGAGCTCCTCGTCCACCCATACAAAACCGACACGTTAATTTACTTTTTGTAACATAGTCCCTTTATGATTGTCTTTCTACTCTTGCCTTATGATCGGTTTTAGAACAGGCGCCTTGACCTATTTTGTGTCTCAAGACCATCCTGTGCTTGCAGCAACATTAACCTATCAAGTCGTGCTTAGCTTTCGGCCCGTAATCAAAGACGCAACTACTCGGTAAGACTCTATTTCCATGTGACCGTGCTACAAGTCCATTGTGCCGTGCCTCGTAACTCAGTGAGACTTAACCGCATTGCCGCCTCGCGGCCTTTGCTACTCAATCATCAACTGACCCAATCAATACTTTTGAACTTAGTGTCACTCAACCGACTTTGCCTTGCAACGCTACCTGACTTAAACTCAAAATGACTCAAACCCCACATATGCAACTCTATGCCAACAACTTAAGACTCGACGCCACATCTCGTGCCTTAGCACATTGCCTTCGTTGTAGCCAAATCTTAGGCCCAAACTTTGTCTTCTAACTGCACACACATTCAACTAGACTCAATCCCAAGGCACACACGCGAATTGCCGCCATGCCGACTCATCTATATGAAAGGTCACTGGCATTAACTAACCATCGTGGACATAACCTGTTAAACGGGATCCTTGCACCGCAAGTAGCGATCTACGATGCAAGTCCCCGAACTACCGATTGCCTATTACCCAGTCGGCTATTCCGGTTTCTTCCTAGGCCGAGTCGGTCCCGTGGCCCCGGGTTGCCGCTCAAAGAAACAATCGCCCTTGTCGACAAGTTGTCCATGACCACGCACCTACGCTAACTTCTAGACTTAACGTAATTGCATGGCCTAATCATCACCACTTAGTTCCTTTGCTTTACTTCTTCTACTTTTCATACTTCTTTTGCAGAGCCTAAACCAGGGTTGCCTCGGCGACTGACCTGCAGTCCCTACACATTTCTTCTCGGCGACTAACCATCGCTTAGACCTAACATTCTTTGAACTCAGGGAACGACTACGGCATAGCCTTCCCACTTAACTTGAACATAACGTGTTCCTTAAGTGCCAATAGACCGTGGCTAACTTTCCTCTGAACCGACCGTGGCTCGTGCCTTAAACCGACTTACGATCTACGCAACGCTATCGCCCAATTCATACTTTATATGACGGGCCTTGAGGTCGTGGGACTAAGTAACTTGATGACCGCAAAAAGAGCGGGACAGTGCTTGCTATGACTTCGATAGCCCAACATCACTTTGCCGAACTTAATCGAGCCTACAACTTAACCCGTGGCACGAGCAAAGGCTATGCCAAGCCTTGCATCGTGGAAGCGTGCATGCTTTATCGAGCATTTATGTGGGCGACGCCTATGATTTAGGCTAACTCATAGTTTTGTGTCAAAGACCAACTTTCCTTCTCCCAAGCCACGGGACGAAGGACCGAGTATCATTTTCAAAGCACGTCGTGCACCAACTCTAAGCCGACCGTTGGACCTTTTTTATGTTCTAACTCAATCGACCCAACTTGGGATTATTCCCTTAGCTATGTGGATTCGTCTCTTTTATTATCAAGCCTACTTGTGCATTTAAAAACTTTCGTTTTATTCGTGTGAAGGCCAAGCTGAGGCAAGTTCACTGAAGCCACCCACCTGAGCGAGGGTTAAGTCCGAACGCCGTTAAGTCCGAACGCCGTTGGCGCTGTTGCAAGGTTAAGTCCGAACGCCGTTGGCGTTTCGATTCCTCCGATTAACTGAGCGGGACGGGGCACTACGTTGATCATCTTCGTCAATCTGGTCTGCTGACACCATATTGACAGAAAATGCCTCTATAAAGACTGCTCCAATGCTATTATCGGAATCCCTAATTGAAGAGTCAGAGAAATGAGAGTGTGTCTCACCACTTTCTTCATTTGAGAGCTCTGGAGTTGTTGGAGGAGTCACATATCCTAACCTAGAGCTAGTACGATGATAATAGTCTTATGGTTTACCTTTTGGAGTTGGAATACGCAGCGGTAGACGCCGACCCTTGCCAAAGTTAAGACCTTTCTGACTATTTAAATCATAACACATCCTTTGGATGATGTCCTTCACTTGAGAGATGTATCGGTAAAGCTGCATTCTACCGATGTCTATTTCAGGATTTTAAATTAGAGCCTCCTTAGGAACTTCGGCTCGACCAACTATGATTGGTGTATCGTCGATCTGCCATCCAGGAACTTCGAAGTATGAATCCTTGTATGAAAGGCAGGAAGTACTACTGATTTTTTACTAGAATTAGGAGCACCAGAATAATCAAAAGCAAAACACCTTTCATTAGGTATGTACATAATTTCTTCTTCCGGGATAACATCCTCTGGAAGTTTGATACATGGAGGTTTATTTACAACATCTGCTCTTGCAGCAATCGCAGCATGAGTCAGATCAATCACCAGGGGCTCATCCGGCCGAGAAGCTTGCCTCGATGGAGGTCAATCACCATTGGTTCCGCTTTCTTGGTCCTCAGATCAATCACCAAAGGTTCCTTCTTTTTGGTAGACCTTAGATCGATCACCAAAGGTGGCTCATAATTTGCCTTTGTCGTCTTTTTGCGAAGATCGATAACAAAAGTTCACTATCTCCTTTACAAGCTTCTTGTGATAGTCTGGTAGAATTGCCTTTGTCAGGGAGCATGGGCAGGTTGATGACCAATGGCTCTGTGACATGCTCCCTCCATTAATTAATGAGAGGTAAACATTGAATTGGGATACTCAGAGGGTAAACATCATCAGTGTTGTTTGCTGGAACCTCTGACTTCCAACATTGGTGTCAGGAATTTAAGGAAGAGCAGACAAGGTGCTTGTCTTGCGTGAATCTTTGTTTCTTTCCTTACTTGATCTTCACATCAGGATCTAACATAGTAGCTTGGGTTACCTCTCTGTCCTGGCTTGTGTGATCCACTTTCATCTCTACTTCCTATGCGCGTACCGATTCTGGCCACGTTACTAGCACATTGGTAAGAGTTGATGTGATTATCAAGGTCAAAAAGATCAAATCGACGATCGAATCGAAAATATTGCGAGATGACTAGCACTGGGGCGAATAGCAGTGCTACAGACACTAGTGTTGGAAATGCAATGGCGGGACCAATGGGCACTAACGTAACGATTTTCTCGATTCGACTTGTCGATCGACGGTTGGACGGAATAGAAGGCTACTCGACATGCAAAAGAAGGTCGAGGAGACGCTTCGAAGGATGCGTTGTCCAAACATTTGATTGACAACCCCCCCAGCAAAGACTGATCCCATCTTTGAGCAATGAGAGAGATGATAGCCGACTATTTACATAGTTGATGAATTCTATGGAACCATCGGTGGAAGACATGGTTACGGACTCCGTTAAAGAGTTATGGGAAGTCCTAGCAGCGGCGTTTGATGGCAAATGCGATTTGTCTCGTAACTACGACTCAGTCGTTGGCATGTACAGAGCTAATCAAATCTCATAAGGATCACTTCAGGGCCTTTAAGGCTATGACTGATGAGATTGATCGTATATTACCATTTACGACAGATATCAATGAAGCTAGGGCTCAACGTGAACAACTTCATGTTATCGCATATCCTGCCTCTCTGCGTCCTGATGCAGACTCTGCTCGATCTCAGATCATTGTTAGATCTGACGTTCCATCTTTAATAGAAGCACATTATCGTATCCTTCGAGCAGCAAAAGTCATAAAGACCACTCCGGGTGATGCTCTTGCTGACCGCTCTGCTCTTGGTGCTGCTTATACATGCATTCGTGGTGGTCGTGGTGGACGATGTGGTGGCCGCCATACTGGTCGTGATGGGGGTCGGGGTAATGGTGGTCGCAATAGAGGACGACCACGCACATGCTTTAATTGTGGTCAGCTCGTCCATTTCTATTGGCAATGCAGCAAAACACCTGCCGCTAATATCACAACTCATGCTCCTGATGATGATGTCCGCTATATTCAGATGACTTCGGAGTCATTTACAGAGTTCTTTAATTTCCATGCTTAAAGTCGTGGTGAAGCTTCCACGTTTGGATCCATAGCCGGATACTCAGCAACATGCATAGTAAAGTCAAAGCAGTGGATAATTGACTCTTTTGCGTCTGCTCACATGACCGGTGATGCAGTATGATACATAATTATGTGCCTGTTGGTCGTGTTTCTGGCATTATTATTGCCAGTGGAGGTTCCCGACAGTCCGAGGACGTAGAAGTGCCCGCATTTCTTCTGGACTATCACTAAATTATGTATTGCTTGCACCTGGGAACCCGTTCAGTTTAATTTCAATTAGTTAAATTACTCGTGAACTACATTACTTGGTAACATTTTTTCTTGATGGTTGCATTTTTCAGGATCTGCAGACTGGGAAGACGATTGGTAAGGAACATATAGCTGGAGGCTTGTACTTGTTTGATGTACCTTCTTCGGTTGTCTGTACCAAGCGTGAAACTCGATCCTTTCGAGTTACATTGTCAGTTAGGCCATCCATCTATCTAAGCTCTCCAAAAAATGTACTCGTCTTTAGATATTCCTACTTTAATTGTACGTCATGTCATTTAGCTAAACATCATCAGGTTTCCTATTCGGTGAGTCATAATAAAATTGCTTATGCTCCTTTAGAGTAGGTGCATTCTGATATATGGGTATCTTGTCCGGTAGAATCAATAATGGGTTTCAAATACTTTGTTACATTTGTTGATGACTACTCTGAAGTCACGTTTGTTTATCTGATGAAAAATTGCTCCGAATTATTTAATATTTGGTGCAATTTTTATGCTGAAATCAAAATACAATTTGGTGTTCCAATTAAAATTTTTCGGAGTGACAATAGTCGTGAGTATTTATCTCGTGAGCTCGATACATATCTGGCCTGCAATGGCATCATCCACCAAACTTAATGTCCTTACACATCACAACAGGATGGTGTGGAAGAGCGCAAGAATTGTCATCTCTTGGAAACAACGCGTGCTCTTATATTTCAAGCACGTACTCCCAAGAGATTTTGGTCAGATGCGGTTTTTACCGCTTGTTATCTTATTAATCGCATGTCGTCGTCAGTTTTCAATGGTAATACTCCTTTTTCTAGGCTACTGGACGAGAGCCGTTTTCTCTGCCTCTCAAAATTTTTGGTTGCTTATGTTATGTCCGGGATACCCGACCGACTCTTTCTAAATTAGATCCTAAGGCAATACAATTTATTTTACTTGGGTATCCTAAAGATCAGAAAGAGTATCGGTGTTTTTCTCCTGTCTTGAAGAGGTACTTTTCACTCGAGATGTTACCTTTGTTGAAACTAAATTACCTATATTTCCACAAACAATAGATCCGGTTTCCCAAGTTTATCCGGAAGAGGATTTCTTGCTATTTCATGATCAAACACAACAGCCCCTCATACGGGTGCCCTCCCTTACCGAACCAGTTACCCGGTCTAATGGTCCGGAGACACCGATTCAGTCTGTGCCGACATCACCGACACAAACATCGCCAGTGATGCCCACAGAGTCATCCTCCTCTAGCTCAAATGATTCGCCTCCACCTATTCCACCAGCAGCCCCGCCTGTTCTGCCAGCAGCTCGTCCTCGTCGTGCATGTCATGATCATCCCTTGTATGATGACAGCTACACAGGACTTACCAGTCACACTCAGTCTCTGATGGCTACTATTTATGGGATTCAGATTCCCAAAAATGCTAAGGAGGGTATCAAATATCCCGGTTGGCGTGCTATATGAGCGAGGAGATAAAAGCTCTCCAGGAGAACTATACTTGGGACTTAGTCGATTTACCTCCCAGTAAATAGGCAATAGGTTGCAAATGGGTATTCACGATCAAGGTAAAACCAGATGGCTCTCTTGATCACCTAAAGGCTTGTCTGGTGGCCAAAGGATATTCTCAGATCTATGGTGAGGATTATTTTTAGACCTTCTCTCCAGTTGCCAGAATGACGTCTTTTCGTGTACTTTTGGCCTTGGTTGTTTGCTATGACTGGCCATTGCTTCAGCTGGATATCAAGAATGCTTTCCTCTACGGTGATCTTGAAGAATTATATGTGATGCAACCTCCCGGCTTCGTTGCAAGGGAGGTTAAAGTATGTCATCTGCGGAAGGCCCTCTATGGTCTAAAACAATCACCTCGTGCGTGATTTAGTCAATTTACACATGTTATTACTCAGTTTGGCATGTGTGAATCAAAGAAGGATCATTCAGTATTATACCGACAGACATCAGCTTGAAGGTTACTAATGGGTGTCTATGTTGATGATATTGTAATCACGGGAGACGACAGCCAGGGCATTGCAGGCCTCAAAAAGTTTCTGGGAGAACAATTTCAAACCAAGGATATGGGATCATTGAATTATTTCTTCGGCATTGAGGTCACACGGGACAAGCGGGACATTGTAATGTCTTAAAGAAAGTATGTGCTCGATATACTGAATGATGCAAGAATGATGCAAGCCAAGGGAGCAACCTCACCTATGGATCCAGGGGCTAAGTTACTTCACGACGAGGGGGTCCTGATGACCAATCCAGATCAGTATCGACGAGTAGTTGGAAAACTCAACTACTTCGCTGTCATGACTCATTCGGACATCTCTTTCGTAGTTAGTGTTGCAAGTAGATTTATGGCTTCTCCAAGAGTTCCACATTGACAGGCAGTTCTCAAAATCCTGTGCTATCTAGTCAAGAATCCAGGAAAAGAAATTTGGATGGAGAATCATGGACACACTCGTGTTGAGTGTTTTACTGATGCTGACTGGAGCGCAAGCCTGACAAATAGACGATCTACATCTGGCTACTCGGTATTTATTGGGGGAAACTTTGTGTCTTGGAAAAGCAAGAAGCAGATTGTGATAGCACGATCAAGTTTAGAAGCAAAGTATCAAGCCATTGCTCATGGCACAACAGATGTGTTATATATGAAGCATCTTCTACAAGAGTTGGGAGAAGAAGCAGGATCGAGCACAGCATACATGTGGTGTGATAATCGGTCTGCTATCCATATTGCTACCAATCATGTATTTGAAGCATATTGAAATCGACGTTCATTTCGTCTGTGATGAGTATACAAAGGGGATGATAAAATTTCACCATGTGAGGACCGGTGATCAGATAGCCAATAACTTCATGAAGCCTCTTTTAGGTCCTCGGGTTCAATTTATATGTAACAACCTGGGTCTAATTGACATCTATGCTCCAGTTTGAGGGAGGGTGTTAAGTATTAATATATTAAGTATTAGTGGATTTTAGTGGATTTTAGTTCTACATTGCCTAGAACAAAAGTGAGAGGGGTTAGCCTCTCCTATATATATGTAGCACTCCTCATTAATAAAACATTGTCCTATTATTCTATTATACAAAAGGCTACCCCTTTTAATGTACCAAAAAAAATTGGCCAACATCGCATCATTCTTTGCTATATGAAATGTCTGAGAATAGAAGTATGTCAGGTGCTGTGGCGGAGAACCTGTTCCTTCATACGGAATCAGAGACTGAGGTTTGTATTTTGTAGAACAAACAACATCATCCCATTCTGGAGGATAAGGTCATGACATTCCTATCTTATGGAGTTACTCTTTTGAACTTATGAAATTTAATCGAGCATTGACATCTCAAATAGCTTCCTGAGTATCGACTGTCTGATGCGAAGAAGTCTACTATGTGATAGTTGGTTGTATTTACTGTATCACTGGCATGGAAGCACTTCCAACTATCGGAAAAGAAGTTGGGTTCAAAGTTAGCCCAGCTGCATCTTAAGCCACATGAATTGGGCTAGGAGTGTGAGATTGAAGGAAGGTAGCTTGCATGTTCATTGTCGCCTGCATCTGTTGCAACATTGTCATAACTCCTTGCAACGTGGTCTCAAAGTGCCTAAAGCTTAAAACTAGTGACAATCGAGCCAACGCTGCTGGATCTCAACTCCAACCACTTCTTGGGGTAACATCACCTACTATTCCCACACTAGCACAGGTGCACATGCTGTTGCATCCACCCACAGACCAGGAAGTATAAATTTGATAATTGACTTTAGGGCATCCCGTCATGTCACGGGGGCCTATCATGAGTTCCAGAATTATACTCATCTGGCAACACCTGAAAGTATTCAGACTGCTGATGGTACTGCTCGGCCTATAGTGGGTGTAGGCATGGTTAAATGTGTTATTGCCGGGGCACAATTTTCGATGGAAAAACTTAGAAGGCGAAACAATTGTAAAGACAATGTTTCAACGCAACACTTCAAAAAAGGCGCGTAACAGAGATCCTTGGTGGATTCTGGTAAACGAAGATCTTAAAAAAGATTTCGTCACAGCAGCAATCGATTTACGAAAATCCAAAAAGATTTTGTAAACAACAGTAACCGAATGAAGTACTTCTAAGAAGAAGGTACTAATCCGAATTGCTAGCAGTAGCGAAGATGACAGGCGATAGATGGAACAACTCCTGCTGGGGTGAATGATCACCGTTGCTCAAAGCTATATTTGCCCCACATGAATAGCTTTCAGGAACCAGCAAGTTCGTCGGAGAAGTTTGGAACACTCCTGCTCTTCTGACTCCTCGGATGGTACACAGACTCCCGTGCAAAAGCAACGCTGGTGCAACGCTTCTCTTCTCTCTTAACGCTTCTGTTTACTTGTGTTAAGAAACACTTGTAAACTCTCGCAACTTTCTGTATTAACCTCTGTACATTCCCTGTGAGAGAGAAGAGACCTTTTATAGGCCAGAGTTGCAACTGTCCGGTTAGCAGAACGTTCGGGACGTGGTAAAAACCACTCCGAACGTGCAGTAACTTCTCAGATAATGCACAGGCACGATTTGATGCAAGTTGTGCACCTCACGCACCCCGTGCGCCTTGCGCACCGCGCGCAGAACGCGCAATGAGCCACTTGCGCCACCTGCGCGCCCTGCGCACCCTGCGTCACCCGCGCAACTAGGCGCACACCTGGCCGCGCAACTGGGCGCACTCCTGGCCGCGCACCTGGCCGCGCCACTGGACGTGCAACCCGGGCCACGCAACCTACGCCGCGCAACCTGCACGCAACCTGGCAGCTCAACCTGCTGCGCAAGTGGCTCGCGCAACGAGCGCAACTTAAGGGCACTATGCGCCTAGCGACAATGCTGACGTGCTAAGTGCAAAGTGCGCCAACAAAACGCCACATTACATCTCATGAGCCCATGAGTCCGAGTCCGAGTCGCTAAGCCCCTACGGGGCTTAGCTCCAATGGAAATAAAGTTCCCAAGAGCAAAAAAGCATGAATGCTTTCAATTGTTGATTTAGCCTTTTTTCTATTAGAAAAATAACCCCACATAGCACACCCATGTGCACCTCCATACCACATGTGCATCTCTAAAAGAGCATAGCTAATATATAGAGATACAACTCTTTTGGCCTAGCCGATGTGGGACTAAAGTTCCAAAATAAAAAGGCCAAAACCCAACAAAATGCACCCCTTCCATAACTCTAACTGATGTCTTGCATGCTCCATCTTTTCCTGTTAATCTATTGTCTAGTAATGTCATTGTTCTTCAACTTAACTGTGTTGTTTCCTTTAACATTCCTAAGGTAATTTTTCAGGAGAAGGGAACAGGGAGACGGTTGGGGACTGGCACTTGGAATAAAAGGCTATGGTACTTGGACGGGAATGGACTAGATGTAGCACTGACGTCAATAGTGGATGAGGCACAGCCGGAAGAGCCGCGGAGGGATGTAGAATCAGAATTGTTACTCCAAAATTAGCGCACGGGACACTCTTCATTTAGTATACTGAGTCGGATATTTCCTTTTATATATCAGAAAGCTGATAAACAAAAGTTAGTTTGTGATGCTTGTGAACTAAGAAAATTTACCAGAAGCTCGTATGCGAGTTCTGAAAATAGAAGTTTGTTCCCTTTTGACATGATACACTCTTATGTGTGGGGACCTTGTCCCACAACTACTGCTAATGGTTTTAAGTTAAGTGGTTTGTCACCTTTATTGATTGCTACACTCATGTCACCTGGGTGTACCTAATGAAGAGTAAGAGTGATGTGTTTGCATGATATCAAAATTTTTATCGCAGGGTCACAACGCAGTACAATGCTAATGTGAAGATGTTGAGGTCCGACAATAGGACATGATACACTAATAAGGCTCTTAAAGAGTACTTGTCAGCACAATGGATACATTATCAGACTTCATGCTCCTACACACCAGCACATAATGGTGTGGCGGAGCAGAAGAACATGCACCTGTTGGAAGTGGCTCGGTCGATGATGTTTTCTATGAATGTCCCTAAACACTTGTGGGGGCATGCCTTGTTGATAGTTGCATATCTTATCAACAGGATGCCCTCTCAGGGGTTAGGATATAATATACCGTTCGAGATGCTTACAGGTGAGAACAAATATGTTGCTGCTCCAAAGGTGTTTGGGTGTGTATGCTTTGTGAAGGACAATAGGCATGGTGTGGGAAAGTTGGACCCTCGAGCAGTGAATTGCGTCTTTGTCGGCTACTCAGGGATCCAGAAGGGATATTCTTGCTGGAGTCCTGTGAAGCGAAGGCTCTTCGTGAGCATGGATGTTACACTCAGAGAAATGGAACCATAATACCACAATGGTTCAGGTGAAGGCTCCGCATTTGATGACACACCTAACACAGGAGGTGTTAGGAGTGAGGGGGAGATAAGCCCGAACGTAATTGTCGGGTCAGTTCCATGCCCAATTCGGAAATATGGTCCAAGGGAACAAGGGGGAGATAGTGAGAGTGAGGAAAGCAAAAACGATGAGGATACACACAATCGGGAGGGAGGAAGAAAGTGATGATCCAGCACAGGGAGAAGAACCAGCGCATGGGTAGGAAAAGTCTTTAGAACAATCTACAGCTCAAGAAGAGTTCCAGGTCTACAGGAGGAGAAAGCATAAGCACAATATTGTACCTATTGCCCCTACTGTGCCACGTCCCTCACCTAACCCTGCCCCAACTCCTGAAGAAGCACGCACACCGGATCCCTCTGACTCGGATGCGGATTCCTTAGGTTCGGATGGTATGGTCCCCTCTTCTCTATCTTGTATTCCCTTGAGGAGATGTTCTCACTGCAATGTAGGAAGATCCCCTAATCATTATGATTATGAACATGACATTGCTAATTTCTTATCATATTCTAATTTATCCCCTACTTATGGAGCATTCATTGCTTCGTTTGATACCACCTCTTTGCCTAAGTATTGCCAGGAAACAAAGAAATATCCGAGATGGAAAGCTGCAATGTTGGAGGAACTTGGGGCACTCGAAAGAAATGGAACATAGGAACTTGTTCCATTGCCTGAAGGAAAGAAAGAAGTTGGATGCAAATGGGTCTTCACGGCAAACGAGACGCCAGAAGGAAGGTGGAGCGACACAAGGCAAAATTGGTTGCAAAATGATTCACTCAGTCCTATGACATTGACTATGATGAGACATTTGCTCCGGTAGCAAAGATGGGTACTGTGAGAACCCTGGTCTCCCTTGCAGCAAATCACGAGTGGTACCTGCATCAATTGGATGTAAAGAATAATTATCTTCATGGGGATCTACAGGAGGAAGTATCCATGGAGACTCCTTCAGGGTTTTGCACTGTGCAGTCGACAGGAAAGGTGTACATGCTGAAGAAATCACTTTATGGACTCAAGCAATCTCCTCGAGCCTGGTTTGATAGATTCAGGAAGGCTGTCACAGGCATAGGATACAGCCAGACCA
Source organism: Iris pallida (assembly GCA_029216955.1). Lineage (NCBI taxonomy): Eukaryota > Viridiplantae > Streptophyta > Magnoliopsida > Asparagales > Iridaceae > Iris > Iris pallida. Next base: position 45,997,291 of record JANAVB010007399.1, read on the forward strand.
ATGCAGATCACACGGTCTTCTTTCGGCATGCGAGAGGCCATATACTTGTAGTATATGTGGATGATATAGTGATCATAAGTGACGATTTCCCAGTGAAGTCAAAACTTGCCAAGGAGTTTCAAGTGAAGGACCTGGGAATGATGAGATATTTCTTGGAATTATGGTAGCTCGAGGAAGAGATGGGATCGTCCTCTCTCAGAGAAAGTATGTACTATACTTGCTCACGGAGACATGCATGTTAGGGTGTCGATCAACAGTCACTCCGATTGACCTAAGAAATAAGTTGGGTGCAGAGGCATGAGAGCCTGTTGATCGTGAGAGATATTAGAGACTAGTAGGCCGACTGATTTATCTAGGCCACAATCGTCCTGATATCTCATTCGCTGTGAGTGTAGTAAGCCGCTACATACATGATCTAAAGAAGGGCTACATGGATGCAGTTTTTTTTACATTCCGAGATATCTGAACGGGACTCCTGGAAGAGGGCTATGGTTTAAGAACAATGGACACATGGGTGTTGAGGGATGTTGCGATGCAGATTGGGCAAGCTGTATGGACGACAAAAGGTCCACCTCATGGTACTGTGTCTTTGTAGGGGATTAACCTAGTCTCCTCGAGAAGCAAGAAACAGTCTGTGGTAGCACGATCGACGCTGAAGCAGAGTGTAGAGCAACGGCTCTAGGAGTGTTAGAGTTGTTGTGGGTAAAAGCTCTACTGACAGAGTTGAAGTTGGATCGAGGAGCACCATTACACCTTCTGAGTGATAGTCAAGCTGTACTGAGTATAGCTAACAATCCAGTTCAGCATGACAGAACGAAGCATATCGAGATCGATCGGTTCTTCATCAAAGAGAAGCTAGAGAACGGAACATTGAAGCTTGATTATGTTCGCTCAGAAGAACAAGTCGCAGATGGTCTTACTAAGGGTATTAACTCCTCGACTCTTTTTAAACTATTAACAAGATGGGGATGATTGATATCTATCGCCCATCTTGAGGGAGAGTGTTGAGAAGTCTATTGGGTTTAGTCTCACATCGGGCAGAGAATAAGGAGGCTAATCCACTCCTTTATATATGTACTTCTTTTCTATAGTAAAGCATCCAATTAACTTTATAATCCCTATTCTATTTTGTATTCTGACTTAAGCTTGGACATGTATTATGAGGTTGCAAACTTATCTTATTATGTCTATCTTTTGTATTATGTCTTCTTGTGGATTGTGATAGAGATCATTAGTTTGACCTTAAGGATATGCATGCTACTATACACCCATACCATAGGACAACCATCACGTAGAGTTAGAGCTCACGTGGTGCTTAGCTAGCCATTGCCACGTATCACTCCTATATTTTGGGAGCAAAGTGTGACAACATTTAACTGTAATGTAACCTAAGAGTAATTTATTGTGATGTATGTGATAATAATACTCAGAAAGGATATGCATGCTACGATACACCTCTGATATCTCTCAGGATCAACCGGCTCTCCTGCCTCTTCCCCTAACTTATCTTCCTGGTCGATTGGAGTGACTGCCAGATAACAACTCATCATACCAGTCTCTGTGAGCAGATCTAGTATATACTTCCTCTGAGAGAGGACGATCCCATCTCTTCCTCGAGCTACCTTGATCCCGAGAAAATATCTCATCATTCCCAAGTCCTTTACTTCAAATTCCTTGGCAAGTTTTGACTTTAGCTGGGTAATCTTCTCATCATCATCAACTGTGATCACTATATCATCTACATATACTACAAGTATGGTGATGTGGCCTCTCGCATGTCGGAAGAAGACTGTGTGATCTGCATTGGTCTGGCTGTACCCCATGCCTGTGACAGCTTTCCTGAATCTTTCAAACCAGGTCCGACAAGATTGCTTGAGTCCATACAGTGATTTCTTCAGCTTGCACACCTTTTCGGTTGACTTCATGCAAAATCTGGGAGGTGTCTTCATGTATACTTTCTCTTGTAGATCTCCATGAAGAAATACATTCTTCACATTGCCACCTATGGTTTGGGGCGATATCCTCAATTATTCGAATCGAAGCATAACCAAGTCAGACATTCCTAATCGAAATACATTGTTACCCCTAAATCAGATCTAACTGAAAATATTTTCAATTCCTTACGTCAATTTTCCAATCGATCTTCCAAACCTGACTCCATCAAATGCCTCAATTACAATCGTATGTATCGATGCTAAATTATTACTAACAAATTTCACTATTTCCGAAGTCATCGATCAAATCGTCTACATTTTATCCTTCAAATTTCCAAACTTGTAATAACCAATCAAATCTGAATATCTTATTATACACACTCGATTACATTCTTCCGACTACAACCTTAATTACGATAATATTGTTTCAAATCCGACCAAGTATAAACTTGCTTTCATTCAGAAACACATTCGATTTCATCGACGCACGAATTTATTTTCGATCACCAACTTTCTTCTATACTCAAAATCCGATCCAACAATTTCAATTTGTTCAATCAACATATGATAACTCATCCGATCCATCCTTTCATCAATATTTTTTCCTGACAACACGAGTTTACTACTAGTCTATCTTTTGTATTATGTCTTCTTGTGGATTGAGATAGAGATCATTAGTTTGACCTTAGGGATATGTATGCTTGTATACACCTATACTATAGGACAACCATCACGTAGAAGTCCTATGCGCCCAGGTCAGTGTAGCTCCATGCGCCCAAAACAGTGTAGCTCCATGCGCCCAGTCAATGAAGCTCCATGCGCCCAGTCAGTGAAGCTTCGTGCGCCCAAGACTAACTCTCCCGAAAGGAGGGCGCATAGCCTGAGACATGGCTATGCGCCCAAGCCTGACTCAGTCAAAGCCATGACCAAAACGTGCACCGAAGCACACAGCCACGTCAGTCTCCACGAGCAGTCGTGCACTGAAGCATGCAGCCACGTCAATACCACGACCAACCCACGATCTCGCAGCCTGTATGTGCCTACATCTTATGCGCCAAAAGCAGGACTATACGCCCACATAAAAACCAGCGTGTTTCCTCATGCAGGCGCATAACATCATTCCAGCTCAAGAACGAGGGGGGCCTCATCCCTCTTCAAAACACAGAACGGAGAGCATTTTTAAGAGCCAAATTGCTGCACTTCTTGCCAGTGAGTCGAGAGTTAGCAATTTTCTTAGGTTTTCTCCCACTTTTGTAATCGGAGTGTCAACGGAGTAAAGGAGCAACTGCCGCTCGATCTCCATCGTCCCATTCCCCAAAATTCTTTTTTGTACTCGGGGATCCTCAGCGCAAGATCTCTCAGACGTACTCGATTTGTGGTGCCTTGCGCCAATAAAAGAAAAGACAGCGTTTTCTTCTTCTTTTTTGTGTGTGTCCACAAAAATGGCGACTCTGCTGGGGACTACTTTTTCCTCTGACGAGAAGGTGGTGACGTAATCCGATACCGACAAAGTAGGGAGTACTCAGAAGATGCTGATCGTAAGGTTCGATCAACAGGCGTTCGAAGAGATGCTCTCGAGGGACGACTCTACTCCCTCAAAATCAGCGAAGCCAAACAAGTCTTGCAATACTTGGCTTCCGAAGGCTCGCTGTGCATATCCTGCTAGTGTCATAGCAGATATGCAACTGGAGGACTCTGTCACATGGGCGCATAACTCTGCCGTAGAAATTCCCCAAATGGAGAAGGCTCACACCGTTCCGGGCTCTACTAGCCCGGTGACTTCTTCCCTGCACAACCAACAACAGGGTGTTCAACACCCGAGACTTGGCAAAGGAAAATACTACGATGCCAAGAATCGGGGTGTGCGACACTCTGGCCAAATCCGGTGAGGCTCACAAACGAAGGAGGCCAAACTGGAAGAAAACAGCGCTGCTCCATCAGGCATGCGCCCAAGGCCATGCGCCTAAGGGAGTGTTTGGGCACATAGCCCCAACCAGAACACTTCTGTCTTCAGCAGGCTGGGCATCCAAAGCCATGCGCCCAAGGCTATGCGCCCAGGATCTCTGGATCCATACTATGCGCCCACATCAAGGAGGCTCAGACATGCTGTCAAGGAGCATGCGCCCAAGGCCACTATCTAAGGCCTATGCGCCCACAACAAAAAGACATGCCCTAACGCGTAGCACGGGGCTGTCTTCAAGGACATCACAGAACTTAGGTGTGGGGGTGGCCCCTGCACATGAACTAAGTCTGGATGCGCCTACTCTCCTTACGAACCCGCATGCAAAGCTCGGCGATGCATGCAACATGGGTTGTAAGGCAAAACTCCCTTCCGCTGACTTGTATGACATGATAAATCATAAGCGTAAAGCGAGGGAGAACATAACAATTCATAGTGCACTTTCGTGCACCAGTATTGTTATCAACTGCTGTTGCTCCAAAGCAACAAGAGTGCCTCAGAGAAAGTCCATGTTTCGACGGCTGCACTTCTCTGACGACGAGAAGCCACTATGTGTTTCATCGAACATGGCTTCATGGGGTCCCCCTTACGGAAACCCCAATCAAAGACGGTGGACTACGAACCCAACTTTCTCTCTTAGCTCCACGAGAAGAAGAAGGAGAAGTCTACCAACAGATGGCCAACAGGCTGTCACATCCGAAGGAGTCTATATGGGCACTCGATCAAAGGCAAGATTCTGTATGGATGACGAAGATTCCCAAGCCGGGGGTAGCATTCCCTCAGAATCTGAAGCAGATGACCCCCCCCCCCCCCCCACACTGGGGGTAGCCTTCCAGAGGACGATGATCCCTCCGAATCCGATGGCGATTATCTACCACCTCTACCTGAAGATGAAGGACTTATCCACTCGGAGACAGACAGTATAAGCACCAGTTGCACTGTTTCCACTATTCATCCTCGCATGCTATTTACATACATGGAGGACGGAGAAAAACCTGAAGAAGCCAGTGATCAGACCAGCAAACGGCTAGAGGGTCTCGAAACAACATTCGCCAAGATCACTGATATGCTTACCAGTATCATGGCAGTTCAAGCTGCTGGAGCTGTTCCTCCACCTCAACAAAACGTCTCGGCCCACGCTAGTCTGGCTCACAGCAACAACCCTCCTTCACTACAGAAAGAGTATCATTCCGTTGCGCCTCCTCCAAATCTTGCAAATGCTGGGGGTGGTCATTCGCCAACAACGCCTGACAACCGTTCAGCAGCCGTTTTCCAACACCTGCTCAATCAACAGGATGCAATTGATTCCTTGGTCGCTCGCCTCGACACCATCTCGCACAAAGACGAGCTTCAGAAGATGGGAATATCTCAACCGTATCCCCCTGAGTGGGAGAACGCTACTTGCCCTCCTAACTACAAGCCGATGATGCTGAACTCATTTGACGGGTTGACTTCTCCTCGTCAGCATATGACGTACTTCAATACGCAGACACTGCACTTGCCCAGAGACAATCCGTTTTTGTCGAAGCTGTTTATTAGCACATTGCAGGGGGTATCTTTCGAATGGTTCTGCAGTCTGCCTGACAGGTGTATCAATTCATTCAAAGACTTGGAGAGGTTGTTCCTCAACAGGTTTTACGAGAGCAGCATGCATTTTAGTATGTCCACCCTTATCGAGACCAAGCAAAGGAGGACCGAGTCTGTCATTGCCTTCATCGACCGCTTCAGGGGACTAGCACTGAAGATGCCCTTCGGCATACCAGACTCAGAACTTATGGATACTTGTCGACATAACTTCCTTCCTACAGTAAAGTTTTGTCTAGGTATACATAAGTATGATACATGGCCCGCTTTCATTGGGGCCGCTGATGCTGGTGAAAATGACGTTCCTAAATTGGAACTACTGGTGTTGAAGACACCCAAATCTGAAGAAAAGGGCAAGCATCCTCAAACTATCCCTGTTCGTGGGGTAAAGGAAAATAAGTCCTGAAGGTCGACACATCCAAAGGAGCTTCCAATTCTCAGGGCGCCTCCGACAAGCCTAAGGAGACCTCCTTCGACGAAGACGATGTCATTACCATCTTCTACACATTGACGAAGGGTAATAGGCTGACATTGCCTCCACCACGACGTCCTGCAGAGGCGAGCCAACTCAATGATCCCAAGTACTGTCTCTATCATCAGTACGTGTATCACTCCACCAAGGACTGCATCGTCCTGAAGAAGATACAATAGCTTATCGACAGCCAAGTGATCAACCTCGAAGCTAAAGACAAGGTCGTATCTGCTAACTGATGTGGGCGGACCACAAAGTAAGGAAGGATTATTCACCAATAATAACCCTTCCTTAATAGTCATTTTCCTTAATAGTCATTTTCCTATTTTAGTCAAGAAGGATTATTTTTGGTCTTTCACCAATAATAACCCTTCCTTAATTAAGCCAAGGATTATTTTGGTCTTTCACCAATAATAACCCTTCCTTAATTAAGCCTTTGTTTTTCCCTATATAAACTAGGGTTAGCCATCTTTTATTTTCCATGCTTGTATTGAGAAGAAACTCTCAAGTATCAATAAGAAGGATTTAGACTTTGTCCGTCCACCAAAGTCGGGAGTTTGTTCTTTTCTCACAAAAAGATCATTATCTTTCTCTGTTTCTCTTTTCTACAAATCTTTTGTGAATCGAATAGGTCGATTCACACCAATTGGTATCAGAGCTCTCTACGATCCATGGCGTCCGGCACAAGGAACACGATCGAGGAGAAGATCCAGGGGCTTCGGGAGGATTTCAACATCGAGATCGAAAGTTTGAAGGCCGCAATCAAAGATCAAGCGTCCACACAGGAGGATCTCCAGACCGAGGTACGAAGCATGCGGGAGGAGATGACGTCGATTCCGGCAATGATGAAGTTGTTGCAAGACATCTCAAAGAAGGTGACCGGTGCCGGGTCGACAAGCCAAACGGGGGCGGCGACAACCCAAACCCTAGGCGACCAACTAGGGTTTGTTCAAACGGAGGGGGAAACGACCGAAGATCACGGAGGACCGGCCAACGGGCGATGGCCCGCACCCGCCGTCACCACCGTGCCGCCGGGCGGGGCCCTGGCGGCCGGCGAACAGCGCCGGACGGCGGTCGAAGGTCGCAGGGGCTTCGCCGCCGACCGCGCGAGCCCGGGCGGGGCCGCTGCCGTTGGGGGCGCTCGCTGGCCGGCCGCCGACCGCCACCCCTGGCCGGTCGGTGCCAGAGGAGCCACCGGCGAGCGGCCGTGGCCGGACGCCGGCGACCCGTACGGACCCGGCGGATCGGCTCCACATGCGGGAGAAGCCCTAGGGTTTGGGCCCCCCTTCGGGGGTCGGACGATGACAGCGAACTACGGAGATCGGTTCGCGGGTCCGGGAAGGGGCTTGGCGGGAGTTCCGGCTTGGACGGGAGGAGCGGAACCGCCAGGAGGAGCGAGGCACGCCGGAGGCAGCAATTTCTTTCGGAGAACGGCGGGTCCCGCCAACTTCCAGAGAGGGGACCTGCCCCCACGACGACCACCACGGGCGAGGGCAGTCGGTGACTACAGGGGTCAGGTGGAGGAGTGGGGTGAGCAGGTCTGGGCTGACGAGCGGTATGAGGAGGTTGACAGAGGCCCGTACGAGACCCAGCGGAGAGATACACACCGCTGGAAAGGAGGACGAGGCAGGGATGATATGCAGCACGGTGACCTTAGCGCGGATCGCCGGCTGAAGAAACTGAAGCTACCCACGTTCGAGGGTGAGAACCCGGACGAGTGGATTTTTCGGGCGGAGCGCTATTTTGAGATCATGGAGCTGACCGAAGCAGAGGTACTCAGATGCATCGAAATCTATTTCGAGGGCCAGGCCCTGGCGTGGTATCGGTGGAGATCGGCGAGGACCCCGTTCAGCAGCTGGGCGGAGCTGACGGGATACATTTTAGACCGCTTCCAGGAGACGGCTTCGGGTGATTTCTACGAGCAGTGGTCGTCGCTACGACAGGAGGGGACGGTTCGAGACTTCGTCGCGAAGTTCGAACTACTATCTGGACGCGTTCGAGGGGTGTCGGACGAGTTACAGATAGGTATGTTTATGAAGGGTTTAAAGCCCTCCATAGGAGCGGAGCTCAGGCTGCAGAGTCCGCGGTGCTTAGAAGATCTCCTCCGCCTGGCCCACAAGGCAGAGGAGAAATTGGCGGAAGAAAAGCGCCTTAAAGACGCTTGGGGAGCATCGGGGCAGCACAGTCATACGGGCCTAGTACTTCCACGACCAGCAGCGGAGGCTCAGGCACCAATACCACCTAGACCCGCAGGCGGGACAGGGGGCTCCATAGTACCGGGGAGGCGCCTGTCGGATGCTGACATGAAGGCGAGAAGAGCAGCTGGCTTGTGCTTCAGATGCGACGAGAGGTTCACTCCCGGTCATCGATGTGCGAGCAAGTTGCTGCAGATCGTGATCTTGCCCGACGAGGAGGAGGATCCGACGGAGGAAGAGGCCGCTATAGCAACAGACGCAGTTTCCAGATTTCCACCTTGAGGACAAGGTGGCTCTTTTAGGGGGCGGTATTGATGTGGGCGGACCACAAAGTAAGGAAGGATTATTCACCAATAATAACCCTTCCTTAATAGTCATTTTCCTTAATAGTCATTTTCCTATTTTAGTCAGGAAGGATTATTTTTGGTCTTTCACCAATAATAACCCTTCCTTAATTAAGCCAAGGATTATTTTGGTCTTTCACCAATAATAACCCTTCCTTAATTAAGCCTTTGTTTTTCCCTATATAAACTAGGGTTAGCCATCTTTTATTTTCCATGCTTGTATTGAGAAGAAACTCTCAAGTATCAATAAGAAGGATTTAGACTTTGTCCGTCCACCAAAGTTGGGAGTTTGTTCTTTTCTCACAAAAAGATCATTATCTTTCTCTGTTTCTCTTTTCTACAAATCTTTTGTGAATCGAATAGGTCGATTCGCACCACTAACATGATCTCTCTTCAGTTTGGCGACTTTCCTCCTACAGAAGTCCCAGACGACGTGGTCCCGATCCCCAAGGCGATGATGGAAGTCATCAACCTACCACCAGCTCGCAACTCGACCTTGGTCCCACTCACGACCGAACGTGGTGAGATCATGTGGGTCCATTCGGACCTTGTCCAAGAAGTGACGCATGGGGTAGCACCTCCCAAAGCAAGAAGGGGAAAGAAATTCAAGCCATGCCATATGGTATCCTCCCCCATATACGAGGTTCTATCTGGCGAGACGCGATCGGGGAAGACTTATCATCGGACGTACGATCCCGTACAAGAAGAAGTAGTACCTCCTCAAGCTCATGCTGCCCCCACAAGCTCAGAAGTCGGCCCGTCCAAGCCTCAAACCACGGACAAATCCAAGCAGAAGGAGACGCAGTTTGACAAATCTCTAAAGGCGCCAGCTCCCGAAGGCATGGATCGGCCCTACAACTTTGACATATTGGCTCAGCTAGCCAATACACCTGCCAGGTTGTCTCTGTTCGATCTATTGCGACTCTCCAAAGAAACGCGGAAGGCCTTAAGTGAGGCTTTACTACATGCCGACTCTTACCTCGCTGAAATCAAAGCCCCCGCTGAAGATCCTGTCCCCACTGCCACAGTACTATGGAAGTGGTGCCCAACATCACCTTCTCATAGGAGGACATGCTACTCAAAAATAATCGTCATGATAGACCCCTGTACTATACAGGGTATATCGGGGCGATCAAGGTGGACCACATGCACATCGATCCAGGATCCTCCCTCAGCATCATTCCTAGAAGTTTGCTTTAAATTCTGGGAATCCCTCTGCACAAGCTATCTGCAACCAACACAACTATCATGGCTTTCAATGCTGGTCGAAGCCATCCGCTGGGCAAGATCCGTCTCAAATGCCAGATCGGTGATCTCCGAACGGAGGTTTCCTGCTATGTGATCGATGCCAATGTATCCTACAACGTCTTGTTGGAACGTCCATGGATACACGAGAACATGATCGTTCCTTCCACACTTCACCAGTGCTTCAAGTACGTCAACAGTGATGGTGTTGTGAAGACGGAGTTTGCCGATGTCGATCCTTTCAAGGGCATCGAAGCTTACTATGGAGATTCAGTACTTTACCAATCTCAACCCCCCAAGGATAACGACAATGAAGCTGACAATGAAGCTGAAGCAAGTCCATCCTCCAATGATGGTCCCCTGATTATCCGAGTCAAAGGATGTATTACTCCAAAAAGTACTCCGAAGCCTCTCACAATCTGGGTGAAAAAGAAGAACCCTGACAAGGTCAAGCCACTGACCATCACTCTCAGCAAGATACCCCGGGAGGAACCTACTGATACTCATCCCCCCAATCCTGAAGAGTTACCCTACGTGGTGAACTCGGCCAAGACTGTGGCTCCTCTTCCAGATGATGATCCTCTCAATGAGTATATCAATACTCATAATAATGTACCTTCAGCGGATGATGTTATCCCTGAAGAAGAACTTGCGTATTTCCTTAGTAAAGGTTTATCTTTGAATTACTCCAATGTCTATCAATCTGTAAACCACTACATAGATACGATATACGCTCTAGAGAACAGCATAGGACCACACCTCTGCAGGTCGGTCACAACACCTCACCTGCGGGAAAAAGTTTACCCTGAAGATATCCTCTACTTTATCGTTCCAGCCAGAAAGAAAGATGAAGAACTAATCATCTTCGGTCGTATAATTGGCGAGAGAAAATTCGTTCTAGACTCTACTTCTCCCAAACACAACACAGAAGCTGACTATGACTCTGGGAAAATGCAACTTTTTCGGTATAGTTGGCAGGCCAAGAATATCATCCAGAACATGGGATATGACATCAAAAGCGACAAAGGGCTAAATTACGACCGAGGACGACGGTTGCCAATACGACACTTTGCTCCTCATGGCAAACCCGAGAACTACTATCAACGAAGCATTGTTGGTTTGGTCTATGTCTCTCCTCCAACAACTCCCGAAAGATCAAATGATGAAGCAGATCATTGTTCTCATTCTTCCGATTCCTCCCTCTGGGACTCAAACTCCAGCATCGGCGACATGTTCAAAGCAACTCTGTTCGTCAACATGGTTTCCGCCGACCAAATTACAGACAATGTCCAATCAATCGAACTCGAACAATGGGCTCAAAAGATGGACACCAGGTGGGAGCTGCGCTTCGAACAACGGAAACCACCTACCGAAGACGAAGTCATCCAAGTCAATCTAGGAGATGAAGCATCCTTCAAACCAATCTTCATCAACAAAAGCCTATCTGGCGATGAACGCCAATCTCTTATAGAGCTTATAAGAGAATACATCGACATCTTTGCATGGAGCTATGAAGACATGCCAGGCTTGGACCCTAAAGTCGTCATGCACCGCCTGAACATTTCGTCTAAAGCTAAGCCAGTGAAGCAGCAACAATGACGATTCCGACCAGACGTCATAGAAGCCATCGATAATGAAGTCAAGAAGCTCATTGCCAGTGGATTCATTCGCGAGGAACAACACCCAGACTGGGTTGCCAACATCGTTCCAGTCATGAAAAAGAACGATAAAGTTCGAGTCTGTATCGACTACCGTGATTTGAACTCTGCATGCCCAAAAGACGAGTTCCCTCTACCGATCACTGACGTAATGATCGACAATACTTGCAGCTTCGAGAGGATGTCCTTCATGTATGGGTTCTCAGGCTACAACCAGATCAAGATGTTCCCCGACGATGAGAAGCACACATCTTTTCGAACACTGTTGGGGGTATACTGCTATACGGTGATGTCCTTCGGATTGAAGAATGCAGGGACAACATACCAGCGAGCCATGAACACAATTTTTTGCGATCATTTGCGCAAAACTGTGGAGTGCTACGTAGACGATATCACAGTCAAAAGTCGTCTCAAGGGCAACCACCTCCAAGACTTGAGAACGATGTTCGAACTAATACGTGCACACCAACTCAAGATGAATCCAACCAAATCTTTTCTGGGAGTCTCCAGCGGCAAGTTCCTTGGTTTCGTCATCACTTCAAAGGGTATACATCTGAACCCGGAGAAAGTGAAGGCTATTCTCGACATGCATCCTCCAAGAAACCTCAAAGAGCTACGTAGACTACAAGGTAGGCTAGCCTACATCAGACGATTCATTTCAAACCTCTCTGGAAGGTGTCAACCATTCACTCAGCTCATAAAGAAAGATGTATCTTTCATCTGGACTGAACAATGTCAACGCGCATTCGACGACATCAAGGCGTATCTTACAAGCCCTCTAGTATTGGTAGCTCCAATAATGGACAAGCCCTTCTTATTATATGTCCGCGCTATGGACCATTCCCTTAGCGTCCTGTTAGCTCAGAAGAACAAAGGCGGCCATGAACATGCAATCTACTACCTCAGCCGCACAATGGTGGGTACCGAGCACAGATATACACTTGTGGAGAAGGAATGCCTTGCACTAGTATTTGCCATCCAGAAGACACGCCACTATGTGTCTGGGTAGACTATCCACATTATATCTAAAGTTAACCCTCTCAGAATACTCATGACTAAACCGGGCTCTCTCAATTCCCGTTTAGCTACGTGGGCAATGTTGTTGACTCATACGATATGATCTTCGTTCCTCAGAAGGCAGTAAAAGGCCAAGCATTAGCTGATTTTCTAGTAGCTCATCCGGTGCCAGAGTCGTCCAAACTCTACGACGAAATCCCCGACGAAGTGGTGGAATCTAACACAAATGAAGAAATCCCCATTTGGCGAATATTCTTTGACGGTGCATCAAGAACAGGACCCAAAGAAAATATCGTGGCTGGAGTAGGTATCGTGCTCGTGTCACCTGATCATCTGGTTATACACCGTGCATATTCTCTCGTGGAACCATGCACCAACAACGTGGCCGAATATAATGCCCTATTAATCGGCCTTCAACTGGCAAAGCAATTGGGAGTTGACTATCTAGAAGCTTACGGCGATTCTAAGCTAATAGTTAGTCAGGTCTGAGGGGATTATGAAGTTTGCCACGAAGATCTCATCCCCTACCACAGAGCAACAATCGAGATGGCGTCTACTTTCGCTAGATTCTTCATTGAGCACGTGCCTCGACTATAGAATATAGAAGCAGATGCTCTAGCCGGTCTCGCTGCTTCCTTGACCGTTCCTACCAATACACAGCAGTCGATCACAGTGTCTGGTCGAGAACTATTCTGTGTGAAAGACACCTTGCATATTCATCACAGTTACGCAGCGGAAACAAACGTCGATGCTAAAGACTGAAGATTTCCCTTCATAGACTACGCTGTCTATGGAATCCTTCCCGAGGACCCGAAGGAAGCAGTATCCATCCAAAGGCGATCCCTCAGATTTTACTACGACACAGCTACCAAGATGCTGTACCAACGCTCTTACGACGGGCTACTATTATGATGCTTATCAGACACAGAAGCCAAAAATGCACTCTGGGTGGCTCACGATGGAGTTTGTGGTGCACATCAACCAGGCCCCAAATTACAAGATCGCCTCAAACAAATGGGTTATTACTGACCCACAATGATAGCGGATGCTGTTGAATATGCAAAGAAGTGTAGAGCTTGCCAGTTCCATACCGATTTCATTCATCAACCTTCGGAGTTTCTACACCCGACGACAGCATCTTGGTCGTTTGAAGCCTGGGGCATGGACATCATAGAACCAATCAGCCCGTCGTCCTCCAAAGGACATCGGTTCATCCTAGCTATAACCGATTACTTCTCCAAATGGTCGGAAGCTATACCGCTCACCGAAGTGAAGACGTCAAACGTGATCAGTTTCATCAAACATCACGTCATCTACCGCTTCGGCATACCTCGTAGGATCATCCATGATAATGGTCCACAGTTCGCAAGCCATGCATTCTATCGGTTCTGCGATAAGAATCGAATCCAGAACGTAGCCTCTACTGCGTACAATCCAGCGGCTAACGGGCTAGCAGAAGCCTTCAACAAAACCATCATAAAACTTCTCAAGAAGTTCGTGTCTTCAAACAAGTGCGATTGGAACGAGAAGCTCGGTGAATGTCTATGGGCCTATCGCACAACGGTCCGGACTCCAACAGGCAGTACGCCATTCTCTCTGGTTTATGAGAGTGAAGCAGTTCTTCCCTTAGAAATCCAGATTCCTTCTCTTCGGGTGGCCCTAGCCAGCGAGCTGACTACTGAAGAGAGCTACCGTCTGCGACTACAAGAGCTCAAAGCGCTAGACGAAAAACGATTGTTAGCTCAGCAGCGCATTGAGCTATACCAAGCATGCCTTTCCAGAACCTTCAATAAAAAAGTGAAGGAAAGGATCTTCCAAGTCGGTGATCTAGTCCTAGCAGTGAGAAGACTGATGGTCATGACACACAAAACAAAAGAAAAATTCCAGCCTAAATGGGAAGGTCCTTTTGTCATAGAATCGGTGTATTCTAACGGTGCGTACCGGCTAACTAAGCCCGATGGTGACTTGCTCATGATGCCTATCAATGGCAAGTTCATGAAGAAATACTATGTGTAACCTCTTTTACATAATGTTCACATATGTTCAGTCATGTAAATGTACAGTGCGATGTTTATATGATTCAAAAAAAAACTATCTAACTATTATCCGTATTTCAAGAGTCTTGAATACGCCCTGGATAATAGGTCCTCTAAATATTTCCCCAGTGAAATCATTCCGTTTTTGACTCCGTCCAAACTCGGTTTGACGAAAACAAATCACGTCCCTATTACCTCTGAATTGTTTTCCGATAAATATTTCCCAAGCGGAATGATCAAATGTTTTGCCACGTCTACATAACCTCTGAGCAAAGCATTCATCAAGGATAGTCATGTCCATATTACCTCTGAATTATCCACTCCCACCTAACGTTACATATTTTTTCACGTCCATATTACCTCTGGTCAGATATAGAAATCCTCTGCTATTACGTCCATATTACCTCTACTAGCAGCTTCGTTCAACTTATTATCTATATTCGAATCATTCGAATATAAAATGGATAATAGGTCCACATAAAAATTCCCCAGCGGAATACCCACCAGAAATATCCTTGCTACGTCCACATTACCTCTAGCATCGATATTTCACAAAAAGAGTCTTTATTTCGTACTTGAACGTCTATCAAAAGACGGGGAAAAAGTACAAGAGTCGTGACGGTAAAAAAAAAGAGTTACAAAAAAATCTAATAGGCGATTGATGTTGTCTCTCAGAGCTGCAATCTCGGCTTCAGATTTCACAGCAGCTCGACGCCGTGCATCTTCTTGACGAGCGGCTTCATCTTCAAAGAGGATCAGACTCTGATGCTCCCCCTCCAACTTCGCCAGCTGCTCTTCTAAACGGGCAGAAGTGGTGGCAGTCATGGCAGCCTGGGACAAATAATCCTCCTGTTCAGATGTCGCCGCCCTCAAGTCGGCTTCCAGCTGGGCGATCTCGTTCCTGATCTGCGCAATGTGATTGTGCTTCTCAGTGATCTGCACAGCCAACCTGTTCTTCGAGGCAGCACATGCCTCACTTGCAGCGTTGAACTGGCTGTACTGGTCAGCCAGCTCGCCAATCTCCCGAGCGAGGGCGTCCTTCCTTACCTGGAAGGTAGCCTTCTCCTCCGCAAGAGCTGTCATCAAAGCCTCGTCCTCTGCATGGAACAGCGACGTCGGGCTCCGCTGTTTGGCATCCCGGAACCTAGCCACCTGACCCTCCAGGTCGTTCAGAACTTTCCTCAGAGCGTTGGCCCGCTCTTCATAGCCGGCTATGCTCTCGAGGGCCGCTACCTGACATTCGGCAACAGCCTTCACAGGGCCGAAGGCAGCGTTCCGATTCAAGACTCCGGGAAGCTTCACCTTCAGAACAGAGTAGAAAGCTCTGACGACTTCCTGAGCCATCTCCTCATCTTCGGTAGAGGTCGTCGGAGAAGAAGCTTGGAAAGTCTCTCCCGCTCTAGGAAGGGATACCTGACAAGAATCCAAACTTGACAAGAAAATCCATTCCACCAAAAATCACTCTTGATTATCATATGTCACGTCCATATTACCTCTGATACCGATAGTCTTCCAACTTGACGCCTGTACCCAACTCGAGATGAAAGGCACGACGCCAATATCACAAAACCTATCACAACCACGTTACCTCTGTTAGGTTTTGTTTCAAATCTATTACCCGCACCACCAGTGTGCCAAAGGGTAATAGGTCCACGAAAGTATCATTCCAATCTATTTGCTTGCATTTCCGGATGCACAAAAGGGCAATAGGTCCAAACAAAAAAGAGAGAGAGAGGGGGGTCCCCCAGCGGGATAACCTTTACACAAATACGGTATTTGGCTCTCTAATACAAGCACCACAGATACCACAAGCAAAGAATGGAGCGAATGTACTCTGTTTATTCAAAATCAGTTACATTCACAGGACTATCTCATGAGCAAAACAAAAGGTTCTTCATCTCTTCATCTGGATAAGAAGTAAAAGATTACATTGATGTCCAAAAGAAGGGAGAATCTGCTACTCATCAGCAACACATAGCTTGGTCAGCTTGGCAGCACCACGCTTTCGTCGAAAAGCAGTTTTTGGCCCTCGAAGTTTTACTGTTGAGAAAGCAAACAAGGCCGTTGAACCTTCAAGAAGCTACACGGAGGAGAGAAAATATAGCATGCTAAAACATCTACAAATGGTGATCTCCTCTCCTCCATATTGCGGGCGTCGTGGGCCCATTTCTCCAAGAGACCATACCTTCAAAACAACATCTCTAGTGTTGCTTTTGCCTACTTGAAGAACCGTGAAAGCAGAACTTTCACGGTGACGCCCAACTACCGTCCGACTCTTCGATGTATAAAGGTTCTTCCTACCATCTGAGGAAAACCCTTCCAAAATACGAAGAGTCCTGAACTCTCTGATGTGTGTGTCAAGTGTTGCATCTTCACCATGCCCAGAATCGCCGATACCGGTCCTGGAGAAATTTGCTAGCCAGATCCCTACAGAATATGAAAAAGGGCAGAAAGAAAGTCAGACTCAGAAATCCGCAGGAAAAACTAAGTTCTGAAGGGCTTCTATGCGCCCAAAAGGGCTATGCGCCCAAAAGGGCTATGCGCCCAAAGGGATATGCGCCCAAAATAAGACATGTGGGCGCATAGCACACCACAGTGTTGGCGCATGACTTCTGTGGGCGCATAATGATGCTCACAGAAGTATGTTGCCTTAGGCGCAAGCACCCAGACAGAAGAGAAGTCCGAGCATCGCTAACGTTCGAGACTTTGTTTTTTGAAGCATGCCCTCACCCAGAATTGGGTCCTGGACTGCCGAGGACGCTGCCGCAGGAGGAGAGCCACTCGACGCAGCCCCCTTGCCCTTCGCGGATCTCTTCACGACCTTGGGAGATATGGTTCTCAAAGAAAGAAGATGAAGAGTTTTCTGAAAAATTCAAAGAGAAGGGAATAATGAACTTTCTCTCTCCTCCAGGGTCTATTTATAGGCACGGGCCACTTCCTATGCGCCCACCTGTTGTATGCGCCTATGCGCCCGTTGCGTTGTATGCGCCCACAACAGCCTATGCGCCCACGTGAAGAATCAGCTCTCTGCACACTATGCGACTGTCCCTTGCTGACGTGGATGACATATGAAGGATGGACCGCTTCAAATTCCGTTCCGATGAATCTATCAGTTCGGATTTCGAGGAAGATCTCAACAGTCGTATCTCCCTGACAGGCTGGCCAGACACTATGCTCCCAAGGAAAGAGCCGAGCTATGCGCCCATTGTATCACGAGAAGACGATCCATGCTTCTTTCAAATTATTTCGAACTTGTTCAAGTATCGAAAACTTTGAAGGGGGTCTTATAGAAGCATTAAAAATTTTCAGCAAATGAAGCCCCATGCACCCAAGTCAATGTAGCTCCATGCACCCAAATTAGTGTAGCTCCATGCGCCCAGTCAGCGAAGCTCCATGCGCTAAGTCAGTGTAGCTCCATGTGCCCAAGTCAGTGTAGCACTATGCGCCCAGTCAGTGAAGCTCCATGCGTCCAGTCAATGAAGCTCCATTCGCCCAGTCAGTGAAGCTTCATGCGCCCAAGACTAGCTCCCCCAAAAGGAGGGCGCATAGCCTGAGACATGGCTATGCGCCCAAGCCTGACTCAGTCAAAGCCATGACGAAAACGTGCACCGAAGCACAAGGCCACGTCAGTCTCCACGAGCAGTCGTGCACCGAAGCATGCGGCCACGTCAACACCACGACCAACCCACGATCTCGCAGCCTGTACGCGCCTACATCCTATGCGCCCAAAGCAGGACTATGTGCCCACATAAAAACTAGCGTGTTTCCTCATGCGGACGCATAACATCATTCCAGCTCAAGAACGACTATAAAAGGGGGGCCTCATCCCTCTTCAAAACACAGAACGTAGAGCATTTTCAAGAGCCAAATTGCTGCACTTCTTGCCAGTGAGCCAAGAGTTAGCAATTTTCTTAGGTTTTCTCCTACTTTTGTAATCGGAGTGTCAACGGAGTAAAGGAGCAACTGCCGCTCGATCTCCATCGTCCCATTCCCCATAATTCTTTTTTGTACTCGGGGATCCTCAGTGCAGGATCTCTCAGGCGTACTCGATTTGCGGTGCCATGCGCTAATAAAAGAAAAGACTGCGTTTTCTTTTTCTTTTTGTGTGTGTCCACATTATCCTCTCCTATATATATATAGCACTCCTCATTAATAAAACATTATCCTATTATTCTATTCTACAAAGGCTACCCCTTTCAATGTACCAATAAAAAATTTGGCCAACAGCACATCATTCTTTGGAATATGGACTGTCTGAGAATAGAAGTATGTCAGGTGATGTCGCGGAGAACCTGTTCCTTCATATGGAATCAGAGACTGAGGTTTGTATTTTGTAGAACAAACCACGTCATCCCATTCTAGAGGATAAGGTCGTGACATTCCTATATTATGGAGTTCCTCTTTTGAACTTATGAAATCTAATCGAGCATTGACATCTCAAATAGCTTCCTGAGTGCGAAGAAGTCGACTATGTGATAATTGGTTGTGTCTGCTGTATCACTGGCATGAAAGCACTTCCAACTATCGGAGAAGAAGTTGGGTTCAAAGTCAGCCCAACTGCATCTTGAGCCACAGGAATTGGGCTAGGAGTGTGAGATTAAAGGAAGGTAGCTTGCATGTTCATTGTCGCCTGCATCTGTTGCAACATTGTCATAACTCCTTGCAACGTAGTCTCAAAGTGCCTGAAGCTTAAAACTAGTGACAATCAAGCCAACGCTGCTGGATCTCAACTCCAACCACTTCAGGGGGTAACATCACCTACTATTCCCACACTAGCACAGGTGCACATGCTCTTGCATCCACCCACAGACCAGGAAGTATAAATTGAATAATTGACTTTGGGGCATCCCGTCATGTCACGGGGGCCTATCATGAGGTCCAGAATTATACTCATCCGGCAACACCTGAAAGTATTCAGAATGCTGAAGGTACTGCTCGGCCTATAGTGGGTGTAGGCATGGTTAAATGCACCCCTTCCATAACTCTAACTGATGTCTTGCATGCTCCGTCTTTTCCTGTTTATCTATTGTCTAGTAATGTCATTGTTCTTCAACTTAACTGTGTTGTTCCTTTAACATTCCTAAGGTGATTTTTCAGGAGAAGGGAACAGGGAGACGGTTGGGAACTGGCACTTGACATAAAAGGCTATGGTACTTGGACGGGGATGGACTGGATGTAGCACTAACGTCACTGGTAGATAAGGCACAGCTGGAAGAGCCGCGGAGGGATGTAGAATCAGAACTGTTACTCCGACATTAGCGCACGAGACACTCTTCATTTAATATACTGAGTCAGATATTTCCTTTTATATATCAGAAAGCTGATAAACAGAAGTTAGTTTGTGATGCTTGTGAACTAGGAAAATTTACCATAAGCTCATATGCTAGTTCTGAAAATAGAAGTTTGTTCCCTTTTGACATGATACACTCTTATGTATGGGGACCTTGTCCCACAACTACTGCTAATGGTTTTAAGTGGTTTGTCATCTTTATTGATTGCTACACTCATGTCACCTGGGTGTACCTAATGAAGAGTAAGAGTGATGTGTTTGCATGTTTTCAAAAGTTTTATCGCAGGGTCACAACGCAGAATAATGCTAATGTGAAGATGTTGAGGTCCGACAATGGGACATGATACACTAATAAGGCTCTTAAAGAGTACTTGTCAGCACATGGGATACATCATCAGACTTCATACTCCACACCAGCACATAATGGTGTGGCGGAGCAGAAGAACATGCACCTGTTGGAAGTAGCTCGGTCGATGATGTTTTCTATGAATGTCCCTAAACACTTGTGGGGACATGCCGTGTTGATAGTTGCATATCTTATCAACAGGATGCCCTCTCAGGGGTTAGGATAGAATATACCGTTCGAGATGCTTACAGGTGAGAACAAATACATTGCTCCTCCAAAGGTGTTTGGGTGTGTATGCTTTGTGAAGGACAATAGGCATGGTGTAGGAAAGTTGGACCCTCGAGCAGTGAATTGCGTCTTTGTCAGCTACTCAGAGATCAAGAAGGGATATTCTTGCTGAAGTCCTGTGAAGCGAAGGCTCTTCGTGAGCATGGATGTTATACTCAGAGAAATGGAACCATAATACCACAATGGTTCAGGTGAAGGCTTCGTATTTGATGACACACCTAACACAGGAGGTGTTAGGAGTGAGGGGTAGATAAGCCCGAACGTGATTCTCGGGTCAGTTCCATGCCCGATTGGGAAAGATGGTCCAAGGGAAGAAGGGGGAGATAGTGAGAGTGAGGAAAGCAAAAGCGATGAGGACACGCATTTGACACAATGAGATTATTCCCTTAGCTATGTGGATTCATCTCTTTTATTACAAGCCTACTCAGTGCATATGATACTTACAGTTATTAAGTGTGAAGGCCAAGCCGAGGCAAGTTCATCGAAGCCACCCACCTGAGCGAAGAGCCGCCTCGACCGAGTGGGACTTTGATCAAGCCGTTGCATAGCCAAGTCCGAACGCCGTTTGCGTTCCTTTGATTCATCATGTTGAACTGTTGAACTAAACGGGACATGGCACTACATAATACACCACTCAAAAAAAGTTGTCCTCGAAACTTCCTGAGACTACCTGATCGACTGAATCACTCTTTTCTTCAATTCAAACTCATCAGACATACAAAAAAAAATCTCTCGAACATACTTCCAATTTGTTTTATCCATCAGAGCCGCTCTCCGCACCTTAGTCAATTTCATCGAACAACTAAGTCATTCTTAGACAATCGTACTATTCCGCAACACAATTCCACAAGTCATGTCTCTATCCATAATGCGCTTCACGCTACTACATCTCAAAACACTGGGTAACTTATAACTCGCCGCACACACAAGAACTTAATTCTAGGGCAATTCCACCCAAGCGATATCCTCAATTATTCCGAATCGAAACATAACCAAGTCAGACATTCCTAATCGAAATCCAGTGTTACCCCTAAATCAGATCTAACTAAAAATATTTTCAAGTCCTTACGTCAATTTTCCAATAGATCTTCCAAACCTTACTCCATCAAATGCCTCAATTACAATCGTATGTATCGATGCTAAATTATTGTTAAAAAATTTCACTATCTTCCGAAATCATCGATCAAATCGTCTACATTTTATCCTTCAAATTTCCAAACTTGTAATAACCAATCAAATATGAATATCTTATTATGCCCACTCGATTACACTCTTCCGACTACAACCTTAATTACGATAATATTGTTTCAAATCCGACCAAATATAATCTTGCTTTCATTCAATAAAAGACATACGTTCAAAGCCACAAGTGTTGACGATTATGACGTCCATAATCGGAAGACGGAATTCATCCTTAGGGCATGCTGAATTGAGATCTCGATAATCAATACAGACTTGAATCTTAATCTTCCCATGGGACGATATTTTGTTGCCAATCGGGATGTTGTTCTTCAAGAATAAAGCCACTAGCTATGAGCATTTTAACCTCAGTTTCAATTCCATAATCTCCGGACGGAAATGTTGTTGTTGTTGCTTCACTGGCTTAGCATTAGGAAGTATGTTGAGCCAATGCATTGCTATTCGTATGTCGAGTCCATGCATATCTTTATAACTCCAGGCAAATACATCAATGTATTCCCGTATGAGCTGTACAAGAGCTTGCTGATCCTGTTCAGATAGACTTTTACTAATAAAGATAGGCTTAGCAGAATCTGAATCTCCCAAGTTGACTTGTATAACGTCATCTTCAGTATGTGGTTCCCGTTGTTCAAACCGCATTTCCCACTGTGTATCAAGCTGCAGAGCCCATGGATCGGCTTCAAAGAGTTCTATAGATTGATTGTCACGCCCCGCTCCCGTAGGAGCGATCGTCCTCGCTAAGGCATGATGCCGCACGAGCCTAGATTGCGCTCGTGCAAGACGGGTTCCATAACGGCTGATTACAGCGACTGCGACGGGGTTGTCGCACAGAAGTCCCAAGCAGAGACATTGAATATGCCAGCGGAAATTTAGAACAAAACATAAGTCATTTAAAAGATGCATTTTATTGATATTGAAACAAGGATTACAATATGGCGCAATGCCAAGATTATAAGTCACTCAAGCTCACTCTTCTCACATTACAAGTCACTCAGCTCTCTCTCATCTCTCAATACAAGTCTTGAACCAGCGGATGCTTCGGAGAGGCGATGTCCATACATTATGTCCCGTATAAGTTTCGACTCCATGCGGTCGCACGTCTTGAATCGTCAAGGAACTCCGTGCCTCGACGCATTCAAGCGAGGTGTGAGCTCCTCGTCCACCCATACAAAACCGACACGTTAATTTACTTTTTGTAACATAGTCCCTTTATGATTGTCTTTCTACTCTTGCCTTATGATCGGTTTTAGAACAGGCGCCTTGACCTATTTTGTGTCTCAAGACCATCCTGTGCTTGCAGCAACATTAACCTATCAAGTCGTGCTTAGCTTTCGGCCCGTAATCAAAGACGCAACTACTCGGTAAGACTCTATTTCCATGTGACCGTGCTACAAGTCCATTGTGCCGTGCCTCGTAACTCAGTGAGACTTAACCGCATTGCCGCCTCGCGGCCTTTGCTACTCAATCATCAACTGACCCAATCAATACTTTTGAACTTAGTGTCACTCAACCGACTTTGCCTTGCAACGCTACCTGACTTAAACTCAAAATGACTCAAACCCCACATATGCAACTCTATGCCAACAACTTAAGACTCGACGCCACATCTCGTGCCTTAGCACATTGCCTTCGTTGTAGCCAAATCTTAGGCCCAAACTTTGTCTTCTAACTGCACACACATTCAACTAGACTCAATCCCAAGGCACACACGCGGATTGCCGCCATGCCGACTCATCTATATGAAAGGTCACTGGCATTAACTAACCATCGTGGACATAACCTGTTAAACGGGATCCTTGCACCGCAAGTAGCGATCTACGATGCAAGTCCCCGAACTACCGATTGCCTATTACCCAGTCGGCTATTCCGGTTTCTTCCTAGGCCGAGTCGGTCCCGTGGCCCCGGGTTGCCGCTCAAAGAAACAATCGCCCTTGTCGACAAGTTGTCCATGACCACGCACCTACGCTAACTTCTAGACTTAACGTAATTGCATGGCCTAATCATCACCACTTAGTTCCTTTGCTTTACTTCTTCTACTTTTCATACTTCTTTTGCAGAGCCTAAACCAGGGTTGCCTCGGCGACTGACCTGCAGTCCCTACACATTTCTTCTCGGCGACTAACCATCGCTTAGACCTAACATTCTTTGAACTCAGGGAACGACTACGGCATAGCCTTCCCACTTAACTTGAACATAACGTGTTCCTTAAGTGCCAATAGACCGTGGCTATCTTTCCTCTGAACCGACCGTGGCTCGTGCCTTAAACCGACTTACGATCTACGCAACGCTATCGCCCAATTCATACTTTATATGACGGGCCTTGAGGTCGTGGGACTAAGTAACTTGATGACCGCAAAAAGAGCGGGACAGTGCTTGCTATGACTTCGATAGCCCAACATCACTTTGCCGAACTTAATCGAGCCTACAACTTAACCCGTGGCACGAGCAAAGGCTATGCCAAGCCTTGCATCGTGGAAGCGTGCATGCTTTATCGAGCATTTATGTGGGCGACGCCTATGATTTAGGCTAACTCATAGTTTTGTGTCAAAGACCAACTTTCCTTCTCCCAAGCCACGGGACGAAGGACCGAGTATCATTTTCAAAGCACGTCGTGCACCAACTCTAAGCCGACCGTTGGACCTTTTTTATGTTCTAACTCAATCGACCCAACTTGGGATTATTCCCTTAGCTATGTGGATTCGTCTCTTTTATTATCAAGCCTACTTGTGCATTTAAAAACTTTCGTTTTATTCGTGTGAAGGCCAAGCTGAGGCAAGTTCACTGAAGCCACCCACCTGAGCGAGGGTTAAGTCCGAACGCCGTTAAGTCCGAACGCCGTTGGCGCTGTTGCAAGGTTAAGTCCGAACGCCGTTGGCGTTTCGATTCCTCCGATTAACTGAGCGGGACGGGGCACTACGTTGATCATCTTCGTCAATCTGGTCTGCTGACACCATATTGACAGAAAATGCCTCTATAAAGACTGCTCCAATGCTATTATCGGAATCCCTAATTGAAGAGTCAGAGAAATGAGAGTGTGTCTCACCACTTTCTTCATTTGAGAGCTCTGGAGTTGTTGGAGGAGTCACATATCCTAACCTAGAGCTAGTACGATGATAATAGTCTTATGGTTTACCTTTTGGAGTTGGAATACGCAGCGGTAGACGCCGACCCTTGCCAAAGTTAAGACCTTTCTGACTATTTAAATCATAACACATCCTTTGGATGATGTCCTTCACTTGAGAGATGTATCGGTAAAGCTGCATTCTACCGATGTCTATTTCAGGATTTTAAATTAGAGCCTCCTTAGGAACTTCGGCTCGACCAACTATGATTGGTGTATCGTCGATCTGCCATCCAGGAACTTCGAAGTATGAATCCTTGTATGAAAGGCAGGAAGTACTACTGATTTTTTACTAGAATTAGGAGCACCAGAATAATCAAAAGCAAAACACCTTTCATTAGGTATGTACATAATTTCTTCTTCCGGGATAACATCCTCTGGAAGTTTGATACATGGAGGTTTATTTACAACATCTGCTCTTGCAGCAATCGCAGCATGAGTCAGATCAATCACCAGGGGCTCATCCGGCCGAGAAGCTTGCCTCGATGGAGGTCAATCACCATTGGTTCCGCTTTCTTGGTCCTCAGATCAATCACCAAAGGTTCCTTCTTTTTGGTAGACCTTAGATCGATCACCAAAGGTGGCTCATAATTTGCCTTTGTCGTCTTTTTGCGAAGATCGATAACAAAAGTTCACTATCTCCTTTACAAGCTTCTTGTGATAGTCTGGTAGAATTGCCTTTGTCAGGGAGCATGGGCAGGTTGATGACCAATGGCTCTGTGACATGCTCCCTCCATTAATTAATGAGAGGTAAACATTGAATTGGGATACTCAGAGGGTAAACATCATCAGTGTTGTTTGCTGGAACCTCTGACTTCCAACATTGGTGTCAGGAATTTAAGGAAGAGCAGACAAGGTGCTTGTCTTGCGTGAATCTTTGTTTCTTTCCTTACTTGATCTTCACATCAGGATCTAACATAGTAGCTTGGGTTACCTCTCTGTCCTGGCTTGTGTGATCCACTTTCATCTCTACTTCCTATGCGCGTACCGATTCTGGCCACGTTACTAGCACATTGGTAAGAGTTGATGTGATTATCAAGGTCAAAAAGATCAAATCGACGATCGAATCGAAAATATTGCGAGATGACTAGCACTGGGGCGAATAGCAGTGCTACAGACACTAGTGTTGGAAATGCAATGGCGGGACCAATGGGCACTAACGTAACGATTTTCTCGATTCGACTTGTCGATCGACGGTTGGACGGAATAGAAGGCTACTCGACATGCAAAAGAAGGTCGAGGAGACGCTTCGAAGGATGCGTTGTCCAAACATTTGATTGACAACCCCCCCAGCAAAGACTGATCCCATCTTTGAGCAATGAGAGAGATGATAGCCGACTATTTACATAGTTGATGAATTCTATGGAACCATCGGTGGAAGACATGGTTACGGACTCCGTTAAAGAGTTATGGGAAGTCCTAGCAGCGGCGTTTGATGGCAAATGCGATTTGTCTCGTAACTACGACTCAGTCGTTGGCATGTACAGAGCTAATCAAATCTCATAAGGATCACTTCAGGGCCTTTAAGGCTATGACTGATGAGATTGATCGTATATTACCATTTACGACAGATATCAATGAAGCTAGGGCTCAACGTGAACAACTTCATGTTATCGCATATCCTGCCTCTCTGCGTCCTGATGCAGACTCTGCTCGATCTCAGATCATTGTTAGATCTGACGTTCCATCTTTAATAGAAGCACATTATCGTATCCTTCGAGCAGCAAAAGTCATAAAGACCACTCCGGGTGATGCTCTTGCTGACCGCTCTGCTCTTGGTGCTGCTTATATATGCATTCGTGGTGGTCGTGGTGGACGATGTGGTGGCCGCCATACTGGTCGTGATGGGGGTCGGGGTAATGGTGGTCGCAATAGAGGACGACCACGCACATGCTTTAATTGTGGTCAGCTCGTCCATTTCTATTGGCAATGCAGCAAAACACCTGCCGCTAATATCACAACTCATGCTCCTGATGATGATGTCCGCTATATTCAGATGACTTCGGAGTCATTTACAGAGTTCTTTAATTTCCATGCTTAAAGTCGTGGTGAAGCTTCCACGTTTGGATCCATAGCCGGATACTCAGCAACATGCATAGTAAAGTCAAAGCAGTGGATAATTGACTCTTTTGCGTCTGCTCACATGACCGGTGATGCAGTATGATACATAATTATGTGCCTGTTGGTCGTGTTTCTGGCATTATTATTGCCAGTGGAGGTTCCCGACAGTCCGAGGACGTAGAAGTGCCCGCATTTCTTCTGGACTATCACTAAATTATGTATTGCTTGCACCTGGGAACCCGTTCAGTTTAATTTCAATTAGTTAAATTACTCGTGAACTACATTACTTGGTAACATTTTTTCTTGATGGTTGCATTTTTCAGGATCTGCAGACTGGGAAGACGATTGGTAAGGAACATATAGCTGGAGGCTTGTACTTGTTTGATGTACCTTCTTCGGTTGTCTGTACCAAGCGTGAAACTCGATCCTTTCGAGTTACATTGTCAGTTAGGCCATCCATCTATCTAAGCTCTCCAAAAAATGTACTCGTCTTTAGATATTCCTACTTTAATTGTACGTCATGTCATTTAGCTAAACATCATCAGGTTTCCTATTCGGTGAGTCATAATAAAATTGCTTATGCTCCTTTAGAGTAGGTGCATTCTGATATATGGGTATCTTGTCCGGTAGAATCAATAATGGGTTTCAAATACTTTGTTACATTTGTTGATGACTACTCTGACGTCACGTTTGTTTATCTGATGAAAAATTGCTCCGAATTATTTAATATTTGGTGCAATTTTTATGCTGAAATCAAAATACAATTTGGTGTTCCAATTAAAATTTTTCGGAGTGACAATAGTCGTGAGTATTTATCTCGTGAGCTCGATACATATCTGGCCTGCAATGGCATCATCCACCAAACTTAATGTCCTTACACATCACAACAGGATGGTGTGGAATAGCGCAAGAATTGTCATCTCTTGGAAACAACGCGTGCTCTTATATTTCAAGCACGTACTCCCAAGAGATTTTGGTCAGATGCGGTTTTTACCGCTTGTTATCTTATTAATCGCATGTCGTCGTCAGTTTTCAATGGTAATACTCCTTTTTCTAGGCTACTGGACGAGAGCCGTTTTCTCTGCCTCTCAAAATTTTTGGTTGCTTATGTTATGTCCGGGATACCCGACCGACTCTTTCTAAATTAGATCCTAAGGCAATACAATTTATTTTACTTGGGTATCCTAAAGATCAGAAAGAGTATCGGTGTTTTTCTCCTGTCTTGAAGAGGTACTTTTCACTCGAGATGTTACCTTTGTTGAAACTAAATTACCTATATTTCCACAAACAATAGATCCGGTTTCCCAAGTTTATCCGGAAGAGGATTTCTTGCTATTTCATGATCAAACACAACAGCCCCTCATACGGGTGCCCTCCCTTACCGAACCAGTTACCCGGTCTAATGGTCCGGAGACACCGATTCAGTCTGTGCCGACATCACCGACACAAACATCGCCAGTGATGCCCACAGAGTCATCCTCCTCTAGCTCAAATGATTCGCCTCCACCTATTCCACCAGCAGCCCCGCCTGTTCTGCCAGCAGCTCGTCCTCGTCGTGCATGTCATGATCATCCCTTGTATGATGACAGCTACACAGGACTTACCAGTCACACTCAGTCTCTGATGGCTACTATTTATGGGATTCAGATTCCCAAAAATGCTAAGGAGGGTCTCAAATATCCCGGTTGGCGTGCTATATGAGCGAGGAGATAAAAGCTCTCCAGGAGAACTATACTTGGGACTTAGTCGATTTACCTCCCAGTAAATAGGCAATAGGTTGCAAATGGGTATTCACGATCAAGGTAAAACCAGATGGCTCTCTTGATCACCTAAAGGCTTGTCTGGTGGCCAAAGGATATTCTCAGATCTATGGTGAGGATTATTTTTAGACCTTCTCTCCAGTTGCCAGAATGACGTCTTTTCGTGTACTTTTGGCCTTGGTTGTTCGCTATGACTGGCCATTGCTTCAGCTGGATATCAAGAATGCTTTCCTCTACGGTGATCTTGAAGAATTATATGTGATGCAACCTCCCGGCTTCGTTGCAAGGGAGGTTAAAGTATGTCATCTGCGGAAGGCCCTCTATGGTCTAAAACAATCACCTCGTGCGTGATTTAGTCAATTTACACATGTTATTACTCAGTTTGGCATGTGTGAATCAAAGAAGGATCATTCAGTATTATACCGACAGACATCAGCTTGAAGGTTACTAATGGGTGTCTATGTTGATGATATTGTAATCACGGGAGACGACAGCCAGGGCATTGCAGGCCTCAAAAAGTTTCTGGGAGAACAATTTCAAACCAAGGATATGGGATCATTGAATTATTTCTTCGGCATTGAGGTCACACGGGACAAGCGGGACATTGTAATGTCTTAAAGAAAGTATGTGCTCGATATACTGAATGATGCAAGAATGATGCAAGCCAAGGGAGCAACCTCACCTATGGATCCAGGGGCTAAGTTACTTCACGACGAGGGGGTCCTGATGACCAATCCAGATCAGTATCGACGAGTAGTTGGAAAACTCAACTACTTCGCTGTCATGACTCATTCGGACATCTCTTTCGTAGTTAGTGTTGCAAGTAGATTTATGGCTTCTCCAAGAGTTCCACATTGACAGGCAGTTCTCAAAATCCTGTGCTATCTAGTCAAGAATCCAGGAAAAGAAATTTGGATGGAGAATCATGGACACACTCGTGTTGAGTGTTTTACTGATGCTGACTGGAGCGCAAGCCTGACAAATAGACGATCTACATCTGGCTACTCGGTATTTATTGGGGGAAACTTTGTGTCTTGGAAAAGCAAGAAGCAGATTGTGATAGCACGATCAAGTTTAGAAGCAAAGTATCAAGCCATTGCTCATGGCACAACAGATGTGTTATATATGAAGCATCTTCTACAAGAGTTGGGAGAAGAAGCAGGATCGAGCACAGCATACATGTGGTGTGATAATCGGTCTGCTATCCATATTGCTACCAATCATGTATTTGAAGCATATTGAAATCGACGTTCATTTCGTCTGTGATGAGTATACAAAGGGGATGATAAAATTTCACCATGTGAGGACCGGTGATCAGATAGCCAATAACTTCATGAAGCCTCTTTTAGGTCCTCGGGTTCAATTTATATGTAACAACCTGGGTCTAATTGACATCTATGCTCCAGTTTGAGGGAGGGTGTTAAGTATTAATATATTAAGTATTAGTGGATTTTAGTGGATTTTAGTTCTACATTGCCTAGAACAAAAGTGAGAGGGGTTAGCCTCTCCTATATATATGTAGCACTCCTCATTAATAAAACATTGTCCTATTATTCTATTATACAAAAGGCTACCCCTTTTAATGTACCAAAAAAAATTGGCCAACATCGCATCATTCTTTGCTATATGAAATGTCTGAGAATAGAAGTATGTCAGGTGCTGTGGCGGAGAACCTGTTCCTTCATACGGAATCAGAGACTGAGGTTTGTATTTTGTAGAACAAACAACATCATCCCATTCTGGAGGATAAGGTCATGACATTCCTATCTTATGGAGTTCCTCTTTTGAACTTATGAAATTTAATCGAGCATTGACATCTCAAATAGCTTCCTGAGTATCGACTGTCTGATGCGAAGAAGTCTACTATGTGATAGTTGGTTGTATTTACTGTATCACTGGCATGGAAGCACTTCCAACTATCGGAAAAGAAGTTGGGTTCAAAGTTAGCCCAGCTGCATCTTAAGCCACATGAATTGGGCTAGGAGTGTGAGATTGAAGGAAGGTAGCTTGCATGTTCATTGTCGCCTGCATCTGTTGCAACATTGTCATAACTCCTTGCAACGTGGTCTCAAAGTGCCTAAAGCTTAAAACTAGTGACAATCGAGCCAACGCTGCTGGATCTCAACTCCAACCACTTCTTGGGGTAACATCACCTACTATTCCCACACTAGCACAGGTGCACATGCTGTTGCATCCACCCACAGACCAGGAAGTATAAATTTGATAATTGACTTTAGGGCATCCCGTCATGTCACGGGGGCCTATCATGAGTTCCAGAATTATACTCATCTGGCAACACCTGAAAGTATTCAGACTGCTGATGGTACTGCTCGGCCTATAGTGGGTGTAGGCATGGTTAAATGTGTTATTGCCGGGGCACAATTTTCGATGGAAAAACTTAGAAGGCGAAACAATTGTAAAGACAATGTTTCAACGCAACACTTCAAAAAAGGCGCGTAACAGAGATCCTTGGTGGATTCTGGTAAACGAAGATCTTAAAAAAGATTTCGTCACAGCAGCAATCGATTTACGAAAATCCAAAAAGATTTTGTAAACAACAGTAACCGAATGAAGTACTTCTAAGAAGAAGGTACTAATCCGAATTGCTAGCAGTAGCGAAGATGACAGGCGATAGATGGAACAACTCCTGCTGGGGTGAATGATCACCGTTGCTCAAAGCTATATTTGCCCCACACGAATAGCTTTCAGGAACCAGCAAGTTCGTCGGAGAAGTTTGGAACACTCCTGCTCTTCTGACTCCTCGGATGGTACACAGACTCCCGTGCAAAAGCAACGCTGGTGCAACGCTTCTCTTCTCTCTTAACGCTTCTGTTTACTTGTGTTAAGAAACACTTGTAAACTCTCGCAACTTTCTGTATTAACCTCTGTACATTCCCTGTGAGAGAGAAGAGACCTTTTATAGGCCAGAGTTGCAACTGTCCGGTTAGCAGAACGTTCGGGACGTGGTAAAAACCACTCCGAACGTGCAGTAACTGCTCAGATAATGCACAGGTACGATTTGATGCAAGTTGTGCACCTCACGCACCCCGTGCGCCTTGCGCACCGCGCGCAGAACGCGCAATGAGCCACTTGCGCCACCTGCGCGCCCTGCGCACCCTGCGTCACCCGCGCAACTAGGCGCACACCTGGCCGCGCAACTGGGCGCACTCCTGGCCGCGCACCTGGCTGCGCCACTGGACGTGCAACCCGGGCCACGCAACCTACGCCGCGCAACCTGCACGCAACCTGGCAGCTCAACCTGCTGCGCAAGTGGCTCGCGCAACGAGCGCAACTTAAGGGCACTATGCGCCTAGCGACAATGCTGACGTGCTAAGTGCAAAGTGCGCCAACAAAACGCCACATTACATCTCATGAGCCCATGAGTCCGAGTCCGAGTCGCTAAGCCCCTACGGGGCTTAGCTCCAATGGAAATAAAGTTCCCAAGAGCAAAAAAGCATGAATGCTTTCAATTGTTGATTTAGCCTTTTTTCTATTAGAAAAATAACCCCACATAGCACACCCATGTGCACCTCCATACCACATGTGCATCTCTAAAAGAGCATAGCTAATATATAGAGATACAACTCTTTTGGCCTAGCCGATGTGGGACTAAAGTTCCAAAATAAAAAGGCCAAAACCCAACAAAATGCACCCCTTCCATAACTCTAACTGATGTCTTGCATGCTCCATCTTTTCCTGTTAATCTATTGTCTAGTAATGTCATTGTTCTTCAACTTAACTGTGTTGTTTCCTTTAACATTCCTAAGGTAATTTTTCAGGAGAAGGGAACAGGGAGACGGTTGGGGACTGGCACTTGGAATAAAAGGCTATGGTACTTGGACGGGAATGGACTAGATGTAGCACTGACGTCAATAGTGGATGAGGCACAGCCGGAAGAGCCGCGGAGGGATGTAGAATCAGAATTGTTACTCCAAAATTAGCGCACGGGACACTCTTCATTTAGTATACTGAGTCGGATATTTCCTTTTATATATCAGAAAGCTGATAAACAAAAGTTAGTTTGTGATGCTTGTGAACTAAGAAAATTTACCAGAAGCTCGTATGCGAGTTCTGAAAATAGAAGTTTGTTCCCTTTTGACATGATACACTCTTATGTGTGGGGACCTTGTCCCACAACTACTGCTAATGGTTTTAAGTTAAGTGGTTTGTCACCTTTATTGATTGCTACACTCATGTCACCTGGGTGTACCTAATGAAGAGTAAGAGTGATGTGTTTGCATGATATCAAAATTTTTATCGCAGGGTCACAACGCAGTACAATGCTAATGTGAAGATGTTGAGGTCCGACAATAGGACATGATACACTAATAAGGCTCTTAAAGAGTACTTGTCAGCACAATGGATACATTATCAGACTTCATGCTCCTACACACCAGCACATAATGGTGTGGCGGAGCAGAAGAACATGCACCTGTTGGAAGTGGCTCGGTCGATGATGTTTTCTATGAATGTCCCTAAACACTTGTGGGGGCATGCCTTGTTGATAGTTGCATATCTTATCAACAGGATGCCCTCTCAGGGGTTAGGATATAATATACCGTTCGAGATGCTTACAGGTGAGAACAAATATGTTGCTGCTCCAAAGGTGTTTGGGTGTGTATGCTTTGTGAAGGACAATAGGCATGGTGTGGGAAAGTTGGACCCTCGAGCAGTAAATTGCGTCTTTGTCGGCTACTCAGGGATCCAGAAGGGATATTCTTGCTGGAGTCCTGTGAAGCGAAGGCTCTTCGTGAGCATGGATGTTACACTCAGAGAAATGGAACCATAATACCACAATGGTTCAGGTGAAGGCTCCGCATTTGATGACACACCTAACACAGGAGGTGTTAGGAGTGAGGGGGAGATAAGCCCGAACGTAATTGTCGGGTCAGTTCCATGCCCAATTCGGAAATATGGTCCAAGGGAACAAGGGGGAGATAGTGAGAGTGAGGAAAGCAAAAACGATGAGGATACACACAATCGGGAGGGAGGAAGAAAGTGATGATCCAGCACAGGGAGAAGAACCAGCGCATGGGTAGGAAAAGTCTTTAGAACAATCTACAGCTCAAGAAGAGTTCCAGGTCTACAGGAGGAGAAAGCATAAGCACAATATTGTACCTATTGCCCCTACTGTGCCACGTCCCTCACCTAACCCTGCCCCAACTCCTGAAGAAGCACGCACACCGGATCCCTCTGACTCGGATGCGGATTCCTTAGGTTCGGATGGTATGGTCCCCTCTTCTCTATCTTGTATTCCCTTGAGGAGATGTTCTCACTGCAATGTAGGAAGATCCCCTAATCATTATGATTATGAACATGACATTGCTAATTTCTTATCATATTCTAATTTATCCCCTACTTATGGAGCATTCATTGCTTCGTTTGATACCACCTCTTTGCCTAAGTATTGCCAGGAAACAAAGAAATATCCGAGATGGAAAGCTGCAATGTTGGAGGAACTTGGGGCACTCGAAAGAAATGGAACATAGGAACTTGTTCCATTGCCTGAAGGAAAGAAAGAAGTTGGATGCAAATGGGTCTTCACGGCAAACGAGACGCCAGAAGGAAGGTGGAGCGACACAAGGCAAAATTGGTTGCAAAATGATTCACTCAGTCCTATGACATTGACTATGATGAGACATTTGCTCCGGTAGCAAAGATGGGTACTGTGAGAACCCTGGTCTCCCTTGCAGCAAATCACGAGTGGTACCTGCATCAATTGGATGTAAAGAATAATTATCTTCATGGGGATCTACAGGAGGAAGTATCCATGGAGACTCCTTCAGGGTTTTGCACTGTGCAGTCGACAGGAAAGGTGTACATGCTGAAGAAATCACTTTATGGACTCAAGCAATCTCCTCGAGCCTGGTTTGATAGATTCAGGAAGGCTGTCACAGGCATGGGATACAGCCAGACCAATGCAGATCACACGGTCTTCTTTCGGCATGCGAGAGGCCATATACTTGTAGTATATGTGGATGATATAGTGATCATAAGTGACGATTTCCCAGTGAAGTCAAAACTTGCCAAGGAGTTTCAAGTGAAGGACCTGGGAATGATGAGATATTTCTTGGAATTATGGTAGCTCGAGGAAGAGATGGGATCGTCCTCTCTCAGAGAAAGTATGTACTATACTTGCTCACGGAGACATGCATGTTAGGGTGTCGATCAACAGTCACTCCGATTGACCTAAGAAATAAGTTGGGTGCAGAGGCATGAGAGCCTGTTGATCGTGAGAGATATTAGAGACTAGTAGGCCGACTGATTTATCTAGGCCACAATCGTCCTGATATCTCATTCGCTGTGAGTGTAGTAAGCCGCTACATACATGATCTAAAGAAGGGCTACATGGATGCAGTTTTTTTTACATTCCGAGATATCTGAACGGGACTCCTGGAAGAGGGCTATGGTTTAAGAACAATGGACACATGGGTGTTGAGGGATGTTGCGATGCAGATTGGGCAAGCTGTATGGACGACAAAAGGTCCACCTCATGGTACTGTGTCTTTGTAGGGGATTAACCTAGTCTCCTCGAGAAGCAAGAAACAGTCTGTGGTAGCACGATCGACGCTGAAGCAGAGTGTAGAGCAACGGCTCTAGGAGTGTTAGAGTTGTTGTGGGTAAAAGCTCTACTGACAGAGTTGAAGTTGGATCGAGGAGCACCATTACACCTTCTGAGTGATAGTCAAGCTGTACTGAGTATAGCTAACAATCCAGTTCAGCATGACAGAACGAAGCATATCGAGATCGATCGGTTCTTCATCAAAGAGAAGCTAGAGAACGGAACATTGAAGCTTGATTATGTTCGCTCAGAAGAACAAGTCGCAGATGGTCTTACTAAGGGTATTAACTCCTCGACTCTTTTTAAACTATTAACAAGATGGGGATGATTGATATCTATCGCCCATCTTGAGGGAGAGTGTTGAGAAGTCTATTGGGTTTAGTCTCACATCGGGCAGAGAATAAGGAGGCTAATCCACTCCTTTATATATGTACTTCTTTTCTATAGTAAAGCATCCAATTAACTTTATAATCCCTATTCTATTTTGTATTCTGACTTAAGCTTGGACATGTATTATGAGGTTGCAAACTTATCTTATTATGTCTATCTTTTGTATTATGTCTTCTTGTGGATTGTGATAGAGATCATTAGTTTGACCTTAAGGATATGCATGCTACTATACACCCATACCATAGGACAACCATCACGTAGAGTTAGAGCTCACGTGGTGCTTAGCTAGCCATTGCCACGTATCACTCCTATATTTTGGGAGCAAAGTGTGACAACATTTAACTGTAATGTAACCTAAGAGTAATTTATTGTGATGTATGTGATAATAATACTCAGAAAGGATATGCATGCTACGATACACCTCTGATATCTCTCAGGATCAACCGGCTCTCCTGCCTCTTCCCCTAACTTATCTTCCTGGTCGATTGGAGTGACTGCCAGATAACAACTCATCATACCAGTCTCTGTGAGCAGATCTAGTATATACTTCCTCTGAGAGAGGACGATCCCATCTCTTCCTCGAGCTACCTTGATCCCGAGAAAATATCTCATCATTCCCAAGTCCTTTACTTCAAATTCCTTGGCAAGTTTTGACTTTAGCTGGGTAATCTTCTCATCATCATCAACTGTGATCACTATATCATCTACATATACTACAAGTATGGTGATGTGGCCTCTCGCATGTCGGAAGAAGACTGTGTGATCTGCATTGGTCTGGCTGTACCCCATGCCTGTGACAGCTTTCCTGAATCTTTCAAACCAGGTCCGACAAGATTGCTTGAGTCCATACAGTGATTTCTTCAGCTTGCACACCTTTTCGGTTGACTTCATGCAAAATCTGGGAGGTGTCTTCATGTATACTTTCTCTTGTAGATCTCCATGAAGAAATACATTCTTCACATTGCCACCTATGGTTTGGGGCGATATCCTCAATTATTCGAATCGAAGCATAACCAAGTCAGACATTCCTAATCGAAATACATTGTTACCCCTAAATCAGATCTAACTGAAAATATTTTCAATTCCTTACGTCAATTTTCCAATCGATCTTCCAAACCTGACTCCATCAAATGCCTCAATTACAATCGTATGTATCGATGCTAAATTATTACTAACAAATTTCACTATTTCCGAAGTCATCGATCAAATCGTCTACATTTTATCCTTCAAATTTCCAAACTTGTAATAACCAATCAAATCTGAATATCTTATTATACACACTCGATTACATTCTTCCGACTACAACCTTAATTACGATAATATTGTTTCAAATCCGACCAAGTATAAACTTGCTTTCATTCAGAAACACATTCGATTTCATCGACGCACGAATTTATTTTCGATCACCAACTTTCTTCTATACTCAAAATCCGATCCAACAATTTCAATTTGTTCAATCAACATATGATAACTCATCCGATCCATCCTTTCATCAATATTTTTTCCTGACAACACGAGTTTACTACTAGTCTATCTTTTGTATTATGTCTTCTTGTGGATTGAGATAGAGATCATTAGTTTGACCTTAGGGATATGTATGCTTGTATACACCTATACTATAGGACAACCATCACGTAGAGTTGGAGCTCACGTGGTGCTTAGCTAGCCGTTGCCACGTTTCAGTCTCCTATATTTTGGGAGCAAAGTGTGACAACATTTATCTGTAATGTAACCTAAGAGTAATTTATTGTGATGTCTGTGATAATAATACTCAGAAAGAAAATAGTTATATATAATGTGACAATAGTCAAAATTCTACTACTAGATATTCTACAACTTTTGGGAATAACGTCAAAGCTTTAGATAGATTCCAATAGAAATTTAGTAGAATACTTGACTTGTTTATTATTGTGGTGGAGCTACACATATATAGGAGAGGCTAACCCCTCTCCCTACTATTCTACTCGATATGGGACTAAAAGCCCATTAATACTCTCAATACTCCCCCTGTAGATGGGCGATAGATATCAATCATCCCCATCTTGTTACATATTTTAGAAAGGCTTAATGAATTAAGACCCTTAGTAAGACAATCTGAGACTTGTTCTTATGAGCGAATACGATCGAGCTTTAATATCCCTTTCTCTAGCTTCTCTTTGATGAAGAACCAATCGATCTCGATGTGCTTCGTTCTGTCATGCTGAACTGGGTAGTTAGCTATCTTAGTGCTGTTGGACTGTCACTTAAAAGACGCAATGGTGTTCCCTGGTCCAGCTTCAACTCTGTCAGTAGTGCTTTTACCCACAACAACTCTGACACTACCAGAGCCATAGCTTTATATTCTGCTTCAGCGGTCGATCGA
Source organism: Iris pallida (assembly GCA_029216955.1). NCBI lineage: Eukaryota > Viridiplantae > Streptophyta > Magnoliopsida > Asparagales > Iridaceae > Iris > Iris pallida. The sequence goes on from JANAVB010007399.1 coordinate 46,035,116, forward strand.
GCTACCACAAACTGTTTCTTGCTTTTCCATGAGACTAGGTTCCCCCCCCCCCACCCCCACAAAGATACAGTACCCTGAGGTAGACCTTCTGTCGTCTATGCAGCTTGTCCAATCTGCATCGCAGTATCCCTCAACACCAATGTGTCCATTGTTCTTGAACCATATCCCACTTCCAGAGCCCCCTTCAGATATCTCATAATATGGAAAACTACATCCATATAGCCCTTCCTTGGATCATGCATGTAGCGACTCACTACACTCACAACAAATGAGATATGGGGGCGAGTGTGGCACAGATAAATCAATCTACCTACAAGTCTCTGATATCTCTCAGGATCAATCGGCTCTCCTGCCTCTTCTCCTAACTTATCTTTCTGACCGATTGGAGTGACTGCCGGATAACATCTCATCATACCAGTCTCTGTGAGCAAATCTAGTATATACTTCCTCTGAGAGAGGACGATCCCATCTCATCCTCGATTAGCAAGTTTTGACTTTAGCTGGGTAATCTCCTCATCCTCATCACATGTGATTATTATATCATCTACATATACTGCAAGTATGGTGACGTGGCCTCTCGCATGGAGGAAGAAGACTGTGTGATCTGCATTGGTCTGGCTGTATCCCATGCCTATGACAGCTTTCCTGAATCTTTTAAACCAGGTCCAAGAAGATCGCTTGAGTCCATACAGTAATTTCTTCAGCTTGCATAGCTTTCGGTTGACTACTTCGTACAAAATATAGGGGGTGTCGTCATGTATACTTCCTCTTGTAGATCTCCGTGAAGAAAGACATTCTTCACATTGCCACCTATGGTTTGCTGCAAGAGGGACCAGGATTCTCACAAGGCTAATCTTTCCTACTGGAGGGCAAGTCTTATCATAATCGATGCCATAGGACTGAGTGAATCCCTTTGTAACCAGTCTTGCCTTGTATTGCTCCATCTTTCCATACGTCGTTGGAGATTCCCAAACGAGGGACCGCCTCGGCGACAAATGATTACGTGAACTTTCCATATTACCTTTTGAAACCCAGGAACGGCTACTGTATAACCTTCCAACACAACTTTTCAACGTGTTCTGTGCAGTACCACCAACCAAGTCATACTTTATATGACAAGCCTTCGAAACCGTGAGAACGTGTCTGCTAAGATTAGCCTTGATACTGTGGGGACGTACATGCTATGACATCAAGTCGATAGCCCGTGATATAACTTTGCTTAACTCAATGCTTGAGGTCAAAAAACCGAGTGCCAACTTTGAAAACCATTGTGAAGTGATCTCTAGGCAACAAGTTAACAATCCATATTCTGTACACACATTTGACACAATAAGATTATTCCCTTAGCTATGTGGATTCTTCTCTTTTATAAGCAAGCATACTCAGTGCATATGATACTTACAGTTATTAAGTGTGAAGGCCAAGCCGAGACAAGTTCATCGAAGCCCCCCACCTGAGCGAGGAGTCGCCTCGACCAAGTGAGACTTTGAACAAGCCGTTGTATAGGCAAGTCCGAATGCCGTTTGCGTTCCTTTGATTCATCATGTTGAATTGTTAAACTGAACGGGATGGGGTACTATATAATACACCACTCAGAAAAATTTCGTCCTCGAAACTTCCTGAGACTACCTCATCGACTGAATCACTCTTTTCTTCAATTCAAACTCACCAGGCATACATAAAAACTCTCTCAAACACACTTCCTATTTGTTTTATCCATCAGAGCTGCTCTCCGCGCCTTAGTCAATTTCATCGAACAACTAAGTCATTCTTAGACAATCGTACTATTCCGCAACACAATTCCTCAAGTCATGTTTCTATCCATAATGCGCTTCGCGCTGCTACATCTCAAGACACAGTAGCTTTCGCCGAACACACAAGCACTTAATTCTAGGCAAATCCACCCAAGCGATACCTCAATTATTTCTAATCGAAACATAACCAAGTCATACTTTCCTAATCGAAATACAATGTTACCCCTAAATCAGATCTAACTAAAAATATTTTCAAATCCTTACGTCAATTTTCCAATCGATCTTCCAAACCTGACTCCATCAAATGCCTCAATTACAATCGTATGTATCGATGCTAAATTATTGCTAACAAATTTCACTATCTTCCGAAGTCATTAATTAAATTGTCTACATTTTATCCTTCAAATTTCCAAACTTGTAATAACCAATCAAATCTGAATATCTTATTATGCACACTCGATTACACTCTTCCGACTACAACCTTAATTATGATAATATTGTTTCAAATCCGACCAAGTATAATCTTGCTTTCATTCAATCCTCGAAACACATTCGATTTTATCGACACACGAATTTATTTTCGATCACCAACTTTCTTCTATACTCAAAATCCGATCCAACAATTTCGATTTGTTCAATCAACATATGGTAACTCATCCGATCCATCCTTTCATCAATATTTTTTCCTAAGCATACAATTTCACAAATTTTCTTATTACATCCCGATCCTCCCTTCAGACTTATTTAAATTCAGCATATCACTTGAGTTGGATCGTGCATATAGTTAAGGCGTCCCCGATATATATGTATTTCAACCAAGCCTTGTGATAGAAAATCCGAACAAATCTAATAGGTGCAATTTCTATCCTCAATAACTCACTTGACTTCTTTAATTCGCAAACCATCTATCCATCCAAAACCAATATTCGTCGCCCAATCAAATCCTACTAATCGTTAAAAATATATAAGAACATCCAGACGAAAGAGACTTCTTTCTTTATTAACTGAATGAATGGTTGACATAGTCCAGAAAGATTAGAAATAAACCTTAGAATGTAAGCCAATCTCCCTTGCAAACCACCTAGTTCTTTGAGGTTCTTTGTGGGGAACATTTCTTGGATAGCCTTAACTTTGTCGGGATCAATATGTATTCCCTTCGAAGTTATGACAAAACCAAGGAACTTGCTGCTAGAGACTCCCAAAAATGACTTTGTGGGGTTCATCTTGAGCTGATGTACACACATCAATTCGAACATTGTTCTCAAGTCTTGAAGGTGATCGCTCTTTAAACGACTTTTAACTGCAATTTTATCTACGTAACATTCTACCGTTTTCGCAAATGTTCGCAAAAAATTGTGTTTATGTCACACTGATATGTAGCTGCAATTTGTTACCCAGTATAATTCAGGGCCTTTAAGGCTATGACTGATGAGGTTGATCGCATATTGCCCCTTACGACGGATATCAATGAAGCTAGGGCTCAACGTGTACAATTTCATGTTATGGAATATCTTGTCTCTCTGCGTCCTGATGCGGACTCTACTCGATCTCAGATCATTGCTAGATCTGACGTTCCATCTTTAGTAGAAGCAAATTATCGTGTCGTTCGAGCAGCAAAATTCATACCGACCACTCCGGGTGATGCTCCTGCTGACCACTCTGCTCTTGGTGCTGCTCATACATGCATTCATAGTGGTTGTGGTGGACGACATGGTGGCCGCCATACTGGTCGTGATGGGGATCGGGGTAATGGTGGTCGCAATAAATGACGACCACGCACATGTTTTAATTGTGGTCATCTTGTCCATTTCTACTGGCAATGCACTAAAGTACCTGTCGTTAATATAACAACTGATGCTCCCGATGATGGTGTCCGCTGTTCAGATGACTTCAGAGTCATATACAGAGTTCCTTGATTTCCATGCTCAACGTCGTGGTGAAGCTTCCACGTCTGGATCAGCCGGATACTCAGCAACATGCATAGTAAAGTCAAAGTAGTGGGTAATTGACTCTGGTGCATCTGTTCACATGACCGGTGATGCATGTATGATACATAATTATGTGCATGTCGGTTGTGTTTATGGCATTACTGTTGCCAGTGGAGGTTCCCGACAGTTCGAGGACGTGGAAGTGCCTGCCTTTCTCCTAGACTGTCGCTAAATTTTGTATTGCTTACACCTGGGAACCCGTTCAGTTTAATTTCAATTAGTCAAATTACTCGTGAACTGCGTTGCTCGGTAACATTTTTCCCTGATGGTTATGTTTTTCAGGAACTAAAGACTGGAAAGACGATTGGTAAGGGGCATGTGGTTGGAGGCTTGTACTTATTTGACGTACGTTCTTCGGTTGTCTGTACCAAGCATGAAACTCGATCATTTCGACTTACATTGTCAGTTAGGCCATCCATCTATCCAAGCTCTCCAGAAAATATATCCGTCTTTAGATATTCTTACTTCCTTTAATTGTCGTGTCATTTAGCTAAACATCATCAGGTTCCCTATCCTGTAAGTCATAATAAAATTGCTTTCGCTCCTTTTGAGTTGGTATATTCTGATATATGGGGACCTTGTCTGGTAGAATCAACCATGGGTTTCAAATACTCTGTTACATTTGTTGATGAAAAATAGCTCCGAATTATTTAACACTTGGTGCAATTTTTATGCTGAAACCAAAACACAATTTGGTGTTCCAATTAAAAAATTTCGGAGTGACAATTGTCGTGAGTATTTATCTCGTAAGCTCGATAATCATATGGCCTGCAATGACATCATCCACCAAACTTAATGTCTTTACACTGCACAACAGAATGGTGTGGCCGAGCGCAAGAACCACCATCTCTTGGAAACAATGCATGCTCTTATTTTTCAAGCACGTACTCCCAAGAGATTTTGGTCGGATGCAGTTCTTACCGCTTGTTATCTTATTAATCGCATGCCATCGTCAATTTTCAATGGTAATACTTCATTTTCTAGGCTATATCTCGGACGATAGCCGTTTCCTCTGCCTCTCGGGATTTTTGGTTGCTTATGTTATGTCCGGGATACCCGACCGACACTTTCTAAATTAGATCCTAAGGGAATACAATGTATTTTTCTTTGGTATACTAAAGATCATAAAGGATATCTGTGTTTTTCTCCTGTCTTGGAAGGTATTTTCCTAAGGGAATACAATGTATTTTCCTGTACTTCCACAAACAACGGATCCGGTTCCCCAAGTGTATCCAGAACAAGATTTCTTGCTATTTCATGGTCAAACACAACAGTCCCTCATACGGGTGCCCTCCCTTACCGAACCAGTTACCCGGTGTGATGGTCCGGAACACCGATTCAGTCTGTGCCTGATTAACCGACACAAATATCGCCAATGATGCCCAAAGAGTCATCCTCCTCTGGCTTTATTGATTCGCCTCCGCCTATTCCACCAGCAGCCCCGCATGTTCTGCCAACAGCTCATCCTCGTCGTGTATGTCATGATCATCCCTTGTATGATAACAGCTACACAGGACTTACCAGTCACATTCAGTCTCTGGTAGCTACTATTTATGGGATTTAGATTCCCAAAAATGCTGAGGAGGGTCTCAAACATCCCGGTTGGCGTGCTACTATGAGCGAGGAGATGAAAGCTCTCCGGGAGAACTATACTTGGGACTTAGTCGATTTACCTCCCGGTAAACAGGCAATAGGTTGCAAATGGGTATTCACAATCAAGGTAAAACCAGATGGCTCTCTCGATCGCCTAAAGGCTTGTCTGGTGGCCAAAGGATATTCTCAGATCTATGGTGAGGATTATTTTGAGACCTTCTCTCCAGTTGCCAGAATGACATCTGTTCATGTACTTTTGGCCTTGGTTGTTCGCTATGACTGGCCATTGCTGCAGTTGGATATCAAGAATGCTTTCCTCTACGGTGATCTTGAAGAAGAAGTATATGTGATGCAATCTCCCGGGTTCGTTGCAAGGGAGGGTAAAGTATGTCATCTGCGGAAGGCCCTCTATGGTCTAAAACAATCACCTCGTGCGTGGTTTAGTCAATTTACACATGTTGTTACTCAGTTTGGCATGTGTGAATCAAAGAAGGATCATTCAGTATTCTACCGACATATATCAGCTTGAAGGATACTAATGGGTGTCTATGTTGATGATATTGTAATCACGGGAGACGACAGCCAGGGTATTGCATGCCTCAAGAATTTTATGGGAGAATAATTTCAAACCAAAGATATGGGATCATTGAACTATTTCTTGGGCATTGAGGTCACACGGGGCAAGCGGGACATTGTAATGTCTTAAAGGAAGTATGTGCTGGATATACTGAATGATGCAGGAATGATGCAAGCCAAGGGAGCAACCTCACCTATTGATCCAGGAGCTAAGTTACTTCCCGACAAGGGGGTCCTGATGACCAATCCAGATCAGTATCGACGAGTAGTTGGAAAACTCAACTACTTCGCAGTTATGACTCATTCGGACATCTCTTTAGAAGCAAAGTATCGAGTCATTGCTCATGGCACAGCAGAGGTGTTATATATGAAGCATCTTCTACAAGAGTTGGAAGAAGAAGCAGGATCGAGCACAACATATATGTGGTGTGATAATCAGTCTACTATCCATATTGTTACCAATCCTGTATTTCATAAAAGGACGAAGCATATTGAAATCGACGTTCATTTCGTCTGTGATGAGTATACAAAGGGGATGATAAAATTTCACCATGTGAGGACCGGTGATCAGATAGCTGATATCTTCACAAGCCTCTTTTAGGTCCTCGGGTTCAATTTTTGTATAATAATCTGGGTATGATTGACATCTATGCTCTAGCTTGAAAGAGGGTGTTAAGTATTAATATATTAAGTATTAGTGGATTTTAGTTCTACATTGCCTAGAACAAAAGTGAGAGGGGTTAGCCTCTCCTATATATATGTAGCACTCCTCATTAATAAAACATTATCCTATTATTCTATTCTACAAAAGGCTACCCCTTTCAATGTACCAATAAAAAATTTGGCCAACAGTGCATCATTCTTTGGTATATGGACTATCTGAGAATAGAAGTATGTCAGGTGTTGTCGCGGAGAACCTGTTCCTTCCTATGGAATAAGATACTGAGGCTTGTATTTTGTAGAACAAACCACGTCATCCCATTCTGGAGGATAAGGTCGTGACATTCCTATCTTATGGAGTTCCTCTTTTGAACTTATGAAATCTAATCGAGCATTGACATCTCAAATAGCTTCCTGAGTATCGACTGTCTGATGCGAAGAAGTCGACTATGTGATAGTTGGTCATGTCTGTTGTATTACTGGCATGGAAGCACTTCCAACTATCGGAGAAGAAGTTGGGTTCAAAGTCAGCCCAACTGCATCTTGAGCCACAGGAATTAGGCTAGGAGTGTGAGATTGAAGGAAGGTAGCTTGCATGTTCATTGTCGCCTGCATCTGTTGCAAAATTGTCATAACTCCTTGCAACGTGGTCTCAAAGTGCCTGAAGCTTAAAACTAGTGACAATCGAGCCAACGCTGCTGGATCACAACTCCAACCACTTCCGGGGGTAACATCACCTACTATTCCCACACTAGCACAGGTGCACATGCTCTTGCATCCACCCACAGACCAGGAAGTATAAATTGAATAATTGACTTTGGGGCAACCCGTTATGTCACGGGGGCCTATCACGAGTTCCAGAATTATACTCATCCGGCAACACCTGAAAGTATTCAGAATGCTGATGGTACTGCTCGGCCTATAGTGGGTATAGGTATGGTTAAATGCACCCCTTCCATAACTTTAACTGATGTCTTGTATGCTCCGTCTTTTCCTGCTAATCTATTGTCTAGTAATGTCATTGTTCTTCAACTTAACTGTGTTGTTCCTTTAACATTCCTAAGGTGATTTTTCAGGAGAAGGAACAGGGAGACGGTTGGGGACTGGCACTTGACATAAATGGCTATGGTACTTGGACGGGGATGGACTGGATGTAGCACTAACGTTACTGGTGGATGAGGCACAGCTGGAAGAGCCGCGGAGGGATGTAGAATCAGAACTGTTACACCAACATTAGCGCACGGGACACTCTTTATTTAATATACTTAGTGCCACTTGACTGTCACTCAAAAGATGCAATGGTGTTCCCTGGTCCAGCTTTAACTCTCTCAGTAGTGCTTTTACCCACAACAACTCTGACACTCCCAGAGCCATAGCTCTATATTCTACTTCAGCGGTCAATCGAGCTACCACAAATTGTTTCTTGCTTCTCCACGAGACTAGGTTAACCCCCCTCCCCCATAAAGACACAGTACCCTGAGGTAGACCTTCTGTCGTCCATGCAGCTTGCGCAATCTGCATCGCAGTATCCCTCAGCACGAAAGTGTCCATTATTCTTGAACCATATCCCACTTCCAGAGCCCCTCTTCAGATATCTCAGAATATGGAAAGCTACATCCATATGGTCCTTCCTTGGATCATGCATGTAGCGACTCACTACACTCACAACAAATGAGATATCAGGGCGAGTGTGGCCCAGATAAATCAATCTACCTACAAGTCTCTGATATCTCTCAGGATCAACCGGCTCTCCTGCCTCTTTCCCTAACTTATCTTTCTGATCGATTGGAGTGACTATGTTACCCGGACTCTCCACTTTAAGGAGAAGTACCCGTGTCGACCCTTTAGGACATGGGTATGTGTATGGAATCCGTATCCGATCCTCCATGGTGACAATCGGATCCTTCATGGTGATAATCGAAAGACTGGTAGTGAAGTAGATAGATTATTTTAATGTGGTAGTGATGTAGATAGTTTATTTTAATGTGGTAGTAGTATAGATAGTTTATTTTAATATGGTAGACTGGTAGTTAAGTAGTAGGGGAGCTGAAGGGACGGTCCCTTAGGGACTTATTCAACTAGTTGAGTAAAGTTTACTAGTAATTTATAATTACAGGTTGTCTTTTTAAGAAACCTTAGTCATATCCCCGTACCCATACCCACAATTTGGATCCTTTTTAGCCGAGTCTGTGTGTCCTTCAATTATGAGTTTGAAGGGCCCGACTCTTGGATATGTACCCGTACCCGAGTCCAGGTAACATAGTGGAGTGACTGCCGTATAACAACTCATCATACCAGTGTCTGTGAGCAGATCTAGTATATACTTCCTCTGAGAGAGGACGATCCCATCTCTTCCTCGAGCTACCTTGATCCCGAGAAAATATCTCATCATTCCCAAGTCCTTTACTTCAAATTCCTTGGCAAGTTTTGACTTTAGCTGGGTAATCTTCTCATCCTCATCACTTGTGATCACTATATCATCTACATATACTAAAAGTATGGTGATGTAGCCTTCGCATGTCGGAAGAAAACTGTGTGATCTGCATTGGTCTGGCTGTACCCCATGCCTGTGACAGCTTTCCTGAATCTTTTAAACCAGGTCCGAGAAGATTGCTTGAGTCCATACAGTGATTTCTTCAGCTTATACACCTTTTCGGTTGACTACTTTATGCAAAATCTAGGGGGTGTCTTCATGTATTCTTCCTCTTGTAGATCTCCATGAAGAAATACATTCTTTACATTGCCACCTATGGTTTGGGGGATATCCTCAATTATTCCGAATCAAAACATAACCAAGCCAAACATTTCTAATCGAAATACAGTGTTACCCCTAAATCAGATCTAACTGAAAATATTTTCAAATCCTTACGTCAATTTTCCAATCGATCTTCCAAACCTGACTCCATCAAATGCCTCAATCACAATCGTATGTATCGATGCTAAATTATTGCTAACAAATTTCACAATCTTCCGAAGTCATCGATCAAATCGTCTACATTTTATCCTTTAAATTTCCAAACTTGTAATAACCAATCAAATCTGAATATCTTATTATGCACAATCGATTACACTCTTCCGACTACAACTTTAATTACGATAATATTGTTTCAAATCCGACCAAGTATAATCTTGCTTTCATTCAGAAACACATTTGATTTCATCGACACACGAATTTATTTTCGATCACCAACTTTCTTCTATACTCAAAATCCGATCCAAATTTCGATTTGTTCAATCAACATATGATAACTCATCCGATCCATCCTTTCATCAATATTTTTTCCTGAGCATACAATTTCACAAATTTTCTTATTAATTCCCGATCCTCCTTTCAGACTTATTTGAATTCAGCATACCACTTAAGTTGGATCGTGCATATAGTTAAGGCGTCCCCGAAATAATGTATTTCAACCAAGCCTTGTGATAGAGAATCCGAACAAATCTAATAGGTGCAATTTCCATCCTCAATAACTCACTTGACTTCTTCAATTCGCAAACCATCTATCCATCCAAAACCAATATCCTCGTCGCCCAATCAAATCCTACTAATCGTTAAAAATATCTAAGAACATCCAGAAGAAAGAGACTCCTTTCTTCATTAACTGAGTGAATGGTTGACATAGTCCAGAAAGATTAGAAATACACTTTGAATGTAAGCCAATCTCCCTTGCAAACCACATAGTTCTTTGAGGTTCTTTGGGTCGGAACATTTCTAGGATAGCCTTAACTTTCTCGGGATCAATATGTATTCCCTTTGAAGTTATAACAAAACCAAGGAACTTGCTGCTAGAGACTCCCAAAAATAACTTTGTGGGGTTCATCTTGAGCTGATGTACACGCATCAATTCGAACACCGTTCTCAAGTCTTGGAGGTGATCGCTCTTTAAACGACTTTTAACTGCAATGTCATCTACGTAACATTCTAACTTTTTCGCAAATGTTCGCGAAAAATTGTGCTCATGGGATGCTGATATGTAGCTGCAACATTCTTTAAACCAAAGGGTATTACTGTATAGCAGTATACCCCCAATGATGTTCGGAATGATGTGTGCTTCTCATCATCAGGGAACACCTTGATTTGATTATAGACTGGAAATCCGTCCATAAAAGACATACGCTCAAAGCCACAAGTGTTGTCGATTATGACGTCCATGATCGAAAGAGGGAATTCATCCCTAAGGCAGGCTGAATTGAGATCTCGATAATCAATACAGACTCGAATCTTCCCATTCTTCTTCTTCATGACTGGGACAATATTTGCTAGCCAATCGGGATGTTGTTCTCCAAGAATAAAGCCACTTTCTATGAGCATTTTAACCTCAGTTTCAATTCCATAATCTCCGGACGGAAATGCCATTGTTGTTGCTTCACTGGCTTAGCATTAGGAAGTATGTTGAGCCGATACATTGCTATTCGTGTGTCGAGTCCAGACATATCTTCATAATTTCAGGCAAGTACATCAATGTATTCCCGTATGAGCTGTACAAGAGCTTGCTGATCCTGTTTAGATAGACTTTTACTAATAAAGATAGGCTTAGGAGAATCTGATTCTCCCAAGTTGACTTGTATAACGTCGTCTTCAGTAGGTGGTTCCTGTTGTTCGAACCGCATTTCCCACTGTGTATCAAGATGCAGAGAGCCCATGGATCGGCTTCAAAGGGTTCTATATATTGATCATCTTCGTTAATCTGGTCTGTTGACACCATATTGACAGAAAATGGCTGTATGAAGACTGCTCCAATGCTATTATCGGAATCCCAAATTGAAGAGTCAGAGAAATGAGAGTGTCCCACTACTTTCTTCATTTGAGAGCTCTGGAGTGGTTGGAGGAGTCACATATCCTAACCTAGAGCGAGTATAATGATAATAGTCTTGTGGTTTACCTTTTGGAGTTGGAATACGCAGCGGTAGACACCGACTCTTACCAAAGTTAAGACCTTTCTGACTATTTAAATCATAACACATCCTTTGGATGATGTTCTTATTTGACGTACCTTATTCGGTTGTCTGTACCAAGCGTGAAACTCGTAAGGGACATGTGGCTGGAGGCTTGTACTTATTTGACGTACCTTCTTCGGTTGTCTATACCAAGCGTGAAACTCGATTCTTTCGAGTTACATTGTCAGTTAAGCCATCCATCTATCCAAGCTCTCCAGAAATTGTATCTATCTTTAGATATTCCTACTTCCTTTAATTATCGTATCATTTAGCTAAACATCATCGGGTTCCCTATCCGGTGAGTCATAGTAAAATTGTTTTCGCTCATTTTGAGTTGGTATATTCTGATATATGGGGACCTTGTCTGGTAGAATCAACCATGGTTTCAAATACTCTGTTACATTTGTTGACGAAAAATAGCTCCGAATTATTTAACATTTGGTGCAATTTTATGCTGAAACCAAAACACAATTTGGTGTTCCAATTAAAAAATTTCAGAGTGACAATGGTCGTGAGTATTTATCTCGTGAGCTCGATACTCATCTGGCCTGCAATGGCATTATCCACCAAACTTAATGTCCTTACACAGCACAACAGAATGGTGTGGCCGAGCGCAAGAACCGCTATCTCTTGGAAACAACGCATGCTCTTATATTTCAAGCATGTACTCCCAAGAGATTTTGGTCGGATGCAGTTCTTACCGCTTGTTATCTCATTAATCGTATGCTATCGTCAGTTTTCAATGGTAATACTTCATTTAGTGCTGTTGGACTGTCACTTAAAAGACGCAATGGTGTTCCCTGGTCCAGCTTCAACTCTGTCAGTAGTGCTTTTACCCACAACAACTCTGACACTACCAGAGCCATAGCTTTATATTCTGCTTCAGCGGTCGATCGAGCTACCACAAACTGTTTCTTGCTTTTCCATGAGACTAGGTTCCCCACCCCCCACCCCCACAAAGATACAGTACCCTGAGGTAGACCTTCTGTCGTCTATGCAGCTTGTCCAATCTGCATCGCAGTATCCCTCAACACCAATGTGTCCATTGTTCTTGAACCATATCCCACTTCCAGAGCCCCCTTCAGATATCTCATAATATGGAAAACTACATCCATATGGCCCTTCCTTGGATCATGCATGTAGCGACTCACTACACTCACAACAAATGAGATATGGGGGCGAGTGTGGCACAGATAAATCAATCTACCTACAAGTCTCTGATATCTCTCAGGATCAATCGGCTCTCCTGCCTCTTCTCCTAACTTATCTTTCTGACCGATTGGAGTGACTGCCGGATAACATCTCATCATACCAGTCTCTGTGAGCAAATCTAGTATATACTTCCTCTGAGAGAGGACGATCCCATCTCATCCTCGATTAGCAAGTTTTGACTTTAGCTGGGTAATCTCCTCATCCTCATCACATGTGATTATTATATCATCTACATATACTGCAAGTATGGTGACGTGGCCTCTCGCATGGAGGAAGAAGACTGTGTGATCTGCATTGGTCTGGCTGTATCCCATGCCTATGACAGCTTTCCTGAATCTTTTAAACCAGGTCCAAGAAGATCGCTTGAGTCCATACAGTAATTTCTTCAGCTTGCATAGCTTTCGGTTGACTACTTCGTACAAAATATAGGGGGTGTCGTCATGTATACTTCCTCTTGTAGATCTCCGTGAAGAAAGACATTCTTCACATTGCCACCTATGGTTTGCTGCAAGAGGGACCAGGATTCTCACAAGGCTAATCTTTCCTACTGGAGGGCAAGTCTTATCATAATCGATGCCATAGGACTGAGTGAATCCCTTTGTAACCAGTCTTGCCTTGTATTGCTCCATCTTTCCATACGTCGTTGGAGATTCCCAAACGAGGGACCGCCTCGGCGACAAATGATTACGTGAACTTTCCATATTACCTTTTGAAACCCAGGAACGGCTACTGTATAACCTTCCAACACAACTTTTCAACGTGTTCTGTGCAGTACCACCAACCAAGTCATACTTTATATGACAAGCCTTCGAAACCGTGAGAACGTGTCTGCTAAGATTAGCCTTGATACTGTGGGGACGTACATGCTATGACATCAAGTCGATAGCCCGTGATATAACTTTGCTTAACTCAATGCTTGAGGTCAAAAAACCGAGTGCCAACTTTGAAAACCATTGTGAAGTGATCTCTAGGCAACAAGTTAACAATCCATATTCTGTACACACATTTGACACAATAAGATTATTCCCTTAGCTATGTGGATTCTTCTCTTTTATAAGCAAGCATACTCAGTGCATATGATACTTACAGTTATTAAGTGTGAAGGCCAAGCCGAGACAAGTTCATCGAAGCCCCCCACCTGAGCGAGGAGTCGCCTCGACCAAGTGAGACTTTGAACAAGCCGTTGTATAGGCAAGTCCGAATGCCGTTTGCGTTCCTTTGATTCATCATGTTGAATTGTTAAACTGAACGGGATGGGGTACTATATAATACACCACTCAGAAAAATTTCGTCCTCGAAACTTCCTGAGACTACCTCATCGACTGAATCACTCTTTTCTTCAATTCAAACTCACCAGGCATACATAAAAACTCTCTCAAACACACTTCCTATTTGTTTTATCCATCAGAGCTGCTCTCCGCGCCTTAGTCAATTTCATCGAACAACTAAGTCATTCTTAGACAATCGTACTATTCCGCAACACAATTCCTCAAGTCATGTTTCTATCCATAATGCGCTTCGCGCTGCTACATCTCAAGACACGGTAGCTTTCGCCGAACACACAAGCACTTAATTCTAGGCAAATCCACCCAAGCGATACCTCAATTATTTCTAATCGAAACATAACCAAGTCATACTTTCCTAATCGAAATACAATGTTACCCCTAAATCAGATCTAACTAAAAATATTTTCAAATCCTTACGTCAATTTTCCAATCGATCTTCCAAACCTGACTCCATCAAATGCCTCAATTACAATCGTATGTATCGATGCTAAATTATTGCTAACAAATTTCACTATCTTCCGAAGTCATTAATTAAATTGTCTACATTTTATCCTTCAAATTTCCAAACTTGTAATAACCAATCAAATCTGAATATCTTATTATGCACACTCGATTACACTCTTCCGACTACAACCTTAATTATGATAATATTGTTTCAAATCCGACCAAGTATAATCTTGCTTTCATTCAATCCTCGAAACACATTCGATTTTATCGACACACGAATTTATTTTCGATCACCAACTTTCTTCTATACTCAAAATCCGATCCAACAATTTCGATTTGTTCAATCAACATATGGTAACTCATCCGATCCATCCTTTCATCAATATTTTTTCCTAAGCATACAATTTCACAAATTTTCTTATTACATCCCGATCCTCCCTTCAGACTTATTTAAATTCAGCATATCACTTGAGTTGGATCGTGCATATAGTTAAGGCGTCCCCGATATATATGTATTTCAACCAAGCCTTGTGATAGAAAATCCGAACAAATCTAATAGGTGCAATTTCTATCCTCAATAACTCACTTGACTTCTTTAATTCGCAAACCATCTATCCATCCAAAACCAATATTCGTCGCCCAATCAAATCCTACTAATCGTTAAAAATATATAAGAACATCCAGACGAAAGAGACTTCTTTCTTTATTAACTGAATGAATGGTTGACATAGTCCAGAAAGATTAGAAATAAACCTTAGAATGTAAGCCAATCTCCCTTGCAAACCACCTAGTTCTTTGAGGTTCTTTGTGGGGAACATTTCTTGGATAGCCTTAACTTTGTCGGGATCAATATGTATTCCCTTCGAAGTTATGACAAAACCAAGGAACTTGCTGCTAGAGACTCCCAAAAATGACTTTGTGGGGTTCATCTTGAGCTGATGTACACACATCAATTCGAACATTGTTCTCAAGTCTTGAAGGTGATCGCTCTTTAAACGACTTTTAACTGCAATTTTATCTACGTAACATTCTACCGTTTTCGCAAATGTTCGCAAAAAATTGTGTTTATGTCACACTGATATGTAGCTGCAATTTGTTACCCAGTATAATTCAGGGCCTTTAAGGCTATGACTGATGAGGTTGATCGCATATTGCCCCTTACGACAGATATCAATGAAGCTAGGGCTCAACGTGTACAATTTCATGTTATGGAATATCTTGTCTCTCTGCGTCCTGATGCGGACTCTACTCGATCTCAGATCATTGCTAGATCTGACGTTCCATCTTTAGTAGAAGCAAATTATCGTGTCGTTCGAGCAGCAAAATTCATACCGACCACTCCGGGTGATGCTCCTGCTGACCACTCTGCTCTTGGTGCTGCTCATACATGCATTCATAGTGGTTGTGGTGGACGACATGGTGGCCGCCATACTGGTCGTGATGGGGATCGGGGTAATGGTGGTCGCAATAAATGACGACCACGCACATGTTTTAATTGTGGTCATCTTGTCCATTTCTACTGGCAATGCACTAAAGTACCTGTCGTTAATATAACAACTGATGCTCCCGATGATGGTGTCCGCTGTTCAGATGACTTCAGAGTCATATACAGAGTTCCTTGATTTCCATGCTCAACGTCGTGGTGAAGCTTCCACGTCTGGATCAGCCGGATACTCAGCAACATGCATAGTAAAGTCAAAGTAGTGGGTAATTGACTCTGGTGCATCTGTTCACATGACCGGTGATGCATGTATGATACATAATTATGTGCATGTCGGTTGTGTTTATGGCATTACTGTTGCCAGTGGAGGTTCCCGACAGTTCGAGGACGTGGAAGTGCCTGCCTTTCTCCTAGACTGTCGCTAAATTTTGTATTGCTTACACCTGGGAACCCGTTCAGTTTAATTTCAATTAGTCAAATTACTCGTGAACTGCGTTGCTCGGTAACATTTTTCCCTGATGGTTATGTTTTTCAGGAACTAAAGACTGGAAAGACGATTGGTAAGGGGCATGTGGTTGGAGGCTTGTACTTATTTGACGTACGTTCTTCGGTTGTCTGTACCAAGCATGAAACTCGATCATTTCGACTTACATTGTCAGTTAGGCCATCCATCTATCCAAGCTCTCCAGAAAATATATCCGTCTTTAGATATTCTTACTTCCTTTAATTGTCGTGTCATTTAGCTAAACATCATCAGGTTCCCTATCCTGTAAGTCATAATAAAATTGCTTTCGCTCCTTTTGAGTTGGTATATTCTGATATATGGGGACCTTGTCTGGTAGAATCAACCATGGGTTTCAAATACTCTGTTACATTTGTTGATGAAAAATAGCTCCGAATTATTTAACACTTGGTGCAATTTTTATGCTGAAACCAAAACACAATTTGGTGTTCCAATTAAAAAATTTCGGAGTGACAATTGTCGTGAGTATTTATCTCGTAAGCTCGATAATCATATGGCCTGCAATGACATCATCCACCAAACTTAATGTCTTTACACTGCACAACAGAATGGTGTGGCCGAGCGCAAGAACCACCATCTCTTGGAAACAATGCATGCTCTTATTTTTCAAGCACGTACTCCCAAGAGATTTTGGTCGGATGCAGTTCTTACCGCTTGTTATCTTATTAATCGCATGCCATCGTCAATTTTCAATGGTAATACTTCATTTTCTAGGCTATATCTCGGACGATAGCCGTTTCCTCTGCCTCTCGGGATTTTTGGTTGCTTATGTTATGTCCGGGATACCCGACCGACACTTTCTAAATTAGATCCTAAGGGAATACAATGTATTTTTCTTTGGTATACTAAAGATCATAAAGGATATCTGTGTTTTTCTCCTGTCTTGGAAGGTATTTTCCTAAGGGAATACAATGTATTTTCCTGTACTTCCACAAACAACGGATCCGGTTCCCCAAGTGTATCCAGAACAAGATTTCTTGCTATTTCATGGTCAAACACAACAGTCCCTCATACGGGTGCCCTCCCTTACCGAACCAGTTACCCGGTGTGATGGTCCGGAACACCGATTCAGTCTGTGCCTGATTAACCGACACAAATATCGCCAATGATGCCCAAAGAGTCATCCTCCTCTGGCTTTATTGATTCGCCTCCGCCTATTCCACCAGCAGCCCCGCATGTTCTGCCAACAGCTCATCCTCGTCGTGTATGTCATGATCATCCCTTGTATGATAACAGCTACACAGGACTTACCAGTCACATTCAGTCTCTGGTAGCTACTATTTATGGGATTTAGATTCCCAAAAATGCTGAGGAGGGTCTCAAACATCCCGGTTGGCGTGCTACTATGAGCGAGGAGATGAAAGCTCTCCGGGAGAACTATACTTGGGACTTAGTCGATTTACCTCCCGGTAAACAGGCAATAGGTTGCAAATGGGTATTCACAATCAAGGTAAAACCAGATGGCTCTCTCGATCGCCTAAAGGCTTGTCTGGTGGCCAAAGGATATTCTCAGATCTATGGTGAGGATTATTTTGAGACCTTCTCTCCAGTTGCCAGAATGACATCTGTTCATGTACTTTTGGCCTTGGTTGTTCGCTATGACTGGCCATTGCTGCAGTTGGATATCAAGAATGCTTTCCTCTACGGTGATCTTGAAGAAGAAGTATATGTGATGCAATCTCCCGGGTTCGTTGCAAGGGAGGGTAAAGTATGTCATCTGCGGAAGGCCCTCTATGGTCTAAAACAATCACCTCGTGCGTGGTTTAGTCAATTTACACATGTTGTTACTCAGTTTGGCATGTGTGAATCAAAGAAGGATCATTCAGTATTCTACCGACATATATCAGCTTGAAGGATACTAATGGGTGTCTATGTTGATGATATTGTAATCACGGGAGACGACAGCCAGGGTATTGCATGCCTCAAGAATTTTATGGGAGAATAATTTCAAACCAAAGATATGGGATCATTGAACTATTTCTTGGGCATTGAGGTCACACGGGGCAAGCGGGACATTGTAATGTCTTAAAGGAAGTATGTGCTGGATATACTGAATGATGCAGGAATGATGCAAGCCAAGGGAGCAACCTCACCTATTGATCCAGGAGCTAAGTTACTTCCCGACAAGGGGGTCCTGATGACCAATCCAGATCAGTATCGACGAGTAGTTGGAAAACTCAACTACTTCGCAGTTATGACTCATTCGGACATCTCTTTAGAAGCAAAGTATCGAGTCATTGCTCATGGCACAGCAGAGGTGTTATATATGAAGCATCTTCTACAAGAGTTGGAAGAAGAAGCAGGATCGAGCACAACATATATGTGGTGTGATAATCAGTCTACTATCCATATTGTTACCAATCCTGTATTTCATAAAAGGACGAAGCATATTGAAATCGACGTTCATTTCGTCTGTGATGAGTATACAAAGGGGATGATAAAATTTCACCATGTGAGGACCGGTGATCAGATAGCTGATATCTTCACAAGCCTCTTTTAGGTCCTCGGGTTCAATTTTTGTATAATAATCTGGGTATGATTGACATCTATGCTCTAGCTTGAAAGAGGGTGTTAAGTATTAATATATTAAGTATTAGTGGATTTTAGTTCTACATTGCCTAGAACAAAAGTGAGAGGGGTTAGCCTCTCCTATATATATGTAGCACTCCTCATTAATAAAACATTATCCTATTATTCTATTCTACAAAAGGCTACCCCTTTCAATGTACCAATAAAAAATTTGGCCAACAGTGCATCATTCTTTGGTATATGGACTATCTGAGAATAGAAGTATGTCAGGTGTTGTCGCGGAGAACCTGTTCCTTCCTATGGAATAAGATACTGAGGCTTGTATTTTGTAGAACAAACCACGTCATCCCATTCTGGAGGATAAGGTCGTGACATTCCTATCTTATGGAGTTCCTCTTTTGAACTTATGAAATCTAATCGAGCATTGACATCTCAAATAGCTTCCTGAGTATCGACTGTCTGATGCGAAGAAGTCGACTATGTGATAGTTGGTCATGTCTGTTGTATTACTGGCATGGAAGCACTTCCAACTATCGGAGAAGAAGTTGGGTTCAAAGTCAGCCCAACTGCATCTTGAGCCACAGGAATTAGGCTAGGAGTGTGAGATTGAAGGAAGGTAGCTTGCATGTTCATTGTCGCCTGCATCTGTTGCAAAATTGTCATAACTCCTTGCAACGTGGTCTCAAAGTGCCTGAAGCTTAAAACTAGTGACAATCGAGCCAACGCTGCTGGATCACAACTCCAACCACTTCCGGGGGTAACATCACCTACTATTCCCACACTAGCACAGGTGCACATGCTCTTGCATCCACCCACAGACCAGGAAGTATAAATTGAATAATTGACTTTGGGGCAACCCGTTATGTCACGGGGGCCTATCACGAGTTCCAGAATTATACTCATCCGGCAACACCTGAAAGTATTCAGAATGCTGATGGTACTGCTCGGCCTATAGTGGGTATAGGTATGGTTAAATGCACCCCTTCCATAACTTTAACTGATGTCTTGCATGCTCCGTCTTTTCCTGCTAATCTATTGTCTAGTAATGTCATTGTTCTTCAACTTAACTGTGTTGTTCCTTTAACATTCCTAAGGTGATTTTTCAGGAGAAGGAACAGGGAGACGGTTGGGGACTGGCACTTGACATAAATGGCTATGGTACTTGGACGGGGATGGACTGGATGTAGCACTAACGTTACTGGTGGATGAGGCACAGCTGGAAGAGCCGCGGAGGGATGTAGAATCAGAACTGTTACACCAACATTAGCGCACGGGACACTCTTTATTTAATATACTTAGTGCCACTTGACTGTCACTCAAAAGATGCAATGGTGTTCCCTGGTCCAGCTTTAACTCTCTCAGTAGTGCTTTTACCCACAACAACTCTGACACTCCCAGAGCCATAGCTCTATATTCTACTTCAGCGGTCAATCGAGCTACCACAAATTGTTTCTTGCTTCTCCACGAGACTAGGTTAACCCCCCTCCCCCATAAAGACACAGTACCCTGAGGTAGACCTTCTGTCGTCCATGCAGCTTGCGCAATCTGCATCGCAGTATCCCTCAGCACGAAAGTGTCCATTATTCTTGAACCATATCCCACTTCCAGAGCCCCTCTTCAGATATCTCAGAATATGGAAAGCTACATCCATATGGTCCTTCCTTGGATCATGCATGTAGCGACTCACTACACTCACAACAAATGAGATATCAGGGCGAGTGTGGCCCAGATAAATCAATCTACCTACAAGTCTCTGATATCTCTCAGGATCAACCGGCTCTCCTGCCTCTTTCCCTAACTTATCTTTCTGATCGATTGGAGTGACTATGTTACCCGGACTCTCCACTTTAAGGAGAAGTACCCGTGTCGACCCTTTAGGACATGGGTATGTGTATGGAATCCGTATCCGATCCTCCATGGTGACAATCGGATCCTTCATGGTGACAATCGAAAGACTGGTAGTGAAGTAGATAGATTATTTTAATGTGGTAGTGATGTAGATAGTTTATTTTAATGTGGTAGTAGTATAGATAGTTTATTTTAATATGGTAGACTGGTAGTTAAGTAGTAGGGGAGCTGAAGGGACGGTCCCTTAGGGACTTATTCAACTAGTTGAGTAAAGTTTACTAGTAATTTATAATTACAGGTTGTCTTTTTAAGAAACCTTAGTCATATCCCCGTACCCATACCCACAATTTGGATCCTTTTTAGCCGAGTCTGTGTGTCCTTCAATTATGAGTTTGAAGGGCCCGACTCTTGGATATGTACCCGTACCCGAGTCCAGGTAACATAGTGGAGTGACTGCCGTATAACAACTCATCATACCAGTCTCTGTGAGCAGATCTAGTATATACTTCCTCTGAGAGAGGACGATCCCATCTCTTCCTCGAGCTACCTTGATCCCGAGAAAATATCTCATCATTCCCAAGTCCTTTACTTCAAATTCCTTGGCAAGTTTTGACTTTAGCTGGGTAATCTTCTCATCCTCATAACTTGTGATCACTATATCATCTACATATACTAAAAGTATGGTGATGTAGCCTTCGCATGTCGGAAGAAAACTGTGTGATCTGCATTGGTCTGGCTGTACCCCATGCCTGTGACAGCTTTCCTGAATCTTTTAAACCAGGTCCGAGAAGATTGCTTGAGTCCATACAGTGATTTCTTCAGCTTATACACCTTTTCGGTTGACTACTTTATGCAAAATCTAGGGGGTGTCTTCATGTATTCTTCCTCTTGTAGATCTCCATGAAGAAATACATTCTTTACATTGCCACCTATGGTTTGGGGGATATCCTCAATTATTCCGAATCGAAACATAACCAAGCCAAACATTTCTAATCGAAATACAGTGTTACCCCTAAATCAGATCTAACTGAAAATATTTTCAAATCC
Organism: Iris pallida; assembly: GCA_029216955.1. Classification (NCBI taxonomy): domain Eukaryota; kingdom Viridiplantae; phylum Streptophyta; class Magnoliopsida; order Asparagales; family Iridaceae; genus Iris; species Iris pallida. The sequence goes on from JANAVB010007399.1 coordinate 46,056,958, forward strand.
TTACGTCAATTTTCCAATCGATCTTCCAAACCTGACTCCATCAAATGCCTCAATCACAATCGTATGTATCGATGCTAAATTATTGCTAACAAATTTCACAATCTTCCGAAGTCATCGATCAAATCGTCTACATTTTATCCTTTAAATTTCCAAACTTGTAATAACCAATCAAATCTGAATATCTTATTATGCACAATCGATTACACTCTTCCGACTACAACTTTAATTACGATAATATTGTTTCAAATCCGACCAAGTATAATCTTGCTTTCATTCAGAAACACATTTGATTTCATCGACACACGAATTTATTTTCGATCACCAACTTTCTTCTATACTCAAAATCCGATCCAAATTTCGATTTGTTCAATCAACATATGATAACTCATCCGATCCATCCTTTCATCAATATTTTTTCCTGAGCATACAATTTCACAAATTTTCTTATTAATTCCCGATCCTCCTTTCAGACTTATTTGAATTCAGCATACCACTTAAGTTGGATCATGCATATAGTTAAGGCGTCCCCGAAATAATGTATTTCAACCAAGCCTTGTGATAGAGAATCCGAACAAATCTAATAGGTGCAATTTCCATCCTCAATAACTCACTTGACTTCTTCAATTCGCAAACCATCTATCCATCCAAAACCAATATCCTCGTCGCCCAATCAAATCCTACTAATCGTTAAAAATATCTAAGAACATCCAGAAGAAAGAGACTCCTTTCTTCATTAACTGAGTGAATGGTTGACATAGTCCAGAAAGATTAGAAATACACTTTGAATGTAAGCCAATCTCCCTTGCAAACCACATAGTTCTTTGAGGTTCTTTGGGTTGGAACATTTCTAGGATAGCCTTAACTTTCTCGGGATCAATATGTATTCCCTTTGAAGTTATAACAAAACCAAGGAACTTGCTGCTAGAGACTCCCAAAAATAACTTTGTGGGGTTCATCTTGAGCTGATGTACACGCATCAATTCGAACACCGTTCTCAAGTCTTGGAGGTGATCGCTCTTTAAACGACTTTTAACTGCAATGTCATCTACGTAACATTCTAACTTTTTCGCAAATGTTCGCGAAAAATTGTGCTCATGGGATGCTGATATGTAGCTGCAACATTCTTTAAACCAAAGGGTATTACTGTATAGCAGTATACCCCCAATGATGTTCGGAATGATGTGTGCTTCTCATCATCAGGGAACACCTTGATTTGATTATAGACTGGAAATCCGTCCATAAAAGACATACGCTCAAAGCCACAAGTGTTGTCGATTATGACGTCCATGATCGAAAGAGGGAATTCATCCCTAAGGCAGGCTGAATTGAGATCTCGATAATCAATACAGACTCGAATCTTCCCATTCTTCTTCTTCATGACTGGGACAATATTTGCTAGCCAATCGGGATGTTGTTCTCCAAGAATAAAGCCACTTTCTATGAGCATTTTAACCTCAGTTTCAATTCCATAATCTCCGGACGGAAATGCCATTGTTGTTGCTTCACTGGCTTAGCATTAGGAAGTATGTTGAGCCGATACATTGCTATTCGTGTGTCGAGTCCAGACATATCTTCATAATTTCAGGCAAGTACATCAATGTATTCCCGTATGAGCTGTACAAGAGCTTGCTGATCCTGTTTAGATAGACTTTTACTAATAAAGATAGGCTTAGGAGAATCTGATTCTCCCAAGTTGACTTGTATAACGTCGTCTTCAGTAGGTGGTTCCTGTTGTTCGAACCGCATTTCCCACTGTGTATCAAGATGCAGAGAGCCCATGGATCGGCTTCAAAGGGTTCTATATATTGATCATCTTCGTTAATCTGGTCTGTTGACACCATATTGACAGAAAATGGCTGTATGAAGACTGCTCCAATGCTATTATCGGAATCCCAAATTGAAGAGTCAGAGAAATGAGAGTGTCCCACTACTTTCTTCATTTGAGAGCTCTGGAGTGGTTGGAGGAGTCACATATCCTAACCTAGAGCGAGTATAATGATAATAGTCTTGTGGTTTACCTTTTGGAGTTGGAATACGCAGCGGTAGACACCGACTCTTACCAAAGTTAAGACCTTTCTGACTATTTAAATCATAACACATCCTTTGGATGATGTTCTTATTTGACGTACCTTATTCGGTTGTCTGTACCAAGCGTGAAACTCGTAAGGGACATGTGGCTGGAGGCTTGTACTTATTTGACGTACCTTCTTCGGTTGTCTATACCAAGCGTGAAACTCGATTCTTTCGAGTTACATTGTCAGTTAAGCCATCCATCTATCCAAGCTCTCCAGAAATTGTATCTATCTTTAGATATTCCTACTTCCTTTAATTATCGTATCATTTAGCTAAACATCATCGGGTTCCCTATCCGGTGAGTCATAGTAAAATTGTTTTCGCTCATTTTGAGTTGGTATATTCTGATATATGGGGACCTTGTCTGGTAGAATCAACCATGGTTTCAAATACTCTGTTACATTTGTTGACGAAAAATAGCTCCGAATTATTTAACATTTGGTGCAATTTTATGCTGAAACCAAAACACAATTTGGTGTTCCAATTAAAAAATTTCAGAGTGACAATGGTCGTGAGTATTTATCTCGTGAGCTCGATACTCATCTGGCCTGCAATGGCATTATCCACCAAACTTAATGTCCTTACACAGCACAACAGAATGGTGTGGCCGAGCACAAGAACCGCTATCTCTTGGAAACAACGCATGCTCTTATATTTCAAGCATGTACTCCCAAGAGATTTTGGTCGGATGCAGTTCTTACCGCTTGTTATCTCATTAATCGTATGCTATCGTCAGTTTTCAATGGTAATACTTCATTTTCTAGGCTATATCTCGGACAAGAGCCGTTTTCTCTGCCTCTTAGAATTTTTGGTTGCTTATGTTATGTCCGGAATACCCGACCGACTCTTTCTAAATTAGATCCTAAGGGAATACAATATATTTTCCTTGGATATCCTAAAGATCAGATATGGTATCGATGTTTTTCTCCTATCTTGAAGAGGTATTTTTTCAACCGAGATGTTACCTTTGTTGAAACTAAATTTTCTCTACTTCCACAAACAACGGATCTAGTTTCCCAAGTTTATCCAGAAGAGAATTTTTTGCTATTTCATGGTCAAACACAACAGTCTCCCATACGGGTGCCCTCCCTTACCGAACCAGTTACCCGGTCTGATGGTCCGGAGACACCGATTCAGTCTGTGCTGCCATCACCGACACAAACATCGTCAATGATGCCCACAGAGTCATCCTCCTCTGGCTTTACTGATTCGCCTCCACCTATTCCACCAGCAGCCCCGCCTGTTCTGCCAACAGCTCGTCATCATCGTGCATGTCATGATCAATTCTTATATGTTGACAGCTACACAGGACTTACCAGTCACACTCAGTCTCTGGTAGGTACTATTTATGGGATTCACTGGTAGCTACTATTTATGGGATTCAGATTCCCAAAAATGCTGAGGAGGGTCTCAAACATCCCGGTTGGCGTGCTATATGAGCGAGGAGATGAAAGCCCTCCGGGAGAACTATACTTGGGACTTAGTCGATTAACCTCCCGGTAAACAAGCAATAGGTTACAAATAGGTATTCACGATCAAGGTAAAACCAAGCTCTTGATCGCCTAAAAGCTCGTTTGGTGGCCAAAGGATATTCTCAGATCTATGGTGAGGATTATTTTGAGACATTCTCTCCAGTTGCCAGAATGACGTCTGTTCGTGTACTTTTGGCATTGGCTGTTCGCTATAACTGGCCATTGCTTCAGCTGGATATCAAAAATGCTTTCCTCTACGGTGATCTTGAAGAAGAAGTATATGTGATGTAACCTTCCGGGTTCGTTGCAAGGGAGGGTAAAGTATGTCATCTGCGGAAGGCCCTCTATGGTCTAAAACAATCACCTCGTGCGTGGTTTAGTCGATTTACACATATTGTTACCCAGTTTGGTATGTGTGAATCAAAGAAGGATCATTCAGTATTCTACCGACAGACATCAGCTTGAAGGATACTAATGGGTGTCTATGTTGATGATATTGTAATCACGGAAGACGACAGCCAGGGCATTGCAGGCCTCAAAAAGTTTCTGGGAGAACTATTTCAAACCAAGGATATGGGATCAATGAACTATTTCTTGGGCATTGAGATCACATGGGACAAGCGGGACATTGTAATGTCTTAAAGGAAGTATGTGCTCGATATACTGAATGATGCAAGAATGATGCAAGCTAAGGGAGCAACGTCACCTATGGATCCAGGGGCTAAGTTACTTCCCGACGAGGGGGTCATGATGACCAATCCATATCAGTATCGACGAGTAGTTGGAAAACTCAACTACTTCACAGTCATGACTCATCCGGACATCTCTTTCGCAGTTAGTGTTGCAAATAGATTTATGGCTTCTCCAAGAGTTCTACATTGGCAGGCAGTTCTCAAAATCCTGTACTATCTAGTCAAGAATCCAGGAAAAGGAATTCAGATGGAGAATCATGGACACACTCGTGTTGAGTGTTTTACTGATGCTGACTGGAGAGCAAGCCTGACAAATAGACGATATACATCTGGCTACTCGGTATTTATTGGCAGAAACTTTGTGTCTTGGAAAAGCAAGAAGTAGAGTGTGATAGCACGATCAAGTTTAGAAGCAAAGTATCGAGCCATTGCTCATCGCACAACAAAGGTGTTATATATGAAGCATCTTCTACAAGAGTTGGAAGAAGAAGCAGGATCGAGCACAGCATATATGTGGTGTGATAATCAGTCTGCTATTCATATTGCTACCAATCCTGTATTTCATGAAAGGACGAAGCATATTAAAATCGACGTTCATTTCGTCTATGATGATTATACAAAGGGGATGATAAAATTTCACCATGTGAGGACTGATGATAAGATAGCTGATATCTTCATGAAACCTCTTTTAGGTCCTCGGGTTCAATTTTTGTGTAATAACCTGGGTATGATTGACATCTATGCTCCCGCTTGAGAGAGGGTGTTAAGTATTAATATATTAAGTATTAGTGGATTTTAGTTCTACATTGCCTAGAAAAAAAGTGAGAGGGGTTATCTGTAGAAGCATGAAAAAATTTCAGCAAATGAAGTCCCATGCGCCCAAGTCAGTGTAGCTCCATGCGCCCAAATCAGTGTAGCTCCATGCGCCCAGTCAGTGAAGCTCCATGCGCCCAGTCAGTGTAGCTCCATGCGCCCAAGTCAGTATAGCTCCATGCGCCCAGTCAGTGAAGCTCCATGCGCCCAGTCAATGAAGCTCCATGCGCCCAGTCAGTGAAGCTTCATGCGCCCAAGACTAACTCTCCCGAAAGGAGGGCGCATAGCCTGAGACATGGCTATGCGCCCAAGCCTGACTCAGTCAAATCCATGACCAAAACGTGCACCGAAGCACACGGCCACGTCAGTCTCCACGAGCAGTCGTGCACCGAAGCATGCGGCCACGTCAATACCACGACCAACCCACGATCTCGCAGCCTGTATGCGCCTACATCTTATGCGACCAAAGCAGGACTATGCGCCCACATAAAAACCAGCGTGTTTCCTCATGCGGGCGCATAACATCATTCCAGCCCAAGAACGAGGGGAGCCTCATCCCTCTTCAAAACACAGAACGGAGAGCATTTTCAAGAGCCAAATTGCTGCACTTCTTGCCAGTGAGTCGAGAGTTAGCAATTTTCTTAGGTTTTCTCCCACTTTTGTAATCGGAGTGTCAACGGAGTAAAGGAGCAACTGCCGCTCGATCTCCATCGTCCCATTCTCCAGAATTCTTTTTTGTACTCGGGGATCCTCAGCGCAGGATCTCTCAGGCGTACTCGATTTGTGGTGCCTTGCGCCAATAAAAGAAAAGACAGCGTTTTCTTCTTCTTTTTTGTGTGTGTCCACAAAAATGGCGACTCTGCTGGGGACTACCTTTTCCTCTGACGAGAAGGTGGTGACGCTATCCGATACCGACAAAGTGGAGAGTACTCAAAAGATGCTGATCGTAAAGTTCGATCATCAGGCGTTCGAAGAGATCTCTCGAGGGACGGCTCTACTCCCTCAAAATCAGCGAAGCCAAACAAGTCTCGCAAGACTTGGCTTCCGAAGGCTCGCTGTGCATATCCTGCTAGTGTCATAGCAGATATGCAACTGGAGGACTCTGTCACATGGGCGCATAACTCTGCCGCAGAAATTCTCCAAATGGAGAAGGCTCACACCGTTCCGGGCTCTACTAGCCCGGTGACTTCTTCCCTGCACAACCAACAACAGGGTGTTCAACACCCGAGACTTGGCAAAGAAAAATACTATGATGCCAAGAATCGGGGTGTGCGACACTCTGGCCAAACCCGGTAAGGCTCACAAACGAAGGAGGCCAAACTGGAAGAAAACAGCGCTGCTCCACCAGGCATGCGCCCAAGGCCATGCGCCTAAGGGAGTGTTTGGGCGCATAGCCCCAACCAGAACACTTCTGTCTTCAGCATGCTGGGTATCCAAAGCCATGCGCCCAAGGCTATGCGCCCAGGATCTCTGGATCCATACTATGCGCCCACATCAAGGAGGCTCAGACATGCTGTCAAGGAGCATGCGTCCAAGGCCAGTCTCTAAGGCCTATGCGCCCACAACAAAAAGACAGGCCCTAACGCGTAGCACGGGGCTGTCTTCAAGGACATCACAGAACTTAGATGTGGGGGTTGCCCCTGCACATGAACTAAGTCTGGATGCGCCTACTCTCCTTACGAACCCGCATGCAAAGCTCGGCGATGCATGCAACATGGGTTGTAAGGCAAAACTCCCTTCCGCTGACTTGTACGACATGATAAATCATAAGCGTAAAGCGAGGGAGAACATAACAATTCATAGTGCACTTTCGTGCACTAGTATTGTTATCAACTGTTGTTGCTCAAAAGCAACAAGAGTGCCTCAGAGAAAGTCCGTGTTTCGACGGCTGCACTTCTCTGACGACGAGAAACCACTATGTGTTTCATCCAACATGGCTTCATGGGGTCCCCCTTACGGAAGTCCCAATCAAAGACGGTGGACTACGAACCCAACTTTCTCTCTTAGCTCCGTGAGAAGAAGAAGGAGAAGTCTACCAACAGATGGCCAACAGGCTGTCACATCCGAAGGAGTCTATATATGCACTCGATCAAAGGCAAGATTCCGTATGGACGACGAAGATTCCCAAGCCGGGGGTAGCATTCCCTCAGAATCTGAAGCAGATGACCCCCACACCGGGGGTAGTCTTCCAGAGGACGATAATCCCTCCGAATCCGATGGCGACTATCTACCACCTCTACCTGAAGATGAAGGACTTATCCACTCGGAGACAGACAGTATCAGCACCAGTTGCACTGTTTCCGCTATTCATCCTCGCATGCTATCTACATACATGGCGGACGGAGAAAGACTTGAAGAAGCCAGTGATCAGACCAGCAAAACGGCTAGAGGGTCTCGAAACAGCATTCGCCAAGATCACTGATATGCTTACCAGTATCATGGCAGTTCAAGCTGCTAGAGATGTTCCTCCACCTCAACAAAACGTCTCGGCCCACGCTAGTCTAGCTCACAGCAACAACCCTCCTTCACTACAAAAGGAGTATCATTCCGTTGCGCCTCTTCCAAATCTTGCAAATGCTGGGGGTGGTCATTCGCCAACAACGCCTGACAACCGTCAGCAGCCGTTTTCCAACACCTGCTCAATCAACAGGATGTAATTGACTCCTTGGTCGCTCGCCTCGACACCATCTCGCACAAAGACGAGCTTCAGAAGATGGGAATATCTTAACCGTATCCCCCTGAGTGGGAGAACGCTACTTGCCCTCCTAACTACAAGCCGATGATGCTGAACTCATTTGACGGGTTGACTTCTCCTCGTCAGCATATGACGTACTTCAACACGCAGACTCTGCACTTGCCCAGAGACGATCCGTTTTTGTCGAAGCTGTTTATTAGCACATTGCAGGAGGTAGCTTTCAAATGGTTAAGCAGTCTGCCTGACAGGTGTATCAATTCATTCAAAGACTTGGACAGGTTGTTCCTCAACAGGTTTTACGAGAGCGGCATGCATGTTAGTATGTCCACCCTCATCGAGACCAAGCAAAGGAGGACTGAGTCTGTCATCGCCTTCATCGACCGCTTCAGGGGACTAGCACTGAAGATGCCCTTCGGCATACCAGACTCAGAACTTATGGATACTTGTCGATATAACTTCCTTCCTACAGTGAAGTTTTGTCTAGGTATACATAAGTATGATACATGACCTGCTTTCATTGGGGCCGCTGATGCTGCTGAAAATGACGTTCCTAAATTGGAACTACTGGTGTTGAAGATACCCAAATCTGAAGAAAAGGGCAAGCATCCTCAAACTATCCATGTTCGTGGGGGTAAAGGAAAAGAAGTCCTGAAGGTCGACACATCCAAAGGAGCTTCCAATTCTCAGGGCACCTCCGACAAGCCTAAGGAGACCTCCTTCGACGAAGACGATGTCATTACCATCTTCCACACATTGACGAAGGGTAATAGGCTGACATTGCCTCCACCACGACGTCCTGCAGAGGTAAGCCAACTCAATGATCCCAAGTACTGTCTCTATCATCAGTACGTGTATCACTCCACCAAGGACTGCATAGTCCTGAAGAAGATACAACAGCTTATCGACAGCCAAGTGATCAACCTCGAAGCTGAAGACAAGGTCGTATCTGCTAACATGATCTCTCTTCAGTTTGGCGACTTTCCTCCTACAGAAGACCCAGACGACGTTGTCCCGATCCCCAAGGCGATGATGGAAGTCGTCAACCTACCACCAGCTCGCAACTCGACCTTGGTCCCAGTCATGACTAAACGTGGTGAGATCATGTGGGTCCATTCAGACCTTGTCCAAGAAGTGACGCAGGAGGTAGCACCTCCCAAAGCAAGAAGGGGAAAGAAATTCAAGCCATGCCATATGGTATCCTCCCCCATATATGAGGTTCTATCTGGCGAGACGCGATCGGGAAAGACTTATCATCGGACGTACGATCTCGCACAAGAAGAAGTAGTACCTCCTCAAGCTCATGCTGCCCCCACAAGCTCAGAAGCTGGCCCATCCAAGCCTCAAACCACGGACAAATCCAAGCAGAAGGAGACGCAGTTTGACAAATCTCTAAAGGCGCCAGCTCCCGAAGGCATGGATCGGCCCTACAACTTTGACATACTGGCTCAGCTAGCCAATACACCTGCCAGATTGTCTCTGTTCGATCTATTGCGACTCTCCAAAGAAACGCGGAAGGCCTTAAGTGAGGCGTTACTACATGCCGATTCTACCTCGCTGAAGTCAAAGCCCCTGCTGAAGATCCTGTCTCCTGTCCCCACTGCCACAATACTATGGAAGTGGTGCCCAACATCACCTTCTCATAGGAGGACATGCTACTAAAAAATAATCGTCATGATAGACCCCTATACTATACAGGGTATATCGGGGCGAATAAGGTGGACCGTATGCACATCGATCCAGGATCCTTCCTCAGCATCATTCCTAGAAGTTTGCTTCAAATTCTGGGAATCCCTCTGCACAAGCTATCTGCAACCAACACAACTATCATGGCTTTCAATGCTGGTCGAAGCTATCCGCTGGGCAAGATCCGTCTCAAATGCCAGATCGATGATCTCCGAACGGAGGTTTCCTGCTATGTGATCGATGCCAATGTATCCTACAACGTCTTGTTGGAACGTCCATGGATACACGAGAACATTATCGTTCCTTCCACACTTCACCAGTGCTTCAAGTACGTCAACAGTGACGGTGTTGTGAAGACGGAATTTGCCGATGTCGATCCTTTCAAGGGCATCGAAGCTTACTATGGAGATTCGGTACTTTACCAATCTCAACCCTCCAAGGATAACGACAATGAAGCTGAAGCAAGTCCATCCTCCAATGATGGTCCCCTGATTATCCGAGTCAAAGGATGTATTACTCCAAAAAGTACTCCGAAGCCTCTCACAATCTGGGTGAAAAAGAAGAACCCTGACAAGGTCAAGCCACTGACCATCACTCTCAGCAAGACACCCCGGGAGGAACCTACTGATGCCCGTCCCCCCAATCCTGAAGAGTTACCCTACGTGGTGAACTCGGCCAAGACTGTGGCTCCTCTTCCAGATGATGATCCTCTCAATGAGTATATCAATACTCATAATAATGTACCTTCATCGGATGATGTTATCCCTGAAGAAGAACTTGCGTATTTCCTTAGTAAAGGTTTATATTTGAATTACTCCAATGTCTATCAATCTGTAAACCACTACATAGATACGATATACGCTCTAGAGAACAACATAGGACCACACCTCTGCATGTCGGTCACAACACCTCACCTGCGGGAAAAAGTTTACCCTGAAGATATCCTCTACTTCATCGTTCCAGCCAGAAAGAAAGATGAAGAACTAATCATCTTCGGTCGTATAATTTGCGAGAGAAAGTTCGTTCCAGACTCTACTTCTCCCAAACACAATACAGAAGCTGACTATGACTCTGGAAAAATGCAACTTTTCCGGTATAGTTGGCAGGCCAAGAATATCATCCAGAACATAGAATATGACATCAAAAGCGACAAAGAGCTAAATTATGACCGAGGACGACGGTTGCCAATACGACACTTTGCTCCTCCTGGCAAACCCGAGAACTACTATCAACGAAGCAGTGTTGGTTTGGGCCATGTCTCTCCTCCAACAACTCCCGAAAGATCAGATGGTGAAGCAGATCGTTGTTCTCATTCTTCTGATTCCTCCCTTTGGGACTCAGACTCCAGCATCGGTGACATGTTCAAAGCAACTCTGTTCGTCAACATGGTTTTCGCCGACCAAATTATAGACAATGTCCAATCAATCGAACTCGAACAATGGGCTCAAAAGACGGACACCAGGTGGGAGCTGCGCTTTGAACAACGGAAAGCACCTACCGAAGACGAAGTCATCCAAGTCAATCTAGGAGATGAAGCATCCTTCAAACCAATCTTCATCAACAAAAGCCTATCTGGCGATGAACGCCAATCTCTTATATAGCTTATAAGAGAATACATCGACATCTTCGCATGGAGCTATGAAGACATGCCAGGCTTAGACCCTAAAGTCGCCATGCACCGCCTGAACATTTTGTCTAAAGCTAAGCCAGTGAAGCAGCAACAACGACGATTCCGACCAGACGTCATAGAAGCCATCGAGAATGAAGTCAAGAAGCTCATTGCCAGTGGATTCATTCGCGAGGAACAACACCCATACTGGGTTGCCAACATCGTTCCAGTCATGAAAAAGAACGGTAAAGTTCGAGTCTGTATCGACTACCGTGATTTGAACTCTGCATCCCAAAAGACGAGTTTCCTCTACCGATCACTGACGTAATTATCGACAATACTTGCGGTTTCGAGCGGATGTCTTTCTTGGATGGGTTCTCAGGCTACAACCAGATCAAGATGTTCCCCGATGACGAGAAGCACACATCTTTTCGAACACCGTTGGGGGTATACTGCTATACGGTGATGCCCTTCGGATTGAAGAATGCAGGGACAACATACCAGCGAGCCATGAACACAATTTTTTGCGATCATTTGCGCAAAACTGTGGAGTGCTACGTAGACGATATCACAGTCAAAAGTCGTCTCAAGGGCAACCACCTCCAAGACTTGAGAATGGTGTTCGAACTAATACGTGCACACCAACTCAAGATGAATCCAACCAAGTCTTTTTTGGGAGTCTCCAGCGGCAAGTTCCTTGGTTTCGTCATCACTTCAAAGGGTATACATCTGGACCCAGAGAAAGTGAAGGCTATTCTCGACATACATCCTCCAAGAAACCTCAAAGAGCTACGCGGACTACAAGGAAGGCTAGCCTACATCAAACGATTCATTTCAAACCTCTCTGGAAGGTGTCAACCATTCACTCAGCTTATGAAGAAAGGCGTATCTTTCGTCTGGACTGAACAATGTCAACGCGCATTCGACGACATCAAGGCGTATCTTACAAGCCCTCTAGTATTGGTAGCTCCAATAATGGGGAAGCCCTTCTTATTATATGTCTGCGCTATGAACCATTCCCTTAGCGCCCTGTTAGCTCAGAAGAACGAAGGCGGCCATGAACAGGCAATCTACTACCTCAGCCGCACAATGGTGGGTGCCGAGCACAGATACACACCGGTGGAGAAGGAATGCCTTGCACTAGTATTTGCCATCCAGAAGACACGCCACTATGTGTCTGGGTAGACTATCCACATTATATCTAAAGTCAACCCTCTCAGAATACTCATGACTACGGGCTCTCTCAATTCCCGTTTAGCTATATGGGCAATGTTGTTGACTCCATATGATATGATCTTCGTTCCTCAGAAGGCAGTAAAAGGCCAAGCATTAGCTGATTTCCTAGCAGCTCATCCGGTGCCAAAGTCGTCCAAACTCTACGACGAAATCCCCGACGAAGTGGTGGAGTCTAACACTGCAACTGAAGAAATCTCCATTTGGCGAATGTTTTTTGATGGTGCATCAAGAACAGGACCCAAAGAAAATATCATGGCTGGAGTAGGTATCGTGCTCGTGTCACCTGATCATCTGGTTATACACCGTGCATATTCTCTCGTGGAACCATGCACCAATAACGTGGCCGAATAAAATGCCCTATTAATCGGCCTTCAACTGGCAAAGCAATTGGGAGTTGACTATCTAGAAGCTTACGGCGATTCTAAGCTAATAGTTAGTCAGGTCCGAGGGGATTATGAAGTTCGCCACGAAGATCTCATCCCCTATCACAGAGCAACAATCGAGATGGCGTCTACTTTCGCTGGATTCTTTATTGAGCACGTGCCTCGACTACAGAATATAGAAGCAGATGCTCTAGCCGGTCTCGCTGCTTCCTTGACCGTTCCTACTAATACACAGCAGTCGATCACAGTGTCTGGTCGAGAACTATTCTGTGTGAAAGACGCCTTGCATATTCATCACAGTTACGCAGCGGAAACAAACGTCGATGCTAAAGACTGGAGATTTTTCTTCATAGACTACGCTGTCTATGAATTCCTTCACGAGGACCCGAAGGAAGCAGTATCCATCCAAAGGCGATCCCTCAGATTTTACTACGACACAGCTACCAAGATGCTGTACCGACGCTCTTACGACGGGCTACTATTACGATGCTTATCAGACACAGAAGCCAAGCATGCACTCTGGGAGGCTCACGATGGAGTTTGTGGTGCACATCAACCAGGCCACAAATTACAAGATCGCCTCAAACGAATGGGTTATTACTGGCCCACAATGATAGCGGATGCTGTTGAATATGCAAAGAAGTGTAGAGCTTGCCCGTTCCACGCCGATTTCATTCATCAACCTTCGGAGTTTCTACACCCGACGGTAGCATCTTGGCCGTTTGAAGCCTGGGGCATGGACGTCATAGGACCAATCAGCCCGTCGTCCTCCAAAGGACATCGGTTTATCCTAGCTATAACCGATTACTTCTCCAAATGGTCGGAAGCTATACCGCTCACCGAAGTAAAGACGTCAAACGTGATCAGTTTCATCAAACATCACGTCATCTACCGCTTCGGCCTACCTCGCAGGATCATCCATGATAATGGTCCACAGTTCGCAAGCCATGCATTCTATCGATTCTGCGATAAGAATCGAATCCAGAACGTAGCCTCTACTGCCTACAATCCAGCGACTAACGGGCTAGCAGAAGCCTTCAACAAAACCATCATAAAACTTCTCAAGAAGTTCGTGTCTTCAAACAAGTGCGATTGGAACGAGAAGCTCGGTGAATGTCTATGGACCTATCGCACAATGGTTCGGACTCCAACAGGTAGTACGCCATTCTCTCTAGTTTATGAGAGCGAAGCAGTTCTTCCCTTATAAATCCAGATTCCTTCTCTTCGGGTGGCCCTAGCCAGCGAGCTGACTACTGAAGAGAGCTACCGTCTGCGACTACAAGAGCTTGAAGCGCTAGATGAAAAACGCTTGTTAGCTCAGCAGCGCATTGAGCTATACCAAGCATGCCTTTCCAGAGCCTTCAATAAAAAAGTGAAGGAAAGGATCTTCCAAGTCGGTGATCTGGTCCTAGCAGTGAGAAGACCGATGGTCATGACACACAAAACAAAAGGGAAATTCCAGCCTAAATGGGAAGGTCCTTTCGTCATAGAATCGGTGTATTCTAACGGTGCGTACCGGCTAACCAAGTCCGATGGTGACTTGCTCATGATGCCTATCAATGGCAAGTTCCTGAAGAAATACTATGTGTAACCTCTTTTACATAATGTTCACATATGTTCAGTCATGTAAATGTACAGTGCGATATTTATATGATTCAAAAAAAAACTATCTAACTATTATCCGTATTTCAAGAGTCTTGAATACGCCCTGGATAATAGGTCCTCTAAATATTTCTCCAGTGGAATCATTTCCGTTTTTGACTCCATCCAAACTCGGTTTGACGAAAACAAATCACGTCCCTATTACATCTGAATTGTTTTCCGATAAATGTTTCCCAAGCGGAATGATCAAATGTTTTGCCACGTCTACATAACCTCTGAGCAAAGCATTCATCAAGGATAGTCATGTCCATATTACCTCTGAATTATCCACTCCCACCTAACGTTACATTCTTTCCACGTTCATATTACCTCTGGTCAGATATAGAACATCCTCTGCTATTACGTCCATATTACCTCTACTAGCAGCTTCGTTCAACTTATTATCTACATTCGAATCATTCGAATATAAAACGGATAATAGGTCCACATAAAAATTCTCCAGCGGAATACCCACCAAAAATATTCTTGCTACGTCCACATTACCTCTAGCATCGATATTTCACAAAAAAGAGTCTTTATTTCGTACTTGAACGTCTATCAAAAGACGGGGAAAAGGTACAAGAGCCGTGACGGCAAAAAAAAAGAGTTACAAAAAAATCTACGGGATACACAAGCGATTGATGTTGTCTCTCAGAGCTGCAATCTCGGCTTCAGATTTCACAGCAGCTCGACGCCGTGCCTCTTCTTGACGAGCGGCTTCATCTTCAAAGAGGATCAGACTCTGATGCTCCCCCTCCAACTTCGCCAGCTGCTCTTCTAAACGGGCAGAAGTGGTGGCAGTCATGGCAGCCTGGGATAAATAATCCTCCTGTTCAGATGTCGCCGCCCTCAAGTGGGCTTCCAGCTGGGCGATCTCGTTCCTAATCTGCGCAATGTGATTGTGCTTCTCAGTGATCTGCACAGCCAGCCTGTTCTTCGAGGCAGCACGTGCCTCACTTGCAGCGTTGAACTGGCTGTACTGGTCAGCCAGCTCGCCAATCTCCCGAGCGAGGGCGTCCTTCCTTACCTGGAAGGTAGCCTTCTCCTCCGCAAGAGCTGTCATCAAAGCCTCGTCCTCTGCACGGAACAGCGACGTCGGGCTCCGTTGTTTGGCATCCCGGAACCTAGCCACCTGACCCTCCAGGTCGTTCAGAACTTTCCTCAGAGCGTTGGCCCGCTCTTCATAGCCGGCTATGCTCTCGAGGGCCGCTACCTGACATTCGGCAACAGCCTTCACAGGGCCGAAGGCAGCGTTCCAATTCAAGACTCCAGGAAGCTTCACCTTCAGTACAGAGTAGAAAGCTCTGACGACTTCCTGAGCCATCTCCTCATCTTCGGTGGAGGTCGTCGGAGAAGAAGCTTGGAAAGTCTCTCCCGCTCCAGGAAGGGATACCTGACAAGAAGCCAAACTTGACAAGAAAATCCATTCCACCAAAAATCACTCTTGATTATCATGTGTCACGTCCATATTACCTCTGATACCGATAGTCTTCCAACTTGATGCCTGTACCCAACTCAAGATGAAAGGCACGACGCCAATATCACAAAACCTATCACGACCACGTTACCTCTGTTAGGTTTTGTTTCAAATCTATTACCCGCACAACCAGTGTGCCAAAGGGTAATAGGTCCACGAAAGTATCATTCCAATCTATTTGCTTGCATTTCCGGATGCACAAAAGGGCAATAGGTCCAAACAAAAAAGGGAGAGAGAGGGGGGTCCCCCAGCGGGATAACCTTTACACAAATACGGTATTTGGCTCTCTAATACAAGCACCACAGATACCACAAGCAAAGAATGGAGCGAATGTACTCTGTTTATTCAAAATCAGTTACATTCACAGGACTATCTCATGAGCAAAACAAAAGGTTCTTCATCTCTTCATCTGGATAAGAAGTAAAAGATTACATTGACGTCCAAAAAGAAGGGAGAATCCACTACTCATCAGCAACACATAGCTTGGTCAGCTTGGCAGCACCACGCTTTCGTCGAAAAGCAGTTTTTGGCCCTCGAAGTTTTACTGTTGAGAAAGCAAACAAGGCTGTTGAACCTTCGAGAAGCTACACGGAGGAGGGCAAATATAGCATGCTAAAACATCTACAAATGGTGATCTCCTCTCCTCCATATTGCGGGCATCGTGGGCCCATTTCTCCAAGAGACCATACCTTCAAAACAATATCTCTAGTGTTGCTTTTGTCTACTTGAAGAACCGTGAAAGCAGAACTTTCACGGTGACGCCCAACTACCGTCCGACTCTTCGATGTATAAAGGTTCTTCCTACCATCTGAGGAAAACCCTTCCAAAACACGAAGAGTCCTGAACTCTCTGATGTGTGTGTCAAGTGTTGCATCTTCACCATGCCCAGAATCGTCGATATCGGTCCTGGAGAAATTTGCTAGCCAGATCCCTACAGAATATGAAAAGGGGCAGAAAGAAAGTCAGACTCAGAAATCCGCAGAAAAAACTAAGTTCTGAAGGGCTTCCATGCGCCCAAAGGGATATGCGCCCAAAACAAGACATGTGGGCGCATAACACACGGACAGTACGTAGGCACATAACATACCACAGCTTAAAGGACGCATAACATGGCAACACGTGGGCGCATAGCACACCACAGTATTGGCGCATGACTTCTGTGGGCGCATAATGATGCTCACAGAAGTATGTTGCCTTAGGCGCAAGCACCCAGGCAGAAGAGAAGTCCGAGTATCGCTAACGTTCGAGACTTTGTTTTTTGAAGCATGCCCTCACCCAGAATCGGGTCCTGGACTGCCGAGGACGCTGTCGCGGGAGGAGAGCCACTCAACGCAGCCTCCTTGCCCTTCGCGGATCTCTTCGCGACCTTGGGAGATATGGTTCTCAAAGAAAGAAGATGAAGAGTTTTCTGAAAAATTCAAAGAGAAGGGAATAATGAACTTTCTCTCTCCTCCAGGGTCTATTTATAGGCACGAGCCACTTCCTATGCGCCCACCTGTTGTATGCGCCCATGCGCCCATTGCGTTGTATGCGCCCACAACAGCCTATGCGCCCACGTGAAGAATCATCTCTCTGCACACTATGCGACTGTCCCTTTGCGTTGTATGCGCCCACTTAACTGTGTTGTTCCTTTAACATTCCTAAGGTGATTTTTCAGGAGAAGGGAACAGGGAGACGGTTGGGAACTGGCACTTGACATAAAAGGCTATGGTACTTGGACGGGGATGGACTGGATGTAGCACTAACGTTACTGGTGGATGAGGCACAGTTGGAAGAGCCGCGGAGGGATGTAGAATCAGAACTGTTACTCCAACATTAGCGCACGAGACACTCTCATTTAATATGCTGAGTCAGATATTTCCTTTTATATATCAGAAAGCTGATAAACAGAAGTTAGTTTGTGATGCTTGTGAACTAGGAAAATTTACCATAAGCTCATATGCTAGTTCTGAAAATAGAAGTTTGTTCCCTTTTGACATGATACACTCTTATGTATGGGGACCTTGTCCCACAACTACTGCTAATGGTTTTAAGTGGTTTGTCATCTTTATTGATTGCTACACTCATGTCACCTAGGTGTACCTAATGAAGAGTAAGAGTAATGTGTTTGCATGTTTTCAAAAGTTTTATCGCAGCGTCACAACGCAGAATAATGCTAATGTGAAGATGTTGAGGTGCGACAATGGGACATGATACACTAATAAGGCTCTTAAAGAGTACTTGTCAGCACATGGGATACATCATCAGACTTCATGCTCCTACACACCAGCACATAATGGTGTGGTGGAGCAGAAGAACATGCACCTGTTGGAAGTAGCTCGGTCGATGATGTCTTCTATGAATGTCCCTAAACACTTGTGGGGACATGCCGTGTTCATAGTTGCATATCTTATCAACAGGATGCCCTCTCAGGGGTTAGGATAGAATATACCGTTCGAGATGCTTACAGGTGAGAACAAATACATTGCTCCTCCAAAGGTGTTTGGGTGTGTATGCTTTGTGAAGGACAATAGGCATGGTGTGGGAAAGTTAGACCCTCGAGCAGTGAATTGCGTCTTTGTCAGCTACTAAGGGATCAAGAAGGGATATTCTTGTTGAAGTCCTGTGAAGCGAAGGCTCTTCGTGAGCATGGATGTTATACTCAGAGAAATGGAACCATAATACCACAATGGTTCAGGTGAAGGCTTCGTATTTGATGACACACGTAACACAGGAGGTGTTAGGAGTGAGGGGTAGATAAGCCCGAACGTGATTCTCGGGTCAGTTCCATGCCCGATTGGGAAAGATGGTCCAAGGGAAGAAGGGGGAGATAGTGAGAGTGAGGAAAGCAAAATCGATGAGGACACGCATTTGACACAATGAGATTATTCCCTTAGCTATGTGGATTCATCTCTTTTATTACAAGCCTACTCAGTGCATATGATACTTACAGTTATTAAGTGTGAAGGCCAAGCCGAGGCAAGTTCATCGAAGCCACCCACCTGAGCGAGGAGCCGCCTCGACCGAGTGGATCTTTGATCAAGCCGTTGCATAGCCAAGTCCGAACGCCGTTTGCGTTCCTTTGATTCATCATGTTGAACTGTTGAACTAAACGGGACATGGCACTACATAATACACCACTCAGAAAAAGTTTTTCTCGAAACTTCCTGAGACTACCTCATCGACTGAATCACTCTTTTCTTCAATTCAAACTCATCAGACATACAAAAAAAATCTCTCGAACATACTTCCAATTTGTTTTATCCATCAGAGCCGCTCTCCGCACCTTAGTCAATTTCATCGAACAACTAAGTCATTCTTAGACAATCGTACTGTTCCGCAACACAATTCCACAAGTCATGTCTCTATCCATAATGCGCTTCACGCTACTACATCTCAAAACACGGGGTAACTTATAACTCGCCGCACACACAAGAACTTAATTCTAGGGCAATTCCACCCAAGCGATATCCTCAATTATTCCGAATCGAAACATAACCAAGTCAGACATTCCTAATCGAAATCCAGCGTTACCCCTAAATCAGATCTAACTAAAAATATTTTCAAGTCCTTACGTCAATTTTCCAATAGATCTTCCAAACCTGACTCCATCAAATGTCTCAATTACAATCGTATGTATCGATGCTAAATTATTGTTAACAAATTTCACTATCTTTCGAAGTCATTGATCAAATCGTCTACATTTTATCCTTCAAATTTCCAAACTTGTAATAACCAATCAAATATGAATATCTTATTATGCCCACTCGATTACACTCTTCCGACTACAACCTTAATTACGATAATATTGTTTCAAATCCGACCAAATATAATCTTGCTTTCATTCAATAAAAGACATACGTTCAAAGCCGCAAGTGTTGACGATTATGACGTTCATAATCGGAAGACGGAACTCATCCTTAGGGCATGCTGAATTAAGATCTCGATAATCAATATAGACTTGAATCTTCCCATGGGACGATATTTGCTTGCCAATCGGGATGTTGTTCTTCAAGAATAAAGCCACTAGCTATGAGCATTTTAACCTCAGTTTCAATTCCATAATCTTCGGACGAAAATGTTGTTGTTGTTTCACTGGCTTAGCATTAGGAAGTATGTTGAGCCAATGCATTGCTATTCGTATGTCGAGTCCAGGCATATCTTCATAACTCCAGGCAAATACATCAATGTATTCCCGTATGAGCTGTACAAGAGCTTGCTGATCCTGTTCATATAGACTTTTACTAATAAAGATAGGCTTAGGAGAATCTGAATCTCCCAAGTTGACTTGTATAACGTCATCTTCAGTATGTGGTTCCCGTTGTTCAAATCGCATTTCCCACTGTGTATCAAGCTGCAGAGCCCATGGATCGGCTTCAAAGAGTTCTATAGATTGATTGTCACGCCCCGCTCCCGTAGGAGCGATCGTCCTCGCTAAGGCATGATGTCGTACGAGCCTAGATTGCGCTCGTGCAAGACGGGTTCCATAACGGCCGATTAAAGCGGCTGCGACGGGGTTGTCGTACAGAAGTCCCAAACAGAGACATTGAATATGCCAGCGGAAATTTAGAACAAAACACAAGTCATTTAAAAGATGCATTTTATTGATATTGAAACAAGGATTACAATATGGCGCAATGCCAAGATTACAAGTCACTCAAGCTCACTCTTCTCACATTACAAGTCACTCAGCTCTCTCTCATCTCTCAATACAAGTCTTGAACCAGCGGATGCTTCGGAGAGGCGATATCCATACATTATGTCCCGTATAAGTTTCGACTCCATACGGTCGCACGCCTCGAATCGCCAAGGAACTCCGTGCCTCGACGCATTCAAGCGAGGTGTGAGCTCCTTGCCCACCCATACAAAACCGACACGTTAATTTACTTTTTGTAACATAGTCCCTTTATGATTGTCTTTCTACTCTTGCCTTAGGATCGGTTTTAGAACAGGCACCTTGGCCTATTTTGTGTCTCAAGACCATCCTGTGCTTGCAACAACGTTAACCTATCAAGTCGTGCTTACCTTTCGGTCCGTAATCAAAGACGCAACTACTCGGTAAGACTCCATTTCCATGTGACCGTGCTACAAGTCCATTGTGCCGTGCCTCGTAACTCAGTGAGACTTAACCGCATTGCCACCTCGCGGCCCTTGCTACTCAATCATCAACTGACCCAATCAATACTTTTGAACTTTGTGTCACTCAACCGACTTTGCCTTGCAGCGCTTCTTGACTTAAACTCAAAATGACTCAAATTCCACATATGCAACTCTATGCCAACAACTTAAGACTCGACGCCACATCTCATGCCTTAGCACATTGCCTTTGTTGTAGCCAAATCTTAGGCCCAAACTTTGTGTTCTAAATGCACACACATTCAACTAGACTCAATCCCAAGGCACACACGCGGATTGCCGCCATGCCGACTCATCTATATGAAAGGTCACCGGCATTAACTAGACATCGTGGACATAACCTGTTAAACGGGATCCTTGCACCGCAAGTAGCGATCTACGATACAAGTCCTCGAACTACCGATTGCCTATTACCCAGTCGGCTATTCCGGTTTCTTCCTAGGCCGAGTCGGTCCCGTGGCCCGGGTTGCCGCTCGAAGAAACAATCGCCCTTATCGACAAGTTGTCCATGACCACGCACCTACGCTAACTTCTAGACTTAACGTAATTGTATGGCCTAATCATCACCACTTAGTTCCTTTGCTTTACTTCTTCTACTTTTCATACTTCTTTTGCAGAGCCCAAACCAGGGTTGCCTCGGCGACTAACCTGCAGTCCCTACACATTTCTTCTCGGCGACTAACCATCGCTTAGACCTAACATTCTTTGAACTCAGGGAACGACTACGGCATAACCTTCCCACTTAACATGAATATAACATGTTCCTTAAGTGCCAATAGACCGTGGCTAACTTTCCTCTGAACCGACCGTGGCTCGTGCCTTAAACCGACTTACGATCTATGCAACGCTATTGCCCAAGTCATACTTTATATGACGGGCCTTGAGGTCGTGGGACTAAGTAACTTGATGACCGCAAAAAGAGCGGGACAGTGCTTGCTATGACTTCGATAGCCCAACATCACTTGCCGAACTTAATCGAGCCTAAAACTTAACCCGTGGCACGAGCAAAGGCTATGCCAAGCCTTGCATCGTGGAATCGTGCATGCTTTATCGAGCATTTATGTGGGCGACGCCTATGACTTAGGCTAACTCATAGTTTTGTGTCAAAGACCAACTTTCCTTCTCCCAAGCCACGGGACGAAGGACCGAGTGTCATTTTCAAAGCACGTCGTGCACCAACTCTAAGCCGACCGTTGGACCTTTTTCATGTTCTAACTCAATCGACCCAACTTGAGATTATTCCCTTAGCTATGTGGATTCGTCTCTTTTATTATCAAGCCTACTTGTGCATTTGAAAAATTTCGTTTTATTCGTGTGAAGGCCAAGCTGAGGCAAGTTCACTGAAGCCACCCACCTGAGCGAGGGGTCGCCTCGACCGAGCGGGCCTTCGAGTCGCTGTTGCAAGGCTAAGTCCGAATGTCGTTGGCGTTTTGATTCCTCCGATTAACTGAGCGGGACGGGGCACTATGTTGATCATCTTCGTCAATCTGGTATGCTGACACCATATTGACAGAAAATGCCTCTATGAAGACTGCTCCAATGCTATTATCGGAATCCCTAATTGAAGAGTCAGAGAAATGAGAGTGTGTCTCACCACTTTCTTCATTTGAGAGCTCTGGAGTGGTTGGAGGAGTCACATATCCTAACCTAGAGCTAGTACGATGATAATAGTCTTGTGGTTTACCTTTTGGAGTTGGAATACACAGCGGTAGACGCCGACCCTTGCCAAAGTTAAGACCTTTCAGACTATTTAAATCATAACACATCCTTTGGATGATGTTCTTCGCTTGAGAGATGTATCGGTAAAGTTGCATTCTACCGGTGTCTATTTCAGGATCTTAAATTAGAGCCTCCTTAGGAACTTCGGCTCGACCAACTATGATTGGTGTATCGTCGATCTGCCATCCAGGAACTTCGAAGTACGAATCCTTGTATGAAAGGCAGGAAGTACTACTGATTTTTGACTAGAATTAGGAGCACCAGAATAATCAAAAGCAAAACACCTTTCATTAGGTATGTACATAATTTTTTCTTCCGGGATAACATCCTCTGGAAGTTTGATACATGGAGGTTTATTTACAACATCTGCTCTTGCAGCAATCGCAGCATGAGTCAGATCAATCACCAGGGGCTCATCCGGCCGAGAAACTTGCCTCGATGGAGGTCAATCACCATTGGTTCCGCTTTCTTGGTCCTCAGATCAATCACCTTTTCCTTCTTTTTGGTAGACCTTAGATCGATCACCAAAGGTGGCTCATAATTTGCCTTTGTCGTCTTTTTGCGAAGATCGATAACAAAAGTTCACTATCTCCTTTACAAGCTTCTTGTGATAGTCTGGTAGAATTGCCTTTGTCAGGGAGCATGGGCAGGTTGATGACCAATGGCTCTGTGACATGCTCCCTCCATTCAAAGCCCTTCAAATATATAGCCAGAGGCTCTTGGATAGGCTCTTTCCATATAGGGCCCTTCAAATATATAACCAAGGGTTCTTCAAATATATAATCAAGGGTTCTTCAAATATATACCACCAGCTCCCTCATCCCCTTCTGCTACCAGCAGGTTCGCCCGATAACCTCCTCGACCACCCTGTCAACCCCCACGACCACGGCCACATCCTCCAAAATGTCCGCATCTACCGAACTGTCCACATCCACCACCTGGTATCCCTCCTTAGGTGGTTTGGTGCAAGCATACCGATGTTGTCTCATCTTTCCGCAGTTGTAGCACTGCCGGTTGTGCTGCTATGGCTCTCCCTTAGGCCCTGTATCGCTCGAACTGGTAGCCGCCAGTGCTGACTTCACTTCAGAATGACCACTTGTCCCTGCATGCAGCTTTATGCGAGTCTCCTCCTGGATCATGGCCGAGATAGCCTCCTCAAGGGCGGGGATCTTCGGTTGGGCTAGAACTAGTGCTATCCTCTGAGCAAACACTGCAGCCAACCCATTACGGAACTTCATTGTCCTCTCCTGCATACATACATGTCTCTCCTTACACTTCGGGTCCCCGCAGCTTGCCAGATCTGAGGAGTGATCGTAATCCAACCACAGATGCTCCAACTCCGTGGCATACTCCTGTACCGTCTTCTCTTCCTGTACGGTGTCGTCGATCTCCCCCTTGATCTGGAAAACCCGCAAGTTGTTCCCTATACCATCGTAGGTCCTTCTCAATTTCTTCCACACGTCCTTCACCATCTCGATGCCATCCACTGTGGCGTCGATCGACTGGACTAAAAAATTGAGAAGCCAAATGTAGATCACCATATGAGTGGACTTCCACTCTTCGCATCCTGTCGAGCCCTCATCCGGCTCTGTCTTCTCTCCTGACAGAAAACCCTCCAGGTTCTTTCCTGCAAGTGTTCTTCTCACCTGTCGTGACCAACTTAGGTAGGTAGCTGGTCCATCAAGCTTCAGATCGATGGAGGGAAGCTCCAACTTCGTCGATGTTCGTGTCGCCTCTCACCAGCCGACAGTTTCATCAACGTTGCAACCTCCGCATGGTCCAACTTCTTGATGATCTCCTCCATCGATCCTCCTCTTCTCCGATCACCTTACACCCGTTCCACGATTCACGCTCTTCGTCCTCTCCTAGATCCGATCATGTCTCTCTTCTATCGGATCTAGGCCTTCAACGTTCGAAACGACCTCGTGGGAGACTTCGAAAACCGCAGCTTCGTGATGGCGGGACCAGTGGGCCGACTGACAGGCGAGTGGGCATCGTTGGTCGGGTGTCTCCGAGCAACGGCCGTCGCAAGCAGCAGCAGCGGCAACAGCCACGCACGTGCGACGGAGGTGCTCGCGAAGCAGCGGCCAGCTCGCGCGTGAGGTGTTCGGCGTGCGGCCGTGCAGCGGCTGGTGGCGGCGGTGGCTGTGGTATTGTGGATGGTGATAGCGGTGACGACTAGGGTTAGGGTTTGGAAAATGTGACGGCAGCTAGGGTTTTTGTGGCTCTGATACCATGTTGAATATTTGTTATATTTTTATTGATAGTCTCTTGGCTATATATAGCCTTACAATCCTCCTCATTACATTAAACCCTCCGTGGAATATCCTGTGGCATATTCTGACATACCAAATATACTAACATGATATTCCAATATAGTTATTCTAATACCAAATATACCAATACACTTATTCTAATACCAAATATACCAACAAATATGAGAGCCAGTCACATCTAAATATTGGCATGTACTACTTGAACAAAGCATCTCAGTATGGCATCACAACAAAGAAAATCGTGATCCTAGTTTTGGTTCTCCTCCTCCCCACTCCTACCGCTCCTACCAGAGCCCGGTCAATTCCCTTCTCCTCCACTCCCTCGTGTTCACCCTGCCTCCCATTTTTTTTCTTTTCCCTTTTCCTCCCCTAGCTCCTTCCCTTGAGTCCACCCTTCCTCCTCCTAAGACCCCTCTCTTATAAATATGGACCCATACTATCTCGATAAAGCATGCCAGTTACTTGTCTCGAAATCATTTAACATGTACGACCTTGAATAAATATCATATATAATTCATGCATAACCACCCTTGACACATTCAGGGAGATTCAGTTAGACTTATGTATTTGGGCTTGTGTCCTCATAAAATAGGTACTAATCGTATTTGCTTAATGCCATCAATATTATAAAATCTGATGTTTTTGTGTGTAAGATGGCAGCTAAAAGCACATTGGGGCGGAGTCAATAAAAATCATGAAGGAAGATAATAATATATAAGTAATTAAAGCTACTTCAGATGACAATAATATGGGTGATTGCAGAATCCATGGTCATTCATCAATATGCATCTGAAAATTTAAATAGTATAAAAGTGTTAAGTGAAGCATACAGTTTTAGCGGTGATGGGATCCATTTCATTCAACATCTGCAAATATACTCCAAAAGAATATGTGACATCCGGATCAACTATAGTAGCGATGAGGTTGTAGACTTCACCAAAGTTTGGTACCACTGCAAGGGAGAAACATTTGAAGATTCCAACAACATTCTCATATATGAAATGAAGGGGTAAAACTATCACAAAATAATATAGTGAAATGACTCGAGTTGGGGTATAAGACAAGACCAAAAAAAAAAAAAGCATCAGTAATTAAACCAACTAATAGACAAACTACTATATAATAAGAAAAGTTGGCTTCACCTTGAATTTTTCTTCTTCCAAATATGTCCTCATCTAATTTTACTAATTAAAATTGTTCATTAAATTTAATGAGCGCAAGTAGATAATTACGTATAGGAATTTTTTTTTAAAGGGAATGTAGTTTACTTTGGTGTCTTTTGCTCTTCACAAGTACAGAAAAATTTAATTAAAATACAGTTAAATTACGTGCAACGCATGTGCATATATATACTAATTTTTTTGCTCTTCTCAAATACAGAAAAAATTATTTAAAAGTCAGTTAAAATAGGTGCAAAGCACGTGTACTAGTAAGAAATTAATAAGGGAATCCAATAGGCATGGAAGAACTTGATTGTCAGGCAAGTTTAATGTTGAGACTGATGGGTTATATCTCGTATCTGGTTGAATGCTCAAAGGTGGTGACAATGGAGTTGGGTAGTTTAGTCCCACATCGGGTAGAAAGTGAAATCATGAGATATAATTGAGATTGGTTCAGACCTTGCAAAAAAATTCTCTCTTTTTCTGGCATATGGGCCAAATCCAATATCTTACCTCATGGGTCAACTCATGTTCGGGTCACATCACATCCTTACATCTAGTATCAAATTCTAAGGTTACCGAGCTGTTAGGGCTGGTTTGGGCGGCTTTAGTTGGTTCGAGACAGATTATGTTGAACACTTGTGCTTATAATCGGATTATAGGGGATTATGCGGGCTCTCTTCTCAAACTGGAGTTAGATAAGCATCCTCCATAAGTCCGGATGTCAAATGATTGAGAGGAAGTGGATCACCTAATATTGGAGACAACTATACGGATTGGCTTCAGAGGTGGATCCGGTACGCCTAAGGTGTGCAGGACGTGTGGTTGGTGCACCTATTAATGGTGCGGATGAACATGTCGGTTACGTGGTCGAATGGATCAAGATGACAGTAAGTTCGATCTCTTAGGTGCTCAGCTAGCAAGAACGAGCTAAGATAACTGAGATGCTTGGTTGCTCAGCAGACGGAAACGAGCTAAGGTGGAGATTGTTGGGTTGTCTTTCGTATCCGGTTGACCGCTCAAAGGAGGTGAGAATGGCGTTTGTGGTTTAGTGTCAACATCGGGTATGAAATTTAATCATTAGTTGTAATAATTGGGATTGGTTCAAGCATTACATGAGATTTCCTCTTAAGGCGTATGGCAAGGTCAAGGTTGTAAAAATCGCTAGTCGGCCGTTAGTTGGTTCGCGAAAAATATGAATTAATCGGGGGACTAGTCGGTTTGAGTTCTTTATATATATATATATATATATATATATATATATATATATATATATATATATATGCATTATTAACTTAAGTACAAAAAAAAAGTATACGTAATATATGTTCTTTGTATGCACCTTTTTTGAAACTTCTTCTCCTTCTCTTCTTTCTCCTTCTTTTATTTCTCTGTCGGTTGCTTTTAGGTTTTTGAAATAACTGAATTTTAGGTCAAATTTTGATCTTTTTTATCCTTTTTTTTGGAACCGAGGCCTATTCGGCCGACTAGGCCTGTCTAGCCACCTAGTCGGCTGCCTAGGTCCGATTATTACTCGAGCCTATTTTTTTCCGACTAGCCCCTTTGTCGAGTCGGCGAAGGCCGACTACCGACTAGTCGTGGACTAGACGGCCGACTAGTCGGATTTTTACAACAGTGGGCAAGGTTCGCAGTATCGGTATCGGACCATTCCTATGAGTATGGGGATCAATTATATCGACAGTACATGCGATTTCAGATCCGAGTATCGGAATTTTATTTTCAAAAAACAAATAATTATAAATAAATTATTAACATTTTAGAAAATATATTTTATACATTTAGGCATAATTTTAAGTATTTCCAATACTGTTTCTTAGTAGTTTTGAAATTGAATGAAATAATAGTCACCATTGATGATTGGTTTACATGTGATGGATAATTTTTCTTCTTTTACAGCTTTATTATGCTTCTACACCCTTGTTGAATGGTCTTTTCCGTTCAAATTTTTTTTGCCGAATTGATTGAAAAATAGACTCTTATTGTTGGTATCGATCAGTATCGGGTATCGGTCGGTATCAGATAGGAACATGCCAAATCGTACCGGTATCGGCCTATACTGCAAACTATAGCATATGTGCCTAGTTCAATATCTTACCTCATAGGTTGTCACGCCCCGCTCCCGTAGGAGCGATCGTCCTCGTTAAGGCGTGATGTCGCACGAGCCTAGATTGTGCTCGTGCAAGGCGGATTCCATAACGGCCGATTTCAGCGGCTGTGACGGGATCGTCGCACAGAAGTCCCAAGCAGAGACATTGAATAATAGCAGCGAAAAATTAGAACGAAACACAAGTTACTCAAAAGATGATCTTTATTGATATTGAAATAAAGGTTACAATAGGACGCCAGGCCAAGATTACAATCCCTCAAGCTCACTCATCTCACATTTACAAGTCACTCAGCTCTCTCTCATCTCTCAATACATGTCTTGAACCAGCGGATGCTTTGGAAGGCGATGCCCATACATTATGTCCCGTATAAGTCTTGAGTCCATGTGGTCGCACGCTTCAAATCGCCAAGGAACTCCGTGCCTCGACGCATCCAAGCGAGCTCCGCGCCACAAGCTTCTACCTGCGTCTGCACATAAAAACTATGTGGATGTCAGTACTCAACTTTACTGGTGGAATGAGCTCCTCGTCCACCCATACAAAACCAACACGTTCGATTTACTTCGTACAACATAGTCCCTTCTTATCAATTTTCTTTCTAGTCTTGTCTTAGGATCAGTTTTAGGACAGATGCCTTGACCTATTTTGTATCTCTAGACCATCTCGTGCTTGCGACAACAACGTTAACCTATCAAGTCGTGCTTGCCTTTCGGCCCGTAATCAAAGACGCAACTACTCGGTGAGACTCCATTTCCATGTGACCGTGCTACAAACCCATCATGTCGTGCCTCGCAACTCAGTTGTGACTTAACCATATCGCCGCCCTGCGGTCCTTGCTACTTTGATCACCAACTGACCCAATCGAGACTTGTGAACTTAGTGTCACTCAACCAACTTTGCCTTGCGGCGGTTTCCTAACTTAAACTCCAACGACTCAAACCAACTTATGCAACTTATCTGCCGACAACTTCAGACTTGATGCTACATCTCGTGCCGAAGCATGGTGTCTTTGTTGCAGCCAAATCATAGGCCCAAACATTGTCTTCCAATCGTGCACGCATTCGACTCGACTCATTGATATAGTAAACACCATACTCAACTCAATCCAAAGGCATACACGCGGAGCGCCGACATGCCGACTCATCTATATGAATTGGTCACTGGCTCCCAGAGCCATTGTGGACTCCCTTTTAGCTGAGTATAGGATGGACTGGTCAAAGCGGGTAGCTAGCCCCAATGAGCGTCCACCGAATACTTTGCCCTAGGCTCAGCTATCCCGCTCACATTCACCCACAGTTTCCTCCTAGGCCGAAATGGTCCTACTGTGGCCCCAGGTTATCGTCCGAGGAAGCAATTTTACCTTGTCGATAAGTTGTCCATGACCATGCAAGACTCTACTCAAACTGACGTCTCACACAGTCAATATACT
Source organism: Iris pallida (assembly GCA_029216955.1). Classification (NCBI taxonomy): domain Eukaryota; kingdom Viridiplantae; phylum Streptophyta; class Magnoliopsida; order Asparagales; family Iridaceae; genus Iris; species Iris pallida. The sequence goes on from JANAVB010007399.1 coordinate 46,086,557, forward strand.
TCTAGTGTTACCATGTCTTTCAGGGCCAAGTTCAATACTTCTCACATCTGAGACCTTGCCTCGACAACCCAGTCACGAGCATTCTTCTTTCTTGTCCTATCATTTCATTCAACTCAAGATCAACTATTTGAAGCACTTTTCAAACTCAATGAATCAACCGTGGCCCGTGCCTTAAAATACTAAGTCCGTGACATCGTGTTTTAAACCAACTTGAAACTCTATGTGACAACTTCGCCCAAGTCATACTCTATATGACGGGCCTTACGATCGTGAGACTATGTGGTTATACCCAGCTGTAGAACTCTTAGGACCGTGCTTGCCACTACTCCTGATAGCTTAACATAACTTGCCTAACTTACTTTGCAACAACTTGACGAACAAAGGCTGCGTCAAGCCTTGCGTCGTGGGAACGTGCCGTGCACGCATGCGACCTCGAACGACCAAGTTATTTGGGTGCCTAGACTTATGTCACAATCCGTTCAACGTAACTTAACTCATGGGCAAACCAAGGCTATGCCAAGCCTTGGACGATGTGACCGTGCATGCTTTATAAAGCATTCCAGTGGCTCCAGTGTCTACCCACCAGTCAGCATTAGTTCCTACCGCATCAACCTGCGCAATCATAGCAACAACATCAGTGATCACAGTTACCTTACTAGGCTCTCCTTGCTCCGATTGCTTGACTTTTGCTTTGCACTCATTCTTAAAGTGGCCATTCTTGTCACACTTGAAGCAAGCCAAGTGGGACTTTGGCTTCTTCTTCTTCATTGAAGTACCCTTGACTTTTAGATTGTCAAGGTCCTTCTTCTTGCTTTGGGAAGCCGCATGCTTTCTCCTTGGTTCCCTTAAATGCACCAGATTGGCGTTAGCCAATTGCTTGGACAGTGCGTCCACCTTCAGTTGAGCCCGCATCTGGTCCTCAACATAGATTTCCTGCAGGAAATCTTCAAGAGTGATCTCCAGCTTCTTCCTATGCATGTTTGCATAGAACTTACTCCGCCCAGCGGGGAGCTTTGAGACAATCCCTCCAACAACAAACTTGTCGGGGAGGGGCATCGCCTCGTCTTCCAGCTTCTGTCGCAGTTTCAGGAACTCCTTCACCTGCGGTAGCATAGACTTTTCGTCCTCAAAGAAACACTTGTGATATCTTTCAACCACAAAGATTTTACTGCGGTTCTTGTCTTCTTCGTAGAGTTCTTCTAGAGACTCCCATATGTCTCTAGCGATAGTTTTCTTAGAATAGGATTCTGCAAGGGAATCTTCCATAGCATTCAGGATAAGCAGCCTGCAAATACTATTTTCTCTTCTCCATTTTGCTTGAAGTTTAGTAGCCGCGGTGATTGCGGCAGCAGACCCAACATCTGAACAGTAGGTTCTTCCTCCAAAAGCACGTGATCTACGTCTTTGAGTTGAAGGGTGAGATAAACCTTCCTCTTCCAGACTTGGTAATGTTCTCCATCAAACTTTTCTAACTTACAAAAGTCAGAATTGAAGAGTGAAACATTAACGTTTTCTATCGTAGCGATAAAGTTTTGAGATTGTTATTGCTGGGGCACAATTTTTCGATGGAAAACTGAGAATTCGTAACAATTGTAAAAACAATCGTTATTACGTAACACTTCACAGAAGGTACGTAACAGAAATTCCACTAATGCAACTCTTCACAGAAGGTGCACAGATTTCTACCAACGCAAACACTTTACCGAAGGTGCGCTGATAGAATTCTGATAATTGAAGATTGCAACACTTCACAGAAGGTGCACATATTTCTACCAACGCAAACACTTCACCGAAGATGCGCTAATAGAATTCTGATAAACGAAGAAGATGACATGCGAAAGATGGAAAAACTCCTGCTGGGGTGAATGATCACCGTTGCTCAAAGCTTTATTCGTCCCACACGAATAGCTTTCAGGAACCAGCAAGTTCGTCAGAGAACTTGGAACACTCTTGCTCTTCTGACTCCTCGGATGAACACGAACTCCCGTGCAAAACTCAACGCTGGTACAATACCTCTCTTCTCTCGCACAGCTTCTAAACACTTGTAAACTTTCTGTCTACTACTTGTGTGTCTGTTTCCCTTCTGTGAGAGAGAAGGAGGAGACCTTATATAGGCCCCTGCAACAACTGCCCGGTTAGCACAATGTTAGGGAACCCCGAACATGGAGCAACCGCTCAGAACATGTAAAGAATACGCTGCGCACACTGCGCACACTACGCGTACTGGGCTGCGTAACTGGACTGCGCAACTGGGCCGGCGCAACGAGCGCACTATGCGCCTAAGTGCAAAGTGCGCCAACAAAACGCCACATGAGCCCGAGCCCGAGTCCGAATTGGGGCTTAGCTCCCATGGAAATAAATTTCCCAAGAGCAAAAAGCTAAAAGCTTACCATGGAGCCTTATTCTTACCTCTTAGTAAAATCACCCACATGATTCCCACCTTTGGGTCACCACCCATGTGCACATCCCAACAATACATAGAAGCCTATATATGTTGAGATACCACATGATGCATTTCCGATTTGGGACTGAAACTTCACTAAGCATGTAGAGAACAAGTTCTCTACATATCCAGAATACAAATGCCCCAACACGTCTACTGTAAGAGAACTAATATTACAATATGTGTTCTCTGGTAACTCTACTCTGTTTGGTATTTAATTCTTTAGCGGTCACAGTTGTGAAAAGCGCGAGCCTCAAACTCAGAGGTTCACGAGGCTCATCCCTAAACCCCACGATATAGGTGGAGCGAGGCTACCTTCGTGAGGCTCACACCTCATAGCACCTCTTGGCCAGATTCAAGCCCATTTGATCCTCGTCTCATACACATCTACTTCACAATTTATTTTTACTCCAATTTTACTGAACATTAGAATACAAGTACTTAAATTCAATTTCTATTTAAATTGGATTCTAGTGTACTACTACTATTAGAGTATTATATGCTAATATTGTTCACGGTGAAACCAAAAAAAGAGAGAGTCAGTTATGTTACTATGTAAAAAATAAAAAAAATAAAATCATCAATAATTTAGTGACATTTGCATACAAGTAATATTTATTACACATGATCTATGAAAGAATTTTATATAATTTAAATAAGTGTGCACTTCACCATCACGAGACTCGCACCTTTGCCCTCAGACTCGTGCTTCAATCATAAACGTACTTTGTGCTGCTATGCACCTTTAAGGGCTTGTTTGGTAAATGAATTTGGATTTTAGATTTGGATTTGGAAATTCAAAATTCAAATTCAAATTCAAATCCAAATCATGGATTTCAAAATCCAAATCCAACTCTAACCAAACATAGGATTTGGATTTATGATTAATAACTAAATTATAGTCATGATCAATAATTAAGCTATTAATTAATTATGATTAATTATAGTTATTATTAATTATAAAATTAATAATTAACGATTAATAATTAATAATTAACGATTAGTTATTATTAATTTTAAAATTAATAATTAACAATTAGTTAATTTTTAAATAAATAACCATTAATAAATAATGATTAATAATTGACGATTAATAAATAATAAATAATAAATAAATAATAATTAACGATTAATAATTTTTAATTAACGATTGGTAATTAATAATTAAATAATAATAATTTTTAATAATTAACGATTAATAATTTTTAAATAAATAACGATTATTATAATTATAAAATTAATAATTAATAATTAACGATTAGTTAATTTTTAAATAAATATTAGTTAGTTTTTAATTAACTATAGATTAAATATTTTAAAATTAATAATTATAAATTAATATAATGATGATTAGTAAATTATTAATTAAATTATCATAAAATGTGATTGTAATTGTGATTAAAATATTATTAATTAAGATTATCATAAAATAGTTAGTAACAAATTATTAATTAATATTACAATAATACTAATAGATTATTAATTATGATTATAATTGGATATTAATTAATAAATTATTAATTAAGATTATGGTTATGATTAATAAAATTATTATAATTATGATTAATAAAGTAATAAATTATTAATTAGGATTCTTATAAATTATTAAATAATAAAATTATTAATTAATAAATTATTAACTTAGAATATAATTATGATAACTAACTATTAGTTAGTTTTTTATTAATTAACTAATTTTTAACGAAATTATTAAAGAATAAATATTTTAACAAAATTATTAAAGAATAACTAATTTTTAACAATATTATTAAAGAATAACTAATTTTTTTCCTTCCAAATCCAACCAAATCCAAGTTCTGGATTTTGTCATACTTTTCATATCCAAATCCATCTTCAACCAAACATAGGATTCCATGGATTTCTCTCCAAATCCATAAAAATTTAAATCCCACCTCCATATACGATTTACCAAACAGGCCCTAATAACCATGTTTCAGTCCGGTGTCATGATTTTCCAAAATCACTTATCTAAATAACATTCCATTAACTTTGCTAAGTTTTAAATAATTAACTTTTAGCCTTGATATATCCCCTAAATATATGTTCAGATGGAATGAGGACAATAAGGCAGGTGGCGCACTAAAATATGACTAATATTTGTTTATCGTCAAGTTAGTTTTAACCATCTAAAATAAAATCTATTACCGAAAATAAAGATTCCGTTGGGTCCAATCATACTTACAACTAAATGTGTGATGTTTACCATACTCTTTTCCCAATTTTCGTTGCTGCAAGTTTCAATTCGTCTCCGTCCTCATCTCTTTGTTTATTTTTATTTTGCGATGTCATCATCTCTTTGTTGCTATGATTATGTTACTCGTTATTATGTGTTTGTAGGTGTTACCCTTTTCAAAGATAATCCTTAAGTCGTCGAGTTTTCCCCTTTTACTAGGTAACTTATAAGGGTGCTTCACTTTTTGATCAGGACTAACCCATTTTAAACTTTGTATTATTTACAAGTTTGCCATTGAAGAAATTGATCAGGACTATCCCACTCTTTGGTATAAGTCACTAGTGCAAACAAGGACTGCCCAATTTTCTGGCAGCCCTACATACAGTAAGGACTGCCAAAAAAATGGGCAGTCCTTTGTTTCACATGCTGTGACTTAGGACTGTCCAGTTTTCTGGCAGTCCATTCAGTTTGTAGGACTGCCAGAAAATTGGGCAGTTCTTGTTTGCACTAGTGACTTATACCAAAGAGTGGGATAGCCCTGATCAATTTCTTCAATGGCAAACTTGTAAATAATACAAAGTTTAAAATGGGCTAAGCCTGATCAAAAAGTGAAGTGCCCTTATATGGAACCTTTTACTAAGTCTCCTACTGGTTCTATTTCTTTACCTATCCCAAATTTTCTCTCTGTTGTAGCTAAGCTATTATAGGTGTCATTAGGGCATTTGACCATCTACAGTAAGACTTGATCAAACTTTATATTTGATTTCGAGACTCGACATCGATCCAACATAATCGACCCAATATATAATTTTGACATATTTTGAGTCTACTACACTTGTGTGCCAATCAATTGAGCCCCCCACATGATTTTATTTCATCAATAATCATAAATGATGTTGGGGTTTGACCTTTGTTTAGAAATTTTAGTCCCACATCGGCTATGCCAAAGAAGTTGTATCTCTATATATTAGCTATGCTAGTTTAGAGATGCACATGTGGTGTGGAGGTGCACATGGGTGTGCCATGTGGGGTTAATTTTTTAATGGAAAAAAAAGGCTAAATCAACAATTGAAAGCATTCATGTATTTTGCTCTTGGGAAATTTATTTCCATGGGAGTTAACGACTCGGATTCGGACTCGGACTCGGGCTGGCGCGTTGCCAGGTTGCGCGTCCCAGGTTGCGCGACCCAGGGTGCGCGGCTCAGGTTACGCGGCCCAGGTTGCGCAGCCCAGGTGCGCGCCCAGTGGCGCAACCAGGTGCGCGTCCAGTCGCGCGGCTGGCGCAGGGTGCGTAGGACGCGCAAGTGGCTCAGTGCGCGTACTGCGTGCAGTATGCAAGGCGCGCGGGGTGCGTAAGTGGCGCAACTTGCTTCAGATCGTGCCTGTGCATGATCTGAGCGGATACTGCACGTTTGGAGTGGTTATTACCACGTCCCGAATATTGTGCTAACCGGACAGTTGCTACTCGGGCCTATAAAAGGTCTCTTCTCCCTCACAGGCTAAAAAGATATAACATATTTTGAGAGTTACGAAAGTTTACAAATATTTCTTAACACAAGTAAACAGAGCCTGCCAGAGAGAAGAGAAGCTTTGCACCAGTGTTGCTTTTGCACGGGAGTCCGTGTACGATCCGAGGAGTCAGAAGAGCAGAAGTGTTCCAAGGTTCTCCGACGAACTTGCTGGTTCCTGGAAGCTATTAATGTGGGACGAATATAGCTTTGAGCAACGGTGATCATTCACCCCAGCAAGCCATCTTCCATCTTTCGTCTGTCATCTTCTTTGCTGCTGTGGATTACGAAATCTTTTTATATTCTCGTAATATCATAACGAGATCTTCTTAGATCTTCGTTATATTTACGCAACCTTCCTGGAAGTGTTGCGTTAAAAATTGTGCCCCGACATTAACAATCTCAAAGCCATATTGCTACGATAGAAAACTTCAATGCTTCACTCCTCAATACTGACTTCTGTAAGTTAGAAAAGTTTGATGGAGAGCATTATCAAGTCTGAAAGAGGAAGGTTTATCTCACTCTTCAACTCAGAGACGTTGATCACGTGCTTCTTGAAGAGGAACCTACTATTCCAGATACTGGGTCTGCTGCCGCAATCACTGCGGCTACTAAACTTCAGGCCAAGTGGAGAAGGGAGAATAGCATTTGCAGGCTGCTTATCCTGAATGCTATGGAGGATTCCCTAGCAGAATCCTACAGTAAGAAACCTATTGCCAGAGACATATGGGAGTCTCTGGAAAAACTGTACGAAGAAGACAAGAACAGGAGCAAGATATTTGTGGTTGAAAAATATCACAAGTGGCTCTTTGAGGACGAGAAGTCCATGCTGCCGCAGGTAAAGGAATTCCTGAAGCTGCGACAGAAGTTGGAAGACGAAGCGATGCCCCTCCCCGACAAGTTTGTTGTTGGAGGGATTGTCTCAAAACTCCCCGCTGGATGGAGTAAGTTCTATGCAAACATGCATAGGAAGAAGCTTGAGATCAGCCTTGAAGATCTCTTGCAGGCCATTTTACCATTTCTGTTCATTCACTTTTATCTCGTTCTAAACGAGAACATTTCTGATATAATCAGAAAACGTTAGTGGACTTTCGCTGCTGCTGCTATGAATTATACTATGCCTTCTTCGAAGTAACACATTATTGTTCGTTTCTCAGAATCCTCCGAGATATCTGCCGTGCACCTTCTTCGAAGTGTTACATAATTTCAGTTTTTCATCGAAAATTATGCCCCAGGACTAACAATCTCAAAGCTTGATTTCACAAAATGGAAAAGTTTCGTGCTTCTCTCATGAATCCGTGCTTCTGCAAGTTAGAGAAATTTAATGGAGAGCACTATCAAGTCTGGAAGAGAAATGGTAGCCTAAATCTTCAACTTTCGGAAGTTGACCACGTGCTAACCGAGGAAGAACCGGCTGTTCCAGAAACTGGGTCTGCAGCCGCAATTACTGCTGCTACTAAAAGTCAGACCAAATGGAGAAGGGAGAATAGCCTCTATAGGCTTCTCATTCTAAATGCTATGGAGGACTCCCTGGAAGAATCATATTCTAAGAAGACAATTGCCAGAGAGATATGAGAGTCTCTGGAAAAATTAGTTCCTGAAGCTGCGACAAAAGTTGCGACAATCATAAATGACACTTTGAAGACGAGAAGACTATGCTTCCGCAGGTGAATGAGTTCCTGAAGCTGCGACAAAAGTTGGAAGATGAGGGGATGCCTCTAACCGACAAGTTTGTTGTTGGAGGGATCGTCTCTAAGCTCCCCGCTGGGTGGAGCAAGTTCTATGCAAACATGCATAGAAAGAAACTGGAGATCAGTCTCGAAGATCTCCTGCAAGAAATCTATATTGAGGACCAGATGATGGCTCAACTGAAGGTGGACGCGCTGTCCAAACAGATGGCTAACGTCAATTTGGTTCACACCAAGAAATCCAAGGGAAAGCAGGCAGCTTTCCACAACAAGAAGGAGGACCCCAATAATCTAAAAGTGAAGGAGACCTCCTTTAAACAACAGAAGCCAAAGTCCCATTTGGCTTGCTTCAAGTGTAGCAAGAAGGGCCACTTCAAGAGTGAATGCAAATCTAAGCCCAAGCAATCAGAGCAAGGTGAGCATAGTAAGGTTTCTATGATCACTGACGTTATTGCAATGATTGCTCAGGTCACTGTGGTGGGGGCTGACTCTGACCGGTGGGTAGACACTGGTACCACCTGCCATGTCTGCTCAAGCAAGGAATGATTCACCACATATACACAAACTTCTGAAGTTGTTATGGTGGCGAATCAGGCACAAGCGGAAGTGCAAGGGATCGGGACGGTGGTGTTGAAGCTGACTTCAGGCAAGTCTCTAACGCTTCAAGGTGTGAAGCATGTACCTGCTATCACAAAAAACCTGATCTCTGGGGGCCTACTCTGCAACGCAGGCCTAAGAATAGACATCAATGCTGGTCAGATGGTGATGTCCATGAAAGGAACATACTTCGGAAAAGCTTTTTGTACCGAAGGTATGTTCAAAATTCAGCTTGTAAATCAGTCCAATGTTATTAATGTAATCACTCATTTTGCTTATACTCTTGAGTTGTGGCATAATAGACTAGAACATGTTCATTGTAAAAGAATAAACAGAATGTCTAGTCTAGGATTTATCTCCAAATGTGGGGGTAAGGTAGAGAAATGTGAAGTTTGTGCACAGACGAAGATCACAAGGAAACCCCTTCCTTGGGTTAATCGAAGCACAGATCTTCTTGAGTTGGTACACTCTGATATCTGTGACTTCAAACAATTCTCTACAAAGACTGAGATGAAGTATTTCATAACCTTCATCGATGAATTCTCAAAGTACGCATTCGTTTACTTGCTGAAGGCTAAAGACGAAGAGTTCGAGAAGTTTAAAGAGTTCAGGGCCGAGACTGAACAACAAACTGGACAACACTCAAGAGAATAAGAAGTGATTGAGGATGAGAGTATCGGTCTCATGAATTCGCATCGTTCTGCAAAGAACATGGAATTGTCAATGAGACTACTGCTCCGTATTCTCCTCAATCTAACGGAGTAGCGGAAAAGAATAACAGAACGTTGACAGAAATGATATATTCATTGTTGTTGACTGTGGGTCTTCCAAAATGCTACTAGGGAGAAGCTGCATTAACGACCACTTTTATTCGAAATAGAGTACCGCATGCAACTTCAGACATCACTCCTCATGAACTTTGATTCAAGGTCAGACCAAACTTGAATTCATTCGAGTGTGGGGGTCTCTAGCATATGTGAAGCTTCCAGATCTGAAGATTCAGAAGCTTGGGATAAGGACTAAGAAGATAATCTTCTTGGATTATGCCAAGAAGAGTGATGCTCAAAGATTTCTTGATATCGAATTAAATCATATCATTGAATCTCGCGACGCAGAATATTTTGAAGACAAGTTTGCGAGACATAAGAACATTGTTCTTGCGGATATTCCGGAGAACAATGAGGGTGCGCAGGAAACTGAAGCTTCCAATGTGAATGTAGTCCAAGAAGAAGTTGTCGAAACAACTGTTGAACCAGAGCTCGCTGAGCCGTCAACTAAGCGAGTGAAGAGGCCGAAGGACTCCGAAAATGACTTTGTCACCTATCATGTGGAAACAAATCCGATTATCTATGATGAGGCGATGAAGACCAGAGACGCTGTTTTCTGGAGGGAGACGATAGACAATAAAATTGATTCAATCACCTCAAATAACATACTGGTGTTGGTTGATCTTCCTAAAGGAGCAAAATCCATCGGATGCAAATGGATCTTCAAGAAGAAGATGAAAGTAGATGGAACTATTGACAAGTTTAAGGCTAGGCTAGTAGCCAAGGAATTTTTTCAGAAGCAGAAGATCGACTACTTTGACACGTATGCTCCAGTTGCCCGAATGACCACCATCAAAATATTGATTTCTCTCGCAGCAATACATAAGTTGGTGATACATCAGATGGATGTAAAAACAACTTTCCTAAATGGCAAGCTGACCGAAGAGATTTACATTCAACAGCTAGAGGGATTTGTCATCAAGGGTCTTGAAGACAATGTCTGCAAGTTGGTGAAATCCTTGTACGGTCTTAAACAGGCTCCCAAGATGTGGCACAAAAAGTTTGACAAGGTTATAAGGTCAAATGGCTACAAGGTCAGCGAGACGAACAAGCGTGTTTACACAAAGTTCGTTGATGGAAGAGGTGTAATCGTTTGTCTGTACGTGGACGACATAATGATCATAGATACGGATATGAGCTGTGTCACAGAGACAAAGAAGTTCATCTTGACTAAGTTTTGTATAAAGGACTGGGGAAAGCTGATGTGATCTTAGGGATCAAGATCATTCGGACAGACACTGTACTGGCGCTGTCACAGTCTTATTATATTGAGAAGATGATCACACGCTACGGATACTAGAATCTTCTAGGGATCGATACGCCTTACAGGTGTGACCTGAAGTTGAAGCCTAATTCGAGAAAAAGCGTCAGGCAGTTAGAGTATGCAAGCGTCATCGGAAGTTTGATGTATGCTACTACTGCCACAAGGCCTGACATAGCTTTTGCCGTGGAAATGTTGAGTCGTTTCACGAGCAAACCAGGCGATGAGCATTGGATATCTGTGAAACGGGTAATGAGATATCTCAAGAAGACTCAAACATATGCACTGCACTACAACGGAGATCCACCGGTAGTAGAAGGTATCGGTGATGCCAGCTGGTTCTCAGAGTTGGAGAGCGAGAGGTCTACAGGTGGATTCATTTTCACAATGCATGGAGCTGCTATATCATGGAAGTCGAAGAAGCAGACTATTGTCTCTCGTTCCTCCATAGAATCTGAGTTCTTTGCACTTGATACTGCAGCGGAGGAAGCAGAATGGCTTCGGGAGCTCATGTATGATCTTCCAGTGGTTGGGGCACAAATATCGAGGATTCCGATATACTGCGACAACCAGACGACTGCGGCGGTGGCATCAAATGACCTCTTCAACAGAAAGAAGAGGACTGTGCAGTTAAAGCACAGGACAGTACATGATCTCATCAAGAGATGTGTCATTGCAGTAATTGATGTTCGGAGTCAGGAGAACCTGGTGGATCCGTTCACCAAGGGCCTCAAGCGCAAGCTGGTCGATGACACAACTTATAAAATGGGCTTGAATGCATTCTGATATTATGTTATTGCAATCCTACCATAAAGTTTTATGCTATTAGTTCAAAGAGAAATCTACTAAGCATCTAGCTTTTGGTTCAAGAGAGGACCACTAACTGGAAAAATATCAGAAACAGTGGGTACATGTCCTCTGTGGCATGAAAAGGTTACGGACCTACAACCACTATTGTCTACTATACGTTTTCTGCGGAAAACGGATCCTGTAAGAAGGATGGCTTAAACACCTTAATAAGTTCTCAGACAGAGTGAATGTCTGATGTGCTTTATAGGAAGCACGGTAGAGCAGCACTACAAGGAGTAAAACTCCATGCTACAGTGGGGTGACTCCAGCATGGGGTTTCCAAGTAGGGGTAATGCCTCAGATTTGCTAGCCAAGACACAGTGGCGTATTACCGCAAATAGGCAGGTAGCCTAATGCTGTATGATAAAATTAAAGAGTTGTAGACAATACTACAAAGGGGAGGATGTCCTCATGTTACATTGGCACGACACCACGATGAGGTACCCAGATAGGGGTAAAGCCTCGACTTTGTAAGCCATGTCGTTGCGACGTAACACCGCAAGGAAGCCTAAGGCTTCATGCTGGGTAGTTTGGCACTACAAAGAGGCTTGTGACCTCATGCTACAATAGTATGACACTACGATGAGGTTCCCGGGTAGGAATAATGTCTCGGCTTTAGGCCATGTCATAGCGGCGTAGCACCGCGAGGGAAGCACAAGGCTTCATGCCATGTCTCTTTAATAAAGAACTCACCTATAGTGTATGGACATAGATATCAGGCTGTCTCTTGAGGGTAAACTTGTAGACGCCCAAAATTATACACTAAAAACATGCTGGCATAGAATCTTTAACGTGTATCCATAAGCACATATAACTACATTATGTGAGTGGAAAGAATTACAGCTATGGTGCATAATTCAAGGCTTAGTCCATTATTGTATTATAGTCTGTTGTTTGACTTACGCAGGAAGATTCAAGTTGTCAGTGACCTCTCTCCTAATGCATGATGGACAATTACTGAAGGGAACACTCAAACCCATATATCGAGATATGTGGGGGATTGTTAGAGCTTTTCCTTGAACATGTAGAGAGAGCTTGCTCTTAACACATGTCCAGTATTATTTAGTCCCACATTGGAAAAGCATCATGAGTTGTATCTCAATTTATACTTGGTATGTTGTTGAGATGTGCACATGGGGTGGTGACTCTAAGGAGGGAACCATGTGGGTGATTTTGCTAAGAGGTAAGTATAAGATTCCATGATAAAGCATTAATGCTTTTTGCTTTTGAAATTTATTCCATTAGAGCTAAGCCCCGTAGGGGCTTAGCGACTCGGACTCATGGGCTCATGAGGCGTAACATGGCGTTTTGTTGGTGTACTTTGCACTTAGCACGATAGCATCGTCGCTAGGCGCATAGTGCACTTAAGTTGCACGAGCCTCTTACGCAGCCATTCGTGCGCCTGTACGCGCTGTCCGATCGCGCGACCAGCTGGCGCACCAGTTGGCGTGGGCGGTTACAGTGCAGAATATTTTGCTAACTGGGCGGTTGCAGTGCAGGCCTATATAAGCTTCTCCCCTCTCTCTCTCAGAGGTTAAGTGCTAAGTGTTGTTCTAAACAATTCCTTAGGAATTTCCAGAGAGTTCAAGAGAGAAGAGAAACAGTGCACTAGTGCCACCAGCGCTAGAGTCCATGCCACCGAGGAGTCAGAAGAGCGGAGTGTTCCGAAGTTCTCCGTCGAATTTGCTGGTTCCTGGAAGCTGTTTATGTGGTGAAAATCAAGCTTTGAGCACCGGTGATCATTCACCCCAGCAGGCCATTTCACCATTTCTGTTCATTCACTTTTATCTCGTTCTAAACGAGAACGTTTCTGATCTAATCAGAAAACGTTAGTGGACTTTCGCTGCTACTGCTGCTACAAATTCTACTGTGCCTTCTTCGAAGTAACACATTACTGTTCATTTCTCAGAATCCTTCGAGATATCTGTTGTGCACCTTCTTCGAAGTGTTGCATAATTTCAGTTTTCCATCGAAAATTATGCCCCGGGAATAACAGTTTCAACTCGTTGCCTTTGTTGAGCAGGTTGAAGATTGTGACAACATCCTCCTCTTTGAAAGAGTATTACTTCTGAAGTTTGGACCCTAAAGTATCGCTGAAGTTACCCATCTTTGGCTTAGGTTGGGTTCCTCCGAACATCTCTAAAGCTAAGGTGTCTTTCCCTATGGGTCAGGAAGATTGAGTTGAGTTGTGTTGTGGTTGTTGTTCTCCCATTTGTTCTTGTTATTGAGGGAATCAAACTTTTCAGCTAATTTATTGGCTATCTCAACCTATTCAACAAGATCTTTCCAATTATTGGCTTTGACGTCCCCTATGTGATTTACCAATTTATTGAGAAAGTTGTGTCTGCATGTTTGCAACAACATGGGCAAAGGCATGCCAACATGGCATTGAAGAGAGGTTACGAAACCTCTCTATGTAATCTCTGACGGATTCTTCTCCCTTCTGAGTTGTGGAGAGGAGTTGGACATGGTCACTTCAGTGTCATCCTCATAGAATCTAGAGAGAAATCGAGCCTCGAAATTGAGCCAAAAGGTAATGGAGCCTGCAGGAAGATTTATGAAGTAATCAAATATACCCCTTTAAGGGTACAATGAATAGCCTGGTTCTTATGGCATCATTTTCTATTACATTGCCAGCATGGGACCAAAAGTAATAAATGTGTTGGTTTGGTGAACCCTTGCCATCGTACGAATGCTCGGTGGCTTGAACTTGTGTGGATATGCCCATTTAGGTGGGTATGGTTGGACGACTCCTACTTTTTACAATTCGTCCCTTTGAAAGAGGGATGCAAGTTGGGCATGGATGCCTTTCAGGACTTCGATATCAACTATGGGCTTTTTCAGTGTATCCTTCTCAGAATCAGATATGTGGGGGACTTCATCCTCGTCATTGTTATTTTGTTGAGTCATGAATTGTCTCATCATTTCTTGAATATGTCGAGGATTGTCACTACTTTCTTGTGGCATGCTCTTAAGCTTCCAGGCACTGGATGAGGTCCTGAGAACTACCTCCAAGAAGATTTGAACTTTTGAATATTTTCTCTTTAGAGATTTGTCTTTTAAAGGCGGACAAGCTGGAGATGGCTGAGAGGCAATAGACAATCGATGAAAAATCGATTACCTATGTAGTGAGTAATTACAAGAGCCGTTTGCCGGAATCAACCCCAAGCAACAATAATAGATAGAGTGAACTGTCACATGGTGGTAGCAGGCTCTTCCATACTGAGGTGGTTAATAGACCCAATGGAGCAAAGATTTCGTTTTTCTCTTAAATTGTCCCTTAAGTCTACTGAGGGATGATTGTGTTTGGTTGCATGGCTTATAGGGGCCAGTCAGTCCATAATAGTAGTTTGTTGGCGAGGTACTACTCTCTCCCTGGACTTGCCAACTTCATAAGAAACTTTAGGTCATCCTCTATAGAAAAGATTAATATCTTAGCCTTTTTGAAGGCTGAACTTTTAGCTTTAATAAGAGCTATTGTAGCCTCTGTTGGCCCATTAATTAATGATCACACCTGATTTTGATAATCAATGTCAACTTTAGTCAATACGCAAAATATACAAACTGCTAAAGGTTTGCAGGTTTCAAAGAAGAAGAACGTCTACTGCATTTACATCATGCTACTTCAAAGTTCAGACATCACACCATCATCAAGAACACAATATCGTACTGGAATCCAGACAAAGACTTTTATATTTTATTCTGTATTTTTCAATTTTATTGAGTGTAGAAAATACTTGTGAGGTTGATCAAGATTATTACTAGCTTAGGTTTCTATCAGTCCACATATCCAAATAAGCCTACCTGTCTAAATCTCAAAAGTCCACAATTCCAAAAAGTCCAAAGCCTACACAGACTTGGCCCAAACCAAAGTGTTCTGACCCAGACAGAACTCTGGCCGAACTCGGCCACAACTTGGCCCGAGTTCGGTTAGGGTAATTTCAAATTCAAATATTCAATTCCACCAAATCTACCCATAACATTCGTTTGCGAGATTCATGTATTCGAACTATGTCTGACCTCTGTCTGAGTTCGGTCAGCAAAAACACTATAAATAGAGAAGAATTCTCACCATTTCAAATCACTCATTCGTTCCAATACTGATGATTGACATTCTTTTATGAGATTCATGTATTCGAACTATGTCCGAACTCTGTCAAGTTCGGTCAGCAAAAACACTATAAATATTGATGCGAGCTTAGGAAGAAAACCTCGTACTATCAACTTTTGTTTGATGTTAGGATTGGGGTCAGTGTCGATATTATTATTTGGGAACGATGATTCCAATACTGACGATTGACTTTAGCCTGGAAAGATAGCCTAGCGGTTAGACAGACGTTCCCGTGCGGAGAGATATATATTATACGGTCGACCCTAGTGAGAGTTGTCGAAGTGTTCTTGGAAATCTTGAAGATTGATAGGATTGGATATTGGTATTGGTGGATAGAATGATTCAATTATATGGAAACACCACTTACGAGGCTTGGCAGAAATGCATATATTTTAGGGACACCTGAATATGTGCACGATCCGACTTGAGTGGTAGTGACGAATTCTCTATCACGTGGCTTGGTTGAAATGCATGTATTTGGGGGATAACTTAAATATGTGCATGATCCAACTAAGTGATACGATGAATTCAGGCGAGACTAAAGGAACGGGAAGGTATCGAGGATTTGAAATCGTGTTTCAAAGAAAAATATTGATGGTAGTGCAATCGTTGGATTCAAATGAACTTGAATGTTGATTGATCGGGTTGTTTGTCCTAGAACTAAGTTGTTTGTGTGCGCGACGAGTATAAGTTGGCCCAAGTTCAAAATATAGTTGGTTGATGTAAATAATAAATAAGGCAAGCGTGGCTCGGATTGAAGAAATGCATCGGAGGAGTGTGTGCCAGAACCATTAGACGTTGAATCAACTGATAAATCGAAGAGTGAGTACTCATTAAGTTTCAAGGACGAAACTTTTTCTGAGTGGTGCATAATGTAATGCCCCGTCCCGCTCAGTTCAACCGGAGGAATCAAAACGCTAACGACATTTGGACTTAGCCATGCAACGGCTTGCTCGAAGTCTTGCTCAGTCGAGGAAACTCCTCACTCAGGTGGATGGCTTCGGTGAACTTGCCTCACCTTGGCATTCACACCAATGAAATGACAATTTTCAACTGCACAGTAGGCTTGATAATAATAGACGAATCCACATAGCTAAGGAAATAATCCCAACTAGGGTCAGATTGAGTTAGAATATGGAAAAGTCTCACGGTCGGCTTAGAAGTGTTGCACGACGTGCTTTCAAATTGACACTCGGTCCTTCGTCTAGTGGCTTGGGAGAAGGAAAAGTTGGTCTATGTGCCACAAGACTTTGAACCTAGCATAGTCGTAGGCGTAGCACGGTATAGTCGTAGTCGTAGCACGGTAATCCGCATGCACGGTGTTGGTTGATTCACAAAGAGTATAACCATGCCACGAATGATTCATGAAATGTGTGCACGGTCTGCACCACAAGTTTTATGAAGCCTAAGATTTGGCTATAACAGAGAAACGTGCTTCGGCACGAGATGTGGCATCGTGTTTGAGTCGTCAATACAAGTTACATAAGTTTTAGATTAAGTTTCGAGTTTAAGTCAGGAAGGGCCTTTATGACAAAGTTTGGCTAAGTCGTGTTGAGTTGTGAGACACGGCCTCGATGTTCAATGGCACGACCATGTTGTTGCATTCAGAAAATGAGCCAAAAAAGCAAGCACGAGTCATCACGATGATGTTTTTGGCACGAGAATGGTCTAAAAACACCATGACAAATAAGTTGTTGGTACAAGACACGAAGATGGTCTAGAGATAGATATGGCTAGTAGTCCATGCCATCAAATTCATGCTAACTCAAGATTAGAAAGAATCAAAAGTAATGTTGCACACAATTAAATGAATGTGTTGGTTTTGTATTGGTGGACGAGGAGCTCACACCAGCAGTACAGTTGTGTACTGACACCCACACAGTTTCCATGTGCAGGCACAAGTGGAAGCTCGTTCGGCGCGGAGCTCGCTTGGTTGCATCGAGGCACGAATTTTCTTGGCATTTCGAGGCGTGCAGCCGCATGGAGTCTGGACTTATACGGGACATAATTTATGGACATCACCTTCTGTAGCATCCGCAAGTTGCAGCCTTGAGATTCGTATTGAGAGATGCGAGAGAGCAGGGCGATTGTATTCTGAGAGAAAGTGAGCTTGAGCGACATGTAATCTGGCTTCCCGCCTTTTTTAATCTTATTTATTATCAATAAAAGACTGGATTTTGTTTGTGTACTCATGTTGCCTTGTTATTCAACTTTTCTGCTTGGGACTTCTGTACGACGATCCCGTCGCAAGCTGTTGTAACCGATCGTTACTGAACCCGCCTTGCGTGAGGGCAATCTAGGCTCATGCGGCATCACATCTTAGCGAGAATGAATGCTCCTGCGGGAGCGGGGCATGACATAATGATATCACAACACAGATGGGGGGCGGGACGAATGCGAATCGGAGAAATCTATGCTCGAAGTTTAGAAATCGGAGTGATGCGAGCTTTTGTAGAAAATCTCGTACTATAAACTTTTGTTTTACCTTAGGATTGGGGTTAGTGTTGATATTATTGTTTGGGAACGGTGATTCCAATACTGACGATTAACTTTAGCCTGGAAAGATAGTCTACCGGTTAGGCAGACGTTCCCGTGCGAAGAGATTGAAATTGTGCGGTCGACCTTAGTGAGAGTTGCCAAAGTGTTCTTGGAAATCTTGAAGATTGATAGGATTGGATATTGGTATTGGTTGATAGAATGATTAAATTATATGGAAACACCACTTACGAGGCTTAGCTGAAATGCATATATTTCAGGGACGCCTGAATATGTGCACGATCCAAATCGAGTGGTAGTGGCGGATTCTCTATCACAAGACTTGGTTGAAATACATGTATTTGGGGAACGCCTTAAATATGTGCACGATCTAACTAAGTGATACAATGAAATCAAGCGAGACTAAAGGAACGAAAAGGTATCGAGGATTTTGAAATCGTGTTTCTAAGAAAAATATGGATGGCAGTATGATCGTTAGATTCAAAAGAACTTGAATGTTGATTGATTGTGTGGTTTGTCCTAGTACTAAGTTGTTTGTGTGTGCGACGACTATTAAGTTGCCCCAAGTTCAAAATATAGTTGGTTGATGTAAATAATAACTAAGGCGAGCATGGCTCGGATTGAAGAAATGCAAATAAGGAGTGTGTGCGAGAACCATTAGACGTTGAATCAAGTGATAAGTCGAAGAGTGAGTACGCAGTAAGTTTCGAGGACGAAAGTTTTTCTGAGTGGTGTATAATGTAATGTCCTGTCCGCTCAGTTTAACCGGAGGAATCTAAACGCCAACGACATTTGGACCTAGCCATGCAACAACTTACTCGAAGTCCTGCTCGGTCGAGGCAACTCCTCGCTCAGGTGGGTAGCTTCGGTGAATTTGCCTCAACTTGGCATTCACACTAATAAACGGAGGTTTTCAACTGCACAAGTAGGCTTGATAATAAAAGAGACGAATCCACATAGCTAAGAAAATAATCCCAACTTGGGTCAGATTGAGTTAGAATATGAAAATGTTCCACGGTCGGCTTAGAAGTGTTACACGACGTGCTTTCAAATTGACACTCGGTCCTTTGTCCTATGGCTTAGGAGAAAGAAAAGTTGGTCTATGTGCCACAAAACTATAAAACTAACATAGTCGTAGGCGTCACATGGTATAGATGCGTGGTAAAACATACACTGTCCTACTGTCCAATGCTTTGCGTAGAATAATTGTCCCAAAAGTTTCATTGCATGTTTTCACAATGCAAGGCTTGGCTTAGCCTTTGCTCGTCGTACGGGTTAAGTTGTGTCGCACGGGTTAGACACAGTTATGACACTGATATGGAACACGGTTGGTGCAAGTTATGTTGGAAGGAACATGTCTTGTTCAAGTCAAGAAAGAAGGCTATGTAGTAGTCGTTTCTTGAGGTTCAAATAGGAGAATTTCATGCGACCGGTACTCGCCAAGGCAATCCCTTGTTTGGGCTCAACAAACATGTGTAAAGAGTAAAAAAGTATAAAGAAAAGGAAGCAAGTTATATCATTTGTAGGCCTTGCATTTACGTCGAGTCGAGAAGTCATCGTAGGTGCATGGTCATTGACAACTTATGCACAAGGCGTAGTCTTCCCTGACATGATCGCCTGGGCACGAGATCATGTCGGTTCGGGGAAAGCGAGATGTCTAAAGCAGGATGCTGGATGTACCACATAGCAGATTCAAGGCTTCCACGGACTAGCTACCCGCATTGGATGATCGTCGTTTATCCTCAGCCATGTCTAAGATAGCTTGATATTTCTAGTGACCCTCCATACAGATGAGTTGATGTGCTGAGCGGCAATCCGCATGCACGGTGTCGGTTGAGTCACAAAGAGTATAACTTGGGGTACTCTAACTTGAGGTATAATGATTGTGTAAAAGGTTATTGTTTCGATGGATGCTATACTTGGGATTATGGTAGAAATGAATGTTTGGATGAAAAACGAAACTGTCTTGATTATTTCGATGATAATCACAAGGTTGACGTTCTTGTCGTGTGCGAGCGCAACTGCAGCCTCGCACATGCGTCACGCTGGATTAGGGCGATCATTTTGCTGGAGCGTTGGCATGGTGATTCATGTCCAACGTGAAGGATCGAACTTGCGGGAGATCATGGCGTGGCAATTTGATTGTTTCGACTTGTGGTTTGATGCGAAGGTGGATTCGAGGATGGTTCGGATTTGTGATTGACGATTAAGAAAGTTTGAGGATTGAGTATATCCAATCTGCGTATCGAGAATGAATTAGTCTAGACTAAAAGCAGGACTTACGCTCCGATGAGGACGATTATCCTGCGGTAGCATGGGCATTGTGATTTCCTGTCCAGCGTGCATAATCGGACTTGCATGAAATTAGGGCGTGACATATTGTTATGCTAGGCAACCTTGTGATCCAATACATGAATTGTGTTAAGCGACGTAGGGAATATGCTATGATAATCATGGTTTAGTAACAAATCGTGTCGTAGTATACTTGACTTCGTTATGATGGATATGTGGATTATATCAAACATGTTTAAAGAGATAGACTATGCGAATTGCTAAGTTTGGACGTGCAATAGTGATATGCAGAGGATTTGGGGTAGCATAACTTATAGTAGGATGGCTTTGCTGAATGACTCGGACCCCTGGGATTGAACGCTGCAAATGCGAATAGGAGAAATCTATACTCAAAGTTTAGAAATCGGAGTGATGCGAGCTTGGGTAAAAAATCTCGTACTATCAACTTTTGTTTGACCTCAGGATTGGGGTCAGTGTTAATATTATTATTTGGGAATAGTGATTCCAATACTAACGATTGACTTTAGCCTGGAAAGATAGCCTAGCAGTTAGGCAGACGTTTCCGTGCGGAGAGAAAGAAATTGTGCGGTCGACCCTAGTGAGAGTTGCCGAAGTGTTGTTGGAAAATCTTGAAGACTGATAGGATTGGATATTGTTATTGGTGGATATAATGATTCAATTATATGGAAACACCACTTACGAGGCTTGGTTGAAAGGTATATGTTTTAGGGACGCCTAAATATGTGCATGATCCGACTCGAGTGGTAGTGATGGATTCTCTATCACGAGGTTTGATTGAAATGCATGTATTTGAGGGACGCCATAAAAAAGTGCACGATCCAACAAAGTGATATGATGAATTCAAGCGAGACTAAAGGAACAGGAAGGTATCGAAGATTTTGAAATCGTGTTTCAAAGAAAAATATTGATGGTAGTGCGATCGTTGGATTCAAATGAACTTGAATGTTGATAGATCGGGTAGTTTTTCCTAGAACTAAGTTATTTGTGTGCGCGACAAGTATAAGTTGCCCCAAGTTCAAAATATAGTCGGTTGATGTAAATAATAACTAAGGCGAGCGTGGCTCGGATTGAAGAAATGCATAGGAGGAGTGTGTGCGAGAACCATTAGACGTTGAATCAAGTGATAAGTCAAAGAGTTAGTACTCAGTAAGTTTCGAGGATGAAACTTTTCTGAGTGGTATATAATGTAATGCTTCGTCCCGTTCAGTTCAACCGGAGGAATGCCAACGACATTTGCAACTAGCCATGCAACGACTTGTTCGAAGTCCTGCTCGGTCGAGGTAACTCCTCGCTCAGGTGGGTGGCTTCGGTGAACTTGCCTCAGCTTGGCATTTACACTAATAAAATAAAAGTTTTCAACTGCACAAGTAAGCTTGATAATAAAAGAGACAAATCCACATAGCTAAGGGAATAATCCCAACTTGGGTCCGATTGAGTTAGAATATGAAAAAGGTCCCACAGTCGGCTTAGAATAGTTGTACAACATGCTTTCAAATTGACACTCGGTCCTTCGTCTCGTGGCTTGGGAGAAGAAAAAGTTGGTCTATGATCCATAAGACTATGAACCTAACATAGTCGTAGGCGTTGCACGGTATAGATGCATGGTAAGGCATAAACTGTCCTATTGTCCAATGCTTTGCGTAGTATAATTGTCCCACAAGTTTTATTGCACGTTTCCACAGTGCAAGACTTGGCTTAGCCTTTGCTCGTCCCACGGGTTAAGTTGTATCGTACGGGTTATGACACAGTCATGACACTGATATGGAATACGGTTGGTACAAGTTATGTTGGAAGGAATACGTCTTGTTTAAGTCAAGTAAGAAGGCTATGCAGTAGCCGTTTCTCGGGTTTCAAAGAGGAGAATTTCATGCGACCGGTAGTCGCCAAGGCAATCCCTAATTTGGGCTCTGCAAACATGTGTAAAGAGTAAAGAAGTATAAAGAAAAGGAAGCAAGTTATATCACCTGTAGGCCTTGCATTTACGTCGAGTCTAGAAGTCATCTTAGGTGCATGGTCATGGGCAACTTGTGCACATAGCGTAGTCTTTCCCGACATGATCGCCGGGGCACCGGAATCATGTCGGCCCGGGGGAAGCGAGATGGCAAAAGCAGGATGTTGGATGTACCGAATAGGAGATTCGGGGCTTCCATGGCTAACTACCCGTATTGGATGATCGCCGTTTATCCTCAGCCATGTCCAAGATTGCTTGATATTACTAGTGACCCTTCATATATATGAGTTGGTGTGCTGAGCGACAATTCGCATGCACGTTATCGGTTGAGTCACAAGGAGTATAACCACGGCACGAATGATTCATGAAATGTGTGCACAGTCTACACCACAAGTTTTATGAAGCCTAAGATTTGGCTATAGCAGAGACGTGCTTCGGCACGAGATGTGGCATCGTGCTTAAGTCGTCAAGACAAGTTACACAAGTTTTGGATTGAGTTTTGAGTTTAAGTCAGGAAGGGCCTTTATGGCAAAGTTTGGCTAAGTCATATTGAGTTGTGAGGTACGACCTCGACGTTCAATGGCACGACCATGTTGTTGCATTCAGAAAATGAGCAAAAAAGGCAAGCACGAGTCGTCATGATGATGTTGTTGGCACGAGAATGGTCTAAAGACAACAAGATAAGTAAGTTGTTGGTACAAGGCACAAAGACGGTCTAGAGATACATATATGGCTAGTAGAAAAAAAGCCCATGACAAAAAGCTATTACAAAAAGCCCGCCAGGATAGTTGTCAATGGTGATCTCGTTGAGAAACCACATGAAAAATATTCTGACGAGAAGAAAAAACAGGCAAGTCTAGACGCGAGAGCTATTAATGCTTTATTCTGTGCAATAGACAGGAATGAGTTCAACAAGGTCTCAACATGCACCACCTCTCACGAAGTATGGAGACTTCTAGAAGTGACGCATGAATAAACCACCCAAGTCAAGGAATCGAAGATAAGCCGTCTCACTCAAGAATATGAGGCTTTCAAGATGAAGCCAAATGAGACGATCACGCAAATGTTCACAAGATTCCTCGACATCATCAATCCCCTATCTTCGCTCGGCAAACAATATAAAAATCACAAGAAGATTCGCAAGCTACTTAGGGGGCTACCAAATATTTGGAACCCTAAGGTGACAGCCATCATAGAAGGAAATGATCTCACAACCATGTCCATGGAGACTTTGATGGGAAAGCTGATGACTCATGAGCTTGACCTCAAAGACTTCGAAGAGCCTGCTCCTAAGTCTAAGGAGATCGCCCTCAAAGCTCACCGACGAAGGGCTGACCCCGAAGAGACGGATGACGACAACTCGGAAGGTGATGATCAAGCTCTCCTTGTCCGCAACTTCAAGAAATTCCTTCGCTTCAACCGAAGAAAGAAGGAACCACAAGAAGACGACGAAGAAGAGCCAACCTGCTACGGTTGCAAGAAGACGGGACACGTCCGAAAAGACTGTCCATTCTTAAAGAAGAGCAATCGTTATGAGAAACCATACAAGAAGGCCTCCTCAAAGAAATATGCCAACACAAGCATTTGGCATGAAAGCGAAGCGAGTGACTCCGAGGAAGAAAATGACTCTCCTCAAGACACTACAAATGTGTGCCTAATGGCAACGTCCGACAAGGTATCAAACGAAACTCTTGATGACTTCACTTTGATGAACTTGGCGATGCTTTCACCGATTTACTTGATGACCATAAAAAGGTCATTGGTAAATATAAACATGCCAAGGAAAAGATCAAAAGTCATGAAGTCGAAATTCAAAGACTTTCCTTATTGCTTGATAACATTAGAGACACTTCACCCACGGAAGTCACAAATGAGGTATCTAAGCTTAAAACAAGCCTCAATGATGCCGAAGCACGCATTGAACAACAAACACAAGAAATCACAGCACTCAACACGGAGCTTGCTGAAGAAAAGAGTAGACACAAGATTTCTATTGCTAAGATATATGGTTTGAATGCTAAGGTTACTGAACTGCAGTCTATCTCTAAGAAATTAGAGACTAAATTGGAAAAACAGGTTGCTCAACCTCAAACCCAATCACATGAGATACACACAAAACATGACACTACCCATACTAGTCAACCACGTCAACCACCTGCAACACGTAATCATGCTTACATATACACACACTTTCACAAAGCACACAAACCATATGCACGTAGAAGTAATCCTCATATGTCACAGAATCATCATGCTACACATAGATACAATCATCACTATGTTGCACAAAAACAAAATCACCATCACTCTACATATAGACATCATCACCATGCCACTCCACATCACTCTATATATAGTCATCATCACCATGCTAACTCTACATATCATCATGCTACTCATCATCACTCTACTTATAGACATCATCAGCATGCTCCTAACATAAATAGGAATACTATATGCACTTATTGTGGATTACATGGACATATTTCACCATAATGTAGAATTAGAAGATTGGTAGATAGAAAGATATATGCATGGTTTCCGAAAACTAACTTTTCAGGACCCTCAAGAACTTGGGTACCAAAGGTCACATCTACTCTTGATGTAGGTGGACCTTTCCTCCTCAACTAAGAGTAAGTGGATTCTCGATAGTGGATGCTCGCGGCATATGACGGGAGACGCAAATCTTTTCGCATCACTATCGATGAAGAGAGAAGGATATGTATTCTTCGGTAACAACCTAAAGGGGTATATTATAGGTAATGGTATTATCGGTCATCCTCCCTCTCCCGTAATAAAGGATGTCTGCCTAGGGACCGAGTTAAAACATAACCTGCTCAGCATTAGTCATCTTGCTGACCATGGATATGACATTAACTTTGGACAAAATAAATACTTTATTTATGATAGGTCAACAGGAGACATCGCTTTTGAAGGGATAAGAGAGGATAATATTTATATCTTCTATCTGTCTAGAGATACTAACAATGTAGGTAGATGCCTATATGCTCATAAGGATGAAAGATTACTATGGCACCATCGTCTTGGTCATGCCAATATGGATACTATATCCAGGCTATCGACTAAGAAGCTAGTTAGAGGCTTGTCCGACATCACATTCAAAAAGGATACGGTATGTGCCGAATGTGAATTGAATAAGGCAACCAAGTCCTCATTTCATTCCATAAACTCTGTAAGCACTACTAGACCCTTGCAATTACTTCATATGGATTTATTTGGCCCTAGTAGAGTATCCAGTCTTGGTGGAAAACTCTATGCTTTTGTCATTGTTGATGATTTTTCTAGATTTACATGGGTTTTCTTTCTTACAAATAAAAGTGATGCTATTTCGGTTTTCAAGATTTTTGCTAAAAAAGTTCAAAACGAAAAAGGCTACATGATTACTCGAATCCGAAGTGATCATGGAGGCGAATTCGAAAATACAGATTTTGAAAAGTTTTGTGATTCTAATGGTTTTGATCATGAGTTTTCTTGTCCAAGAACTCCTCAACAAAATGGTGTCGTGGAGCGGAAGAATAGGACTCTTGGCGATATGGCTAGAGTCATGTTGAACATGTTTTTACTTCCGAAATACTTTTGGGCTGAAGCTGTTAGTACAGCCTGCCACATTTTAAATAGGGTGCTTATTCGTCCTATTACGAAGAAAATACCCTATGAGCTTTGGTTTGGGAGAACCCCAAATGTTTCTTATTTTAGAGTTTTTGGTTGTAGATGTTTTATCCTTAACACCAAAGATAACTTAGGCAAATTTGATGCCAAAGCTGACGATGGTATTTTTCTTGGCTATGCTGCCAAGAGCAAGGGATATAGAGTATTTAACAAACGCTCATTAATTGTGGAAGAGTCCACAAATGTGACTTTTGATGAAGATAACAGTGCAGCAGCTACTCTTGATGATGATATTGAGCCATCAACTTCTACTCCAATGAATACCACAACCGAAACCAATTCTCTGGAGGGCTTGCCAAAGAAATTCTCTTTCAAGCCGTCACATCTAAAATTTTTGGTAATAGGTGAGGTTTCACGTGGAGTAACTACTAGATCATCATTAAGAGACTCTATTGCTAGCACTGCCTTTATTTCACAAATTGAGCCGAAAAATATTTTAGAAGCTTTTAATGATGAATTCTGGATTTCTGCTATGCAAGAGGAACTCAACCAATTCGAGAGGAGCCAAGTATGGGAACTCGTTCCTAGACCGGCTAATCACTCGATTATTGGTACTAAATGGGTTTTTAGAAACAAAGTAAATGAAGATGGTTCAGTTACACGCAACAAAGCTCGTCTAGTAGCCCAAGGACACAACCAAGAGGAAGGTATCAACTACGATGAGACGTAGGCTCCTGTTGCTAGATTGGAATCCATTCGGATGCTTTGTGCATTTGCAAATTTTTAAAATTTCAAATTATTTCAAATGGATGTTAAAAGTGCTTTCTTGAATGGATTTATTAAGGAGGAAGTTTATGTAAAACAACCCCCTGGCTTTGAAAATCACAAATTTTCTGACCATGTTTTCAAGCTGAAGAAAGCGCTATATGGCCTTAAACAAGCCCCTAGAGCTTGGTATGAACGGCTAAGCAATTTCTTGCTTGAGAAACGTTTTTCAAAAGGGAAAATTGACACCACACTTTTCATAAAATCTTTCGAAGACACTATTCTCTTGGTGCAAATATACGTAGATGATATTATATTTGGTTATACTGATGAAACCCTCTGTCAAGATTTTGCCAAGTGTATGCAGACCGAGTTTGAGATGAGCATGATGGGGAAGCTCAACTACTTTCTTGGACTGCAAGTCAAACAAATGTCAAGTAGAACTTTCATCTGTCAGTCGAAGTATACAAAGGACATGCTGAAGAAATTCGACCTTGACAACGTCAAACCAATCAGCACTCCAATGGCTACTACAACTAAACTAGAACCAGATGAAAGCGGCAAACCCGTAGATCAACGTAAGTATCGAGATATGATAGGCAGTCTACTCTATTTAACTGCTAGTCACCCTAATATTATGTTTAGCATTTGCCTGTGTGCTAGATATCAAGCAAATCCTAAGGAATCATACATGACTGCTGTTAAGCGTATCTTTCGATACCTTAAGGGTACGGTTACAGTGGGCCTATGGTATCCCAAGTCAACATCATTTGACCTCATTGGTTACTCTGATGCTGATTTTGCCGGATGCAAGATCGACCGTAAAAGTACAAGCGGTACGTGTCATTTATTAGGAAAGACTTTAGTCTCTTGGTTTAGCAAGAAGCGAAATTCTGTCGCACTATCCACAACAGAAGCTGAATACATCACAGCTGGGCGTTGTTGTGCACAAATTCTGTGGATGAAGCAAACCCTTGAAGACTACAACTTATCTTTTATGCACATTCCAATCTTTTGTATCAACACTAGTGCTATAAATCTCACTAAGAACCCCATTTGTCACTCACGTACGAAGCACATTGAAATACGTCACCACTTTTTGCGTGATCATCAGCAAAATGACACTATTGACTTAGAATTTATTGACACTGATCATCAGCTAGCAGATTTCTTCACAAAACCATTATCCGAAGAGCGCTTCAATTTTTTCTGTCGTGAACTTGGAATTTTGGATGAAGCTATTATTAATTAAAATAAACCTGCATAAATATCGAGTATGTCTTGATTCTTTTATGATGAAATTGCTATGGGTACAAGCCGAAAGGGTCCTTCTGACAACAAGGCGTAAAAGCCTAAGCGACACAATGCACTAGTCCTCAGGACTACCGCTAGCTGGGATCCGGCCCCTGCAGCTAACCCATGGTAGCTTCAAAATATTGAATTATGACATAATTCCTTGTTTATTACATGGTTCATTTTTATTTATCACATGCTGAAATATAAATTTTCCAAACTTCACTTTGCTTCAGAGTTAACTTTCTGTCATTCTCCACTTGAGTCTTTCTTGTATATGTACTCACTTTTACTTTTCCTTTGGTATCTCTCACTTAACCATTTTTCTTCTCAGCCTGATTTCTGTTCTGTCAACAGAATCCGGAATTCGGGCCGAACTCTGCCCTACCCAGAGTTCGGGCCGAATTCGGCCAGGCTGTTCCAGAACCGGGAACAGTCTCAGCCGCTGATCAAAAATGGATCCAATGGTCCATATTTGTTCCGACCAATTGGAACCCTTCACATATATTCGGGCTCTCCTCTCCCTTCTCCTCCATTGCAACCTTTTCCACTTCTCCAAATACTTTTTCTCAAAACCCTAACCCTAGTTCTTCCTTTCAAGAGCTCATCTCTTCCCCAAACTCAAGGAGAAGGCCTCTCTCACCATTCTCCTTCATTGTTCATCATCACTTTGAGGTATATCTCAACACTTTTCTATATCTCAATTTTCTCCATTATCTTTATTGTTTCATGGCTCCACGTTTGTTCAATCGCGGGAAGAAACTTCGAACCGAGGGAGTGTCCTCTTCGAATGCTCCTCCTCGCGTTGAACCGCCCGTTGCACCGCCCGTTGAACAACAACCACCTATCCACCCATTGTTCAACCCACCTCGTCCACTTGACCCAAACACATTTGACGACCGGATATTTGTATCATTCGACGCATCTAATGATTGGTTTAGTAATTTTCGGACATGTCCGGTGTTTGCGGGTCACCCTATCAATTTTACTATTTTCTCTCAATATGACTCACTTTTTCATGATCTTTGTCTTGACGAACTTGTCACCACCAACTCGGTCATTTATCGTAGTGCTATTCAAATGTTTTACTGCAACCTAACTCATGATGATACACATATTTTCTCACGGGTTGCGGGAATTGACATCTCTTTTGATGATTTCGATTTGGCCGAACACCTTGAACTCCAAGAGCCAAACTCATGGGAAAAGCTTGTTGAAGCTCGATCGTTTCAATTTCCCGATGGGTCTTCACTTGAAAGCTTCAAGGACGACTTGTGTACCCCTAACACACGTCCTCGTAAGCTTTTTTCCAAGTATCTCAATCCCTACTTTTATGAACTTCATCGGATTATTTTCAACACTATTCTTCCCAAAGCGGGATCCACCGATGAAGTCACCTACTTTGAAATCTCGGCCTTATATCACCTTCACTTTCATGTACCATTTAATCTTCCACGTACCATGATGGACTGGATGATTAATTGTAGGAAGAAACCAAGATCCTTGGTTTATGCTTTGTATCTTCCTATGGTATTTCGTGCATACCACTTGATGAGTATCAGTTCTTACCTGCCCTTGCCTTCCTCTCTAAGGCACGGAGGCTTCAGGCAGCCGTTGGCTCACCCGTCGTGTCTGAGCACTCTGACGATGAGCCCGATGCGCCTCCTCTTGGACAGGATCCTCCTCCTCCTCCTGCCACTCTCGAGTCTCTTCAGACTATGCTCCGCGATCGCTTCACCTTAGAGGATGATCGTTGGACCCAGCTGGATTACCGGACCACCCTGCAGATGAGTGCCATCAGCAACTCACTGCACGATATTCGGTACTCCATGTCTCGCCATCCTTCCATGGCTATTCCTATGGAGCGGGACCCTGGTCGTGAGGGATATCGTATCGATGACCCTTGGGTTATTCGCTACTTGGATCCGGATGCGGCCTTCGTGGACCCTCGTCGTTCCTTCACTGATCCATCAGACGACGCTGGGCCATCACGAGCTCGATGATAGATATGGATTCTACTTGCTGCTGCTACTGAGGATCTTAGCTTATGATATATGCATTTTGGATTTTAGTTTTATGCACTTTGATTGTATTAGACTAATTATGAGTTGTGACTCTTGAGACATTCAGTAGTTTTATCAGTTTCTATGCAGTTTCTTCTATTATCTTTTGGTGTGCTTGCCAGTTTTTATTGTTTATGGTTAATTGCTAAATGCCAAAAGGGGGAGAGATTCTGGTATATTCTATATTCTTTTTGTCTCTGTATCTGTGCTTTGGGGATAATGTTTTTATCAGGCCAACATGATTCAAAGCAATGTTTACGGGAGAGCTATTTTAAAGCTCGGCACTGATTACGGGGGAGCTATGCTTTTTTGCCCTTAAATGTGTCAAGGTATGAATATTGAATATACAATTATCATTTTGTCAATTATCAATATGGGGGAGATTGTTGACACAAAATCACAGTCAACCAAATATTGATAGAATTGACTACATGATACTTGTGATAATTCAATACGACACATGAAGACTACATCCAGTACAAGTCAGACGACAGCTCGGATTTGCAATACAAGTTATTTTTGAGTCTGTAGTTTACAATTTTATTGAGTCTAGACTTATGTAAACTGAGATGTGCTGAGCATCTGAGACTTAACCTATACCTATACCCAAAATCCAAAAGCTCCACATAAACCAAAAATAAGCCCATTGGACCATTGACCCATTCTGTGCTCTGGAGACAGAGTTCGGGCCGAACTCTGCCTCCACTACAGAGTTCGAGCCGAACTCTGTCTCCTAAAAATCAGCACCCTAATTTTTAGGATTGGCTGGTTGCAAGTTGTCCAACGGCCAAATTTTTGAATGATCCAACCAGAATTTTGGCCGAATTCTGCCTACCTGGTATCCTATAAATAGGCCATGAATTCTCTCATTTTCATTCATCCAATCTTCTCTTCTCTTCTCTCTAAAGCTCAATACAAGCCATACCCTTCTTCATCTACTAGCCACAAGCTCCCTAAGTCTCAAGTGCTCAGCATTTTTCAGTTAGGAGTTTGTGCAAGAGTTCAAGAAGTCGCTTGGAAAATTCCAAGCATCGCCACTGCGATCTTTGTAAGAAGTTGACGTGCTCTTCTGAAGAAAAGGCACGGGGTGTAACTACTATTTCACAAATAGTGGATTTAATCCTGAGCTAGAGTTCTCAGGCCTGGACTAGTCCTCCACGAGGGAAATCAGGTTAAAATCGGCTGTGTTTGCGTATGCTTTCTTGCTCCTTATTTATTTCCGCATTTACTCTGATTATTTTCACTTGTGAAAGAGTTTAATTTTTAATTGGCTATTATCGCTATAAACTCTATTCACCCCCTCTCTAGAGTTGCCATCTGTTCTTCAGATAGAATAATTCAATTATATGGAAACACCACTTACGAGACTTGGCTGAAATGTACATATTTCAGGGACGCCTGAATATGTGTACGATCCGACTCGAGTGGTAGTGGCGGATTCTCAATCACGAGGCTTTGTTCAAATACATGTATTTGGGGGATGCCTTAAATATGTGCACGATCCAACAAAGTGATACAATAAATTCAAGATAGACTAAAGGAACGGGAAGGTATCGAGGATTTTGAAAACGTGTTTCAAAAAAAATATTGATGGTAGTGAGATCGTTGGATTCAAATGAACTTGAATGTTGATTGATCGGGTGGTTTGTCCTAGGAATTAAGTTTTTTTGTGTGTGCGATGAGTATAAGTTGCCCCAAGTTCAAAATATAGTTGGTTGATGTAAATAATAAATAAGGCGAGCGTGGCTCGAATTAAAGAAATGCATAGGAGGAGTGTGTGCGAGAACCATTTGACGTTGAATCAAGTGATAAGTCGAAGAGTGAGTACTTAGTAAGTTTCGAGGACAAAGCTTTTTCTGAGTGATGTATAATGTAATGCTCCGTCCCGCTCAGTTCAACCGGAGGAATCAAAACGCCAACGACGTTTGGACTTAGCCATGCAACGACTTGCGCCAAGTCCTGCTCGGTCGAGACAACTTCTCGCTCAGGTGGGTGGCTTCGGTGAACTTGCCTCAGCTTGGCATTCACACTAATAAAATGAAAGTTCTTCAACTGCACAAGTAGGCTTGATAATAAAAGAAACAAATCCACATTGCTAAGGGAATAATCCCAACTAGGGTAAAAGTTGGGTCAGATCGAGTTAGAATAGGGAAAGGTCCCACGGCCGTCCTAAAAGTGTTACACGATGTGCTTTCTAATTGACACTCGGTCCTTCGTCTCGTGGCTTAGAAGAAGGAAAAGTTGGTCCATGTGCCACAAGGCTATGAACCTAACATAGTCGTAGGCATCGCCCAATATAGATGTGTGGTAAAGCGTACACTGTCCCACTGTCCAATGCATAGCATAATTGTCCCATAAGTTTCGTTACACGTTTCCACAGTGCAAGGCTTGGCTTAGCCTTTGCTCGTCCCACGGGTTAAGTTGTATCGCACGGGTTATGGCACAGTCATGAAACTGATATGGAAAACGGTTGGTGCAAGTTATATTATAAGGAACACGTCTTGTTCAAGTCAAGTAAGAAGGCTATGCAGAATGGTAATACGGAATTATGCTATGAGTATAACTTACGAATGGTACGCGTTGAATATGAGTATGAGATGACTAAGCCGTTGGGCGTCGTGCATCAATATGGATGTGTTGGGGCATAACGTCGACGGAGCTCTCCATATGAATGGTGGATTATGTTTATGAGACGCGAATATGTTTATGGCACGGAAAATCGTTTATGGCACGGGAAACCGTTTATGGAACGAGTCTATGTTTATGCAACGGAGGATTTGGTTGGAATGTTATGTGTGTTTGCTATGGCACGTATTGCATGGTCAATGGACTCGGATAGCCCGTGCACGGGTACGGCTTCCCTCGAACGGTTACGCCGGGGCGCCGGGACCGTTCGGCTTAGGAGGGAATTATGTGTGGTATTTATGGTGCACAACATTCGGACGGATTGCGACCGTCCAGTGCTGTGATAAGCTATGATATCCGTAAGTTTGGGATCCTTCGGATACTGGGCTAGCAACCAGTATCGAAGCGATTGTAGGCTTACACATAAGAGATGCCAAGTCCATTACGATGAGAAACACCGTGACCTTCATATAGATAGGGCCGGTGGGCTGAGATGAGAGCTGGGTGCAGGTGCAGGACCTGCCACCCATTATGTATATGTTTACGTTTATGACTGGTTGGTTGCGCGAATCGTATGATTGCTTATGTTAAGTGCTAACCATTGCAGGCTAGGGAATATGGGACGGAGATGAGCACGAATCACTATGTTTATATCCAGATTATGTCTAACTGTATCTGCTGCAGGAACACGGGATGTGGACACATTCATATTAAGTTGTTATGCTGAATATTGCCATGAAACCGATCCTAAGGCTAAATAGAAAGATCATAAATTAAGATGCATGTCCACTAAATGTATTTAGTGTTTGGTTTGGGTGCGAGCGGGTCTTGATCAGTGCGAAGCGAGGACGAAAGCACTAATCCCCTACTAGTTTATGTGCAGGCTCAGGTTATGATCGGCTCGGGGCGGAGCTTGGCTTGGACGTGCTGAGGCATGGAGTCCTTGGCGTTCAAGAGGAGCTACCGCATATGCGTTCGGACTTGCGACATGGAGATGTTCGGCCGAAGACTACTTGGTGGCTATAAAGAGGCATAATGTATGAAACAATGTAATCCTTTGTGAGCTAGAGAGATCATGAGCGTTGTAGCCAATTGGCATTATATGTTGGGCTATTCAGAGCCTTTGTAATCTTCAGTTCAAAATCAATAAAAGAGATTCTTATGTTTTACTTGTTTTCTTCTGCTGCTTATGTTATCGATATTGAGATAGTTCTATGTGAACCTGTTATCTTGCCTTGCACGAGCGCAACTCCAGGCTCGTGCGGCATCACGCCCTAGCGAGGACGATGATTCGGGTGAAATCTAGCGAGGACGAGCGATTTCCCGGATCGGGGCGTGACAAGTTGGTATCAGAGCGGTTCCATCCTTTGGACCGTGTACGAATCTCTTCGACCCTCAGTTGCTTCGCTATCGAATTCAGTAGACTCTACGTTGTTTCCGCAACCGTATGGCTCATGGATCTGCTCGACGCTACATTGGATGTTCCATACAATAAGTCTATATTAAGTTCGTACGTCTGCCACAAGTATGTCGTGACTATCACGCTATCTCCGGGTGTCATCGGAGAGTGCTGGTTGCACAAAGTGCAACGAGTTATGGTGATGTTGGATGCATGATGTGCAACGATATGTGTTATTGGTCGTACGAAGTGCGAGGAGTTATGTGTTATCGGTCGCACAGGGTGCGAGGAGATATGTGTTGTTGGTTGCACGAAGTGCAACGGGTCGATATGTGAGGCAATGCGTGTTATAGTTGCTATGCTAACGGATATGTGTCGTTGGTTGCACAGAGTGCAGCAAGTTGTGAATCGTTTGTTGCATCAGTGCAACGAGTCGATATGGTATGATGCGTGTTGTATGGCTATACGGATGGTGTAAGCCCCCTGAATTTCCCGAATTATTTTTCGAATTTTCAAATGAATTATTTTCAATAATTCATTTCTATATAATTAATTTTTGATCATTAATGCTCTTTACCGTGACTTGAAATTCTAGAGCATCAGGGATGCCAGTCTCTGGAAACTTCCTTCTTGGAGTTTGTAGTAGACGAGATTATCTTCATTTTGATATATCCTGTCCCACTTGAACTCATTCCCTTGTGCTCTTTTTTGCTTCGTGCAAGTTCGGGTCAATATTAGACCATTTAATTATTAATTGAATTCCCACTCTTTTCCTTGATCATCATATGCGCGTTACCATGACTTTTAATTTAGGAGCACCGGACTAGTCATTTTCTCGAAACCAACTTGTCATGTTTGATCTACTCGAGACGCTCTTCACCCAGGACCTTCGTATCCCACTCAGACACTCCATTTTGTGCTCCAATTCCTTCGCACAACTTTCGGGTCAATTTAGACCAATTTATTATTTACCGTAAATTGTGATTTAACTTCCAATTTAATTTCCGGGCCCGACATCGGTCCAATCTAGTCGACCAAATATATGGCCCTGGCCTGTTTTGAGTAAACTATGCCGGTGCCACTTGTGTGCCACAATTTTGATCCCCCTTGTGCTCCTATTTCATCCATGATTTAATTTGGTTTAATTTATAAATTTATTTAAATCTTGGCTTCGACCTTGTCCAAACTTGGCCCAATGCCCAACCCAGTTTAGTGTGGGCCCTGTCATGACTGCCCATACACCCCACTGGTATTTTCCCATTTTTGCCTACTCGAAAGTATAATTCTTTTATTTTATAAAATATCTCTACCTCTCTTTTATATATATATATATATATATATATATATATATATATATATATATATATATATATATATATATATATAATGTAACTCTCTCTCTCCTACTCTCTCACTTCCCACACAAAGAGAAACCCCCCCTCCACCTCACAGCCAAAACCCCCCCTCTCTCTCTAACCGACCTACTCTCTCTCTCTCTATTCCCTCTCTCTAAATATCTATTCTCATTCTCTCCATCTCCTTCTATTTATATTATATATATATACACACACCTATACATATATTAAACTCTCTCTTTCTCCACATAAACACCACCTCACCCCCTCTCCTTTACAGCACACTCTCCCCCCTCCTCTTGGACCGATATCCCCTCACCCCTCTCTCACCTCTCTCTCTCTCTCACAAATATCTTTTTCTCTCTCTCTCTCTCCTTATATTATACACACACACATACAAAAAACAAAAACAAACCCAAACTCTCTTCATCTCCTCTCACTCGGCCAAGCCACCCCCCCTTTGGTGGCCGTGCATCACCACCACCCTCACCAGCCTCTCCTCCTCCTTCCTCCTCCTCCTCCTCCATTATCATCATCATCAAGTTCATCATCACCATTATCATTTTCATCTCCATCACCATTAACCAAAACCATGCACCACCACCCGAACCGGCACCACCGCCGCCGTCGGCGTGTCACCGCCGTGCCCACGCCGTTGGCCACCACCACTGCTGTGGCTGGCCTCCGCCAGCAGCCGCGCGCAGCCCAGGCGCGCAAACAGCAGCAGCAAACGCGGCAGCAGCAGCTGCACGCAGCAGCCGCGCGCGTCGCGCGCGCCACCGCGGCCGGCCACCGCCGCCGGCGAGCCCCCCCGGCCGTGCGCGAGCCTCAGGCGAACGCCCCCTGGCCGGCGCCTTCCTCCCCGGTGCGACGCATGGACTATTCGTGCGTTTTGAACGAAATCCCGTCGGCGCGCGCGAGTTTTGAACTCGGAATTGGCGCCCCATCGCAGCAACTTCGTGCGTGTTTTCTGGGAGATCCGACCGTTGGATCGGCGATTTCTTCACTCCGTCGCAATCTCGGTATATCCATCTTCACTCCTGTCAATTTTCGTCCGTTAATTTCGTCGTTTGATACATCAAAACTGGCCACCAAGTTGACGTTTTAAATTGAACTGTTTTTGGACAGTTTCGTGACGCCAACTTCGCGGGTTCGTATCTTCGTCGTCGCAGCTCCGTTTTGCGCGCTATCAGTTCCAGTGCACAGCTAGTATAACCCTCTTCCTGCCCTCTTTAGATTTCATTTCAGTTTGAGCTTGTTAGGTCGGTCGAATTCGACGCTAAAGTTGGCCGTTCGAATTCTTAGTGTTGCACTTGTAAAATTCCATTTTTGAACCCGGGACTCCGGATTCAATTTCTGACACCACCAGTAGACTCGTGGCGTCGTTCTGGCATGTTTTCATATAAAGTTTGTTAGATTTGGAGAACGTGGGCCCTGGCACGCATTTCGGTGCAAAGTGGGTCCCACTTTCTGAGTCAACGGGTCATTTTGAGTTCGGCTCATCGGAATCCAATTTCGGATATACCGTTGAGTTCGTATCGTCATTCTGAACTCGTTGACATATAATTTGCTAGATTTTAGTGAACATTGGTTCCGGCACGCATTTCGGTGTAAGTCGAATACCAATATCCGGGTCAACGTGTCATTTAGAGTTCGGCTCATCGGAATCCAATTCCGGATATACCGTTGAGTTCGTATCGTCATTCTGGACTCGTTGATATATAATTTGCTGAGTTTTGAGGACATTGGCTCCGACACGCTTTTCCGTGCAAATCGATTTCCAATGTCCGGGTCAACGGACCAAATTGAGATCGGGTCAACGGAATCCAATTCTGGATATACCGTTGGGTTCGTATCGTCATTCTGGATTCGTGGACATATAATTTGTTAGGTTTTGTGCACTTTTATTTCGGCACATTTTTTGGTGCAAAGTGTGTCCAACGACGAACATCATTTTGGTCCGAAATTACCATTTTGCCCCTG
Organism: Iris pallida; assembly: GCA_029216955.1. Taxonomy (NCBI): domain Eukaryota; kingdom Viridiplantae; phylum Streptophyta; class Magnoliopsida; order Asparagales; family Iridaceae; genus Iris; species Iris pallida. The sequence continues at coordinate 46,123,908 of JANAVB010007399.1, forward strand.
TGTCCAAATTGGACTTTTGGACAGGCTATCCTAGCTGTTTTGACCACTTGGACACGTTGGTGATATTTATTTTATCATCCGACAACATCTGTAGGTTTTTACCCTATTATTATAATCTTTCTCCTTTTGTGGTATTTTGAGATCCATCAATTCCAGTGATTTCACAACCACTGAAATTAAATGTGTTGACCCTGTAGATGTTTGTAGAGACTAGCTTTGACCCAGTTTGACCATGGTTGACTACTTTGACTGAACGTCGAAGTAGAGTCAACATTTGACCTAAGTTAGACTAGTTTTGACCTTGGTTGACCATAGTTGACTATTTTTGACCAAAGTCAACCGGAAGTCAACCGTAGCCTAGGATTGAACAGAACTTGACCGAAGTTGACCAGTTGACCCAAAGTCAACTGTTAGTCAACGTTAGTCAAGTTTGACCTAGAGTTGACCTAGAATTGACCAGAGTTGACCAGTTGACCAGAAGTCAACTGTAACTCAACCCTTGACTTAGATTGACCTAGTTTGACTTGCTTTGACTTGCCTTGACCTAGTTGACTTAGTGTGACTTAATTTTACTTCCAAACCCTTATATTGATATAGTATTCCATCCATAGGTCCTCAAGGTACTGTTCTTGGACTCAGTTGACATATTCCACCAGAACTCAGGCGAGTACATTCTCTGATAACTTTTTCCCAATTTATGATAACTGTTATGATTCATGTACTTAGTGTAGATATGCTTATTCCTGACACATGGTTCTCACGGATTGGTATTCCTGGATCCCGACGAGAGATGTTTCTCCTTCTTAGGTTGGGATGTATTATGCAAGCTCCCTTGTAGCTCTTGCACAATATATGGTCACTGATTCTAGAGAAGACTTGCTCCCTTCTCATTAGAATCCCGTGCAGTGACGTGTCCTGTTTGGATCCATTCTACCAGTTGGGGTAGGGGGAGTAGTAGCGTATGCCTGTGATCAGATCCATCCCGCATTCCCGAACAGTGTGAGTCATATACCGCACATATGACTTGCCAGGCCAGTTCTTGACATGAACCCAAGCCGATCACAAGTTGAAACTGCTACTCACACACATTGGATATATGGCTTACCTTGATTTGTGTACATACCATGATTCAGTTCTACTTTCTTGTTCTAGCTCTAGCTCTACAGCTTACCATGCCATGATACATATATGTACACTCCATGATTTTTATTGTATATGCTCTATTTACAGTCTTATAGCTTTTATTCTATCTTGAGATCTGTTATGAGATATATGTACTCGTTCCATCCTGACCGGATATGTTGACAAAATTTTAGGAGTAGTTGTGCCCTCAGTATGGGACTTCATGATGTTGCTAGCTGAGGTGGATCTCACTATTCTTCTATGTGAGCTGCCTGGTAGTTATCCTTAGTTAGTCTTATTGTTCTTTCCTTATTTTCCTGTCTTATGATTCTTGTAGATTCTAGTTGTTCTAGTGATATTGTTATTAATTCTTGTCTTATCTTCCTTAGTTTTCGTGATGTGACATGAGTACATTTCTAGTTATGGATTCTTGGATGTTGTAGTTAGTATAGTATGCTTGACAGCGTTCTACCGCCGATACCGCGGCGTAGGCTGGGCGTGGCCCACGTATTCGTACCCGTATATCCGGGTGCGGGTCGTGACACGTTTTTAGTGGTGGCCCATGCAGGTCAGTCTTTGCAAATTATGCGAAGTCGTGGTAGTACTTGAGCTTATCTGTACTACTGCGAGCCTGCCCTAGGATTAAGGTTGAGTCATGGAATATTTTAGAATTTTGGTACTCAGTCACATATTAGGAACTCCTGGTAGGTTCCAGGGATGACCCCTGGGAATCTTATTTCGAACATTTTGAAAATTTTCTAATTTGTTCTTGTCCGTTCTGATTTCTGAAATATCTGTCCTTATCAAACTTTATTCCTTCTTGGGATGAGTTTGTGGACCCCAGAGGGGAGGTATAAGTTGGACTTATATATCATCTAGGTTGGGGAGAGAATATGATTTACCAACCTCGTATCATGGTCGAGATTTATTTTAGATTATATTCCACCATTTTCTATCTTGACCTAGGTAGTACCCTCGGGACTTTCCCTGAGATTTCCTCTGAACCCTATCTCGGAAGTTGTTTCCGTTGTTTCTATTAACTTACCCTTGACTTTTTGTTGAATTTTAAATCTTAATATTCGTTGTTGATCTTTGATTTTGTTTTGAATAATTCTTTTAAGAATTGAGTTAAGATATCCTGATAAACATATTTTGGACGAGGACGATGAGAACAGTAAGTGTCTACTTTATTTATGGAGTTTAGAATTTATCGCAGTCATATTAGCTAGCGGGACAAGGACATGGAGCCTGATTTTGGATATACTATCCTAGTTATGGAATTTAGATTCTCTTGCAGCCATACCGGTTGGCGTGGTAAGGAATCTAGATGACATGATTATATGGTGTATACCTTGGTTATGGACTCTATCGTTTATTGTAGCTATGTTTACTGGCGTGGCGTAAATTCTGGCAACATGATTTTGGATAGACGTGTATGGTTATCAGGTCATATCTTAAGTTGATTCACTTCTTTTACCAATTGAGCAAGATAATTCCTACCATTATTTCTTGTTTATCATTATTTTCTCTCCCATCGCATGATGATTTCCTCATCTTGCCATCATTTCCTTTGGTTTGTTTAGCTATGTCTTGATCTCACCAATCACCTAACTCATATCTACATCTGACATCTACACTTGAAAATTCTGAAATTTCGAAATGTTTATATCTCAACTGTTTCTTAAAATTTGATACTATAAAAATTTTGATTTCCTTCTGTCCATGACCAATCAATTTTGGTCGTCTTGTTTATCGTGCCAAAGAGTCTTGATTGCTGACTAGACTCTAGATGACTTCAAATTCCTTTGTGACTTGGGTTCCTTCCTAATAGTGCTTTTAGGACTTTGATTTCGAATTCATGATTTTATCGTCTTTCATAACTGAACTTGGATCTTGATCGTGCTTATGTGACCTATAATCCGATTTCTATCAAATCTATCTCTCAATCGTGCTATTCTCAAATTTTTCTCTCCATTTGCTTCTCTTAGCCCTGTTTTAGATCATGACTATCTAAGTTTGATTTTCATGATCTTGATAATCTTAACCCTCAAATCGTGCCAAGTGAACTTAGACTATTTTCGATTTCAATCGCGTTCGAACTTGGATCGTATTTCATGATTTTATTAATCATCCTCCTTAATCTTGATCGGGCCTATAAGACCTTGACTTCGATTTTGTTTATGTCTGAAATTTTATCTCAACTATGCCAAACCTTGTTTTGGTCATGGTTAGCTTTTCATCTTGATCGAGCATGTGTGACTTTCAGGTTGATTTCCATCAACCTAAGTCCTATAGATCACCCCGTACTTGAACTTCAATTATACCTTCGATTCTCTTAATCGTCTCTAAAATTGTGTCCCAATGACTTGGCTTATTTCTGAAATCATGCACATATGATTTTGTTCGTATCATGATTCTATCGTGCCAAATCCCTCATCGTGCTTGAATAATTATAAATCGATTTTCTTAATCGTGCAACTTGTCATTCTATGATCGTGCCTAAGTTTTTGCCTAAAAACTTTCTATCTTGTTTTACCCCTACTACAACCTTAATTTCGAGGACAAAATTTCTATAAGGTGGGTAGGATATAAGCCCCCTGAATTTCCCGAATTATTTTTCGAATTTTCTAGTGAATTATTTTCAATAATTCATTTCTATATAATTAATTTTTGATCATTAATGCTCTTTACCGTGACTTGGAATTCTAGAGCATCAGGGATGCCAGTCTCTGGAAACTTCCTTCTTGGAGTTTGTAGTAGACGAGATTATCTTCATTTTGATATATCCTGTCCCACTTGAACTCGTTCCCTTGTGCTCTTTTTGCTTCGCGCAAGTTCGGGTCAATATTAGACCATTTAATTATTAATTGAATTCCCACTCTTTTCCTTGATCATCATATGCGCGTTACCATGACTTTTAATTTAGGAGCACCGGACTAGTCATTTTCTCGAAACCAACTTGTCATGTTTGATCTACTCGAGACGCTCTTCACCCATGACCTTCGTGTCACACTCAGACACTCTATTTTGTGCTCCAATTCCTTCGCACAACTTTCGGGTCAATTTAGACCAATTTATTATTTACCGTAAATTGTGATTTAACTTCCAATTTAATTTTCGGGCCCGACATCGGTCCAATCTAGTCGACCCAATATATGGCCCTGGCCTGTTTTGAGTAAACTATGCCGGTGCCACTTGTGTGCCACAATTTCGATCCCCCTTGTGCTCCTATTTCATCAATGATTTAATTTGGTTTAATTTATAAATTTATTTAAATCTTGGCTTCGACCTTGTCCAAACTTGGCCCAACGCCCAACCCAGTTTAGTGTGGGCCCTGTCATGACTACCCATACACCCCACTGGTGTTTTCCCATTTTTGCCTACTCGAAAGTATAATTCTTTTATTTTATAAAATATCTCTACCTCTCTATTTTATATATATATATATATATATATATATATATATATATATATATATATATATATATATATATATATATATATATATAATGTAATTCTCTCTCTCCTACTCTCTTACTTCCCACACAAAGAGAAACCCCCCCTCCACCTCACAGCCAAAACCCCCTCTCTCTCTAACCGACCTACTCTCTCTATTCCCTCTCTCTAAATATCTATTCTCATTCTCACCATCTCCTTCTATTTATATTATAAATATATACACACACCTATACATATATTAAACTCTCTCTCTCTCTCCACACAAACACCAGCTCACCCCCTCTCCTTTACAGCACACTCTCCCCCCTCCTCTTGGACCGACATCCCCTCACCCCTCTCTCACCTCTCTCTCTCTCACAAATATCTTTTTCTCTCTCTCTCCTTATATTATACACAGACACATACAAAAAACAAAAACAAACCCAAACTCTCTTCCTCTCCTCTCACTCGGCCAAGCCACCCCCCCTTTGGTGGCCGAGCATCACCACCACCCTCACCAGCCTCTCCTCCTCCTTCCTCCTCCTCCTCCTCCTCCATTATCATCATCATCAAGTTCATCATCACCATTATCATTTTCATCTCCAACACCATTAACCAAAACCATGCACCACCACCCGAACCAGCACCACCGTCGCCGTCGGCGTGTCACCGTCGTGCCTACGCCGTTGGCCACCACCACCGCTGTGGCTGGCCTCCGCCAGCAGCCGCGCGCAGCCCAGGCACGCAAACAGCAGCAGCAAACGCGGCAGCAGCAGCTGTACGCAGCAGCCGCGCGCGTCGCGCGCGCCACCGCGGCCGGCCACCGCCGCCGGCGAGCCCCCCCGGCCATGCGCGAGCCTCAGGCGAACGCCCCCTGGCCGCCGCCTTCCTCCCCGGCGCGACGCATGGACTATTCGTGCGTTTTGAACGAAATCCCGTCGGCGCACGCGAGTTTTGAACTCGGAATTGGCGCCCCATCGCAGCAACTTCGCGCGTGTTTTCTGGGAGATCCGACCGTTGGATCGGCGATTTCTTCGCTCCGTCGCAATCTCGGTATATCCATCTTCACTCCTGTCAATTTTCGTCCGTTAATTTTGTCGTTTGATACATCAAAACTGGCCACCAAGTTGACGTTTTAAATTGAACTTTTTTTGGACAGTTTCATGACACCAACTTCGCGGGTTCGTATCTTCGTCGTCGCAGCTCCGTTTTGCGCTCTATCAGTTCCGGTGCACAGCTGGTATAACCCTCTTCCTGCCCCCTTTAGATTTCATTTCAGTTTGAGCTTGTTAGGTCGGTCGAATTCGACGTCAAAGTTGGCCGTTCGAATTCTTAGTGTTGCACTTGTAAAATTCTATTTTTGAACCCGGGACTCCGGATTCAATTTCTGACACCACCAGTAGACTCGTGGCGTCGTTTTGGCATGTTTTCATATAAAGTTTGTTAGATTTGGAGAACGTGGGCCCTGGCATGCATTTCGGTACAAAGCGGGTCCCACTTTCTGAGTCAACGGGTCATTTTGAGTTCGGCTCATCGGAATCCAATTTCGGATATACCGTTGAGTTCGTATCGTCATTATGGACTCGTTGACATATAATTTGCTAGATTTTAGTGGATATTGGTTCCGGCACGCATTTCGATGCAAGTCGGATACCAATATCAGGGTCAACGTGTCATTTTGAGTTCGGCTCATCGGAATCCAATTCCGGATATACCGTTGAGTTCGTATCGTCATTCTGGACTCGTTGATATATAATTTGCTGAGTTTTGAGGACATTGGCTCCGACACGCTTTTCCGTGCAAATTGGTTTCCATTGTCCGGGTCAACAGACCAAATTGAGATCGGGTCAACGGAATCCAATTCTGGATATATCGTTGGGTTCGTATCGTCATTCTGGATTCGTGAACATATAATTTGTTAGGTTTTGTGCACTTTTATTTCGACACGTTTTTCGGTGCAAAGTGTCCAACGACGGACATCATTTTGGCCAGAAATTACCGTTTTGCCCCTGTGTCCATATTGGACTTTTGGACAAGCTATCCTAGCTGATTTGACCATTCTGGACACGTTGGTGATATTTATTTTATCATCCGACAACATCTGTAGGTTTTTACCCTATTATTATAATCTTTCTCCTTTTGTGGTATTTTGAGATCCATCAATTCCAGTGATTTCACAACCACTGAAATTGAATGTGTTGACCCTGTAGATGTTTGTAGAGACTAGCTTTGACCCAGTTTGACCATGGTTGACTAATTTGACTGAACGTCGAAGTAGAGTCAACATTTGACCTAAGTTTGACTAGTTTTGACCTTGGTTGACCACAGTTGACTATTTTTGACCAAAGTCAACCGGAAGTCAACCGTAGCCTAGGATTGACCAGAACTTGACCGAAGTTGACCCAAAGTCAACTGTTAGTCAACGTTAGTCAAGTTTGACCTAGAGTTGACCTAGAATTGACCAGAGTTGACCAGTTGACCAGAAGTCAACTGTAACTCAACCCTTGACTTAGATTGACCTAGTTTGACTTGTTTTGACTTGCCTTGACCTAGTTGACTTAGTGTGACTTAATTTTACTTCCAAACCCTTATATTGATACAGTATTCCATCCATAGGTCCTCAAGGCACTGTTCTTGGACTCAGTTGACATATTCCACCAGATCTCAGGCGAGTACATTCTCTGATAACTTTTTCCCAATTTATGATATATGTTATGATTCATGTACTTAGTGTAGATATGCTTATTCCTGACACATGGTTCTCACAGATTGGTATTCCTGGATCCCGACGAGAGATGTTTCTCCTTCTTAGGTTGGGATGTATTGTGCAAGCTCCCTTGTAGCTCTTGCACAATATATGGTCAGTGATTCTAGAGAAGACTTGCTCCCTTCTCATTAGAATCCCGTGCAGTGACGTGTCCTGTTTGGATCCATTCTACCAGTTGGGGTAGGGGGAGTAGTAGCGCATGCCTGTGATCAGATCCATCCTGCATTCCCGAACAGTGTGAGTCATATACCGCACATATGACTTGCCAGGCCAGTTCTTGACATGAACCCAAGCCGATCACAAGTTGAAACTGCTACTCACACACATTGGATATATGGCTTACCTTGATTTGTGTACATACCATGATTCAGTTCTACTTTCTTGTTCTAGCTCTAGCTCTAGCTCTACAGCTTACCATGCCATGATACATATATGTACACTCCATGATTTTTATTGTATATGCTCTATTTACAGTCTTATAGCTTTTATTCTATCTTGAGATCTGTTATGAGATATATGTACTCGTTCCATCTTGACCGGATATGTTTACAAAATTTTAGGAGTAGTTGTGCCCTCAGTATGGGACTTCATGATGTTGCTAGCTGAGGTGGATCTCACTATTCTTCTATGTGATTTGCCTGGTAGTTATCCTTAGTTAGTCTTATTGTTCTTTCCTTATTTTCCTGTCTTATGATCCTTGTAGATTCTAGTTGTTCTAGTGATATTGTTATTAATTCTTGTCTTATCTTCCTTAGTTTTCGTGATGTGACATGAGTACATTTCTAGTTATGGATTCTTGGATGTTGTAGTTAGTATAGTATGCTTGACAGTGTTCTACCGCCGATACCGCAGCGTAGGCTGGGCGTGGCCCACATATTCGTACCCGTATATCCGGGTGCGGGTCGTGACAGATGGATAGCGATATGTTGCACGAGATTGAGTAAAGACCGTAAGTATCGAGAATGAGTTGTTGCACAAGTTGCAATGAGCGAGATTGGAAGATCGCGGATGCGATAGTACGAGTCGAGTTGGTCGCTAAGTGGAGTTTGAGTAGGCGAACACGTATGTTGGCCGAATGTCGCGTTGAGCTTTGAATAAGCGAATGTTGCGGGCGTGATCGATATGATCGCTAAGATACGGTTAGATTGAATGTGTGTCAAACTTGAGCTAACGTTAGAGCTAGGATCGGAAGGATCGCCATACGGGACGATTAAGTTGAGATAGAAGTCGGACCTATGCGAAGTATGATGTCGAGTAATGACTCGATTCCGAGTGGTATATGTAATACCACTTGTGCGATCAGTGTAGCGAAGTATCGTATCGATAAGGATAGGCTCGATTCTGAGTGGTATATGGAATACCACTTAGCGATAGCTATGTTAAGCCGATTGGCGACTTGCGATAGATTTTGTCGAGACGAGTATGTTGTTACGATATGTTTGTCCGCAACGGGCGGAGTAGTAACGAGACTCGAGTGGGAATGATTTGAGAGAAGTCGATGCAAGTATGCTTCGGTGAATTGAGTCGACCGATTATGTGCGAAGTCGTACTTATGGATGATACGTCGGACGAGAATTCGTTAAGTATAAGTTGGACGATAGGCTGAGCATAGCGAAGGAATGTCACGTTGAGAAAATAGTCGACCCGGTCGAACTTATGTTGAGTTAGTATGAAGACTTATTCGGAACGAGTTGAGTAGGTACGAGGAAACCGTGCGAACGAATTTGAGTTAGCGCGATGAGTCGGTAGCACGATCGGGAAGTGCGAGTTAGGGATATGGGAATGGATATGTGAATTGGAAATTGTGTTGCGATTTTGGTAGTGAGTTATAACGGAATGAATCTTGATAAGTGCGAGACTTGATTCGTATTCGTGTTCGGATAATGACAATGATTGCAACGGGTTTGAGCTTATGAGAAAAGAAGATGTTCAAGTTATGCATATCGACAATGGTATTGAGGCGTATCAAAGACGATATGCAATAACTCGGAGATATTCTGATCGAACGAACAAAAATTATGTTGAGCATTGTTGTTGGACGAATAAGATGCAAGTTACGTGGAATGGCAGTTTGGATGATAACGGTAGGAACGCTTCGGAGAATTTGAGAGTGAATGGATGTTGCTCGGATGAAATCGAAAGTGTGTCTGGATTGCTTCGCGGATCACCATTATGTTGACATTCTTGTCTTGAGCGAGCGCAACACCAGCCTCGCACATGCATCACGTCAAATTAGAACGATCATTCTGCGTGAGCGTTGGTATGGTGATTCATCCAGCGGGGATGATCGAAGTTGCGAGGCGTGGCAAATTTGATATGGACTTGTGGTTTGATGCGAAAACGAAATTGAGGATTGTGCGATATTGTCAACGGTAGTGCCTAAGTGACTCGAGTCGTAACAGCGCATCAGTTGTGCGGGGGTAGACAAATTATGGATTGGTATGTCGGATTGGGTAAAAGTCGAATAGGAAATGTCGGGAATTGATTTGGCCCCGCGATAGGATATAGCATGGTTCGTTGTAACTGTCCCTCGTTGATGATCTTCAATTATCAAGCATAGTTTCGGGGCAGATGACCCTAGAAGACTTGACCGCCAAATCAAGTGAATGTTAAAGTCCTATAGGATGACCCTAAAGAAGTCGCATGATAAATATTGTCGAGGATAAAGAATGATCGAGTATATGCTGAGGAACGTGCTTAGCGTAGTGATGCGGTAAGGCGATTGCAAGGATTTTTGCAATGTGCGAGAGCAACGGATAGTAGAACGACCCTAAGAGTTGTGTCGTAGATTGGTTGAGTAACGGTTAGGCTATGTATGTGTTGGGCGCACGATCTATGTTATGGAACGAACTAGTCGGGAATGATTGAGAATTGAGTAAATGATTCGTACTCGGTCGAGAATAGGAGATGGGCGTATGGTAAGAGACCTTGGGTCGGAAAGATTGTTGCCTTTGAGCATCGTAGACTTAAGTTGACCTCTTGTGTCGGAAGAATGCGAGCATGATGTCTGGATAAGTTGCCTAGCGGGGGTAGCCCCAGACTCGATGCGCGGGTAGTTCAAGAACACGGATCGTGTTAAAATAGTTGTGTGCGAGACTTAGTACGAATGGTAGGCAAAGAAAATGGAGACATGTGGACTTAGTCCATGTCATTAAGGCCAAATGTTATGAATGATTGGATGAAAGACTTGAGATATGCGAGAGATTGTAAACGATTGGGTGAGTAGGCATTGTGGAAAATTATTGCGATCGGATGTGCAATGACTTGATGCAATGCATGTGTTAGGTGGACGACGAGAAACTTATGAGATCGAAGTTATGGTTTGAATTAAGTTATGTGCAAGACGTTGGAAGATGATCTCATGTTATGGAATACACATACGAAAAGTATTTTGGGAATAGGCGCTAAGATATGACTAAGTCAAGTATGAAATGATTGTTGTTTGAGGATTTAAGTTGAGCATGTTAGTATGTCCCGATATCCTATAACTCAGCTTGGTTGAAATGCATATATTGGTGGGACGCCTAAAATATGTGTATGATCCAAACTAAGTTGTACGATTCAACGATAGTAGCACGAGATCGTGAAGCGATCTATGCGAGGCACTTGGATTAAGTGTTGGTTTCGGTTCGAGGACGAACCTGATTTTTGAGTGGTATATTATGTAATGCCCCGCTCCGCATCGGTGCATTACGATGAGTCGTTGACTCGAGGAGTTGCGTTGACCCGATGAAGTATCGATGCGAATCGATGCGAGAGTTACGTTGGCCAAAGGTAAGCTTTGAGTCGATTGGAATCTATGAATCGAATCGATGCAAAGGATAAGTCCCGTTGAGCAAGTGCTAATGTTAGTTGATCTGGTGTGCAGGCTATGCCTTTATGCTGGATTACGGATTGTGGCATGGGCGCGATAGGCCAAATCAACCAAGTAATTCAAAGGTATGACTAAGTCCGAGAGTTAGCTATGCGATCGAGTTATAGAAGCGAGACGCTTCAATCGGCGAAACGGCAAGGCGTATCGGCTTAAGGTGGGCGGGTTCTTGACTCTCTCTCCCTATTCCTTCACGTCTAATAAAATACGTTATAGTATGCGTAAGATGTTATCGAATTAGCGAGCGTGGCTCGGCGACGAAAGGTCCAAGTATGCGTTGAACATTAAGGTAGAACATTGAACAATCGAACAATTGAAGCGACGTGCATCAAGTGTACGAGTCGCGGTAGGGCAATGATGGTAGAATATTGAAAGACGATATTGAGATGTGCATCGTGTGCACGACTCCGAGAACATTGAACACTAGGCGTAGAACATTGATTACGGCGCTAAGCGTGCCCTCGGACACTTATGTTACGAAAAGAAGTAATACAGAATTATGCTATGAGTATAACTTACGAATGGTACGCGTTGAATATGAGTATGAGATGACTAAGCCGTTGGGCGTTGTGCATCAATATGGATGTGTTGGGGCATAACGCCGACGGAGCTCCCCATATGAATGGGGGATTATGTTTATGAGACGCGAATATGTTTATGGCACGGGAAACCGTTTATGGCACGGGAAACCGTTTATGGAACGAGACTATGTTTATGCAACGGAGGATTTGGTTGGAATGTTATGTGTGTTTGCTATGGCGCGTATTGCATGGTCAATGGACTCGGATAGCCCGTGCACGGGTACGGCTTCCCTCGAACAGTTACGCCGGGGCGCCGGGACCGTTCGGCCTAGGAGGGAATTATGTGTGGTATTTATGGTGCACAATATTCGGACGGATTGCGACCGTCCAGTGCTGTGATAAGCTATGATATCCGTAAGTTTGGGATCCTTCGGATACTGGGCTAGCAACCCATATCGAAGCGATTGTAGGCTTACACATAAGAGATGCCAAGTCCATTACGTTGCGAAACACCGTGACCTTCATATAGATAGGGCCGGTGGACTGAGATGGGAGCTGGGTGCAGGCGCAGGACCTGCCACCCATTATGCATATGTTTACGTTTATGACTGGTTGGTTGCGCGAATCGTATGATTGCTTATGTTAAGTGCTAACCATTGCAGGCTAGGAATATAGGACGGGGATGAGCACGAATCACTATGTTTATATTCAGATTATGTCTAACTATATCTGCTGCAGGAACACGGGATGTGGACACATTCATATTAAGTTGTTATGCTGAATATTGCCATAAAACCGATCCTAAGGCTAAATAGAAAGATCACAAATTAAGATGCATGTCCACTAAATGTATTTAGTGTTTGGTTTGGGTGCGAACGGGTCTTGATCAGTGCGAAGTGAGGACGAAAGCACAAATCCCCCACTAGTTTATGTGCAGGCTCAGGTTATGATCGGCTCGGGGCGGAGCTTGGCTTGGACGTGTCGAGGCATGGAGTCCTTGGCGTTCAAGAGGAGGCTACCGCATATGCGTTCGGACTTGCGACATGGAGATGTTCGGCTGAAGACTACTTGGTGGCTATAAAGAGGCATAATGTATGGAACAATGTAATCCTTTGTGAGCTAGAGAGATCATGAGCGTTGTAGCCAATTGGCATTATATGTTGGGCTATTCAGAGCCTTTGTAATCTTCAGTTCAAAATCAATAAAAGAGATTCTTATGTTTTACTTGTTTTCTTCCGCTGCTTATGTTATCGATATTGAGATAGTTCTATGTGAACCTGTTATCTTGCCTTGCACGAGCGCAACTCCAGGCTCATGCAGCATCACGCCCTAGCGAGGACGATGATTCGGGTGAAATCTAGCGAGGACGAGCGATTTCCCGGATCGGGGCGTGACACCTCCTCCATCCAAACCCATCTTCATCCCCTCCATCATACAATTCTTTCTCCTCCATAAAAACTCCTTTCATCTTTCTTTCATCCAAACTCCACCAAACAAACCCTAAAAACTCTATCTTCTCCTATCCAACTATCTAGAACCATTTCCAACTCCTCCAAACTCATCAAGAGAGGATTAGCAAGCAAGGATAGCAATAAAGGTGGGAACTTTGGCAAGGAGAAGCCTCCACAACCCAACTAGCAAGGACTTTTGGTAAGAAATTCTAATTTTTCCATCTCAAATCTATGCTATAATTCTGTACAAATTCTATTATTAAATCTGTAAAAACAGTATTTTGGTACCTTTTGTTATGTATTTTCACCCATAAAAAGTTTCATGATTTATAGTCGTAATATTCATGCTGCGGTAGGATCAAATTAACCCAGTTGTAAAGGAACTATAAGTAATTATTGGTTATTTTCAAAACTAAATTTTATGTAGGTTAAAAAATGTAAATTAGTATTTTTAAGTATTTTTACACGAATTTAGCAACTCAAATCTGGTCGAAAAAATTATAGATCATAACTAGCTATTTTCGGGTAACATACTAACCTAGAATGAGCAACACTTGTAGCATAACTTAACCCTTGTACCCATGATGATATTCTGGGAAATAAGATATTTTAATTTTGTTTAAAATATATTTTTGGATATTTTATCAATTTTGAGTAATTGACAATGTTCCGGACGAGTATCGGGTAGACTAGCGGACATAGTAGTCAACTAGTCATAATTTTTTTTAGAAATATTAATTCTAGAATTTCAGAGATAAATCTGTAGAAAATTAGTTAAATATTATTTTTATGGATTTTATATGAGTTTTAAGTATGTTATTGAAGTGGGATCATAACCGATTAATTGGAAGGTCGAAAAACCTAAAACTGTGTTCCGAGGTCTCGTTGGACATGTATGTATGTTATACAATTTAAGTAGTCCTACGAGATATTTGAATATAGTTAAAGTAGTTTAAAACATTAATATAGTTAATTAAGTTCTGTTACAAGTTTCATAAGTAGTTAAATAAATTATTTAGGAGCATTGAATTCCGGAGGCGTAGACATGGGAGCAAGACTTCATCTTCATATCACGGAACCGGCTAAGTACACATTGCCAAAATTTACAGTACTTACATGCTTCTTCTATACTGCTATTCTTTTATGTCTCACTTGGTACATATTTCTCTCCTGCTTCATGTCATAGTTACTTCCTAATTTTACGTGCACATAGATTATTATTCTTTCTTTTCTCATGTTACTCGCCATATTTTTCTATCGTGTTCATGTCTAGTAATAGTATTACTTAGCCTCTGTCGTGTCTCTTTAACATGATTGAGCGGGACTTGACTTGCTGACTTGTTGACTTCTTGACTTGACTTGACTTGTAGTTCTAGGCGAGGACCTTGTGATAGACGATGACTATGTTGGCACAGTTTATTTTGATAACATTAACAACATTTTCGTAGTCTAGTTTTCTCTCTATTTCAGCTAAAGATATTCTTTCAAAGCTCCACTACAAGAAGTTCTGTCCATTCAAACCGAGTCATCAAAGCCTTATGGAAGTTCTTAAAAAGACTGAAGAAAAGACCAGCACTCTTTGAAGACGGCTCTCAACAAATTCAAGATTTTGAGTCTGTACAAGGTCTAGATATTTCTGTATAAAAACCTAAGGTTGGATGAGAAATCATAAAGCTCTTCTATTTTTTCAGTTAAAAATCAATGTCTAAAAGAACGGCATACCGACGGTATACCGCTGTGTACCGACGGTATACCGTTTTTGAGCCACAAGAATGTTCTGTGACAAACATCAGCGTACTGACGGCATACTACGTATACCAACGGTATACCATTTTGTGAGCCACAAAATGTTCTGTGATGAATATCGTCATACCGACGACATACAACAGTATACCGTCGGTATACCGTTTTGTGAGCCACAAAATGTTCTGTGACGATCTTCGGCATACCGACAGCATAGAATAGTATACTGACGGTATACCGTTTTGTGAGCCACAAAATGTTCTGTGATGATCTTCGGCATACCGACGACATACAACAATATACCGACGATATACCGTTTTGTTAGCCACACAATGTTCTATGACGAACATCGGTATACCGACGACATACCGCAACATACCGACGGTATACCGCTTTATCTGATTTGATTTTTGAATGAACAAATACTAGCATTAATTGCTAGCATTAAATGCTCCCCAACGGATATAATTATTACCGTTACTGTTCCAAACGGAATACCGACGGTATGCTGGTCCATACCAACGGTATGCCGTCTGGACTATATTCATGAGCATTAAATACTACATACTCTTGGTTTTCGATATAAATGGATTCCTTCTCTCTCTCGAAGGTTATCCACTCAAGCCATAAATTTCTCAACAACCAAGAGCTCCACCATTACTACTCTACCTAAGCTTTTAATTGTCATCCAATCCAAAAGTGCTAGAGTATTCAAGAGTTGTACTTTTCGATCTTCAGGTGTTAGAAGATCAACAGTTCTCTTCCTTTCCTTTTTGAAGTTAGCGAGCCTTCATAAGAAAACTCGTGTGTAAGAAGTTGGCGAGTTCTTCAGATCCAAACTCGTGTTGAAGTTGGCGAGTTCTTCGGATCCAAACTCGTGTGTACTATTTACTCAATAGTGGATTTAAGCCGAAGAGAGTTCCGAGACTGGATTGCCTCTAGGGAGGAGACGAGGATACATCGCGTGTTTGATTTTCTCACTCTCACTCTTTTTATTTCAGTAATATAGCTTATTGTGTTTAGATTTATTTTATTTCCCTATTCACCCCCTCTAGGGTTCTACAATTGGTATATCAGAGCTTTGTTCTCTTGATTTGAATTTACACCCTTAGAGTGATCCATGGCCACAAACCCTAGTATCAACACATTCCACAATGAGGGACACTCCACAAATAGACCTCCTATATTGGAAGGAACCAACTATAACTATTGGAAGATTAGGATGAGCATTTATCTGAAGTCCATAGATTTCGATTTATGGGATTGTGTGATAAATAGTCTCGCTACTCCTTCCGGAGTTATTGAGGATGTTGTATCTGACACCCTTAGGGACAAACTCACGGAGAATGTCAAGAAGCTTGCTAGTCGAGACGCTAAGGCTATGAACGCTCTTTACTGTGCTCTCGATAGTAGTGAATTCAATAGGATATCTACTTGCAAAGCTTCAAATGAAATTTGGAAGTTGCTAGAAGTCACACACGAGGGAACATCACAAGTAAAAGAATCAAAGATTAGTAGACTCACACAAGAATATGAATCTTTTAAGATGAAACAAGATGAGTCTATTACTTGCATGTTTACTCGTTTCGGTGATATCATTAACCCTCTTTCTTCTCTTGGTAAGGAATATCCTGCTCAAGAAAAGATCAGGAAAATCCTCAGAGGATTGACTAAAGGATGGAGTCCTAAAGCTACCGCCATCATTGAAGGGAACGACTTGACAACCATGAACCTTGAGACCCTCATATGGAAGCTTATGACTCATGAACTTGACATGAAAGATCAAGAGGAGTCATCCATGCAAGAGAAGGAGAAAGAGAAGGCCAAAGAAAAGGAGAAGTCTCTGGCTCTCAAAGTTACAAAATCCTACTCAAAGGATAGCTCCGACGACAACGAGTCGGATGATGATGAAGAAATAGCTCTCACAGCAAAGCATTTCCGAAAGTTCCTCAATTTCAACAAAGCAAACCGCTTTAGACGGGACAACGATGAAGATCCGATGTGCTACCAATGCAGAAGAACCGGTCACATCAAGAGAGATTGCTCTATGACAAGAAAAGACTCAAGTAAGTACGAGAAGCCTAACAAAGGAAGCTCTTCCTCCAGAAAATACGCCAACACCAGCATCTGGTGTGAGAGTGATGCTAGCGATTCAGACAACGACAAAGATTGCAAACACAATGCAAACGTTTGTCTCATGGCAACTGATGAGGTACTCGATGATCTCTCTTTGAATACTCTCACTTATGATGACTTAAAAATGCTATTCTTGAACTACACGAGGAAGATAAAGGTGTTAGAAATAAGTACAAGAAATCTCTAAAAGAGGTTGATGCACTTCAACTTGAAGTAGAAAGACTTTCTAACATCATTATTGATGTAAAAGGGAAATCTCCTGCCTCCGACACGGATGAGATAGAGTCTTTGCGACACAAGTTACAAGAATCTCAAGTTATCATTGAGAAAAAGGATGATGAGATTCAATCCCTCAGAAGGGCTTATGATTTTGCTATGCATAAAGTTCAAGCTGCAAATAGAAGAGAATATGATACTTCTACTAAGTATAATAATTTTCTTGTGCAGGGTAAGAAACTAGGTGATAAGAACACTACTCGCACACATGCTCCAAGACACGCCTACACTCATCACAATACTAGTCATAATTCTTACATGAACAAGAACACTACACACAAGTCCTATCCTAACACAAGGAAATGACCATTTGTTAAGAAAATACCTCACATTATGCCTTCTATTATCATCATCATAACACTCATGTTGGAACTCCTTGCATTAAAGCTTCACATGTGCATAACACTCACACATTCTCTTCTAAATCTTCCATGATGTGCAACTATTGTGGCTTACTTGGACATACTTCTAATTATTGTCTAACAAGAAAACAAGTTGATATGAAAGTTTATAGATGGGTTCCTAAGACTAACAATCAAGGACCCAAACAATCATGGGTACCAAAATGTTCATCTTCAACTTATGTTGTAGGTGAAGAATCCTTCTCATGCTAGAAGCAAGTGGATCCTCGATAGCGGTTGTTCACGGCACATGACCGGTGATGCTTCACTTTTTACAACGCTATCGATGAAGAAAGAAGGAATGTATCCTTTGGTAACAATCTAAAAGGCCACATCGTAGGAAATGGTAATATCAGTTCCCCTCCTTATCCTTGTATTAAGAATGTTTGCCTTGTTACATATCTCAAACACAATCTTCCCAGTATCAGTCATCTTACGGATAATGGTTACAATATTAAGTTTGTTAAACTTAAATGCTTCATTACCGATAGCTCTAGTAGATCTATGGTATATGAAGGCATTAGAGAAAACAATATCTATGTTCTCTATCTTGTTGAAGGTACTAACAATGACAGGTGCTTAGTTGCAAAGAACGATTAAAGTTGGCTTTGGCACATGAGGCTCGGACACGCCAACATGGATACCATTTCCCGTCTTGCAACCAAGAAGCTTATACGAGGACTTCCAAGTATCTCCTTAAAAAAGGATATGGTATGTGAAGAATGTGAGAAAAGTAAGTTGACCAAGTCATCCTTCAAATCCATCAACTCTGTGAGTACCACTAGACCACTTCAACTTATTTATATGGATTTATTTGGTCCTAGTAGAGTAGCTAGTCTTGGAGGCAAACTTTAAGCTTTTGTTTTGGTTGATAATTTTTCAAGATTTACTTGGATCATTTTTCTTGCTAGTAAAAGTGATACTTTTCGTGAATTTGTTGCATTTTGTAAACGTGTTCAAAATGAGAAAGGCATTTCTATTAACAAGATTAGAAGTGATCATGGAGGAGAATTTGACAATGCCGATTTTAAAAGATTTTGTGAAAATAATGGTTTTGGTCATGATTTTGCTTGCCCACAAACTCCTCAACAAAATGGTGTTGTGGAGAAAAAGAATAGAACCCTTGACGATATGGCCCGGGTTATGTTAAACCAATATAAGCTCCCCCAATACTTTTGGGCGGAAGCCGTAAACACGGCATGTCATGTTATAAATAGGGTCTTGATTAGACCTATTTCTAAAAAGACTCCTTATGAGCTTTGGTTTGACAAAATTCCCTCTATTGAGTATTTTAAAATTTTTCGATGCAAATATTTTATTTTGAATACCAAGGACAACCTAGACAAGTTTGAAGAAAAAGCTTATTAAGGTATTTTTCTTGGCTACTCAATACATAGTAAAGGTTTTTGTGTCTTTAATAAAAGAAGTCTCGTCGTCGAAGAGTCAATTAATGTCTATTTTGATGAACTTAACTCTTCTACTTCCTCCTCATCCGATGATATTGATGACATCTTTTTTGGTTTGGAGAACTCTTCTATTGGAGATCCTTGTCCTTCATCATCTAACAATGAAATTGTGACCCCTCCAACAAAAGATTCTCCACCACTCGAGCCTCCTCAAGAGATCTCCCAGAGGAATGGAGATTTGTTTCTAATCATCCCAAGGAGCTTATTATTGGTGATCCTTCATCCCGTGTAAGTACTAGATCCTCCACGTGATCTTTGTGCAAACGTGGCTTTTATTTCTTAAATAGAGCCTAAAAATATTAATGATACTTTTTATGATGAATTTTGGATGATAGCGATGCAAGAAGAGCTAAATCAATTTGAGCGAAACAAGGTTTGGGAACTTGTTCCTAAACCTAACAACCACCCCATTATTGGAACTAAATGGGTGTTTCACAATATACTTAATGAAGATGGGTTAATGACTCGCAATAAGGCCCGATTGGTTGCTTAAGGCTATAACCAAGAGGAAGGCATTGACTACGATGAAACCTATGCTCCGGTTGCTCGTCTTGAATCCATTCGAATGCTATGTGTGTAGAAGCATGGAAAATAACAAGAAAAGTCCATGCGGCTCAGACAGAAAGAGTCTCATGCGGCTCAAGAATCCATTAGGCATTCATGCGGTTCAAAAGAGCCTCATGCGGCTCGGATAGCTCCATGCGGCTCAGGAAGAGCCACGTGGCCTAAAGCAGTTCGCCTCGACAGCTGGCCATAAAGCAACTGCTTCATTAAATGCCCTGACGGCAGCTCTGACAGAAAGGCGAAGTGATAGCTTTGACATAAAGCTGAAAAGATAGCTCTGACATGATGGCGTGCTCCTAGGGAAAAGAAGAAAATCCTTTATAGATGGCATGATCCGTCAAGTCCAAAGCTCCCTATACGGTTGCCACACCTATGCGGCTGCACCCTTCATGCGGCTGACTCCTGCATGCGGCTGCCCCCTTCATGCGGCGGACTCCTGCATGCGGCTGCCCCCTTCATGCGGCTGCCCTCTTCATGCAGCTGCCCCCTTCATGCGGCTGACTCCTGCATTCGGCTGCCCCCTTCATGCGGCTGCCCTCTTCATGCGGCTGTCCCCTTCATGCGGATGCCCTCTTCATGCGGCTGTCTTCTTCATGCGGTTGCCCCCTTCATACGGCCGCCACCCTCATGCGGCTGCTACCTTCATGCGGCTAGGAGTGTGGGGGCCACCCATATGCGGTTCATTTAGACAGTTGAGACACGTAGCGATCCTTATGACAGTTTAGACACGTAGCGGTCTTATCCCTTCGGAGTTATGGCTGCTAGCAAATCATAACAACCTAGATTTGTTATAATCATCATAATTACCCAGATCAAATCAGATTTGTTGTAATTAAGCTAATTGAACACGTGGCGGGAGATCCGAGCTTGTTATGACAAATTATGAAGATTCATGGCAATCAGCATTAATTGCCCATATTTGATGCAATCAAGATTAATGGTCCAGATTATTGGCCGCCGACTTTTCAAGAGGCAATCATTGTAAACCCTAATGATCACACCCCCACTTCTATAAATAGCAAGGTACCATTCCCTTGCAAACAGAGGAGAGAAGAGAGGGAAAAGAAAAGAATAGAGAGAGACTCTCCACCCGGCTGAACACACAGAGAGACAAAGGCACGCACAGAGGATTCTTCCTACACATCCCGAGAGCTTTTCTTCATCAGAGTCAAGGCTACGTCCGATCGTCCAAGGAGTAAGGCAGAGCTGCCGTCGCTTTCCCGAGCCTCTATCGTCACCCCCCAGAATCAAAAATAAACAATTGTACTTAGATTGCTGTACCTACTTTTTCATTCCTAGGATTTCTTCGTGCGAGCGAGTTTGTACTGTGAGTCTAAGTTCAGTCCTGCTATAAAATTGTTCTGCACTTTTACAATCAATGGTAAACACGATAGCGACTTTGCTGGAGACTAACTTCTCCACGACTGAGGAGTTGGCGACGCAATCGGACACAGCCAAACTTGGCTCCACTCAACAAATGCTGGTCGTTCGGTTCGACCAACATGCGTTTGAAGAAATGCTCTCCGACGGGAGCGCTGGCCCGGTCCAGCGGCGAGCCCGCACGAAGAAGGCCCGCAGGGAGTGGAGGCCCTAAATCATTCGCTCCTCCCCAAACTCTCGAAGAAGTACTCTCTGTTGCTCAAGACGGCAGAGAAAACTCTCATGCGGCCCTGTTTCAGGCCATAGAGGACTCTGCTGTCCCCAAATCCGGCAGAAGAAAACACTATGATGCTGGACTTGTAGGGACAAAGAAGAACTCTATGCGGACCAAGCCGCATAAGGGTGCCAGCCGTATGAAGAAGGCTCATGCGGCCGCAACCGCCAGCCGCATGGAGAAGACTCATGCGGCCATATAAGTCTGCCGCATGCAGGCAGCCTGCACGGTCACGACTTCTAGCCGCATCCCGAAGGTTCACGCGGCCACCGCTCCTAGCAGCATACAGAAGGGTCATGCGGCCACACATGCCAGCCGCATGTAGACAGCCTGCACGGCTACCAAACTCAGCCGCATACCATCTGCTCCATGCGGCTCACGGTCAGCCTTTACCGCCTCTCATGCGGTCCTGACTCCAGATACAGCCCAAGAACATGAGCCAGACTCTCTACAGCACCATTTGGACTCTTCTACTATGCACCCTCGGGTGCTAGAGGGAAGAAGTCTAGGACAGCGCGGGCTCGACGAGCTCAGTCAGCTGTCCCAACCTCTGACCATCCGAGCGTTCCGCTTACTGTTATGCGGGTCTACGATAGAAAGTTGTACCGAACCACTCGAGTCCAGCCTCCGGCGGCAAACGGACGGAGTGGTTCCCAAAAGTCTCCCAACAATCAGGGGAGCAAACATGGTGCCAACACACTCAGATGCTCGGGATTCCCGGGCCCACAAAGCGGGTGTAAAGGTTGCTCGAGGCGCACCTGACTTACGTAATGTGATCCTTCACAAACGCAAAGAAAGAGAAGAAGCTTCGGTGTGCAGAGAGTCATTCCATGGACATCACTGCAGCCAAGTCATTGTCAACTGCTGCTGCAACAACGCGACATGACATGAAGACCGGCGGTCTCTTCCAACGACTGCAACACCCAAGCTCAGAAGATGAAGCGCTTCTCGTCGCCTCCTGCAATTCTGCTCTGAAGATTCCTGGTAGCGGTAAGAGGGAAGAAAACAAATGTCTCCAGTCCGAAAATCTCAACCGGCGTAACCAAGAAACTCTCTTCTAAGTGGTTGTCTACCACCGTTACAGAAGGAGTTTACCAAGGTACCCGCTCAAAGACGAAATTTGCCTACACTTGGAGATTCATCGTCCACATCTCTGGGAGGCACTTGGAGCCGGGGGTAGCATTCCTCCAAATATCCACGACAATCCTGTGTTCCAAGAAGATAATCCAGAGAAAATGATTCACCCAACAGATGCAGCAGATCCCGACGTCCCCCAGGACGTCTACAACTCTCAAGATGAGGCGAGCTCTGAAGCTGGGGGTACCACTCATTCTGAGTCCGACCAGAGGAGAACATTCCCACGTACCCTAACGATTTCTCTGTACAAGGGTATGACTCAGAGGGCACAGTCCTCCACCGTTCCTTCCATCTCTCCTCATGTAAGGACGGTGTTTATGACGGATAGCAATCAAGATGGTTCCAGTGATCGCCTAACGCATCGACACTCTGGAGGCCATACTGCATGCCTTGGTCAAGTCCGTGGACGAGATCAAAGCGGCCCTTCCAACTCTGCAAGGAAGGATGCCTGGCCAAACAAGCTTAGGTCCCACGGTCAATGTGGACTCGAACTTAGCTGCACCAAACCCGGGTGATAATCTTCCTGAAATATCGGCTTCCACCGTTGCAGACGGAGGCCAGGAAGGCAAGAATAGAGGTCCAGGAGCTCCGGGCCATGTTCTACGCCCGAGAAAACTGCCAAGACCTCAGGATACAACAAACGTATCCTGCTGCAGTGGAGAGATGTTCCCTTCCCACCAAGATATAAACCATTTAACATTGATCCATATGATGGGAAGACATCTGCAAGCAGGTACCTCACCTACTTCGAAGTCACAACTGACCATCTGCCTCATGACGACGCCATCCTTACGCGGTTGTTCATCGGGGCACTAGAGGGGGTCGCCTTCGACTGGTATCGCAACTTGCCGGACAACTGCATCTATTCCTTCGCTAGCTTCAAACGTATGTTCCTGGAAAGATTCTACGAGGTAGACAAGACGTGACAATGTCCACCCTCATGGACGTTGTTCAGGGAGAAAAGGAGCTGACAAGAAACAACATCGTGTGCACGACTCCGAGAACATTGAACACTAGGCGTAGAACATTGATTACGGCGCTAAGCGTGCCCTCGGACACTTATGTTACGAAAAGAAGTAATACAGAATTATGCTATGAGTATAACTTACGAATGGTACGCGTTGAATATGAGTATGAGATGACTAAGCCGTTGGGCGTTGTGCATCAATATGGATGTGTTGGGGCATAACGCCGACGGAGCTCCCCATATGAATGGGGGATTATGTTTATGAGACGCGAATATGTTTATGGCACGGGAAACCGTTTATGGCACGGGAAACCGTTTATGGAACGAGACTATGTTTATGCAACGGAGGATTTGGTTGGAATGTTATGTGTGTTTGCTATGGCGCGTATTGCATGGTCAATGGACTCGGATAGCCCGTGCACGGGTACGGCTTCCCTCGAACAGTTACGCCGGGGCGCCGGGACCGTTCGGCCTAGGAGGGAATTATGTGTGGTATTTATGGTGCACAATATTCGGACGGATTGCGACCGTCCAGTGCTGTGATAAGCTATGATATCCGTAAGTTTGGGATCCTTCGGATACTGGGCTAGCAACCCATATCGAAGCGATTGTAGGCTTACACATAAGAGATGCCAAGTCCATTACGTTGCGAAACACCGTGACCTTCATATAGATAGGGCCGGTGGACTGAGATGGGAGCTGGGTGCAGGCGCAGGACCTGCCACCCATTATGCATATGTTTACGTTTATGACTGGTTGGTTGCGCGAATCGTATGATTGCTTATGTTAAGTGCTAACCATTGCAGGCTAGGAATATAGGACGGGGATGAGCACGAATCACTATGTTTATATTCAGATTATGTCTAACTATATCTGCTGCAGGAACACGGGATGTGGACACATTCATATTAAGTTGTTATGCTGAATATTGCCATAAAACCGATCCTAAGGCTAAATAGAAAGATCACAAATTAAGATGCATGTCCACTAAATGTATTTAGTGTTTGGTTTGGGTGCGAACGGGTCTTGATCAGTGCGAAGTGAGGACGAAAGCACAAATCCCCCACTAGTTTATGTGCAGGCTCAGGTTATGATCGGCTCGGGGCGGAGCTTGGCTTGGACGTGTCGAGGCATGGAGTCCTTGGCGTTCAAGAGGAGGTACCGCATATGCGTTCGGACTTGCGACATGGAGATGTTCGGCTGAAGACTACTTGGTGGCTATAAAGAGGCATAATGTATGGAACAATGTAATCCTTTGTGAGCTAGAGAGATCATGAGCGTTGTAGCCAATTGGCATTATATGTTGGGCTATTCAGAGCCTTTGTAATCTTCAGTTCAAAATCAATAAAAGAGATTCTTATGTTTTACTTGTTTTCTTCCGCTGCTTATGTTATCGATATTGAGATAGTTCTATGTGAACCTGTTATCTTGCCTTGCACGAGCGCAACTCCAGGCTCATGCAGCATCACGCCCTAGCGAGGACGATGATTCGGGTGAAATCTAGCGAGGACGAGCGATTTCCCGGATCGGGGCGTGACACCTCCTCCATCCAAACCCATCTTCATCCCCTCCATCATACAATTCTTTCTCCTCCATAAAAACTCCTTTCATCTTTCTTTCATCCAAACTCCACCAAACAAACCCTAAAAACTCTATCTTCTCCTATCCAACTATCTAGAACCATTTCCAACTCCTCCAAACTCATCAAGAGAGGATTAGCAAGCAAGGATAGCAATAAAGGTGGGAACTTTGGCAAGGAGAAGCCTCCACAACCCAACTAGCAAGGACTTTTGGTAAGAAATTCTAATTTTTCCATCTCAAATCTATGCTATAATTCTGTACAAATTCTATTATTAAATCTGTAAAAACAGTATTTTGGTACCTTTTGTTATGTATTTTCACCCATAAAAAGTTTCATGATTTATAGTCGTAATATTCATGCTGCGGTAGGATCAAATTAACCCAGTTGTAAAGGAACTATAAGTAATTATTGGTTATTTTCAAAACTAAATTTTATGTAGGTTAAAAAATGTAAATTAGTATTTTTAAGTATTTTTACACGAATTTAGCAACTCAAATCTGGTCGAAAAAATTATAGATCATAACTAGCTATTTTCGG